>CM029598.1:93427731-94144670 GCA_017311375.1 Mytilus coruscus
CACAGCGATACACACAGTAAAATTCAGTTCAAAAGAAGTCCGAGTCTGATGTCAGAATAGGTAACAAAAGAAACAAAGCAAAATGACAATGATACATAAATTAACAAAGGACTACTAGCAGTTACTGACATGCCAGCTCCAGACCTCAATTAAACTGACTGAAAGATTATGTCTTTATCATATGAAAATCAAGTACAATCCCTCCCGTTAGGGGTTTAGTATCATACCATCATAAAATATATGAGAAGAACATAACCCGTATCCTCCTAACAACTGGTTATAGAATAAATGTGTTTATTTCCGATGCAAAGACCCTATGAGTGAATCAATATTAATACCAAAATATGCAATCCTTAATGACTTGACAACAGTATCGTAACTATATCCCTTCCGAATAAGTCTGTTTAAAGGTTTGATAAGCTTTTGAGGTGAATGCCGACATTTTTGTGCTTTGTAAAGAATATTACTATAAAAGATTGGATGTGAAATACCTGAACGTATAAGATGTCTGCATGTTAATTTATATTTACGAATGATGTCCTTGTACCGATGATAAAATTTAGTAAATGTTTTGACTAGTTTGTGATATCGAAAACCCTGGTGTAATAATTTTTCAGTAATACAGAGATTTCTTTCGTTAAAATCAAATACGTTGTTACATACACGATCGAATCGAACAAGTTGAGATATAATAAGGGAACGTCACCATCTAAAATGGATAATTAACAATAGGAAATGAAAAATCATCTCTTTTATCATAAATTTTGGTATTAAGCTTCCCGTTAAAGATATAGATATCAAGATCCAGGAAAGGGCAGTGTTCATTATTAGTACTAGCTTTATTTAAGGTCAGTTCGGCAGGATAAATCTCTTTAGTTGCATACTGAAGTCGTCATTAGTGAGAGCCAATATATCATCTAAATATCTAAAAGTGTTATTAAATTTTTGAATCAGATGTTGTTTCGATGGGTCTTTGCTGATTTTAGTCATAAATTGTAACTCATAACAATACAGAAACAGGTCCGCAATAAGTGGTGCACAGTTAGTCCCCATGGGAATTCCAATAACTTGACGATATACGGAATCTCCATAGCGAACAAAAATGTTATCTAGTAAAAATTCAAGGACAGTTATAGTATCAAAGCAGGTCCAATTGACATAGTTATTTTGTTTGTTGTTACTAAAAAATGACCTTAAAGAGTTTGAACATATTGTCAGTTATATAACACAATTTCGGGAGTTTTATTTGACTTTCACCAGTTTTGAAGTATTGTAACTGAAACCTCGTGAATGCAACTCCTCAGAAACTATTTGCCAGATAGCTCTTATAGTAGAAAGTATTGTTTGCAATTATGTGTTGTTGACCATATTCCACTGTCATTTTGATGCGTCTATTTTTATGGGAGTTATAGGACTTTGATATTTTGTTTACCAATGAACCAAACTGACATCTAGTGAATGCAAATACTCTGAAATCTGTTGACCAATATCTTTCATACATGATAGCATTGTTTTCCATAATGAGTAGTTGACCATATTATAACATCAATTTGATTCGTTCATTTATACAGGAGTTGTTAGACTTTGGCTTTTTTAAGTATCATATCACAAGGAAACCTTGCGCAGGCAACTAATGTTGAAACCGTTTACCAACATAAAGCTCTCATACTTTGTAGGAAAATTAACCGTCATATGTAATTGATCACATTGTCATTTTGATTCCAAAATATTATGGGAGGAATAGAACTTTGACCAATTGATTAGTTATCGTACCACAATGACACCGTTTTCAGACTATTGAATAACAGCAACGAATACTAAATCTTGAAATATACTTAACAAGTCCTTTTTATTTCATCTGGCTCTCTCTTTATCCGTGTTCAGGCATAGTCTTCAACTGCATTCATCAGTAACCTTAAGTTCTTCATCTAGTCGCTGGACTTGGGAATGCGATATTTCATACCTTTGGCTAACAATTAAGGAACGACATACAACAGACTTCAAGTGATCGCAAAAGCTAACACTGGTCATTTTGGACAGGTGAGATAAAACAATACGGACTTCTAAATAACTAATGTATTACAAACATCTAAATAATGACATACTTATAATGCATGTAATCCACAAATCCATGTGCCATTTCTCCTGTGATCGTCCCTTCTCAATATCCAATTTCAATATGAGTGATTGTGCGTCCTTATTTGAATATATTTATCGGTAATAGGTGAAAAAAGGCATTAAGCTTAATTCCTAGGCAACAAGCATTCTGAGAGTATTGCATGGCAATACATAGTCCCCTACCGGTTAGAAATTCATTGTACTGGAACAAAATGCTAAGTTAATCTATAACTTGTCATGGTGTAAACTATATAACAAATATCAAGTCAATATCTTCAAGCATGACCAAAAAAAAGTGTGGAAAACTTATTATTTAAGTGAATTTTCTATGTCCAAGAACCATAATTCTGCAAAAAATCATCAGACCGGAACAAAATTCGAACTTGATCTGTAACTTGTCATGATAAAACTATATACTAATTATCAAATCAATATCTTCAAGCATGACGAAAAAAGTGTGGAAAACTGATTATTTGAGTGAATTTTCAAAGTCCAAGGACCATAACTCTGCACAAAATCATCAGACCGGAACAAAATTCGAACTTGATCTGTAACTTGTCATGATAAAACTATATACTAATTATCAAATCAATATCTTCAAGCATGACGAAAAAAAGTGAGAAAAACTGATAATTTGAGTGAATTTTCTAAGTCCAAGGACCATAACTCTGCACAAAATCATCAGACCGGAATAAAATTCGAACTTGATCTGTAAACTGTCATAATTAAACAATACACTAAATATCAAATCAATATCTTCAATCACGAAGAAAAAAGTGTGGAAAACTGATTTGCCGGACTGACGGATGGACAGACAGACAGACAGACAGACAGACAGACAGACAGACGGATGGAGTGCAAACCTAAAGTCCCCTTCGACTTCGTCAGTAGGGGTCTAATAAGCTAACGCCTAGGCATTCAGGTATAACCTGAAATTTCAGGCATTACGCTTATTTCCTGAAATATGATGAAGACTTCTCAACCTATTGTCGAACATCATTTCAGACAATAAGTGAACTTTTGGATTTTTGTTTTATCTTCCAAATGCACATTAGTGAAATATTAATGGGTGTTATTTCTTCAAGTTGTATTCAAAATATTAATATACATTCATAGGTTGAGTAAAGAAGAGTAATGAAAGAAATTTCAAAATGTATGGTTTTCTATAGTAATTATTTTGCATGTATTTGGAAAAAGGCACATGAAGAAATAGGCCATGGTGACAAAGCCTGCATGATTAAACAACTTAATAATGGCTATGCAAACATTTCCACTGATTGCATTGAACTATTTCATTGCAAGATGAAGAAAAAGCACGTTGAGACAGATTTTTAACTATTAGTTCACAAGGTAACAGTCCGCAGGAAGACATGCAACCCAAACATTACTCTAACTCCGAACCGACCAGTCTGTGCTCTTACTCCTTAATGCAGCAAGCTTAGCAAAGAAGCAGCAAACACCAATTTTACAGTCTTTGATTTGACCCGGCTGGGTTTCCAACCCACGCCAAGAGACCTCTCGTACTCTAGACCAACATGCTACCCATAACCACCGGCGGTCAATCAAACCCAAATGGAAAGAAAATTGTGCTATGCTGTCCCAAGATTACCGAACACATTTTTGGAAGAATTGAGTTCTTGCGTCAGAATTTACTCTTGAGGTGGCTTTTAATTTAACAAAGTTTACATATCTTTCATTTCAGTATCATTTTTTTTCCTGGTAATTGACATTTCGAACTTCAATTTTTATCATGTTAGTATGAACCAAAACTTTGAATGCAAGTCTTTGTATTCAATCTGATTTGAATTTCAGGCATTTAGATTATTGCCTGTACGTATTCTTCAGGATTTAAGTCAATGCCTAACATCATTTTGGCAATAGACTTACTGCCTATGCGTTAGTTAATTGCCTAGGATTTAAGCTTAAAGTCTAATTTCAGTTATTGTTGCTAACATATATATATCAGTAGTAATTTCTACATCCGTCGTGTGTTATATAAATGGCATTTTTTATCCTCCTACAAATTTGAAAATGTTAAGATTTTGAATTTACAATCACACGAAATGGTACCACCTGGTGACTATGTTTTTTACTAGATCAAAGTCACATGGTTTATCACACATTATTGTGCTCTTTTTGGTTCAGATAGTAAATTCAGAAAACATAAATATATGCTTTTCAAAAAGTAAAATAACAAAAATAACCGAACTCCAAGGAAAAATTAAAACAGAAAGTCCCTTATCAAATGGCAAAATAAAAAAAAAAAACACACACATCAAACGAATGGAAAACAACTGTCATATTCCTGACTTGGTACAGCCATTTCCTGATGTAGAAAATGGATTCAATGGGAATATGCACTTAATCAACCTTTAAGCAATGAGGATTTTCTTGCAAAAGATCAACAGAACACCATTTGTGGATACTGTGGATTAACCATTATTCATGGGGGTACCAAATTTCTTGGTTTTCGTGGGTTTATATGAACCAAGAATTTAAATGATCAACGAAGTCGCATTTTCCTTAGGCTAGTATGCTGCTGTTGGCAACACCATGAAATCAAATATCTTAAAAAAAAAACAATTATTCCTCATTCCAGGAACACTAGTACCCACGAACATAAAGGAATCCAAAGTATATCTAATTAAAAAGAGTAGATTCCTTAAGATTCATGAACAGACATATATTAATTCAGAATCTGAATCTGAATCATGAACTATATGATTTATGTTTATGTCAAAAAAAAATACAGGATGCCTGCTGTGAAGATTATACTTAATAAATTTTATGAGGAAAGTCTTTAAGATAAGGTTTTTACTACAGGTTTCACATAAATTTAACTTAATCAATGTAAATGAGGTCACGGTTCGATGAACCAAGATATACAGACGTGTACTATTAACAATTATTCAATACTGACCTGACTATAAATACGTAACGATGATCACTGATCCATAATTTGGCACCAAGGACAGATGAATATGTATGAGGGATAAGTTCACATGACAATAATTCCCTACACCAAATAAAGTTGAATCATTGCTTGAAATATCTGATAAACGAACCGGACCACAAAACCTTAACGTTGACCAATGAACCATGAAAAATGAGGTCAGGGATAATAGAAGATGAAACCTGCCAGTTAGACATGTACACCTTACAATCATTCAATACACAAAATACACAAGTAGATGACCTTGTGCTCATAGTATCTGAGAGGTGGACCTAACACAAAGTTTATGAAAAATGAATCGTCCAAAGGAGGTCAAGGCGGGTAAAAATGCCAGAAAGGTATGTACACCATTCAATATTTCCATATACCGGTACTTAATATAGTTGACCTATTGCTTATATCATGGTGATGATGGTGATAATGATGACGGTGATGATGCACTTATGTGCAACGTCCAGTGGCAACTAGTACATGCATTTCATGATGTGCAAATATTAATGTGATATGGTTATGAATGTTCTCTGTAGCAGACTGACACATCCTGTTGGATTCCAATGTGCAAGAGCACATAGGGAACAGAGTGTAGGAAGACCTGTAACTCTCTGCTAGCATCATTCTGCCTCTGAACCAACCAGTATTTGCTCTTTCTTCTTAATCCTGCATGTGTAGCAGAAAAGCAAAATATACCAACATAAAGATAACGAGAAGAGGTATGATTGCCAATGAAACAACTATCACCAAAGTCTGCAAGTTATATGTTTTGCCCTGCAAGGGATCAAAACCTGTAAAATCTGGCACTTGAAACAAATTTATATATTTCAAAATGTTGTCTCATAAATAAAGCAAAAGAAACAAAATTAAATGATGTGCTTCAAAACTGTATATTAAGAATGACTGGTTTTAATGCATAAATTAAAATGTTCATAGCTTATATCTAGGGCAAAAATATAGAAAACAATGTCCAATGTGTTTCAAGCCACATAGAAGGATACATTTGTAATGTTCTGTTGTTCTCAAGTTCTCCTGTGATGTCCATTGTTACGTACTCCTTATTCAAGAATGTATTAATACTCTAATAGATATTTCGAATTTAAACAGATGGTATGTAAATTGCAATCACCTTTTTCTAAGATCCAATGTCTTAAAAAATTGTATTAATCAGATCTTTTTAGAATCAATTGTCTTTCTTCTCCTTAAGTTTTCTGGTCTTCAGTGGATTTTCTTTACATTTCTTGTAAACTGTTGGCAATTCAAAATCTCTGATGATGCTTTCCTGAAAAGAAGAAAATATACATGAAGAATTTCTAGTATCTTATTGTATCAATCAGAATGTTGCCATTTTTTCAATTATCTCTTCTTTTTTTTTTTTCTTATAATCTTTATAGCATACGATTCCTCAGTTTTCATTTTGTTTGTATTTTCAAACAAAGCAAATTCAATATGTCTATCTGTTGGTATTTTTAAGAGATTTGTCTTTCATGTATATTTCTTTTCCTTGTTTGGCCTTATAAACTAACAATAAATAACTAGAACAAATATGAACAGCTTTACTCATTAGTCTTTAGTTTTCTATGTTGTGTTTTGTGTACTATTGTTTGTGTTTGTCTTTTTCTTTTTTAGCCATGGCGTTGTCTTTTTTTTTTTCGATTTATGAGTTTGAATGTGCCTCTGATATCTTTCGCCCCTCTTTCATAAAAGTTCATTTTAATTTTTGACAGACAAAAAAAGATTCTAGGTTTCAATCTATCATCAAAAGAACCTGTCAATGACGACGCAATGTAGAATAGCTATGTCCGACTTCTGTGACATAAATGTTGCAGGCCTGGCAAAAATCACAAAGGTTATCCCTTTCTCAAGGTTCTCATCAGAATAATAAGCCTGAACAAATGTAAATATCTGTTGCTTGTCTCGTGTGGTGCCTCTTGTGGTTAAATGAGTCAGCTGGTTGTTCATCTTTTTCATTTTGTTTGTCTGTTGTCCAAATAAGTTAGCAGATAAATGATTTGCAGTCTACTAAAAAGGCACAAAATGCTTTTTCTGGATTTTTTTTTTTTTTTTGAGAAGCAATACAATCTTTTAGGTTCAGCGATCCCTCTTTGGTCAGTTTTTAGGCAGGATGTATTTATGTTTTTGCCTAACAGGAAATAATCTGCTTATATATGGGTGCTTAATGTTGAGCAAATATGTTTAAAATTCTGCTATTTTATTGTTAAGCATTAATTATCTTACCATTTAAATCAGTAAGCTTACACAAATCGCTGACAAAACTGTTATCCTCTTCATGTGTCATTTATCTAATGTGAAAGAACAAAGATGGCTTACCTTGACAAAACTGTACCTAACAACAGTTCCTTCGGTGAAATAAATGGCTTCCTCATTTCTTCTTTACCTTCTCTGAACAATATGAGTGTTGGTAATTGTTTGGAGAATGATCCACTATCAATGTTAAACCTGAAATATATGAAACCATTGAAACAGTCAGTAATTCTTAGAAAAACAATCCACTATGAATATTACACATAAAATACACTATTGTTTAGAGATCCACTATCAATTCTAAGTCTGAAATACATATAATGGTATAAGCCGTGGGCAATATTTTTGAAGAATGATCTTTGAAGAATGATCTTATTTTTATTTAAGTTAGAACTCATTAATTCTTTGGTATATGTTAAAAATCTACAGTATTTATTGAATAATAACTCTAATCCATAACATTAAAAACATACATCTGTGGTACAGATAAAAAGGGGCACAGTAAGTGCCAATGATGGCATCACATGATGGTATCATTTAATTTAGTTTTTAATACCAAGAAATGGTTTTATCTAAAGTAGATCATACAACATTTTAGACTTTAATTATCTTATATCCTTCTTCCAGTGCATGTTTGAAAAAACTTTGAATAAATTGCTTGCACAAGTTGTTTGGATGTAAGCATAATACTTAATATTATTAACAATTACTGACTATGACACAGATGACATTGTAGTCAAATTATAAAAATTATATTGGACAAAATTCATTTATTTTCATGGGGACATATTTTCTTTGATAGGTGTTGAAAAATTCTTCATTCTAGCCTGTAGGAAATTTGTATTTTGTGGAATACTTAAATCTACGGTTCACTGAATCCATGAATATTACAACCCACAGTTACTAATGTGTTCAATTTAGATGCAACACAGTAATCATATTTTATCAAAGAATGTGTTATATATAGCTACAGAGTAAATAAATATGGAATGTACAAGTAATCTAAACATTGGGAAACAAGAGCAGTGTTTTTATATAAATTCCTGTCCCTAATGAGTTAACATCCTAACTAAATTGGTATTTCACTTAAAACTAGGTACCCGCATCTTACATAATATATTTTTCTTATCAAAGAATTATTACACAAGAGTGCACACGCTGAAATGTCTCGCCTTCTTTACTAACCATTGATATTATGTTGATAGTCCTAAATATAAAATTTTACTACAACTATCACATAAACTTAACATGATCCAGAAAATGGGGTCACGGTCAGATAAACCAAATGAGAAATACATGTTCACCTTACAATCATTCAAAACACTAAATATAGTTGACCTATTGCTTATAATTTCTAAGAAACAGACTTAACAAAGAAAACTAAACATTAACCAATGAACCATGAAAATGAGGTCAAGGTCAGATGAACCATGCCAGGCAGACATGTACACCTTACAATCAATCTATGCATTAAATATAGCTGACCTATTGCTTATAGTATCTAAAATGAAAACTTAACATTGACAAATGAACCACCAAAATGAGGTCAAGGTCAGATGATACATGCCAGACAGACATATATAGCTTACAATCCTTCCATACAACAAATTTAGTTTAAGAAAAAGAGACAAAAACCCAAAAACTTAACACTGAGCAATGAACCGTGAAAATGAGGTCAAGGTCAAATAAAACCTGCAAGACTGATATGTACATCATAAAATATTTCCATACACTATAGTTGACATATTGCATATAGTATTAGAAAAAAAGACAAAAACTCAAAAACTTAACTTCGACCATTGAACCATGAAAATGAGGTCAAGGTCAGATGACACCTGCCAGTTGGACATGTACACCTTACAATCATTCCATCCACCAAATATAGTAGACTTATTGAACAAGGTATAAGAAAAACAGACAAAAACACAAAAACTTAACTTTAACCACTGAACCATGAAAATGAGGTCAAGGTCAGATGACACCTACCAGTTGGACATGTACACCTTACAATCCTTCTGTAAACCAAATATACTAGACCTATTGCTTATAGTATCTGAGATATGGACTTGACCATCAAAACTTAACCTTGTTCCCTAATCAAAGAAATAAGGTAGAGTGAAAACTGTCTGATGGGCATGAGGACCTTGCAAGGTATGCACATACCAAATATAGTTATCCTATTTCTCATAATAAGAGAGAAATCATCATTACAAAAAATCTTAACTTTCTTTTCAAGTAGTCACTGAACCATGAAAATGAGGTCAAGGACAATGGACATGTGACGTAACATAAGGCATTTATATACAAAGTATGAAGCATCTAGGTCTTCCACCTTCTAAAATATAAAGCTTTTAAGAAGTTAGTTAAAACCGCCGCCGCAGCCACCGTATCACTATCCCTATGTCAAGCTTTCAGCGACAAAAGTCGCAGACTCGACAAAAACTAAGATTCCATCTCCCTAAGCATGCTAAGGCAAAGATGAATCTAGATGATATTGATTATTTTTTCAGGTCCCATTTGGTTTCAAACTTTTAGCTATTTTATACATCCCTGGTTATTTAATGGTTAGGTTTGAGTGATCCTGAGGAAGCTATTTCATACATCCCTGGCTATTTAATGGATAGGTTAAAGTGATCCTGATGAAGCTATTTTATACATCCCTGGCTATTTAATTGTTAGGTTTGAGTGTTCCTGAGGAAGATATTTTATACATCCCTGACTATTTAATGGTTAGGTTTGAGTGATCCTGATGAAGCTATTATAAACATCCCTGGCTATTTAATGGTTAGGTTTGAGTGATCCTGAGGAAGCTATTTCATACATCCCTGGCTATTTAATGGTTAGGTTTGAGTGATCCTGAGGAAGCTATTTTATACATCCCTGGCTATTTAATTGGTTAGGTTTGAGTGTTCCTGAGGAAGCTATTTTATACATCCCTGGCTATTTAATGGTTAGGTTTGAGTGATCCTGAGGAAGCTATTTTATACATCCCTGGCTATTTAATTGTTAGGTTTGAGTGATCCTGATGAAGCTATTTTATACATCCCTGGCTATTTAATGGTTAGGTTTGAGTGATCCTGATGAAGCTATTTTATACATCCCTGGCTATTTAATTGTTAGGTTTGAGTGATGAAGCTATTTTATACATCCCTGGCTATTTAATGGTTAGGTTTGAGTGATCCTGATGAAGCTATTTTATACATCCCTGGCTATTTAATGGTTAGGTTTGGGTGATCCTGATGAAGCTATTTTATACATCCCTGGCTATTTAATGGTTAGGTTTGAGTGTTCCTGATGAAGCTATTTTATACATCCCTGGCTATTTAATGGTTAGGTTTGAGTGATCCTGAGGAAGGTATTTTATACATTCCTGGCTATTTAATTGTTAGGTTTGAGTGATCCTGATCAAGATATTTTATACATCCCTGGCTATTTAATTGTTAGGTTTGAGTGATCCTGAGGAAGCTATTTTATACATCCCTGGCTATTTAATTGAGTGATGAAGCTATTTTATACATCCCTGGCTATTTAATTGTTAGGTTTGAGTGATGAAGCTATTTTATACATCCCTGGCTATTTAATTGTTAGGTTTGAGTGATCCTGAGGAAGTTATTTTATACATCCCTGGCTATTTAATTGTTAGGTTTGAGTGATCCTGAGGAAGCTATTTTATACATCCCTGGCTATTTAATGGTTAGGTTTGAGTGATGAAGCTATTTTATACATCCCTGGCTATTTAATGGTTAGGTTTGAGTGATGAAGCTATTTTATACATCCCTGGCTATTTAATGGTTAGGTTTGAGTGATCCTGAGGAAGCTATTCTATACATCCCTGGCTATTTAATGGTTAGGTTTGAGTGATCCTGATGAAGCTATTTTATACATCCCTGGCTATTTAATGGTTAGGTTTGAGTGATCCTGATGAAGCTATTTTATACATCCCTGGCTATTTAATTGTTAGGTTTGAGTGATCCTGAGGAAGATATTCTATACATCCCTGGCTATTTAATGGTTAGGTTTGAGTGATCCTGAGGAAGTTATTTTATACATTCCTGGCTTTTTAATGGTTAGGTTTGAGTGATGCTGATGAAGTTAAATCCAGAAAAGAACTTCAGATAACCAAATGAGAAATACATGTTCACCTTACAATCATTCAAAACACTAAATATAGTTGACCTATTGCTTATAATTTCTAAGAAACAGACTTAACAAAGAAAACTAAACATTAACCAATGAACCATGAAAATGAGGTCAAGGTCAGATGAACCATGCCAGGCAGACATGTACACCTTACAATCAATCTATGCATTAAATATAGCTGACCTATTGCTTATAGTATCTAAAAAACAAACTTAACCATGAAAACTTAACATTGACAAATGAACCACCAAAATGAGGTCAAGGTCAGATGATACATGCCAGACAGACATATATAGCTTACAATCCTTCCATACAACAAATATAGTTTAAGAAAAAGAGACAAAAACCCAAAAACTTAACACTGAGCAATGAACCATGAAAATGAGGTCAAGGTCAAATAAAACCTGCAAGACTGATATGTACATCATAAAATATTTCCATACACTATAGTTGACATATTGCATATAGTATTAGAAAAAAAGACAAAAACTCAAAAACTTAACTTCGACCATTGAACCATGAAAATGAGGTCAAGGTCAGATGACACCTGCCAGTTGGACATGTACACCTTTGGCTTACAATCATTCCATCCACCAAATATAGTAGACGTATTGCATAAAGTATAAGAAAAACAGACCAAAACACAAAAACTTAACTATAACCACTGAACCATGAAAATGAGGTCAAGGTCAGATGACACCTACCAGTTGGACATGTACACCTTACAATCCTTCTGTAAACCAAATATACTAGACCTATTGCTTATAGTATCTGAGATATGGACTTGACCATCAAAACTTAACCTTGTTCCCTAATCAAAGAAATAAGGTAGAGTGAAAACTGACGGGCATGAGGACCTTGCAAGGTATGCACATACCAAATAGAGTTATCCTATTTCTCATAATAAGAGAGAAATCATCATTACAAAAAATCTTAACTTTTTTTTCAAGTAGTCACTGAACCATGAAAATGAGGTCAAGGACAATGGACATGTGACGTAACATAAGGCATTTATATACAAAGTATGAAGCATCTAGGTCTTCCACCTTCTAAAATATAAAGCTTTTAAGAAGTTAGTTAACACTGCCACCGCAGCCACCGTATCACTATCCCTATGTCAAGCTTTCTGCGACAAAAGTCACAGGCTTGACAAAAACTAAGGTTCCATCTCCCTAAGCATGCTAAGGTAAAGATGAATCTAGATTATATTGATTATTTTTTCAGGTCCCATTTGGTTTCAAACTTTTAGCTATTTTATACATCCCTGGCTACTTAATGGTTAGGTTTGAGTGTTCCTGAGGAAGCTATTTTATACATCCCTGGCTATTTAATTGTTAGGTTTGAGTGATCCTGAGGAAGCTATTTTATACATCCCTGGCTATTTAATTGTTAGGTTTGAGTGATCCTGAGGAAGTTATTTTATACATCCCTGGCTATTTAATGGTTAGGTTTGAGTGATCCTGATGAAGTTATTTTATACATCCCTGGCTATTTAATGGTTAGGTTTGAGTGATCCTGAGGAAGCTATTTTATACATCCCTGGCTATTTAATTGTTAGGTTTGAGTGATCCTGAGGAAGCTATTTTATACATCCCTGGCTATTTAATGGTTAGGTTTGAGTGATCCTGATGAAGTTATTTTATACATCCCTGGCTATTTAATGGTTAGGTTTGAGTGATCCTGAGGAAGCTATTTTATACATCCCTGGCTATTTAATTGTTAGGTTTGAGTGATCCTGAGGAAGCTATTTTATACATCCCTGGCTATTTAATTGTTAGGTTTGAGTGATCCTGAGGAAGCTATTTTATACATCCCTGGCTATTTAATTGTTAGGTTTGAGTGATCCTGAGGAAGCTATTTTATACATCCCTGGCTATTTAATTGTTAGGTTTGAGTATTCCTGAGGAAGATATTTTATACATCCCTGGCTATTTAATGGTTACGTTTGAGTGATCCTGAGGAAGATATTTTATACATCCCTGGCTATTTAATGGTTAGGTTTGAGTGATCCTGAGGAAGCTATTTTATACATCCCTGGCTAATTAATTGTTAGGTTTGAGTGATCCTGATGAAGCTATTTTATACATCACTGGCTATTTAATGGTTAGGTTTGAGTGATCCTGAGGAAGCTATTTTATACATCCCTGGCTATTTAATGGTTAGCTTTGAGTATTCCTGAGGAAGGTATTTTATACATCCCTGGCTATTTAATTGTTAGGTTTGAGTGATCCTGAGGAAGCTATTTTATACATTCCTGGCTATTTAATTGTTAGGTTTGAGTGATCCTGAGGAAGCTATTTTATACATCCCTGGCTAATTAATTGTTAGGTTAGAGTGATCCTGATGAAGCTATTTCATACATCACTGGCTATTTAATGGTTAGGTTTGAGTGATCCTGAGGAAGCTATTTTATACATCCCTGGCTATTTAATGGTTAGGTTTGAGTGTTCCTGAGGAAGCTATTTTATACATCCCTGGCTATTTAATGGTTAGGTTTGAGTGATCCTGAGGAAGCTATTTTATACATCCCTGGCTATTTAATGGTTAGGTTTGAGTGATCCTGAGGAAACTATTTTATACATCCCTGGCTATTTAATGGTTAGGTTTGAGTGTTCCTCAGGAAGTTATTTTATACATCCCTGGCTATTTAATGGTTAGGTTTGATTGATCCTGATGAAGCTATTCTATACATCCCTGGCTATTTAATGGTTAGGATTGAGTGATTCTGAGGAAGCTATTTTATACATCCCTGGCTATTTAATTGTTAGGTTTGAGTGATCCTGATGAAGCTATTTTATACATCACTGGCTATTTAATGGTTAGGTTTGAGTGATCCTGAGGAAGCTATTTTATACATCCCTGGCTATTTAATGGTTAGGTTTGAGTATTCCTGAGGAAGGTATTTTATACATCCCTGGCTATTTAATTGTTAGGTTTGAGTGATCCTAATGAAGCTATTTTATACATCCCTGGCTATTTAATGGTTAGGTTTGAGTATTCCTGAGGAAGGTATTTTATACATCCCTGGCTATTTAATTGTTAGGTTTGAGTGATCCTGAGGAAGCTATTTTATACATCACTGGCTATTTAATGGTTAGGTTTGGGTGATCCTAATGAAGCTATTTTATACATTCCTGGTTATTTAATGGTTAGGTTTGAGTATTCCTGAGGAAGCTATTTTATACATTCCTGGCTATTTAATTGTTAGGTTTGAGTGATCCTGATGAAGTTAAATCCAGAAAAGAACTTCAGACTCACAAATTTTATAAAGTTTTATTTTCTTTACTAGCAGTAGGTATATACCACTAATGGTTGACTGTTAGTCCCCAACATTATCACCAACTCAGAAGGCAGTGTTTCCATACTGATATTACAACAATGTTTCCTTAACTTTTAGTTGATAAATTAAGAAATTGTTAGGAAACTTTTTTGGTAATATTGTTCCTAAATATGCATATTTGAATGCATTGGATATTGGATAAATTTAATCCCATGCACACTTTAACACCATTGTCAGATTGCAATCATGTGAAAATAAACTCATAATTATAAATATATTAAAAGTCTACACAATCATTGAATGAAACCTTTAGTAGAAATCTATATAATCTAACCTTTGTCCAACATCTGGAAACTTTGCGACATCTATTTTACCAAATTTCAAATTTTCTAAATTGTAGCTGAAAAACAAATAATTAAATACATTTGTCATAGGTGGGAATTAATTGTTTTCATAGAAACCATTTTACATACTTGGAAAATATTACCTGTGAAATGTTTCCCAATGCTGCCACCAAACCCGATTTTACCTGTGAAATGTCTCCCAATGCAGCCACCAAACTCAATATTACCTCTGAAATGTCTCCAAAATGCTGCCCCCAAACCCAATGTTACCTATGAAATGTCTCCCAATGCTGCCACCAAACCCAATATTACAATATCACCTGTGAAATGTTCCAAATGCTGCCACCAAACCCAATATTACCTGTAAAATGTCTCCCAATGCTGCCACCAAACCCAATGTTACCTATGAAATGTCTCCCAATGCTGCCTTCGAACCCAATAGTACCTGTGAAATAGTCTCCCAATGAAGCGACCAAACCCTGTTACCTGTGAAATGTCTCCCAATGCTGCCACCAAACCCAATGTTACCTGTGAAATGTCTCCCGATGCTGCCACCAAACCCAATGTTTCCTATGAAATGTCTCCCAATGCTTCCATCGAACCCAATATTACTTGTGAAATGTTTCCCAATGCTGCCACAAAACCCAATATGACATATGAAACTTCTAACATTGCCTATACTACATGTATGTGTGTCCCTGGGACATTAACTTGGGAATGATAAGACAAATCTTTCAAATATAAATTGAACGGAGTTTAGGCAACACATGCTGGAAGTGGTGAATAAACATGCAAAGTTCATCATTTAACTCCAAGAGATTTTAACCCTTAATGTTAGGAAACAAGTTTACTCCTTTTCATTTAAGTCTTTCTTGTACGGAAAAATATTCTCGTTCTGTAACGCCTCACTATAACAATGACCAGTAAACCAGTGTTTTTCTTAAAATAGAAATACTTAAAAGTCTCAGTGGTATTCTACTGTTGCTTTTATTTATTCGCCCCTTATTTTATTGATTTTGTATTTACATTGTGTCATAGATTAAAATTTATTCGTTTAGTGTATGTTCACTTGTGTTAATATGTCTTTTGATTGAGTTAAGCCATTTCAACTGATATTTTATAGTGTCACGCAGGGCTCACACTACTTCAGAATCATAGGAGAAGTGACTTCTTTTGAAATTGAGAGGAGAAGTGGTGAGATTTTGAAAGAGAAGTGCTTGTTGCTCGTGCACTACAATGTTTGGTTTTACTATAATACATTAAGGGCCATATGTATCTTATTTTTTATATTGTTCAATTTGTACCTGGGTATACAATTAAAGTAACTGTTCAAATTTAAATTGTTTAATTTTATCATATCTAGTTGCACAATCATATGAGTCTTCTTTTCAGAAAAACAATTAAATATCTGGCACTAATAAAAAGATTTTTTTATATCAAAAGGAAAAGAAAGTTGTTATATCAATTAAAAACTACACTGTTATCATGTTCATGAAACTGAGTATTTCTCATTAAAAGATATATAAATTTAACAGTTAAGCTTGGACATAATATAACTATATAAGTGTAATAGTCCCAGAGTTGAGCAACTTTAACTTATAAATTGAAACAATGCATATACATGGAAATATATACATTAATCAAGAAGATCTAACCAAAAGTATGTTAATGAGAGTGGAATGCATAATTTTTCCTTTTGGGATCAATTTTTGTCTGTCAGCAGCGCCATTCATGCGTCCGTAGTCATTATCGTAAAAATCCGGATTTCGGCCATAGCAGGTCCATTTCCGATGAAATCCCAACTCCGATCGGTAGTTGTACAATAATATGCCCAATAATTTAAATGGCGGACGAAGAAAAATTTACAAAAAATAAAAGATGTTTGACACGCTATTTGGAAAGGAATAAGTTTAGAAAGTAACAAATTTACTTCAGACAAATTTCATCAAGTTCTAATGAAGTAACAACTTATTTTGCCGAAAGTTAGAATGATTTGATGTACAATCTGAGTAACAAGTACCGGAAGTGATAAAAAAATTGTTTTTATGAAATAACGTGCCACCAACTTTGAAATCAATGCTTTAACCTCTTTTCTGAAGAAAATAAATTGTTTATGCCTTGAATTTCTTTACTTTTAAATGAAAAATTGCTGTTTCATCGTCTTGGTAAAAATTGAATATTGCCGATGACGAAAGCGACTGAAAGCGAGTATGGTAAACCACAGGGCGAATAGTTTTCGCTTTTGAAGGTCGGGCAAAGCGAAGTGACGCATGAGAAAGCGATTTCTTCGCCCTAGCCACCTGGTAGCGTGAGCCCTGAGTGTGTCTTTCTATGTTGTGATGTTACACTATTGTTTCAGGTAAGGTTGAAGGTTGGTACCTATTAAAACATTTAAACCCGCTGCATTTGTTTGCACCTGTCCTAAGTCAGGAACCTGATGTTCAGTAGCTGTTGTTTGTAGATGTGGTTCATAAGTGTTTCTCATTTCTCTTTTTTTATATAGATTAGACCGTTGGTATTCCCATTTGAATGGTTTTACACTAGTCATTTTGGGGCCCTTTATAGCTTGCTGTTCAGTGTGAGCCAAGGCTCGCGTTGAAGACCGCATTTTGACCTATAAAGGTTTTTCTTTTACAAATTGTGACTTGGATGGAGAGTTGTCTCATTGGCACTCATACCATATCTTCTTATATCTATTATGGTATTCAATAGATTCTGTTTAATTTGTTATCAATATTTTCCTAGGCAATGTCTATGAAGATGGCTTATGACCTCATCATTTTCTCACTCTTCTAAAAATAAAATTTTCACACAAAAGATCAATGCAAATATTTAAGAAAACTAGAGGCTCTAAAGAGCCTGTGTGCCTTGGTCTATGCATATTAAACAAAGGACACAGATGGATTCATGACAAAATTGTGTTTTGGTGATGGTGATGTGTTTGTAGATCTTACTTTACTGAACATTCTTGTGCTTACAATTATCTCTATCTATAATGAACTTGGCCCAGTAGTTACAGTGGAAAATATTTTGTAAAATTTACAAAAATTTACAAAATTTATGAAAATTGTAAAAATTGACTATATAGGCAATAACTCCTTAAAGACAAATCCTTCTATTCAGATCTACCAATAATATCTTTTTATATTTTATTTTACTTTAGGTTAGGTAAAAGCTTTAAAATAAGCAAATAAAAATGGGGTCACCGACTGTTTAGATTTAAACGTCAATTTTTGGAATTTGGAAATTATGAACTTTAGTCAATAGCAGTGTAATATTTTATGAAGTTCATCCCATAAAAATTGTGTGTTTTGGTAACCTTGTTTAGTACAAACTATATTATTAATATTACCTTTTCCGAGGAAATTGATAATGATAAGTTGCTATAATAATTTTCCCTTTATGTGAAATTATCAATAAAACAATCAAGTTTAATAGAAATTGACTAATGTTTTTCGATGAGAATTCAACAGAATATGCTTTTATATTTAAACAAAATAAGGAAATAAAAGGTAGGGTCACCGAATGGATAAAGAGATATTTCTAAAAAAATGTTAACAATTTGAATTGAGGAATACATTGCCAATTTAAAAGTAACGTGAAAGACGTTAGGCCAGTTTAGACGATATTCTTACAAGTAATGGACAATTCTGATCCGTTATTTGCTGTTTTATTGTTTGTTTGTTTTTAACTACACTAAATGCACATTAATATATACATGTAGGTACTTAGTTTTCAGTTACAACAGACACATAATTTTATATCGAGGCCTGACTTTTGTCGCAAAGCGAGACATAGCGATCCTACATTCCCGTCGTTGCTCACAAATATTCACTCTGTGGTTAAAGTTTTGAAATTTAAATAACTTTCTTTAACTATCCTGGATTTCTACCAATCTTGTACAGACACCAAACCCAATATTACCTGTAAATGTCTCCCAATGCTGCCACCAAACCCAATGTTACCTACTGAAATGTCTCCCAATGCTGCCTTCGAACCCAATAGTACCTGTGAAATAGACTCCCAATGATGCGACCAAACCCTATGTTACCTGTGAAATGTCTCCCAATGCTGCCACCAAACCCAATGTTACCTGTGAAATGTCTCCCGATGCTATCACCAAACCCAATGTTTCCTATGAAATGTCTCCCAATGCTTCCATCGAAACCCAATATTACTTGTGAAATGTTTCCCAATGCTGCCACAAAACCCAATATGACATATGAAACTTCTAACATTGCCTATACTACATGTATGTGTGTCCCTGGGACATTAACTTGGGAATGATAAGAGAAATCTTTCAAATATAAATTGAACGGAGTTTAGGCAACACATGCTGGAAGTGGTGAATAAACATGCAAAGTTCATCATTTAACTCCAAGAGATTTTAACCCTTAATGTTAGGAAACAAGTTTACTCCTTTTCATTTAAGTCTTTCTTGTACGGGAAAAAATATTCTCGTTTCTGTAACGCCCTCACTATAACAATGACCAGTAAACCAGTGTTTTTCTTAAAATAGAAATACTTAAAGTCTCAGTGGTATTCTACTGTTGCTTTTATTTATTCGCCCCTTATTTTATTGATTTTGTATTTACATTGTGTCATAGATTAAAATTTATTCGTTTAGTGTATGTTCACTTGTGTTAATATGTCTTTTGATTGAGTTAAGCCATTTCAACTGATATTTTATAGTGTCACGCAGGGCTCACACTACTTCAGAATCATAGGGAGAAGTGACTTCTCTTTTTGAAATTGAGAGGGAGAAGTGGTGAGATTTTGAAAGAGAAGTGCTTGTTCGCTCGCGGCACTACAATGTTTGGTTTTTACTATAATACATTAAGGGCCATATGTATCTTATTTTTTTTATATTGTTCAATTTGTACCTGGGTATACAATTAAAGTAACTGTTCAAATTTAAATTGTTTAATTTTATCATATCTAGTTGCACAATCATATGAGTCTTCTTTTCAGAAAAAAACAATTAAATATCTGGCACTAATAAAAAAAGATTTTTTTTTATATCAAAAAGGAAAAGAAAGTTGTTATATCAATTAAAAAACTACACTGTTATCATGTTCATGAAACTGAGTATTTCTCATTAAAAAGATATATAAATTTAACAGTTAAGCTTGGACATAATATAACTATATTAGTGTAATAGTCCCAGAGTTGAGCAACTTTAACTTATAAATTGAAACAATGCATATACATGGAAATATATACATTAATCAAGAAGATCTAACTAAAAGTATGTTAATGAGAGTGGAATGCATAATTTTTCCTTTTGGGATCAATTTTTGTCTGTCAGCAGCGCCATTCATGCGTCCGTAGTCATTATCGTAAAAATCCGGATTTCGGTCATAGCAGGTCCGTTTCCGATGAAATCCCAACTCCGATCGGTAGTTGTACAATAATATGCCCAATAATTTAAATGGCGGACGAAGAAAAATTTACAAAAAATAAACGATGTTTGACACGCTATTTGGAAAGATACAAGGATAACAAATTTACTTCAGACAAATTTCATCAAGTTCTAATGAAGTAACAACTTATTTTGCCGAAAGTTAGAATGATTTGATGTACAATCTGAGTAACAAGTACCGGAAGTGATAAAAAATTGTTTTTATGAAATAACGTGCCACCAACTTTGAAATCAATGCTTTAACCTCTTTTCTGAAGAAAATAAATTGTTTATGCCTTGAATTTCTTTACTTTTAAATGAAAAATTGCTGTTTCATCGTCTTGGTAAAAATTGAATATTGCCGATGACGAAAGCGACTGAAAGCGAGTATGGTAAACCACAGGGCAAATAGTTTTCACTTTTGAAGGTCGGGCAAAGCGAAGTGACGCACGGGAAAGCGATTTCTTCGCCCTAGCCGCCTGGTAGCGTGAGCCCTGAGTGTGTCTTTCTATGTTGTGATGTTACACTATTGTTTCAGGTAAGGGTGAAGGTTGGTACCTATTAAAACATTTAAACCCGCTGCATTTGTTTGCACCTGTCCTAAGTCAGGAACCTGATGTTCAGTAGCTGTTGTTTGTAGATGTGGTTCATAAGTGTTTTTCATTTCTCTTTTTTTATATAGATTAGACCGTTGGTATTCCCATTTGAATGGTTTTACACTAGTCATTTTGGGGGCCCTTTATAGCTTGCTGTTCAGTGTGAGCCAAGGCTCCGCGTTGAAGACCGTACTTTGACCTATAAAGGTTTTTCTTTTACAAATTGTGACTTGGATGGAGAGTTGTCTCATTGGCACTCATACCATATCTTCTTATATCTATTATGGTATTCAATAGATTCTGTTTAATTTGTTATCAATATTTTCCTAGGCAATGTCTATGAAGATGGCTTATGACCTCAATAAAAGTTTTTAATTGCATTATCAATTCCAATTCACCCCTCAAGCAAATATCAAATTGGGTTTTTCACCACCAAGCTCCTTAATGTATTGGTTTTTTCATCAACACAATATTGAATATTTAGGCATGTTATAATCACATTATATCAACCCCAGATGTGTTTCCATCTTAAATGTGTTTTTTCTTTGTATATGTGCTTAGCTGTTTTATTTGGTTTATTCACTGACGAGCAATTGTACGCTTAATTTGTGTCCCGCTTTAAACGTCTGTCAGTTTTGTATTTTCTCAAAACTTATGTAAACTGCAGCTGGTGTCACTAGTTGGACAGTAACTAATTGCCTTTCTAGATCCCATATGATCACCCTACAGTTTATAGTTGGGGTAGGTGTGGCTAAGTGTTTAGATTTTTATGTAATATATGTGAAATTTAGGTGCTGTAAGAAAGTTTTGAGCAATTCAAAAATATGACAGCATGTCACACGCTAATTGGATAAACGCCGAGTCATTTTCTCACTCTTCTAAAAATAAAATTTTCACACAAAAAGATCAATGCAAATATTTAAGAAAACTAGAGGCTCTAAAGAGCCTGTGTCGCTCACCTTGGTCTATGTGCATATTAAACAAAGGACACAGATGGATTCATGACAAAATTGTGTTTTGGTGATGGTGATGTGTTTGTAGATCTTACTTTACTGAACATTCTTGCTGCTTACAATTATCTCTATCTATAATGAACTTGGCCCAGTAGTTACAGTGGAAAATATTTTGTAAAAATTTACAAAAATTTACAAAATTTATGAAAATTGTAAAAAATTGACTATATAGGGCAATAACTCCTTAAAGACAAATCCTTCTATTCAGATCTACCAATAATATCTTCTTTATATTTTATTTTACTTTAGGTTAGGTAAAAGCTTTAAAATAAGCAAATAAAAAATGGGGTCACCGACCTCGTTTAGATTTAAAACGTCATCATTTTCGTGGAATTTGGAAATTATGAACTTTAGTCAATAGCAGTGTAATATTTTATGAAAGTTCGTATCCCATAAAAATTGTGTGTTTTGGTAACCTTGTTGTTAGTACAAACTATATTATTAATATTACCTTTTCCGAGGGAAATTGATAATGATAAGTTGCTATAATAATTTTCCGCCTTTTATTGTGAAATTATCAATAAAACAATCAAGTTTAATAGAAATTGACTAATGTTTTCTCGATGAGAATTCAACAGAATATGCGTTTTTATATTTAAACAAAATAAGGAAATAAAAGGTAGGGTCACCGTAATGGATAAAGAGATATTTCTAAAAAAATGTTAACAATTTGAATTGAGGAATACATTGCGCCAATTCTAAAAGTAACGCCGAAAGACGTTAGGCCAGTTTAGACGATATTCTTACAAGTAATGGACAATTCTGATCCGTTATTTGCTGTTTTATTGTTTGTTTGTTTTTAACTACACTAAATGCACATTAATATATACATGTAGGTACTTAGTTTTCAGTTACAACAGACACATAATTTTTATCGAGCTGCGACTTTTGTCGCAAAAGCGAGACATAGCGATCCTACATTCCGTCGTCGCTGCTCACAAATATTCACTCTGTGGTTAAAGTTTTGAAATTTAAATAACTTTCTTTAACTATCCTGGATTTCTACCAATCTTGTACAGAAGCTTGTTTGTGATCATAAGATAGTATCCAGGGGCCGTGTCAATGAAAGTATCCTAGGATATGTCCTAAGATACATGTATGTCTTAGGACATTATTTAGAATGGTCTTAGGACGTGTCTGAGACATGTCTTAGGATGTAAAACAAAGCTATCTTAGGACAGTCCTAACTAAGATGGTCCTAGGACCGTCCTAACACAATTATTTAATTAAAATAAATATGTAGAGAATTCAATGACATACATTTTATTGTATTTCAATGTAAAGGGAGGGAGGATGACTCTTTAGGAAAACAATAAACGCAAAATGAAAGTCTTAACGTAATACTAATAGATACATATATCTTATACATGTTATATATGATGTACAAATATAAATGATTTGCATACGACAACAAAACTAAATAGTCACAAAACTTTGTTAAATGCGATATTCGTGCTGCAATTTAGGTATATAAACTAGTTTTGTACTTAGGTCCACTCGATTTCATTACAAGTATTGAATCAGGATTAGTTTAATAAGCGTAATGACATGACAAGTTACAAGTATCAAAATATTCCGTAATGTTGCTAGATTGATTGATTGATTGTAGGTTGCTGAACGTCCAGTGGCAAGTATATCATGCATGTTCAGGACAAGAACAAGTTAACAATAAATACAATAGGTAGTTCTTGTAAAAGAGGCCTCCGGGATGATAGTCGGGAAAATTTGGACTGCCACTGGAAAATGAGGGTATATCGGATAGGGAAAGAAATTTTTTCTTGCAACAGGCCACCTACGGACCCTCAAAGAGTTGTTGCAAGGGTTCTTAACGTGCAATGAGCGTTGCACTCTCTTTACACAAGGCATCGGATTTAACGTCCACATTCTGACCGGATCTGGCTGTGTACTTGATACATCCCTCACAGCTAAACGGACGCTCCACTTTGGCAAGCGTTTTACTGCCGGTCGGAAGAAGACCAAGTGACCATATTTCGATTCCCCAGTCACCCGTGAGAGTCGTAATGTTGCTAGAACCTCAGTCTAAGTATACTCATTCAGCTGTGTTACCGTGATTATAATTGGAACCTAGTCCTACCTCTTTTTTCAAATCAACTGCTAAATGATTTGTTTGTTCATATGTATTCCTATTTAATTCTTCGTTCCGCCAAATTTTAAACACAGACACGATTATATATATATAAGAATATGTGGTATGTGAGACAACTCTCCATCCAAATCATAAACATATGTTTTTTATACAAAAATTGCACATCTGGTACCTAAATTAAAATATATTATTCTTCCATTCACAAGCGTTCAAAACTCAACAAATCGGACCAGAATGATAAAATGAAAAAACCTATAGTGTTAGAAGCCCATATGTTAACTTCTATATATGTACTTTATTTTACACGTATGCATTGTTGGGTTACTGAATTGTTCGTGTTTTTGTTAAATCTTTTATTATATAATCTTGTAAAAATGTAAGCGCTGTACACATTCAAAATACGTCAGTGCAATATGCAATATCCATGTATGTACGTATTGTACCTATTGCTATAGATACATTGAATTTTGATGACATGATTGATGATTTACGTAGTACTTTCTTAATGATTTGGGAAATATAAATACAATTAAAACCTACTATATGTTTAAACATATTTTATTGTCCAAGAACATTGACAATAGGATTAGACACAGGTTTTGCAACTCGAAATTAGTATTATATTATAATTTGATTGAACTATCTTGTTGTTGAATATCCAGATTCGGTTTTGTTTCTTGACAGTCGTTTTTGTGTGTGTTTTCGTTAGATTGATGTTTAGTTGACTCTCTTTATTCATATAATTTATTTTGCCGCTTTGTTGTTTGCTTTTGCTACACTTAATTCACATTTATTTACACATAATTTATTCATATATCCAATTCAGGAACACGTCTATAATCTGGAGACCATTTCATTTTCTTCTCGGCAAATCAACATATCAAAACGATTGTCACTCTCCTTAGGCTCAAAGAGGAATTACTCATAAACGCTTTCAGTTCGCGGAAACCACGACGTCATAAACCGCTGACGGCATAATACCGCTATGCTGGTATGTGCGCATAAACAATAGAGGGATTTGTCTTTAAGGGGTCAATTGACAATTTTGGTCATGTTGACTTATTTGTAGATCTTACTTTGCTGTACATTATTGCTGTTTACAGTTTATCTCTATCTATAATTATATTCAAGATAATAACCAAAAGCTGCAAAATTTTCTTAAAATTACCAATTCAGGGGCAGCAACCCAACAACGTGTTGTCTGATTGGTCTGAAAATTTCAGGGCAGATAGATCTTGACCTAATGAACAATTTTATCCTTGTCAGATTTGCTCTAAATGCTTTGGTTTCAGAGATATGAGCCAAAAACTGTATTTTACCCTATGTACTATTTTTTAGCCATGTCGGCCATCTTGGTTCGCGGGCGGGCTCATCAGACACATTTTTTAAACAAGATACCCTAATGATGATTGTGGACAAGTTTGGTTAAATTTGTCTTAGTAGTTTCAGAGGAGAAGATTTTTGTTAAAGATTACAAAAATTTACGAAAAATGGTTAAAAATTGACTATAAAGGGCAATAACTCCTTAAGGGGTCAACTGACCATTTTGGTCAAGTTAACTTATTTGTAGATCTTACTTTGCTGAACATTATTGCTGTTTACAGTTTATCTCTATCTACAATAATATTCAAGATAATAACCAAAAACGGCAAAATTTCCTTAAAATTACCAATTCAGGGGCAGCAACCCCACAACGGGTTGTCTGATTCATCTGAAAATTTCAGGGCAGATAGATCTTGACCTAATGAACAATTTAATCCTGTCAGATTTGCTCTAAATGCTTTGGTGTCAGAGATATAAGCCAAAATCTATATTTTACCCCTATGTTCTATTTTTATCCATGGCGGCCATCTTGGTTGGTTGGCCGGGTTACCGGACACCTTTTTTAAACTAGATACCCTAATGATGATTGTGGACAAGTTTGGTTAAATTTGTCTTAGTAGTTTCAGAGGAGAAGATTTTTGTAAAAGTTAACGGACGATGAACGACGGACGACGGACGCCAAGTGATGAGAAAAGCTCACTTGGTCCTTTGGGCCAGGTGAGCTAAAAAAGCAATAAACTTTTATCTCCTATCAGTGTGATCACAAATTATGCAAATAAAGAAAGTATTTGTTAACAGATTCTCATTCTTAACACAGAAACTGTCTGTCTTTATGCTCTACAGTTGTGCTTTATCATTTCATTATAATAAACAACAACAGTAAGCAGATCCAGAAATTTTCATAAGTGGGGTTCCGCTCAAGTCATGTTTCAGTGATTCCCTATATAATCAATCAATTTTTTCCCACAAAAGTGGAGGGCCAGCTGCACCCCCATTCCCCCTCCCTACCCCTCTAAATTCGCCCCTGAGCATAATAACAGCTAAAATAGTCAGTTTTATACTTACTCGTTTGATAATTCAGCGAAAATAGAAGAAAAAGATACACATGGTGGAGACCAGGCAGCAAAAAATGTTACAACCCAAGTAATTCTCTTGTCTCTCTCTAATTCTTCCTGAAACATATATCTGTATTCTTACTTATTGACAGATATGATATAAATAAGGTAACAGTAGTATACCACTGTTCAATAGTCATAATTCATATAATCAGGTCTTATGGTATAGTAGTGAACTTATAGCATTTTCATTCTATCAGATTTTCTCTTTTATGGTTTTCAAGATGTAATACAAACACTTGCATTTTAACTTTAAGTTATATTTTTCACATGGTGGCAATGTTTGTTTGTAGGAGAGGACAAAAAACATAATCTTAGTACTTTCTTCGGCAAAGTTTGCTTGAAATTGATCCTGTGGTTTCAACAGACATTTTGAAATAAGTTGTGATCAAGGACACATGACAGACACTGAGTGATGGCAAAAACTAACATGGTCCAATGGGCAAAGTATGCCAACGAAGGCAAAAACTAACATTGCATTGTGGGCAAAATAAACCAATGATGGCAAAAACTAACATGGCATTGTGGGCAAAATAAGCCAATGATGGCAAAAACTAACATGGCCCAATGGGCAAAATAAGCCAATGATGGCAACAACTAACATGGCCTAATGGGCAAAATAAGCCAATGATGGCAAAAACTAACATGGCCTAATGGGCAAAATAAGCCAATGATGGCAAAAACTAACATGGCCTAATGGGCAAAATAAGCCAATGATGGCAGAAACTAACATGGCCTAATGGGCAAAAAAGCCAATGATGGCAAAAACAAACTAGACCTAATGGACAAAATAAGCAAATAATGACAGAAACTAACATGGCCTAATGGGCAAAATAAGCCAATGATGGCAAAAACTACACTGCCTAATGGGCAAAATAAGCCAATGATGGCAGAAACTAACATGGCCTATGGGCAAAATAAGCCAATGATGGCAAAAACTAGCATGGCTCAATGGGCAAAGTAAGCCAATGATGGCAAAAACTAAAATGGCCTAATGGGCAAAATAAGCCAATGATGGCAAAACTTATATGGCCTGTGGCAAAATAAGCCAATGATGGCAAAAACTTATATAGCCCAATGTGCAAAGTAAGCCAATGATGGCAAAAACTAACATGGCCCAATGGGCAAAGTAAGCCAATAATGGCAAACACTATAATGGCCTTGTGGGCAAAATAAGCCAATGATTGCAAAAACTAATATAGCCCAATGTGCAAAGTAAGCCAATGATGGCAAAAACTAACATGGCCCAATGTGCAAAGTAAGTCAATGATGGCAAAACTAACATGGCATTGTTAATGGAACTAGCATGGCTCAATGGGCAAAGTAAGCCAATGATGGCAAAAACTAACATGGCCAAATGGGCAAAGTAAGCCAATAATGGCAAACACTAACATGGCATTGTTGGCAAAATAAGCCAATGATGGTAGAAACTAACATGGCCCAAGGGGCAAAATAAGCCAATGATGGCAAAAACTAACATCGCCTAATGGGCAAAATAAGCCAATGATGGCAAAAACTAGCATGGCTCAATGGGCAAAGTAAGCCAATGATGGCAAAAACTATAATGGCCTTGTGGGCAAAATAAGCCAATTATTGCAAAAACTTATATAGCCCAATGTGCAAAGTAAGCCAATGATGGCAAAAACTAACATGGCCCAATGTGCAAAGTAAGCCAATGATGGCAAAAACTAACATGGCATTGTTGGCAAAATAAGCCAATGATGGCAGAAACTAACATGGCCCAATGGGCAAAATAAGCCAATGATGGCAAAAACTAACATCGCCTAATGGGCAAAATAAGCCAATGATGGCAGAAACTTAAATATGGCCTAATGGGCAAAATAAGCCAATGATGGCAAAACTAACATGGTCTAATGGGCAAAATAAGCCAATGATGGAAAAAACTAACTTGGCCTTATGGACAAAATAAGCAAAAGATGACAGAAACTAACATGGCCTAATGGGCAAAATAAGCTAATGATGGCAAAAACTAACATAGCTTAATGGGCAAAATAAGCCAATGATGGCAGAGACTAACATGGCCTAATGGGCAAAATAAGCCAATAATGGCAAAAACTAACATGGCTCAATGGGCAAAGTAAGCCAATGCTGGCAAAAACTAACATGGCCTAATGGGCAAAGTAAGCCAATAATGGCAAAAACTAACATGGCCTTGTGGGCAAAATAAGCCAATGATTGCAATAAACTGATAACACAGAGATATGTCTCGCCTATTTGTTATTTTGATAATGCAAATGTTGAATTTAAAATAGCAATACTTTAACATGTAAGTTATGCAAATATTCAAAGTCAATGAACCATGACTGAAGTTACAGGGCTAAACCATCTCCATAGAAATGAGATGTGCCAATGCTAATACAACTGCATACCAAATACCATTGACTTTTCATAAGTTGCTCCCTTTAAACAAAGCTAAACACAAACATTAACTTGTAAACTATGTAAAAGTCGATGAACCGTAATGAGGGGGTGGGGTTATATAATCTCCATGGAAATGAAACTTGCAAATTCCAAGAAGGTCACCAATAGGTCTTCAATGCAGCGAGAAATTCCAACAACACCGGAGGCGCCCTTTAGCTGGCCCCTAAACAAATATATATACTAGTTCAGTGATAATGGACGTCATACTAAACTCCAAATTATACACAAGAAACTAAAAGTAAAAATAATACAAGACTAACAAAGGCCAGAGGCTCCTGACTTGGGACAGGCGCAAAAATGCGGCTGGGTTAAACATGTTTATGAGATCTCAACCTCCCCTATACCTCTAGCCAATGTAGAAAAGTAAACGCATAACAATACGCACATTAAAAGTCAGTTAAAGAGAAGTCTGAAGAAGAACTGCATACCAATTATCATTGACCTACCACTAACAATTCCCCTTAAACTAACCTAATCACAAACTAATACATGAAAATTAAGCAAAAGTTTCAAAGTCAATAGAGCATGACTGAGGGGGCGGGGCAAATAATCTCCATGGTAATGAGATGTGCCAATGTTAATACAACTGCATACCAAATATCATTCACCTACCACTAGTGGTTCACCATAAACTAGACCTAATCACAAACTAATACATTGTTGACGCCGCCGCCGCCAACGCCGGAAACAGCATAACTATGTCTCGCTTTTTGACTCTGTCAAGGCGTGACAAAAACTAACATAGCCCAATGTGCAAAGTAAGCCAATGATGGCAAAAACTAACATGGCCCAATGTGCAAAGTAAGCCAATGATGGCAAAAACTAACATGGCCCAATGTGCAAAGTAAGCCAATGATGGCTAAAACTAACATGGCCCAATGTGCAAAGTAAGCCAATGATGGCAAAAACTAACATGGCCCAATGATGGCAAAAACTAACATGGCTCAATGGGCAAAGAAAGCCAATGATGGCAAAAAATATCATGGCCCAATAGGTAAAGTAAGCCAATGATGGCAAAATTAACATGGCCCAATGGGCAAAGTAAGCCAATGATGGCACAAACAAACATGGCCCAATGGGCAAAATAAACCAACAATGGCAAAAACTAACATGGCCTTGTGGGCAAAATAAAAACAATGATGGCAAAATTTAACATGACCCAATTGGCAAAATAAGCCAATGATGGCAAAACCTAACATGGCCCAATGGGCAAAATGAGCCAATGATGGCAAAAACTAGCATGGCCTTGTTGGCAAAGTAAGCCAATGATGGCAAAAACTAGCATGGCCAAATGTGCAAAGTAAGCCAATGATGGCAAAAACTAGCATATCCTTGTGGGCAAAATCAGCCAATGATGGCAAAAACTAACATGGCCCAATAGGCAAAATCAGCCAATGATTACAAAAACTAACATGGCCTAATGTGCAAAGTAAGCCAAAATTGTTTCCCTAATTTAAAACTTTAAATTGACTGTTCATAGATCTAATGATTATTGGATCAAAACCTTACCTCAAGATGAGGTCCTCTGAAGTATGTTATCTGTTCAGGTCCTCTGTACACAGGTTCTGGGAAGAAAATCATCTGCACTGAAATATCAAAAGAAATAATTATACCACTGTAAGTGCTGTAAGGCAGCCAATCTGACTTGATCATAAAAAGCAGTTTATCTGTTCATGTATTCATAACATCCAATCATCATTTTACAAATGCTCTATTCAAAGTATTAAAAAGGCTACATGCACCATCGTTATACAGTCTCTTACTTTTGTTAATTCAATTCTAACGAATAAAAAATGTTTATTATTCTAAATGAATCATAATCAACAGGAGTAAAGTTAAGATATCAAAGGGATATCCATAGTTCATAAGTTGAAGAAAAACTAACACGATGGCAAACAAACTTCTAAGTGACTTCTTTGTCATATCTTTACATAAATAATTACTGAGATTGAAATTAGTCCCTCTTTGTATTCTGTTTGAACTTAATTTTATTCATAAGCATTATCAGTTTTGTTTGAAAACTTAACTAGAGGCTCTCAAGAGCCTGTGTCGCTCACCTTTATCTACTGTGGTTTTGGAAATCATGTAAAATAAGGTTAAAATCATAATAAATAGTATCAGATACCCTAGTAATGAATGAGGCCAAGTTTGGTTTAATTCGGCCCAGTAGTTAAATTTAAAGCAGGTCATCCCATCATAGTTTTACAATAGTAACTGAAGACCCCTTATCATTATTTAAATAAGTTTTCAAGTTGTGACCATTTGAAATTGTTTTTTTACAATTTTCCCAAAGACTTCTATAGTAAACCCCTATGTTCTATTTTTAGCCATGGCGGCTATTGGTTGGATGACAGGGTCATCGGATACATTTTTCAATCAAGATACCTTATTGAAAATTGTGGCTTAGTTTAATTCTATTTGGCCCAGTAGATTAAGTGGAGAAGATTTTTGTAAAAGATAACAAAAAAAATTTACAAAAAATTGTAAAAAATTGACTTTAAAGGGCAATAACTCCTGAAGGGGTCAATTGACAATTTTCATCAAGTAGACTTATTTGTAGAGCTTACTTTGCTGAACATTTTTGCTGTTTACAGTTTATCTCTATCTATTATAATATTCAAGATAATAACCAAAAACTGCAAAATTTCCTTAAAATTATCAATTCAGGGGTAGTAACCCAACAACGTGTTGTCTGAAACGTCTGAAAATTTCAGGGCAGATAGATCTTGACCTGATGAACATTTTTACCCATGTCAGATTTGCTCTAAATGCTTTAGTTTCAGAGATATAAGCCAAAAACTGCATTTTACCCCCATGTTCTGTTTTTAGCCATGGCGGCCATCTTGGTTGATGGGCGGGGTAATTGGATACAATTTTTAAACTAGATACCCTAAGGATGATTTAGGCCAAGTTTGGTTTTATTTGGCCCAGTAGATTCAGAGGAGAAGATTTTTGTAAAAGTTAACTTTTGGGCCAGGTGAGCTAAAAAGTAAAGCAGAATATTAGTATGAATCATGCCACTCTGGTGAAATAGCAGTTTATGGATGGTTTCATCATGTTCAAATATATCCTATTTAGACTCCAGCTTAGTATTTAGCTCAGTTATCTATGCAGAAAATGCTTAACCATCAATAAAATTACAACAGAAACTACTCAAGTGTTTTTGTGTCTAGGGTGTCATCATATTTGTTATACAACAAATCTTCCTAGACAATAATGTGAGAAATTAATGAGTCTGGGTTAAAATCATCTTTTTTTTTTGTAATAAAATTCAATGAAAACTGAAAAATTTTGATATTCATGTAAAATTGAGCAAAATTTGTTATTAAATGTAACATGATTAGAAACATCACAAATATGACTGTACAAGGAAACAGACAATATGTCATGACCAGAAATTAGTATTTTGAGGCTAAAAATAAGATTTTGATCATAAAATCTCTGAAAACAGGAAACCTGAATATTTGTCAAATATAATCTATTTGAAACATCACAGATAGGATATGATTGTATAAGGAAACAGACAATATCTCATGACCAGATATAAGTACTTTGAGGTATATATTTATCATAAAGTTTCCGAAAACAGGAAACCAGGATATATGTCAATTGTTATACAAATTAACTTAAACATTTGTGTGTCAGTATTACCCAAAATATATTCTGAATAAGTGGAAATATTTTAAAATTTTTGTTACAAAATATTTCTGATATTTAAGTCAAAAGATTCCTTTTTAAAAAATCCAAAACTTGGAACATAAAAAATTTATCTATTCAAAATAATATTTCGCCAGATCTCTATTGATCATGTCTATGATTTAATTCTATTCAGCATTAGGCCAAAAAAATATATATGTCTGTTTAAGGTTACATTATCAAAACTAGAGGCTCTAAAGGGCCAGTGTTGCTCACCTTGGTCTATGTGCATATTCAACAAAGGACACTCTCCAACATTGTAGACAAGAACAGAATTCATGACAAAAATCTCTGTTTTGTTAATCTTGTATTGCTGATCATTTAGTCTGTTTAGTGTCCCTTTTTCTTCTTTACTTTTTGCTCAAAACACAAAAGGTACAAAAAAAATCCAAATTTAAGGGCAATCACTCCTACAAAGAGTGACAGTCTACTAACTATATCGGCAAAATTGGACTTGTTAGTTGAACTTGCCTAGTTGATCATTTTTGTGGTTTAAGTGTCTATTTATCTAATATAATTTTTAACATATAAGGCAAAACGCAAAAAAAATTGTAAAAATCGTCATCAAAGGGCAATAATTCCAATAAGGAGTCGTTGAACAATTTCCTCCGTATGGTCTTAATTATAGATCTTGTCTTGCTAATCATTTTTGCTTATTTAAGTTTTTATCTATCTATTATAATTTTTAAGATATAAGGCAAAATGCAAAAAATTGGTAAAAATCGTCATCAAAGGGCTATAACTCTAAAGTCCGCTGACAATTTCAACCCTGCAGACTTATTTGTAGAACTTGTCATGCTGATCACTTTTGCAATTTAAAGTTTCTCTCTATCTATTATAGTTTTCAGTATAACAGGCAAAATTGAAAAAAAATGGTAAAATTTGTCATTTTAAGGGAAATAACTCCTATAAGAAGATGTCTGATAGTTTTGACATATATATATATGGACAATTGGTAGAGCTCATCAGTCTGAACATTTTTCCCTCTGTCAGATTTTCTCTATTTATAACGGTTTTCAAAATAATAGGCAAAATTTGCATTTTACCCCTTTGTTCTTTTTTTAGCCATGACAGCCATCTTGGTTGGCAGGTGGGGGTCATCAGACACATATTTTAAATTAAATACCCCAATGATGAGTGTTGCCAAGTTTGGTTAAATTTGGGCCAGTAGTTTCAGAGGAGAAGATTTTTGTAAAAGTTAATGACGAGGAAGACGAGGACGACGGATGACGGACGCCAAGTGATGAGAAAAGCTCACTTGGCCTTTTAGACCAGGTGAGCTAAAAATAGGATAGGTAGTTTGGTAGTTTGGTATTTACATTTTATTTTATTTTTTCATTTTATTTTTTGCGACATGATTTTGAGTAGTGCGCTACGTCTTGTTTTGGTCCAAGTTGTCCATGGGAAGAGTTTACCCATATTTTTAATGATTGGATTATTTCCTTTGGTTATTGGTTCGAAAAAAATGGCAACAAAGTTTTTATTTCATCACATGAGTCGCAAGTTTCCTAAAACAGCTGTCATTTTCAAGATTGTGAACATTTAGATGTATCAGGCAATTGATTAATTTTATTGGCAACTCTTACTTTCCTTTTGACACACAAGTTCAGTTTTTCACTATACTACGGGAATAAAATGACTTAGGGTTGGCATTCAAAAGTAGGGTTGGTTGGGTAAGTGTAAACAGGCATATACTTTTTTTGGCTTTATATCTGCATCAATTTACATACAATTAAAAAACAATTAAACATAGTACTTAAAAGGTGTATTAATACATTAAGGATTTAGAATTACTAGTTTAAATGTATAATTTACAACTCATTCTTAAGTTGACAATGGGGGCCTCGGTGGCCGAGTGGTCTAAGTAGTTACTACTGTAATCACTAGCCAGTCAACACTGAGGTTGTGAATTCAACCCGCTCATGCAGGTGCACTCGACTCCAATCTTAATTGACTAGGATTGTCAGTTTTCCTATCGAAGCTCAGTGGTTTTCTCCGGGCACTCCAGCTTCCTCCACCAATAAAAACTGGCCTCCACGAAATAGCCCAAAAGCAGTGATTAAAAGTGGCGTTAAAACCCCAAAAATCATAAAAAAAATCAGTTGACAATGTGTGAAACAAGAACACTTTCAGAAAGTCAAAACATACAGGTAGTTATTGCATATTACCTATAAATAGACACTAACTTATTCATTTTTGTCCAAAATGAGACTGTGAAATATCAAAGTTTACATATGATCCTTATGGCCATGTTAACATATAACAGGTGACCTCAACATCTTTCGAAATGAAAAGTTTATAAACTTTCTGGAATAGAAAATAAATTAAAAGAGTGTAGCCAGGACACTAATCATGCCTTTTGTTAAAAAAAGGTGTAAATGGAGAGATCTGATAAAATAATATCCTTTCCACTTCCCATCTTAACATGCTTAAGTTCTCCTCTGAACATTTTTTACTATTTATTAGCTGCCTAAACAACACAAAACATCGGTCTTATATCACTTCCTCTTGGCTTCTAGGTAGTGTTCCAAAACTTATCTTTCTATCCTTTAATTAGGCCACTGACTACTATAAACATTTTTAAATTGAGCATAGAAAATAATGGGATAATTAAGGTTAAACTAAGCAATCACTTTATCATGTAAATTCAATTAAAAAGAATAGAGGTGAAAGATAACAAAGGGACATTCAAATTCATAAGTTGAAAATGCCAAGGTAAAAAAAGAAATAGACCTGTAATGTTAATTGGTCGTTATTGTTTCTAATAAGACAAATCTTCTAGTAGAAATACATGTTTCACACTTGAAAAAGCATTATGTAGATTAAGATGTTTGGCAGGAAAGTCAGTGGTTGGGTCTAAGGTTATAGGGGTGGTTGGGTCTAAGGTTATAGGGGTGGTTGAGTCTAAAGTTATAGGGGTGGTTGGGTCTAAGGTTATAGGGGTGGTTGGGTCTAAGGTTATAGGGGTGGTTGGGTCTAAGGTTATAGGGGTGGTTGGGTCTAAGGTTATAGGGGTGGTTGGGTCTAAGGTTATAGGGGTGGTTGGGTCTAAAGTTATAGGGGTGGTTGGGTCTAAGGTTATAGGGGTGGTTGGGTCTAAGGTTATAGGGGTGGTTGTGTTATGTTTATTGAGGGGACATTTTGGGAACACCCCATTCATGAAATATTGTATTTGCTCTGGAGTATATAAGCAGGTAAGGATTACCATTCAGTCAATATTCTTATATAGATTGATTGGTGTTTAACCCCACATTAAACACTATTGTGCTATTTATTGGTGGAGGAAGCCAGAGTGCCAAGAGAAACCATGGACCTTGGGTAGAAAAACTGCCATTCCTAGTCAATTAAGATTGGAGTTGAGTGCACCTGCCCCATGTGGGATTCGTACTCACAACCTCAGTGTTGACTGGCTAGTGGTACAGTAGTTCAACTATTTAGACCACTCAGCCACCAAGGCCCTCTCTTATATCAAAGAAGACCAGTAAACAAACAGAGATACTTGGTATAAATATTAGTTGTGTACAAGCAATAATATTTATTAAAGGACACTTTGTATCGGGTACAAAGTAAATGTACTGTACAGGTTGGATTGCTTTAGGCAGAATTGATAGTAACAGACTGTCCCACTTGGAGGACACACTGCAAAAGCCCACACTGTTTTGTAGTGACAGACTAAACCAGGTGCACTCAAACAGACTGTACCAACTCACACTGTCTGAAAGCAACAGACTGTGCTACTTGGAAGATAGACTGCCCACACTGTCTGGTCATGATAGAATGTCCAAATCAAAGGACAGAGTGTACCAGCTCATCCTGTCTGAAAGAGACAGACTCCCACTCAGAGGACACACTGCAAAAGCCCACACTGTCTGGTAGTGACTGTCCAACTCAAGAGAATAGACTGTAACAGCTAGCACTGTCTGAAAGCAACATACTCCCACTCCCATCCAGAGGACAGGATGTTAGATTGTATAATACTTGTTTATATTATTGTTCATTGTTACATTATATCGACAAAGAGTCAGTGTGTATATTTTAATTCGTTGTAAATAACATACATAGATTGTTATAGATTTTCGATATAGCCGTATTGTTTATGGACAGCTTGAATCCAAGTATTTACTGGAACGAATAGTTTAAGATATAAACATCTGACTGATTAAACTTTACAGACCAAAAGACAAACAACAGTGCAGAAAACACAACATAGAAAACTGAGCAACACAAACGCCATCAAAACACAGGGTGATCTCAGGTGCTCCAGAAGGGTAAGAAGATCCTGCTCCACATGTAATTTGTATCACTTACAGTTTCCTTGATGATAACAAATCATTTTCTAAGTATACTGCATAAAATTTGACTTTAAATAAATACATGATATGAACAGAAATAGTTGTCCTTTTTTTCAGTTGAACAAATGTTGAATATTTTAGTTTCACACTGGAAACTCTATACAAAAAATTACGACAAAAGTGACTATTTTTTTCCCTACTGTAAATTCTTTTTAGTCTTAACTGGGCATGTTCCTTTGGAACCTTCTTACAATTCAATTCAATTCAATATTTATTGGAAAGAGCACAATAGAGGCCTGATCCGAATACAGACAATAATAATATTAAAACAACATATAAATGAAATATAGATGCATGTAGCAACAAGTCATAAGTAAATTCTATGGATACCATAACATTCTAAGTATATTCTATGAATACCATTACATTCTAAACTCATATTAATGCCATACACATATATCACGATTATTCTAAATTTTCATAATTTTACTTAAAACACACAATCACCTATATAAGATATATGTGTATATGCATTATGCACAAACTACTATAAAGGATTATTATCTGATGAAACAGTATGGTGGTCTCTCAAATCAAGAGCTTCTTCAATATACATACAAATAGATTTTAGTTCTTTTCAGATATAGGATTTTACATTTTGGTAAAATTTTCATCCAAATTATTTGAATTAATATCATTGATTTTATATTTGGATCTAATTTTGTTATATTGAGGACATTCAATCAAGAAATGTATCTCATTTTCAATTTTTCCTGTGCAAAATTTACAAAATCTCTCATTAGAGAGTATTATTGGTCTTGCATACATGTACCTACCAGTTTCTATTGCTAATGAGTGTGCACTTATTCTCAATTTAGTGAGTTTTTTTCTAAGACATTTAGGAACATTAAAGTTCAAATATTCTTGTTGTTTAAATTTAGTAATTTTACTACAAAATAAAAGTTTACCACAGTTTCCATCTTTTATCTTAGATAGTTCAAATATAATTTTATTTTTGTAGAAATCTTCTAGTTTCTGTTTGAAATTACTATTACAATGCTTGTTTAAGGATATTCCAATATATTTTTAATGCTAATAGGTAATGTGCCCAATTCGCACCGTGCTGCTAGATTGGAAGACTTTCCATGAACCCCAAGTATGTTTTTAAATATGGAGTTTTGTGTTTTTTCTAATTTACTTTTGTCTAATGCTTCAAAATTTGGTTTGAAATCTGATATCCATACTTCTGATCCATAAGTTAAAATAGGAATTATCATTGAATTAAAAAGCTGGAGCCAAGTTTTAACAGACAAGTTTTCACAATATGGGAGTTTAGACTTTAATGCAAAATATGCTTCTTACAGTGTGTGATTTTCCCAATGCATTCTATGCCAGGTTGAAATTTGAAATGACTGTCCTATCCTTAAAATGAAAATATATAAATTGGCCAAGACAAGATGAAAATAAACATTCTGCCCCTCAAAATGTAGGAAATAATTGGGTTCATAATAAATGTTGGCGCTGATTAGATAAACCCACCTCTTCTTTCTAGTTGGGTATTTTGATTTTAAATGATTTTGCTTAGATATTTGGTATATGAATTGATATTGTACAGTTTTATTGCTAAAGAAATTTAACCTTTCCCTTATAATGAGTCCCTCTTTGTCAGGCTATTTAATTTTTTCAAAGTTCAACTGTCCCACTGTATAAATTAATGACATAAGAGAAATGTAATTTTAACTTGTAAACCATAAGTTATAGAGTCCTAGGGTCTTTTGATTTTAGGTTCTTGATCTAACAAAAAGAAAATGAGTTTAGGGTCACAGATCAGTCATGTTATAAAGTTTCACTTTTCTTGTTATTGGTATTCCTAAGAAACTGTAAAAGATATCGTTAAATTCTTTTTTTTTTCCAAATTATTAATTGCAATATGTTGTTTTTCTATACATTCAGGTTTAAATGGTACAGCAACAAGTTATGTGAGTTTTCTCCCTTTTAATATTTGAAATAAGCTACATAGTGATATAACTCATTAACCATACAAAGTAGAGACCGTAGCTAGCTAAGGTCTTCTGATTTAGATTCATGACCTCTGTGTGTGAGTTTGACCTTGAAAATGTGGTCACAGTCAAAGGTCAATCAATGTCCTGGATTTTCACCTTAGCTATAAATTCTTACTGATACTTGATAAAACAGTAGAGTCTTTTGCATAAGGTTGTAAAATATATACCCTTGAAAAGTGACCGTGTGTAACTAACAGAAAGTAGCTGTTTTTGCACAAATTACATTTAAAGTGCCCTTTTATTTGGAATTATTCTGAATATGCAAGTCTTTAAAATCATCGGACTTTTCCATCTCTTAAACAATATAGATGTGATAGGGTTTCTTGCAAATGACACATCTATCCACCACAGACCCAAGGCCATTGGTGAATGCAACTATAGGTCACTGTATGACCTTCAACAATGAGCAAAACACATATATGTATATTTTTGTATTTAGAATCATATTCCTAAAGTCGCTTCTTGGAGTACATGACATCACCATACTGTCACATATTGGATTGATTAACCACTCACCCCCCCCAAAAAAATCATATTTGAAGTTGCCTTACCTAAACAAAAAACTGCAAATATGATACCATAGGCCGAGTTAGTCTTGAAGAACATATAACCAGCTAATACTTTAGCAAATAAACACACAGTGCTGATGTACTGTCTTGCTGCAGCTGAAATAAATAATACAGTCAAATAGTTATTGTTCTCATGATTTATAGCTACAAAGGGACTGCCGCTGAAATAAATCAAAGCATCATGTATGTTGTGTTTCACCCAGTTTTGTTGCTAGTCTGACCTTTTTTCTGACCACACTTTCAATAATTATTTTGTTATCTTCATTTCCATAATCTTTCTATAAAATTTCTCTTCTATTGCTAAAATATGTAGAATTTTACAATATTGATGCAAATTATTTTGGTATTTCAATTGATGCAGTATGATTGCCAAAGAGACAACTCTCTACCAGAGACCAAATGACGTACAAGTTAGAAAATATAGTTCAATGTATGGCCTTCAACAATGAGCAGAACCCAAACAGCATTGCTACAAAAGGCCTTGACATGAAAAATGTAAAATAATTCAAAGGAGAAAAATTACTACTTGATTGATGTACAAAGATGATATACATTCAAGCCAGTCATGCCTGTATTAATTAACAAATAGAATAATTATTTATAATGATGAGGTTTTGCATGTACAAGGTATCATAGTATCAACAGATCAACAAACTAGCATATTATTTCATTTAATCTTATTATTTAAGCTTCTTTAATTTGGCTTATTGTTTTTTTCTGAAACTTGGATTTCAACTTCAAAATACACCTCCTTGATGTATGTACATTGTCAAATGTCATTGTAACTTTCTAAGCATTATTACGAATTTTGAATTAAGAATGTGTCTCTAAAATTTACTCCCAAATTGTCTGGAGCTATTCATTAACACATCTGAAAGCCATCGTCTACTGGTGTTGTTGGGTCACTGACTCGATGTATTTACCTTGTTTTCTGTTCTTCATTACAATAATACAACCAAGGAATGTCAACATCTCCCATTCTTTCTGAAAAACACAAAACTCTCTTCAATATAAATAAGAAGATGTGATATGAGTGCCAATGAGACAACTCTCCATCCAAGTCACAATGTGTAAAAAGTAAACAATCATAGGTCAAAGTACGGTCTTCAACACAGAGCCTTCGAACAAGAACAGTTCATAAATATATAAAGATTACTGAACATACATGTAAGAGAGGCAGAAGATACCAACTGTACAGATTATAGAAGGGCTGGTGTGGGTTTCATTTCTTGCATAAGTGGATGGCGATACATTACTGTTGGTGGAATAGACCGATCTCAAGTTGTTTTTTATGAATGAGTTACACAGGTTGACCCAAGATCAATCGGCGTAAATGATGTCATTGAACATTTTGTTCTTACTGTGACGTAATAACATAAGCAATATGACATAGTAAATGTACGAAGGTGCACGAATTAGAAAATTGTCCATGCCATCTCCCAAGCTTTTTTCAAATTCTCTAGTTGATTTAGGCTGTCTTGTACATTATGGAGATACCTGGGAGATCCAATAGAGAAGAGACATCAGTCGTAAGCTTTAATGCAGACGACGTTGTATTTTGACTGAGGCTTATGGGAATATATATGTAGGACTTGGAGGTGCAATGAGAATGCTGAAGTGCAATGGTCATGCTGAAGTGTGATGGTTTGTACAACTCATGATGGGTAGATCAAAATCTTTAGGTGTGAAATTATTATGAGAAAAATAGTTTATTGGTGTATAAATTTGCAACCATTATTATTCTTAAAATATTTATGGCATTAAGAAAGCAATGATTTATAAATGAATGGTTGAAATATACATGATATAAGAATTGTTATAGGAATATCATCCTGCAATAAGCCTGTTTATCATATATACAAACAAGGATTATGTGAAGATAGTATATTGTTTGAATATCACCTGTAAGTACCCTGCTCATATTATAATTACATCTATTATACAATTTAGCCTTTGTATGAGGTCGATACAGTGATATACTTCTTTGCGTTGATATATCCTGTATTGACCTGAAACATAGGCTATAATTGTTATATTATTAATTTACAACCATATTTGTATCAAAATTGTCATGCAATATATTCTCTTTTTCCGATTATTTAATTTTGTTTAAATTCTACAGATATACCATATTGTCTCCTTGACAATAACAACATTTTAGTTACAATTTCATTTATTTTTATGTATTTTGTGTACATCTTATGTATTTGAAGAATTTTTAAATAATCAATCCTAGATATATACACTTTTTAAAAACTTTTAACAATATCATGAAATTCATTAGATGACGTCACACAAAGTATATTGGTTTTTATATCTTCTAAAAATAACCGTGCAATATCGCTTTTGCTATCCATCGTTTTCTATCTACCTTCAAAAAATTAGTTTAACATGTGACTATCCTTGAACGAATCAAATTAGTTAAAATATACAAATTAATAATATATTTCTGTAATGAACATCTGTTCAAACAGTGTTTGTTACATTTGAAATACAAGAATACATTTCATAATATACAGTGTATATGTCCTTAGTTACAGTTTCATACTTTCATACTTAATGAGAGATCATCCTATTTATTTTTTCCACATACTCTCGATGATTAACTTAAAACGAAACCACCAACACACTTTGGCATAGCTATTCAGCAAGATAGCTTCACAATGTCACCATGGCACTTCAGCATGATCAAAAACGCAGTCAGTGTCAAACCATTGCACTTCAGCGTGACCATCAAGGTTCGGAGTACCATTGTAGTTCAGAGTCTTACAGATATATTCATGATATCATATTATAATGTTGACTCAAAAATTTCAATCATTTTATCTGATATATATGCTCTTGATCATGTTGATCACAGGGCCCTGTAATTTGGATAAATGAAATATTCTATTCTAAAACATGTAATCTGTTCTACTGATACAATCACTACATAGATTTTTGTCAAATGGAAACCTATATCAACAGGACTTAATTTGAAACAGGTAATCATCAGCAAACAGACCAGGGTTTGAAATTAGCAGGGGCCCACTCGCCAATGGCCCCTAAAATTTGGTGTGGGCTACTTAAATTTCTGCTTTTCTTGTATAGGACTATATATGTGGGCTACAAAATTAAAGCTGTGGGCTACCTTGCCAAAATTTTAACTTCAATCCCTGCAGACTATAGTTTAACGATGCATTTTACAGTTTCGTTGGGACAGTTTATACAGACAAGAAAAAGGATGTGTCCCAAGACTGCATCCTGTGGAACACGGGCACTTGCATAGGCGGATCCAGGGGGCACGCCCCCCCCCCTTTGTGGGGAAAATTTGGTTGATTATATAGGGAAGCAATGAAGAATGACTGGAGCGGGCCCCTTAAGTCAGTCAGTGGGCCCCCCTTATAAAAAGTTCTGGATCCGCCACCGACTTGTTTCTATCCATGGGAAGGTCGACTATCCATTTATATATTATCGATAATCGACCTTCCCATTGATAGAAACAAGTGCCTGTGGCTGTGCTGTAGAACTCAAATACTGCCACTGACCAGGAAAAGGATGTGTCCCAAGACTGCAGCCTGTAGAACTCCTGAAATTGCCTCTGCTTTGTCAAATGTTTTTCCTTAACTAATCATGTTGTTTCATAAAGCTCTTTACTCATTTTAGAGTCGAGTCGCAGGCATTGTAGTATTCGTGCTTTAAATAAAAAAAAATCCATATTGATTCTGTTATTAACTTACCAAATCTAAATTGCAATCGTCAAAAAGCAATTCGCATACAGGAGGAAGAGTCTTTAGTAATATATAAGAAATACTTAATATAATGTTTGTGATATAATGTGGCACTAAAATTGGTTTCGCTGATAAATATGCAGAGTGTAACGTGTCCATCTTGCACGGTTTGCTGTTAGCGTCCACTGCGATGTGTCTATTTATTTTTTATTAGCCACCGGCAAGGTCAAAGATAGCATAAAGTTTGGGGAATGAAACGACTTATCCTTGACTAAGTTTTAACTGTATCTATTCTGGACACGAATAAATCTCCGTAAATTATAATAATAATAATAAGAAGAAGAAGAAGAACTTCTTAATAAGAACTTCTTTATTTGAAGAAGAGCATTAGTACTATACTTTCCTTAATAGTTGTTTGTCAAATCAAGGATTTGTATAAAATTAACCAGTGGCGTAGCTAGGCGGAAGCTCGGAAGCCAAGGCTTCAACATCGTTTTGTCAAAAAAAAAGATAATAAAAAAAAATAAAATAAAAAGGAGCTAGAGGGATGAAACTGAGGGAGGAGTGAGAGAGAGTGAAGGGGAAGAGAAATGGGCGCTATGCGGTTAAATAAATAAAAGTTGTAGAAGTTAACGAGTCGAAGTAGGGAGGCGGATTTATATAAGTTCTTCTTGTTTCCGAATCCCTGTATTTCTATTGTATAATTGTACTTTGTGCACTTTTGAAAATAAAATATTGTTTAAACTAACGATTCGATATCACTTCTCAGACTCCCGGCGTTCGTTCCCATCACCTGCGCTTTATTTCACCTCTTTTTATAGCAGATGAATATTGTGTCTGCGGGGTGTTCTGCTAGTTACAATGCAACGCAGAATTGACAATGCCTGTGACCAATGCCACAGCTGAACGCAGTTTCAGTGTCATGCGACGGGTTAAAACATATCTGCGTTCTACGATGACAATCGAACGACTTTCGGGGCTATGTATCCTTCACGCATATAAGGAGACGCCCATTGATAAAGTATTTGACTGTTATGCAACCAAAAAGGACAGGAGGCTTGCTTTTTTTGTTTAAAGTCACTGGTGAGAGAGATTGACTCTGACTCTCTGAATAATTCATATCCATACATAAGGTTTCGACCGGCTGTATCTACAAAGTGAAATGTTCCTCGAACAATTACCCTACTGAGTTTGTATTTTTTAAATAAAACCAGACAATTTTTTAGTTTATTCACTGACAAACATGGCAGGAAACTTATAATCATGTATAATGTTGTATCATAAATATTGCTCAGCTTTAATACAACCAAAGTCAAAGATGAGCCATCACTTTGTTTATTTTTATTTATTTAGACCTCGTAAGTTGTATTCCGCTGCCCATCAATATAAAAAAATAAGATGTGGCAATGATTGCCAACGAGACAACTCTTCACAAGAGACCAAATGACACAGAAATTAACAACTATAGATCACCGTACGGCCTTCGACATTGAGTAAAACCCATACCACATAGTCAGCTAAAAAGGGCCCCGAAATGTCAAATGTAAAACAATTCAAACGAGAAAACTAACGGCCTGATTTATGTACAAAATAATGAAAGAAAAACAAATATGATACACAGCAACAAACGACAATCATTACACTGAATTACATGCTCCTGACTTGGGACAGGCACATACCGAATGTGGCGGGGTAAAACTAATTTGAAGGCGCCAACCCTGCCCTAACCTGGGTACCCACTATATTAAACTGAATATATTGTGTACATTCCATCTCCAAACAATTCATAATGGTGTGCATGGTTTTTATTATACTGGTCTTAGTAAACATAACTTTTTACCCCTCTGGAATCTCCTGGTTTTTACAGTTTCTTTGAGGAACAATATATATTTTTTCACAAAATTATCTGACCTGTATCAAACAAAAATGCTTTTGACTACACCTTAACATTCAATATTTTCAGTTAATATGTGTGGGTCTAAAACCCTAAAATCCAGGAGCTTCCGGGGGCTTCGCCCTGGCCCCTACCAGGGCTTTGCCCTGGACCCACTGTGGGCCTTTGGTGGCCCCCAGACCCCTTGCCGATTTGGGCTTCACCTTCAACATTTGTCTAGCTACGCCACTGCTAACTAACTAACTAATTTTATTCAGTATAAAATCCAGTACAAAAGGATCATCGCTGTATAGTATAGTAAGTCTTACTATACAAATATCTGGTCAAATGCTAAAAAATGTGTATAATCCCCGTACCAGTTTCCTGTCCAGAGCCTCTGAATATCAATCCATTTTAATATTTTCACAAAAAAAATCTTAAGAGTAAAAATATTCGTAAGTCATACACATTTCAGTATAACTTACGATCAATTTTAATCGTAAGATTCTTTTTGTGAAAAGAGTGAAAGAAATTAGACATATATATATTGTGTGATAACGTCTCGGTTGTAATGGATGTGGTTTGGTAGTCTCCCTTTTTAAATTGTTTCAGAATAGTATTTTCTTAATAAAATGTTTTATTTTATGTTTAATTTGATCTAGACATGCTAGAATACAAAGTTGCTTTATTTAATTCACTATAAAAGTATTCAAATTTCATATTACTTATATATTTGATGAATATTAATTTATTCAATTTATCTTCAATACCATTTTATTTATTTATATCTTTGGAAGTGATAAGTTTTCATTACCACATAATCAGAAGTTGCTCCTGTGGGGTGATATCACTCATAAAGATAAAAAAAAACTCCCCACACTGTGTATATATATATATATATATATATATATATATCACGGGGGAGAGGGGTGGGGTGTCTCTTCCTATATGAAGGTATATACATATGTGCCACAGGAATGGGTCCCTTTTTGATACGTCAAATATATCAATGGGGGGCAATTTTACTGAGGAAATATAACAATAGGTAGTAATTCACCAATTGTGATATATCAATGGGTCCTATGTTTTTGTGGTATTCGCGGCACCTTCAAAACAGTGTTTTTACTTGTTATTGTTTGAAAAGTTCAAAATTTCATATAAATTAAAGTATATTATATTATATAATTGAAAAGAGTTTTTAATATATAATAAGATTGTATATGCATATTGGGTACTATTTGAGCTGATAAATATATGAATGGGTTATGATTTCGCTGTGAAATATATGTATAGGTAGGGATTTCACAATTATTCAATATATGAATGGGGGTGTTTTATAAATCCCAGCGGCACAACTGTACCCAAAATCCCATGTTGAGACCCCCCGTGATATAAATGAGCCGGCAGTGCAGCACTGCCATCCTTCTCTCTACACCAGCTCACATGAATGAATCATTCCACACACTGTATATATGAGCCGGCAGTGCAGCACTGCCACCCTTCTCTCTACACCAGCTCACAGGAATGAATCATTCCACTCGAGTTATTTGAAAAGCAACTACACTGGCATTCTCTTTGGTACGATTTACCAGATTCTAAAACACAACGCGAAGTATACAGATACATTTACTCTTTAAACTTAGTTTTTAAATAACTTTTTTATTTTAATACATTAGACTTGAAATATTTGTCTTTTCCATTTTGTTTGCGAACAATACTTTTGAATTACATTTCATTTTGAACTTAACTTTTGAAATACTCTTCTTTTTCACTTCAATTCTGCCAAAATCTGTTATCAGGTATCCTGAGGATCGATAGGGACGAAGAACTAGCCACTACTCGTCCCGGGAGGTGTCGTCACCGACCCCCTCCTGTTACACAGTACTCATATGATGATGATGATGATAATGATGATGATGATGATGATGATGATGATGATGATGATGATGATGATGATGATGATGATGATGATGATGATGATGATGATGATGATGACGATGACGATGACGATGACGACGATGACAAAGATGATGATGATGATGATGATGATGATGATGATGATGATGATGATGATGATGATGATGATGATGATGATGATGATGATGATGACGTCTAGCGGCGAATTAATGTGCATATCCTTGACGAGGACATTTTAATGTACTATTATGAATATTAACCCTGATTTGTACTAGAGCGACACGCTGAGTCGGATTTTTAACGTTCTAGTTCACAGGGTAACAGTCCGCAGGAAGACATGTCACCTTACCCGGACACATTATTCTGACTCAGAGCAGATCAGTCTTTGCTCTTACTCCTTAATCCCGCGTGTTTAGCGGAGAAGCAGCAAATGCCAATGTTAGTCTTTGGTTTGACCCGGTCGAGGTTTTAACCCACGACCTACCGCATTCGAGGCAAACACGCTACCACGAGACCACCGAGGCGGTTCTGCTTCGAAGAACGTCACTACCTAAAGTAAAACAATGTGTACTAAGATGAGTAAAGAGTGTGACATTCTCACTTTATTTCTCATCAATTGTCAAACAATACATCACTTTACTTCAAACAGAAATTTGAAAGTTTAGTTTCAATCAGAATGTCCCACTTTTTACATTTTGATGATAAATTTTCAAAATTTGCAGAATTCTGACACACTTGATTTTTTTTGTGTGCAATCTTCAGGCTAAACTTGTGTACCATATAATCTGTTTAAAATAAGTCGCATTATTGTAAGAATATATCAGTACACTCATGGAGCTCTGCTAATGTAAATCAAAGTAAAGATTGTTTATTTGTTGCCGCTATTATGAAATACATTCAGGAGGACATTGGCACTACCACTTTGATTTTGATTTTTTTATGAATACACGTTGGAATAGACATATGAAGACATATTCGCGGGAGGGTGTATGTTTGGCATTGTCACGGCTATTCAGACTGCGAATGATTATGCAATTCATTATCCGGCGTTAAGACAGGGCCTCGCACCTTTCTCTTTCAGTCGCCCCATTCAATGTCAGCCCTCTGTGCCGACAAAACTTATCAAATTGAAAACCTGTTCAATATTTTATCGTCATAAATTTTATTTAAATAGTTCTATACTGGACGTAAGAAAACAACTGCAAGTTACTTCTAGCAGTTTTAGGGAGATTGTTTTCTGTATTATTTATTTGCCAGCCATCAGATTTTAGGTCATCCTTGTTAACGTCAGTGCTTTGATTTAGCTCGGTGATAATTTTTTACAGATAAATTTTTGTACGTGGACGATCGTCTCCCATCGGAAGTCTTTGGAGATGATCTCGATGGTTAAAATTAGATGGGTCCAGCCTAAAATACACACGAAATGCTGATACATTATGAATAGCGAGTCCATGAATTGTTAATTGTTTCTTTAGACAAGTGGTCTTTGTGTGACCTACCGAATTAGACTTATCACCGAGTTTGTACTAATATGAGCAACACGACGGGTGCCACATGTGGAGCATGATCTTACCCTCAAGGAGCAACTGAGATCACCCCGTTTTTGGTGGGGTTCGTGTTGCTCAGTCTTTAGTTTTCTGATCTTTTCTATGTTGTGTTTTGTGTACTGTTGTTTGTCTGTTTGTCTTTTTCTTTTTTAGCCATGGCGTTGTCAGTTTATTTTCGACTTATGAGTTTGAATGTCCCTTTGGTATCTTTCGCCTCTCTTTTAGGACTTTTTGTGATTTGGATTGACGTTTTTGTATATTATAAATAAAATATGAGAATTTGTAGGTGCATTGTAGGTCACTTTCGGGGAAAAGAGGACGGGGTTGTAGTTACGACAATTGGAACATATCCGTCATCATCTGTGAAACAGATATTCCTTAATGGTCAACCAACTCATGATGGCGTCGGTAAAATTTTCGAAGGCATGATTTCAACTTCACCACTTGGAACTCTTGGTTTAATAGCTTCCAGATGTGTCAATAACTTAAATACAACTTATATCGTGACACTGGAACAGACAAACCGAAGAGAGATATCTGTTAATTAAGCTCTAGGTTAAAGTTGGGGGCCACTGTCACCTACCTAGGCCCCAAAAGTAGTAAAAACTATAATATGATGCTCACATTTAACCACGAAATTCACGAAATTAGTGTTAAACGAATAATAACAAATACCCAGATCTTATAGACCTCTGATTGTTTTTGCGTTGGTTTGCTGTCTCGTTGACACATACCCCATCTTCTTTTATTTATGATAATTGTTCCTACACTTTAGACTAATGAGATTAGGACAACCAAATTTTTTTTTTTATTAATTTTACATTTCATTTAACTTATTTGATCATAGAAAATGAAAGGATATGGAGTAAATGTACATGGGACAAAATCGCACACAATACATAGAAAACATAGAAAATTATCAATGAACAGGGCTTTTATTCCTGTTCTTCATCTTGACAGTTGACGTAGGGTCTTCAACAATGAACAAATCATTCATACCCTACAACAAGGCCAAGACGGCCCCTAGCGTCGACTTAAGCGGTACTATTGATAAAAATAAAGTAATTTTGAAAGACATCGATCGCCGCTAAAATATGCTTTGAAGTTACACATGTCGGGAGCGATCAATGAATTACATAATTTATAATTACGGGCGAGGTTTTTGAACATATATTTGTCATACATTGCCCAACAAAAGGCCAATAATTTCGAAACAACAAATGATAGACAATACATATAAAACTAAACAAATGATAGACAGCACGGGGCACATCGAAATATATGTAAGAAAACCTAGCAGTTTAAAATAGTATGAAAGGGCAATATACAAAACAGATGACCAGACCAGTATTTTGAAGAAATTTAACCAAACATGAAATTTTGACGGTGTATTAATATGAGAAATCTCACATGAACAAGCACACCATAACTGTAAATAGTATGGCATAAACAAAAATGTTGTAGTTGTCAAACATGGCCCATGAGTGATTGTAAGAATCAATATCCGATACAAATAGCTCGTGAAAAGAAAAGAGAGACAGTTGAATAACCGACGGAAAACTGTACACATATTATTTGTCAACGTGCAGACTGCATGGACTTGCTGTAATTTTTGCATAAAGTGACTTTATACGGATTCGCCATAATTTTAATACAGACAGATTGCGGAGTGATATTTGAACAGTTTTATTTAATGTTCCTATATTAAAAAAAAGAAGTTGTGGTATGATTGTCAATGAGTAAATTAAGTAAGTCCGGTCTATCAGGAAGGGATTCGACATTTGGTTTGACACGAGAACAATATTGTATTTGTCACAGTGCGTTGGCTTGGTCTCTTTCAGTTTGCCATATACAAGGAAAACTATCGTCTGACAATGCTACAAAATTGCGCATAGTGGTGAGTGTGGTTACACTATATTTGGCAGTAGTCTTTCCGTGATAATGAAGATACAGTCAAATAACAGAACCCTGCTACTATTAACCCGGTTTCTCTGCCAGCTATATAGACTGCCCTGTCATTTGTCTACCAACAGTGTAAACCATTCTGCCACACTGTTCCCGCTCTCGATCAGCTACCCACAATGATTTTTCTCTAAAAGCAATATAAACCTGCGAATGTTACCCTTCTGTATGAATCATGCCACTTTACCATTTGATAAGCTACCTAGATCTACCTGAGATCAGGTAAACTATCATTTGTTGATATTGCCTTGAAGAGGTGTTCTGCAATGCATTAATCACGTGTGATCAACATCAAGGAAAGAATAACCCATTGGTCTTTTACCTACACAGACCATGTCACAACCATAGCCCCTTTCTCTGCTACCTACTCAGACCACCATGCCACAGCCATAGCCCCTTTTTATACTACCTACACAGACCATGCCACCACCATAGATCCTTTCTCTACTACCTACACAGACCATGCCACCACCATAGCCCCTTTGTCTTCTACCTACACAGACCATGTCACCGCCATAGCCCCTTTCTATACTACCTGCACAAACCCTGCCGCCACCTTAGACCCTTTCTATACTACCTACAGACCATGCCACCGCCATAGCCCCTTTCTATACTACCTATACAGACCATGCCACCGCCATAGCCCCTCTCTATACTACCTGCACAGACCATGCCACCACAATAGTCCCTTTGTCTCCTACCTGCACAGACCATGCCGCCACCATAGACCCTTTCTATACTACATGCACAGACCATGCCGCCACCATAAACCCTTTCTATACTACCTACAGACCATGCCACCACCATAGCCCCTTTCTATACTTCCTGCACAGACCATGCCGCCACCATATACCCTTTGTCGGACCATGCTGACACCATAGCCCCGTTGTCTCCTACCTACACAGACCATGCCGACACCATAACCCCTTTGTCTACCACCTACACAGAACATGCTGTCACCGTAGCCCATGGTCTACTACCTACACAGACCATGCTGACACCATAGCCCCTTTGTCTTCTACCTTCAGATCATACTGATACCATAGCCCCTTTTGTCTACTATTTACAGACCATGCTGACACTATAGCCCCTTTGTCTACTACCTACATAGACCATGCTGTCATCAAAGCCCCTTTGTCTACTACCTACATAGATCATGCTGTCATTATAGCCCCTTTGTCTACTATCTACATAGACCATGCTGTCATCATAGCCCCTTTGTCTACTACCTACATAGACCATGCTGTCATCATAGTCCCTTTGTCTACTACCTACATAGACCATGCTGTCATCATAGCCCTTTGTCTACTACCTACATAGACCATGCTGACACTATAGTCCCTTTGTCTGCTACCTACATAGACCATGCTGTCATCATAGCCCCTTCGTCTACTACCTACATAGAACATGCTGTCATCATAGCCCCTTTGTCTACTACCTACATAGACCATGCTGTCATCATAGCCCCTTTGTCTACTACCTACATAGACCATGCTGACACTAAAGCTGCTTTGTCTACTACCTACATAGACCATGCTGTCATCAAAGCCCCTTTGTCTACTACCTACATAGACCATGCTTTCATCATAGTCCCTTTGTCTACTACCTACATAGACCATGCTGTCATCATAGTCCCTTTGTCTACTACCTACATAGACCATGCTGTCATCATAGTCCCTTTGTCTGCTACCTACATAGACCATGCTGACACCATAGCCCTTTGTCTACTACCTAAAGACCATGCTGACACCATAGCACCTTTGTCTACTACCCACACAGACCATGCCACCACCATAGCCCCTTTGTCTACAACCTACGGAGACTATGCTGTCATCATACCACCTTTGTCTACTACCTACATAGACCATGCTGACACCATAGCCCTGTTGTCTACTACATACACAGACCATGCTGACACCATAGCCCTGTTGTCACTACATACACGGACCATGCCACCACCATAGCCCCTTTGTCTACTACCTACACAGACGACCATGCTGACACCATAGCCCTGTTGTCTACTACATACACGGACCATGCCACCACCATAGCCCCTTTGTCTACTACCTACACAGACCATACTGACACCATAGCCCTGTTGTCTACTACATACACGGACCATGCCACCACCATAGCCCCTTTGTCTACTACCTACATAGACCATGCTGACACCATAGCCCTGTTGTCTACTACATACACGAACCATGCCACCACCATAGCCCCTTTGTCTACTACCTACACAGACCATGCTGACACCATAGCCCTGTTGTCTACTACATACACGGACCATGCCACCACCATAGCCCCTTTGTCTACTACCTACATAGACCATGCTGACACTAAAGCTGCTTTGTCTACTACCTACATAGACCATGCTGTCATCAAAGCCCCTTTGTCTACTACCTACATAGACCATGCTTTCATCATAGTCCCTTTGTCTACTACCTACATAGACCATGCTGTCATCATAGTCCCTTTGTCTACTACCTACATAGACCATGCTGTCATCACAGTCCCTTTGTCTGCTACCTACATAGACCATGCTGACACCATAGCCCTTTGTCTACTACCTAAAGACCATGCTGACACCATAGCACCTTTGTCTACTACCCATACAGACCATGCCACCACCATAGCCCCTTTGTCTACAACCTACGGAGACTATGCTATCATCATACCACCTTTGTCTACTACCTACATAGACCATGCTGACACCATAGCCCTGTTGTCTACTACATACACAGACCATGCTGACACCATAGCCCTGTTGTCTACTACATACACGGACCATGCCACCACCATAGCCCCTTTGTCTACTACCTACACAGACGACCATGCTGACACCATAGCCCTGTTGTCTACTACATACACGGACCATGCCACCACCATAGCCCCTTTGTCTACTACCTACACAGACCATGCTGACACCATAGCCCTGTTGTCTACTACATACACGGACCATGCCACCACCATAGCCCCTTTGTCTACTACCTACACAGACGACCATGCTGACACCATAGCCCTGTTGTCTACTACATACACGGACCATGCCACCACCATAGCCCCTTTGTCTACTACCTACACAGACCATGCTGACACCATAGCCCTGTTGTCTACTACATACACGGACCATGCCACCACCATAGCCCCTTTGTCTACTACCTACACAGACCATGCTGACACCATAGCCCTGTTGTCTACTACATACACGGACCATGCCACCACCATAGCCCCTTTGTCTACAACCTACGGAGACCATGCTGTCATCATACCACCTTTGTCTACTACCTACATAGACCATGCTGTCATCATAGCCCCTTTGTCTACTACCTACACAGACCATGCTGACACCATAGCCCTGTTGTCTACTACATACACGGACCATGCCACCACCATAGCCCCTTTGTCTACTACCTACACAGACCATGCTGACACCATAGCCCCTTTGTCTACAACCTACATAGACCATGCTGACACTAAAGCTGCTGTGTCTACTACCTTCACAGACCATATTGACACCATAGTCCTTTGTCTACAACCTACGGAGACCATGCTGTCATCATAGTCCCTTTGTCTACTACCTACACAGACCATGCTGACACCATAGCCCTTTGTCTACAACCTACAGAGACCATGCTGCCATCATACCACCTTTGTCTACTACATACACAGACCATGCCAGTACCATACCATGCTACCAATGTAATCCCCTAGTCTACTACCGAAACAACATGTGCTGCCTATGAAGCTATATGTCTATTACCTAACCAGACCATGCAGCCAATGTAACTCCTTTGTCTACTACCCAACTAGACCATTGTAAAAGATTACATTACGATTACTTGTAATCAGAAAATGCATTATTACTGATTACATGTGATTTCATTGAAAAATGTAATCAATTACAGCTGATTAAGATTACCCCATGCCTGCCAGCACCATAGTACACACAAGTACATATACAAAACATTCAAAAATATTTACAGAGGTCAGTCACTATAGATTATGGAATCACTCGCAGTATGAAACAAGTCCTGAAAGATCACTGATGAAGGTCGTCTGCTTTGCATTCAATCATTGTAAGTTTGTCATAATTGTCTTAATCCTTTTGATTATTGTAATTAAGGTGGTACCAAACACCTGGACTAAAATTAATTTGGCTAGTTTAATTTTCATAAAATTTTCACCAAATATTTACTTTGGCTCTTTGACAAAAATATAAAAATTTAAAAAAACTTGAACCACACACTTTATAGAAAAAATTTCATTGGATATATAGCAGTTTGACAAACACTAATTTTGATCACTGAGAAGCTTAATATGTCCTTAACAATAGAATGTGATTAAAACGTTCAGCTAATTTTTACAGAGTTATCTCCCTGTAGTGTTATGTACCACCTGAATGAATTCTAATTCAAATAATTCATTTAATCTTGGCTTGGATCAATTCAATTCATTTAGTTTTTATATCAGGTGAAATATGTCAATCAAACTATAGTTCTGCTTGGACGATCAACAAAGGTGTTAATTGTTAATTACCGGTCACCATAAACATGTCCTTTTAACTGTTATACAAACAAGTTTGATTACACAGCCTTAATCACTAATGAAAATTATTAGGTACATAAGAAATACATCAGATTTGAAGTTTTATCTTTAAGTCTGCATTTTTCGACACTTCTTAACTTTCAAACTTCCAGACATCGGGTCAATTTACATGAATTTTCCATTGACAGGTCTATAAAATTTATTCATTTTAACCAGGAATTTGAAACAACTGAGTTCAACTCATCAAAGGTTAAAATGCATTGATTAAACGGAAATTTTACTGGGACCAAGCAATTACTTCAACACAACCACGTTCGAATGTTTCTTTCTCATTAATGTATACCCCACATCTCATTTGATTTATACATAAAACTAAACCAATTAGTGAAACAGAATTTTATTCCATATACATTGTACATACAGAAAATATCTATTTCAAAACATGATACGATTAGGATTAGGAATCCAAATATGACAATCTACACGAATGACAAAATGTTAATGAATTAAATTAAAAAGTTAATGTATAAACAACATAAACCAGTATTTAATATCCAACATGATAAAACTGTACTGATCTCATTGATAAACATTAAATCCTTTCAAAACGTATATCTTCTTCATAAAATTCATATATTTCGAAAAATGCCTTCATTCCCACAGATTGAGTGACTTACAAAAAAATTAGTGATGTTTTAATCATAACCATTTGCTAATTAACATAGTTGATGATTATTTCTGTCCTATTTTTTAAAGGTTAAGGGTGAAAAGACAGCAGTCTTAAATGATTTTAATCAGAAAATGTAACGTCATCACATAGTCCAGCAAACTTTGATAGATTTATGTAAATGCCAACATTTAAATGAAATTATGCAAATCATAATGGAGATCAAAATTCCCCTTACATTTCTATAAAAGGTAAAAAAAAGAAATAAGTTTTTTTCAGAGGACATTTTGTCATTTAAAACTTAATGATTTTTACACCTTTTCCACAGACAATTTCTCCAGCTGACTTATAACACTTCATGTATTTAATACAAGAATTGTTCAACAAAATACTTTCAAATATTCTTTAAATATTTTCATACATTTCCAATGAAAAATATAGAGGCAATGTTTTCCTGCCAAAACATTTTTCTTCAAATTTTTGAATCTAAAATCAAGCTCATTGACCTACCCTTTTTTACCATTATTTGAATTTATCATCTATTTATAGAGACAACATATTTTAACATTGTAGTTATTTTAAAGTAGGAAACAGCTTTAATATAGAGACAACATATTTTGACATTGTTGTTATTTTACAGTAGCAAACAGCTTTAATGTAGAGATAAATTGTTAAGGCACCAGTACAACATACACAAATAAAGACTATTTTAAACAAAGTTTTCTTTATAAAGTCAAATAAAAATAAGCATGGAAGCAGAAAATCTGCCATGAAAAACTGATAGACCTAGATGTACAATGTATTGTGTAATTCTCATTGCACATAATGGTTCTTATTTTGTATGGGGATAGCCTTTTCATGAGCTTTAGAAAAGATTTTATTTAAAAAAAAAATCATGTTTGAAAGTTTACATATAACACAGTAACACATTTAAATTAAATATTTACAATGTGTATTTCTATTAATATTCATCAAATATCATTAAATACATTTAAAAATAAATCATTAATATTCACAATTGTTTCTTCTTTATCATATCTAACAACTGATATCTTATTTTTCAAAAGCACTAAAAATGATCAAGTTATCTTCTTTTTACATTACTCCCTACATTCAGCATTCCAGATCTCCTAAAAAAAGTCAGCAAGTCTATTTAGACTCATGTTTGAAGATCATTTATGTCTGCACCAATCTATTTAATATGATGGTCCTTGTTAAACAAATGTACATCTAATTAAACATGTCTTCTCTATCTGCCCCGATCAATTCCGACTCCTCCATTGAACTGAAGTTAAGGAAATGAGATGGTCGATGTATTTCATGGTAGAATTCCTTAGGGTTTGCCAGCTGTAATTCATACTTCATGTTAGCGTCATGACGAACACCTGAAAAGGATAAAAGAATGATTTTTTACAATATCAGAAAATGAACTCAATATTAATATTTTATTGTTATTCTGTCTCAAAAAAATAAATAAAGTAGAAATGGTTAATTAAGTCCATGTTTTGGCAAGGAAAACCTAAAAATCAGCTCAATCAAATATCAAAATAACAAAGTGTGGCATGGATGATGATGCAAGGAAAGATTCTTGTGCGTTATATATAGACACAGTCTGGTAACACCAAAATTAGAGGAATTCTAAGTTAAGGACAAAATCACCAACCCTAATTATGGTTTTCTTCTATTGTATATTCAAAAGCTTAGACAAGATGTTGATGACCGACGATCGCAATAATTGACCGATTCACATGTACTGTTAACATTGACATTTCTGTGCAGGGTCATTTTGGTTAATTTATTTATTTATTTATTTTTGGCCTATTAAACACAGGTGTATAAACGAACATTTTGTACAAATGAAATATATTGATATGATAGGCACAATTATCGTCCAATGTGTCAATTTAATCCATGAGTAAAAGGTCTATGTACTTATATTGTTAAAATAACAACCTGCCAAAATATCCACAATTAAAGTATATTCTATGGTTGTACTAAATAACAGGCTTTTAGTTTCCTTGTTCAAATTGTTTAACATTTTGTCAAGTCAGGGCCTTTTATAGTTCACTATACAGTATGGGCTTTGCTTATTGTTGAAGGTTGTAGTGTTCTGTAGTTGCTAACTTCTACATCATTTGTCTCTGATGTAAGTTTGTCTCATACCAATTCTCTTCATTTTATTTAATCATATCCTGTGATCAACTCTGTTATCAGTAATACATACCCATAAAGTTGAATATAATCATATCCTGTGATCAACTCTTTTCAGTAATACATACCCATAAAGTTGTATATAATCATATCCTGTGATCAACTCTGTTATCAGTAATACATACCCATAAAGTTGTAATTCCACGACCACTGTGCAGGAGTCATGAAGAATCCAAGGAAACGATCTGACAATAACATCTGTACACGTTCATAATGTGAGGGGAGATAACCTTTAGGATTGTTACCAGTGTCCGTGTTCTGTCTGCCCCATTCGTATCCCGTGGGGTCAACTTGTAGGCTGTCAGTGAACAGGATCCTGGTGTGAAACTGGAAAAGAAAAAGAAAATCACATTAATATATAACTTTGTTGCACTTCTCCAGTGGCTAAAACTTTCAAAGGGGCATTAGCTGTCAAATTTATGTTTACAGGATTGATTTTAATGTTCGAATTTCATATAATGTATGCTAAAATGAAATTCAGAACTACAAAAGTTCCATAGAAATACAATAAACAATGGCTGAAATCGATATAAAGTATCAACATTTCGTCTGTATCCCTGATTGCATGACATCTAATTAACTATCGACATGACCCACGAAATCTCTCAATGGGCATGTAACCCCATTGTTATCAATATAAACATAAACAGACAGGTAAAGATAAATAACAGAAATACAGGTAAGCACCTGCCAACAGCATCAGGTTGATTTTCTTGGTTCTATTTGATCTCAATTTAATCATTTACTCATAACCTGTACAAGACTGATTTTGTTTGCAGTTTGAATCAATCAATGAAATTCTGGAGAGACATAAACACACTGTCAAGATCTTACCTGCATGTAATTACGACAGTCTTTTCTCCATCCCAGGAAGGATTGTCAGCCATGACTTTAGCGTGAGTGGTGATGTCCTGAGGAGACAGCTGTGGTAATTCATTAGGTTGTGTATGAATCCATCCTAATGGCTCCATCTCCTACAAAAAATCAATCACAAATCACATTATTATACCAGATTTAAATTTAAGGCTTTTACTTCTTTTGAGTTATACAAACAATTCTTCTACTTAAATACAGCTTAGGATGCTTATTGTTTACTTTTCATAAATAATAAAATGCTCCGCTGGGCGCAGCTTGATAGGACCGCAGAGGTCGAACCCTGAACAGTTGGGGCAAGTATGGACATAACATTCAAGCTTGATACAGCTCTGAATTTGGATTGTGATTAAATATTTGACACAGCATAGGTTTCTGACACAGAATGAATGTGGTCTAAGAACTTAAAAAATTTTAATTTACCTATTCAAACCATATCATTATTATTTGCTTTTATATATAAATCAGAAATAACCAACTTAAAATGGAAAATTTTAAAGAAAAAAAAAGGAAAAAAGGAAAAAAAAAAAAGAGGAAAAAAAAATCCCCCAATTTTTGAACCCCTTATGATTCATCACCCCAAACTCAATCCCAGCTTTCCTTTGAGGTATGGTACCTTGCAGTACAATTTCAGAGAGATCCATACACTTGAACACAAGTTATTGTCTGAAACTAGAAAAATCTTGTTTTTTGGCCCCAAATTCCTAAACGTTTAGGGCAATTAACCCCAAACTCAATTCCAGCTTTCCCTTTGTGATATGGAACCTTGTAGTACAATTTCATAAAGATCCATACACTTACACACAAGTTATTGTCCTGAAACTAGAAAATGCTTGTTTTTGCCCTTTTGGCCCCTAATTCCTAAAATTTTGAGGCAATTTACCCTAAAATCAATCCCAGCCTTCCTTTGTGGTATGGTACCTTCCAGTAAAATTTCAGAGAGATCCATACACTTGAACACAAGTTATTGTCTGGAAACTAGAAAATGCTTATTTTGGCCCCTTATTCCTAAACGTTTTGGGCAATTACCCCGAACTCAATTCCAGCTTTCCTTTGTGATATGGAACCTTGTAGTACAATTTCAGAAAGATCCATACACTTACACACAAGTTATTGTCCTGAAACTAGAAAATGCTTGTTTTTGCCCCTTTAGCCCCTAATTCCTAAAATTTTAAGGCAATTACCCCAAAATCAATCCCAGCATTCCCTTTGCGATATGGAACCTTGTGGTACAATGTCAGAGACATCCATACACTAACACACAAGTTATTGTCTGGAAGTTACAAAAATGCTTATTTTTGGCCCCTTTTTAGCTCCTAATTCCTTAACTGTTGGTACCATAATCCCCAAAATCAATCCCAACCTTCCTTTTGTGGCATTGAACCTTATGGTAAAATTTCATAGAGATCCATTCACTTAAACTAAAGTTATTGTGCAAAAACCAATGTGTCTTCGGACGACAAAGACGCCAACGTCATACCAATATATGAAAAATACAATCTCAGGCAAATAAGACAAACAGTAAATTTATTCTTTTTTCAGATCACATTGAGAAGTGTTTATATTGCTCAAGTTGAAAAAGGGCACACATCTAAACTAATGTAAAAGTGTGTTTTCTAAACCAAGTATTCTATCAAAAAAGTTTTTTTTCTCCACAAAACAAGAGGTTTTCCATCTGAAAGTTTTATCAAGGGAAATAACTACACACTTTATTTTAGTATAATTTCATGCTCCAATTGACATTTTTAATTTTTTGTTAAAATATTTAGTTTTCCCCAAAATGTGGGATTTCTCTTATCTTTTCTGAGGATTATTATCCATACTTACTTTAAGACATTCATGTTCAGGTAGAATGTTTGGTAGATGGACAGTCTGATGAGTTCCCCACTGTGGTGGTAAGACTATACATCTGATCTCCTTGACTTGTGGATTATCAGGGGGGCTAACTCCATATAAAAATCCAGCAATCTTAAAGCAGAAGATACATTCTTTTTAAACACACATTTAATTCATATTCTAAAATACACAAAATATTATTTTAAAGAGGATTTAACTCATGAAAAATCAAACCAGAAGGCCAAAAAATTTGTAATAAAGAAATCATCATTGAAAACTCAATGCCTTGTGTTCATAAAACTTTGGAGTAAGATTATCATACTCAGACTCAGAATTCAACCAATCAAAATACTGGATTTGGTGTTTTGAGCACAAATGTTGAACTCAAAGAGTAATGAGTAAAGTTTAATGATCCATAGACCAGATTAACAAAAATGGGAATATGCTTGAATGCTGAATAGAAAAATCATTGTATTATTCAAAGGTGCTTTTTATTTGCTGTTTTAGAATAAACAGCATATTAAACACAAGGTGTTGAAAAGACAGTACAAAACCAGAAACCAATAATTTAAATGAATGCTTTTATAGCTAAAAGTACAAAATGTACCAAAATTTACATATCATATGAAGGAATATATAAGACAAAACATGTCAAAATTCTGAAATCTGGAAAATTCTTAAAACATTCATGCAGGTACTTTATTAAGCCCAATTTAATTAGTTGAAGAATATGATAAGGTAGATGTCTCACCTGTGCTCTTAGATCAGAGATAATAATAAACTTCTTTAGAACATTCTTTGGTAAAATATAAGTATATCCTGTCTCTTTGATATCGTCTGAGGAGACATAAATATGATTAGTTCTCAGATGGAGGTTGGTCGCAGAGATTGCCCTAACACGCCACTCAGTTTTAGACGAGAAAGTTGATGTCTCGTAGTTACTGGTTGTGGACGTAATAATTTCATCTCCATGTTTGTTAACAGTTCGTGTTGTTGTTGCTGTAAGTTGTGACTGTTCCTTTGTCTGTTTTTCAATTTCGCAATTTGTACACGCTGAGCTGATGGTGCTGATATCTCCATACCAAGGATTATGTCCCTTATTTCTGATTGGGTCAAAGAAACTACGTTCACACTGAAAAAAATTACAATTAATTATGTCAATTCTCCATTTTAGTATCTAAAGGACTATATGATATTTCATTGCTTGTATCCTATGAAAAAGATCACTTCATTGATAGAATTTTCACTGTTAAGGACAATGTCAACAAATTGCAATGTTTTGGTGTATTCTTAAAAACAAATATTACCTAGAATACTTAAGATTCTGAAATGGCAAATTTCAAAATAGCATTTTTTTTTAAATCTGTTACTATTTAAAAAATAAATATATGTAACAACATTTTTATTTTTTCAAACCTTGTATATTGGATATTTTTCTTAATTTGTTCAAGGAAAGATAGAGTTTAATTTGCACTTGGTTTAATTTTTGCTATTTGTAAGTATTTTCATGACTATTACTATATAGGCAGTGGGAAATTGTATGCCTGTTGGTCATGTAGCACTTCAGGTCTTTGTTTGGGTTTGAGCCTTTTGGTCATGTAGCACTTCAGGTCTTTGTTTGGGTTTGAGCCTGTTGGTCATGTAGCACTTCAGGTCTTTGTTTGGGTTTGAGCCTGTTGGTCATGTAGCACTTCAGGTCTTTGTTTGGGTTCCTTTTGGTCATGTAGCACTTCTGGTCTTTGTTTGGGTTTGAGCCTTTTGGTCATGTAGCACTTCAGGTCTTTGTTTGGGTTTGAGCCTTTTGGTCATGTAGCACTTCAGGTCTTTGTTTGGGTTTGAGCCTTTTGGTCATGTAGCACTTCAGGTCTTTGTTTGGGTTTGAGCCTTTTGGTCATGTAGCACTTCAGGTCTTTGTTTGGGTTTAAGCATTCCTGATGAAAGTTAATCCAGAAAAGTGCTTCCGCCACACCAAATTAATAAAATGTAATTTTCATATTTTAATGGAACTGTCCTTACTTGTTTTTCTTTCCATAATCAGCCAGAATGAGGTCTTTAAGCTGCATCTCTATCTTCATCCATTCCTCGTCAGACAGAGTCGGCCAGATGTGATGTTGTTCAGTAATGGTCGTCTTGTCTGGCTTCAATACTATCTTGGTACGGTCATTGTTGACGTGTAAGGCTCGGAGAATTAGAATTAATCGGGAGAAAGCCTACAAATTAAAGAGTAAGAGTAAATTTGTTAGGTCAGATTAAGGAAATAGCCGATGGATTCAAACAGTCTTGAGTGTGATACTTGGTAGTTAGATGAAAACATATTTAAATCAGAACTTGAATAAAACATTAAACTAGAGACTCTAAGGAGCCTGTGTTGCTCACCTGATATTTCTGTTTACATTGATGCATGCAATAATGCAACCATTATACTTTTGCTTTAGTTTCAAAGATTTAAGCCAAAAACTGCATTTCACCCTATGTTCTATTTTAAGCCATGTCGGCCATGTTGGTTGGCAGGCTGGGTCATCAGACACATTTTTAAACTAGATACCCTTATGATTGTGGCCAAGTTCAGTTAAATTTGCCTCAGTACTTTCAGAGAAGATTTTTGTAAAAGATTACAAAAATGTACAAAAATTGTTAAATATTGACTATAAAGGGCAATAACTCCTCAAGGGATCAATTGACAATTTTGGTCTTGTTGACTTATTTGTAGATCTTACTTTGCATGATTGCTGCTTACAGTTTATCTCTATCTATAATAATATTCAAGATAATAACCAAAAACATCAAAATATCCTTAAAATTACCAATTCAGGGGCAACAACCCAACAACGGGTTGTTTGATTCGTCTGAAAGTTTCAGCGCAGATAGATCCTAACCTGATGAAAATTTTTACCCATTGTCAGATTTGCTCTTAATGCTTTAGTTTCAGAGATATTAGCCAAAAACTGAATTTTACCCCTATGTTATATTTTTAGCCATGTTTGCCATGTTGGCTGGCAGGCGGGTCATCGGACATATTTATTAAACTATATACCCCAATGATGATTGTGGCCAAGTTTGGTTAAATATTGCTCTGTAGTTTCAGAGGAGAAGATTTTTGTAAAAGATTACAAAAATTTATGAAAAATTGTTAAAAATCGACTATAAAGGGAAATAACTGCTTAAGGGGTCAATTGACAATTTTGATCATGTTGACTTATTTGTAGATCTTACTTTTCTAAATGTTATTGCTGTTTACAGTTTATTTCTATCTATAATAATATACAAGATAATAACCAATAAAAACTGCAAAATTTCATTAAAATTACCAATTCATGGGCAGCAACCCAACAGGTTGTCCGATTCCTCTGAAATTTCAGGGCGGATAGATCTCAACCTTATAAACATTTTCACCCCATGTCAGATTTGCTCTAAATGCTATAGTTTCAGAGATATAGGCCAAATACTGCATTTTACCCCTATGTTCTATTTTTAGCCATGGTGGCCATGTTGGTTGGTGAAAACATTTTTAAATCAGAACTTGAATAAAACATTAAACTAGAGGCTCCAAGGTGAGGTAAAAAGCTTAGTTATAATTTTACTTACTGTTAATAGGTATTGATATTTTTATTGAAAATTGATCTTGGTTGATTTTGACTTGTCTACCTAGATCAATTTAAATTGTTTAGTCTAAACTTTTTATCTGGAGCTGTGAAGGTTAATAATTGCAACTCATGTTACATACTAACAAATACTTACAGTATAAGATGAAATAGTTTTCAGCCAATCATCATAGAGATTAAATAGTACCATCTGTGGTTCTTTAGCTTCTAGAATCAGATCACCAAACTTTTCTACCTGTAAAAACATAAAAATCCAAACATTATAATATAGGAAGAATATTTCTTTTGTTCCTCTTCCATCATTCTGACTTTATTTATTCCGTTCAAAAACTCATAATTGGTTGTCTCTAGTCTAATGTAGAAAATTTGTTATTTGGAAATTTTAATATTTATAATATACCTTTGATTGTCTCATTTTTTTCTTCACAATTTTTGAAATCTCAGTGCAATTTAGAGATAGGCATATTGTTGACTCTCGTTTACTCCTGCAAACTATTTGTTGACCTTGAGATGTGTTTTTGTTTGTTTAAATGGATTGATGTCTCATCGATGTATACCCAATATCTACTTTTACTCGTAACTTATGATTGCATAGTTATCATTATGCCTTTAACATTCATGAAAACAAGAACTGACATGGAGTAATAAAATGTTGAATCACCAGACTGGTACTAATTAACTTACCTTGAGACAGGCTTGGAAAGGAAGTTGGAGTTCACTCCCCTTGATGACAATATTAGGGAAATCTAACAAATGTACTTCTAATGGATCCAACATGCCTTTCCTTGTGACAATGATCTGTTTAGGTTGTTCCTCTACAGGAAGAGATCTAATTAAGGCAGCTACTTCTTCTGCAGTCTTCCATTTGGCCAACTACAATAGGAAAATGACAGGGATAAAATCATTGTAGATAATGATGGACAGAAATACTTTGATATATAGATCTTTTTAATTCTATAAAATAAAAACAGTAATTTCAGAAAATTTTGCAAGCATGACTTATTGTGGTTGTTTAACGAGGACCACAAATGTAAAGATTTATTATGGAATTACATAAAATGCAACATACAAATAATGCTATTAAAATTTCAGATGTGAATCCTTATTTTTTGCAAATCCTATGTTGTCGCATTTTCATATTATTAAAATAGCATAAAATTTTCTGAATATACATCACATTAATATCATCGACATAGAATTCTAGATATGAGCCCTTTTTTCTAGACTCGGGACTATTTAGAGATTTGTTAAACTATGAAGACAGTATGTGGACCTCTAAATGTCCCAATTTTTTATCTTACCTGTCCGAGACGTTTCTGTCCAGCCCATACTGATGTATGAATGATCTTCAAGAACAACTGTCCTGTTCGTGGATTGAATATAAATATAGCTCCATTAATTGGCTTGGTCGTTAAATTGCCTTCAAATGTCTGAAAAGAAAAAAAAAGAGTACATCATAATATGTTAAATAAAACTGAATAAGAAATGTTATTAACGGTCATTAAAACCTTACAGTATAATTGTCCTAATGGACTAAAAATCAACCAATCACAATACTGGATTTGGTGTTTCGAGCACATTTTTTTTAATCCAAGTACTGAGATCAGTTTATGAATGAAAGGCCTGGCAACGCAGAAATAAAAATAGTATTCATGATGAGTAAAACATAAAATAACTGTAAAATTACAAATATCTATTAGACTGATACTGAAAAATGCTTTTTTTCATACATTCTTCAAAATGAATTTCTTTATATTTCATGCATAAAATAGTAAGGAGGTGAAAGTACATGGAAAACAAATTTGGGTCATGAATTTAAAGTAAAAGTAGTGACATAATTCAGTTAAAATCAATATGTCTGAAGCTGCCAAACTGAATATAGACTGTCGATATTTTTCAAGATAAAGCTGGTAGACTTTTCTATAAATTTGATATAACTTGTACCAAAATTAGTACACTACTCTATAAAAATCTTACTAAAAAAGAGCACTTTTTTAATTTGTATTTGTCTAAAAGAAACGCACTATGAAATAGCTGTGGTCTAGGGTCATCTGATGCCCTATATATATATATATATTAAATATGACATACCTTGTGTATAGTAACTCTGTATACATTAGTATCATCCACAAACCAAATGATCTGGTTGGAGAACAGTTCTCCGTAATTCTGTGATGACAGGTACGGTTCTGTCGGTTCGGATGAGTACAATTGTAGACCTTTACGTATTCTCTCCCTCAGTACATACAGAGCTGGATTAGCCTTCATGATCTTGGCCATAGCCTGCTGGATCAGTGGTTTGGCACCTGGGAACCAGTTACCGTAGGCACTGTGTAAATTGTAGGCTAGGTCAATGGCAATCAGAGCTCCTGTAGGTGAAGGATAGATACTCATATTGTCCGTGGTGTAGTCAAGGAACTTGGCTCGTGCGTAACGTTCCACATCATGAGAGTCGTAATCCCCCCATCTGAGTTGTATATCAATCCAGTACTTCTGGGTAGTTGTGTTATCCATTACGTCTCTATAAAAGTCAAATATATCAAGTTAGTTTCAAAACAAGTTAAGTTCCTACATTTACAGACCTTCCCTATAAAAATAATGGTCAAAACAGATGCTCTTTTCATACATAATTTCAAACAATATCAACACATCTAATTCTTCTGATCCATCCCCCCTTCTATGTTGAGACACCACATTTATCATTTATACTTCTTAGAATCATCTAACAGTGATGGTTTTGAGACGTTCCACTTGTATGTTTATACTTACTTAGAATCTGCTAACAGTGATGGTTTTGAGACGTTCCACTTGTATGTTTATACTTACTTAGAATCTGCTAACAGTGATGGTTTTGAGACGTTCCACTTTTATGTTTATACTTACTTAGAAACTGCTAACAGTGATGGTTTTGAGACGTTCCACTTGTATGTTTATACTTACTTAGAATCTGCTAACAGTGATGGTTTTGAGACGTTCCACTTATATGTTTATACTACTTAGAATCTGCTAACAGTGATGGTTTTGAGACGTTCCACTTTTATGTTTATACTTACTTAGAATCTGCTAACAGTGATGGTTTTGAGACGTTCCACTTATAAGCAGCAAACAGGAGTATATCAGCACATGAACTGTTCATTTTGTACGACTTCCTGGGATGGATTGTTTCTTTTTGTACTGTTTCTATCTCTAAAGCATCCAATTCTTGATCAAATACCTGTCATAAACATGTGAAAAGAGAGCTAGTGAAACAAAAATATTCATTTATAAAAACAACCACCTCAATAAGCAAAAATATAAAGCAAGAAGACAGGACTGGAATAAGTCCATGATATAAATATTTGATTCTAGACTTAATTCAGCTAAATGTCCTAACTGTGAAGTTGTTTATATTCATGGAGCTCTAATGTAGAGAATTCTTGGGCCAAACCTATTCACAAGGTTATTGTTTGTGTCACTTGATGTTAAACAAACAACAATCAATCTAAGTTGGTGACATTCACATTTGTCATTGATAAAAAAAATCTACCTTTTATTCATACAGAGGGCATTACAAACAAACATTTAAACAATCATAATGTTGTAGATACTCAAATTCAATAAAATAATAACAAACCTGACACAAATCCATGACAACACTTTCATGAATTTTCTGCCACAAATGAGCTCTGAATATTTGGATCAGTGAAATCTTCAGTGTAGGGATTTTACCGTGCATAAAAATACCAGTCAAGTCAAGCTGCACCTGGAAACCTACGTACACCTGAAATCATAATGTTATACATGTTAGTGAAATCTTCAGTGTAGGGATTATACCATGTTGTACCTGGAAACCTACATACACCTAAAATTAAATAAATAATCAGTATAATATTCAGCAATGTGATCAGTCAAGGGTCTAACTTAAATAAGTTATTAGAGAAAATAACATACATGTCCTTATTGTGCGCTAAAATATAAAAAAACTGTGATAACATATGTATGTTACATGTTTCAAAGAGGCAATATACTTCCTTTACTTTGTTAAATTGTATACAAGTTCTATAGGTATTATTATTGGCTTTATGTATACTAAACTTTAGAAATGTAGAAGGTCCTATAACAACAACACTTTATACTTTCACAAGTTAGACCCTTGACTGGTGATGAAGGACTATGGTGTTTTTTTAACTCCATATAATAAGATTACATACTGGCCAACTTTTCACAAGTTTTTGCAATTAGCACAAGATGACCTAATACTCCTCTTTTTTTAATCTACTACTATATTGATTGAATGAGTATGTATGTGCGTTAATATTATTTTAACTCATTTGAATGACTGTTTAGAGGTGTTCAGGTCAACAACTTTCATGGGGGCAAGTTAGATGGCAGGTCTGAGATTATCATCAGAGAGTTCATACTATGAATTTTGATTGTAAGCTAGTTAATTAAATAATCACAAATAATCTTTATATTGTGTGAAAAGATAAGGGAGAGGAAAAGTTGCTATTAATACTGTGAATTTTGATATCCCAATGAACAAAAATAATAAATCACCCTTGTATGAAATAAATAAGGGTTGATACATTAATGATATACTAATACATTTTCATTTTTGTATTTTTTTAATATATATAATCATGATCTTAGAATTGAGAAAGACAGATAAAGTAAAAAATACATAGAGTGAACTCAGCGACTATGTCATTACTGCTTATCACATGCATCAAATTCTATTGAAGATGAGACCCATTTTACAGTAAGTTGTCCTTTATATAACGAACAGAGAAAACTATTATTGGATAAAGTAAACAGTTATTGTACTAATTTCAAAGAAAAAGGATAAAAAATATTTCTGGCTGTTCACAAATGAGCATTTACCAACTCTTATGTGCCTAGGAAATTATATTATTCAGTGTTTAGAAATAAGATCCAGGTGGAAATAAAATATATAAATGATATTTGATTATTATGAGATATGTTGTAATAGTTATATAAGACACATGATGTGTTAGGCTCTGATCCTGTCCATAACATGATAGAATATTACGCTTCGCTGAGCGCAGCCTGATACGACCGCAGAGGAGAATCCTGAACAGTTGGGGCAAATTTGGACACAAATATTCAAGCCTGATACTGGCTGAATTTGGATTGTGATCAAATTTTTGACATAATATAGGTTTCTGACACAAAATAAATGTGGTCAAAGATCTTAAAAATCTATTGCGCAATACTGTGCAATGGAAGATTTCTTCTTCAAACTTTTCAAAAATTTGAAATTTGAAAAATTTTGAAGAAAAAAAATTATGAACCCCTTCAAAAAATTGGAAACAAAAATCCCCCCAAAAAAGTTTTTAGAACCCTTTGGAGCAATTACCCCCAAACTCAATCCCAGCCTTCCCTTTGTAGTATGGAACCTTGTATTACAATTTTAGAGAGATCCATACATTTAAACCCAAGTTATTGTCTGGAAACTAGAAAAATGCTTGTTTTTGGCCCCTTTTTTGGCCCTAAATCCTGCATGTTTGGGGCAATTATCCCAAACTCAATCCCAGCCATCCCTTTGTGATATGGAACCTTGTGGTACAATGTTAGAGAGATTCATACACTTACACACAAGTTATTGTACGGAAACTACAAAAATGCTTGTTTTTGGCCCCTTATTCCTAAACTGTTGGTACCGTAACCCACAAAATCAATCCCAAACTTCCTTTTGTGGTATTGAACCTTCTTGTAAAGTTTCATAGAGATCTATTCACTTAAGCCGGAAACCAAATGTGTCTTCGGACGACGACGACATCATAGCATTAAATGAACCAAAAAAATTTTTTGCGGTCGTATAATTATATTAGGTTCTTGTTTTTCTTTTTTCCAATCATATTGTCATATTGTTGTTGTAAAATATGCCCTTCATGGGTTCTTGATTAGAATAATGAAATTCTTATTCTTATAATTAAAATAAATCTCAAAATACTTACTGTAAACCAACTAATTTTTGTGAAAAGAAAAATAACATGAATATGAATTGCCGTGAATACGTAAAACTTGGATCTTTCCTATTTAACTACATCCAATATATCTGAAAATCGCGAAATTAAATTGCTGTGAAGTGGACTAGAAAGGACTAAATGTGAAATAAAAGTATCCGCGGAAATAAGTTGGTTTACAGTATATAACTTTTCCCTTGTTTCTACTATGTATAAAATCTTACATTAGCTCTGTTTATCGTTGGTGACCACCATAAAGTAAATCGTCGGTTTGGAATTTGATTCAGACCAGATCTCTGTGCATTTGTCAATTTTTTGTATTTCATAGACTCCTCAAATCCACTGGCTTTCTCCCAGAACAGACCTTCCCACGTAGGAAAGTAAGTGCCTTTAAACAGAGTGTGTTCCAGGATTCCCTCAACACCTCCTAACGCTTGGATCATGTCAGTCCTATAGTTGTTTAAGTTCCATAATTTCCCGTCGTGACGCTGGTGTGTCCACCAGAATGGATTCTGTTTCAATACCTGTATCACAAAAAAAGATACCAACATTATATAACACATGATGAATGCAAGTCTTATAAATCATCAGGTTTTATCTGTCTCAAAATATTTTTTTCTTCAATTTACAAAATTTGGATAAGTCATATTATCAAAGGACTTTACTAAGTTTTTATTCTTTCCAATTAAAAATAAAATTCAATACTGAGTACTAGAATTCTGTGTTCAGAAGGAAATCACCAATCAAAATATATTCACAAATGTCCTAATCTTGATGAAAAATCAAAATTCCATCCATAATTCGGAAGACCTAGTTTAAAAGGAAAATGTGAGAACTGTTAACCAGTATTGTATTTCAATAATTATTTCCATGCTCCTAGAAATACCTGCTTCAGGAGATAACTATTCCAAACACAGTACACTTTTCTCACACAAATTTACACCTTATCCTTAAAGTACCTGGAATGCTTTAAATTCTGTTCGGACTCTCCACCCTTTATCATAGGCCAGTGTATGTCTGTCTTTCTGGAACAATGTGTTGATTCTCGGAATACCTCTGTCCCAACTGTCCTCTAAATCTTCTAAAGTCAGACGTCTACAAAATTAATTGAATATATAGTTCATACTTCAAATAAAATTGTAATGAAAACCCCACATGAAATAATCCCACTCTGTATTCAACTTAAAATCACTTTTACATGTTGTAAGGATGAATTCCCTTTTTGAATTTGAATTTAATGTCACTAATAAGACATGTCTTAATTAAGGGTAGTCAAATTTCTATTATTTAACAAAAATCTTTACATTATAATCCCAAATTTCAAAAAGATAACAAAAAAATAAATTTTTGTTTTCTACCTTCTTTCAGTGAAAAAATCATCTGTTTGCACAATGTTCTCTATTATTTTCAACTGGCACTGTGGGATTTTAAATAGCTCTCTTTCCATTAAGTTATAGCACTGCAATATATTCTATTACAAAATCTTGAGACAGCAACATGGTAAAAAGTTACCATTTATGGGGTTCTAAGTATAAAGTTTTAATAAATAGTCCAAGGATTGATAAATTACAATGAGAACAGATATTGCAATTAATTTCATCCATTATTGATAAAAGGAGATGTGGGGTATACATCAATGAGAAAACAACCAAATCACACAAACAACAAAAGATTATTTAGAGTCAACACGGTTTTTTCCTTGATTACTTTACATGCATTTTGCATACTAAGTCTTGACATTTATTTCTGAACATGCCTTCAGATTAATTTGAACAGTATTGGAATGTGGTAAGCCACTAACCTGTTCTGTGCATTAGCTTCCTGTCTTTTCAATGCATACTCAGCCCATACTCTCTGGGAGTCTATAAACTCACTTTCCCATGGCATTATGTATCTACAATATACAAAGATATAACTTTAATTTCTCTCAATAAATATAAAGTGTGCTAGATTTATTTTTTGAGGGGAAAAGGGAGGGGTGTAGGTTCTTACTCCATAGAAGTTTGCTTGCTCCTCTCTCTCAATGAATATATCTTGGTACTGGTTTTTTCTTTCAATGAATTAATATATAATCATACATTGTACTTTATTGCATTCTATTAAAACATAGTAAATATGTTAATCTAAACAATAACTTAAGGAAGGTAGAAATAAGCTTGTTAATAAATACAAACATTTAAGAAAGTCTCTTTAAATTACAGGTTACAAAACTTTTGAGAATCTCTCATTCCGATGAAAAAAGGGCCCAAACTGCCACAAAATATAAGATTAACGTAAGCACAATGGACATTTTCTGCTAAAACCTAAGGGCCAAGCTAACAATTAAGTAGTCTTGGCTTCTAGGCATTTGCTAATTTTTTACTATGCCATACCTGTATAAGTTAGGAATCAGCTGATCTTCGTCATGACTCATTCCTGATCTGAAATGTGTGATCCCAACATCAGTCTGTTTGGACCATCGCAAATCTGACTGTGGTATCAATACATGACCCATGGACAGCATTCCTAATCCTCCTAACTCTTTAGGTGTGTAAAACACAACTGGGGGAAACCTGCTAGGCATTTTGGAATTGAGTCCAATTTTAATACGAGTTTGGATTTTGTTTTCACATTTGACTAGCAAGTCTAGTAACTCTTGTGTATTGACAACAGCTTCACGGAAATAGGTCATTAATCCAATCAATGCAGTGTTCCACTTATTGACAATCTATAATGATGAAAGTAATAATGAATAATAGTCATAAAAGTTTCAAACACAATTGTACTCGGATTAAAAAAATCAACCAATCAAAATACTGTTTGCTGTTTCAAGCACAAATTTTGTTCTCCTAGTCTGGAGTAAAGTTTTTTTGACAGAGAGTCAAGACATCTGAAAATACTAAATGACAGAAATGTTACATGTTACAAATACCATAAAATTCTGAACCAATTGCTTTACAAAGAATCCACAGAGAAGTGCTGATTCTTTTGAAAGTCTAAACTTCCAAGATTTTGTATATTTTCTTCTGTTTTTTTTGTTGTTTATTTAAACTTACACTATTTGGACATGTAATATATAACACTAAATGTGATAGGAGTCAACTAAGTTAAGCATAAAGATGACCCAAATTTAAATTTAGCTGATTCTTACTCAATAATCAAATATGCATTGAAAGCTACACATGTACATAATCACTAAATATATAAACAACTGGTGAGTATTTTCTACTCATTCTGTAATTTGTTGCCTGATAATGAACATTGGTCTTACCTTGGTAAACGTAGTAGACCCTGATGCCATGAGAATCTGTCTGACTCTGTTGTGGAATCGCGACATGGACTCGTCGTCCACTCGTAGGAAACACTGAGCCGTTCTCTCTTTTGTGACCTCATTCTGTAGATTCCAGATACCATCTTTTTGTTTATTTTCACCAGCTGTTGTACGACATTTGGGTAAGATACGACATTCAAAGCCACTCATGTTAAATAACAAGTTAGGATTGTCTTTACTGTATACAGATACAAAGCTTCCATCCCATTGGATGGTTGTCACTGATCTTGGTAACCTGTTCTTAATATCCCAAAACACAGCACGCCCCCTGAAACAAAAGATTTGTTATGTAGATATAGTTAATTTAAAAAAAACCAGAATGTTCCATGAAATGTACTGATCAAATTTCTTGCAATTAAAAATAAAAAATATTTGAATATTTAAAGGACATGTGTTGACTGTCATCTCCAAATAAAATAAGCAAAAAAATGACTGAATCTGTGTTTTGTTAATATGGGAAAACAAAATTCACTCTGATCATAAATTGAAATAACAGGTACATAACTTCATTTCCTGATAAAGAATCTGTGAAATTTTGTTCAAATCAGTCAAGATGTTTGAATAGAGTTTTCAGGCAACACAAACATTAGCTAAAGCAAAAGTTCAAATGAAACATTTGAACAATTTTGGTTCAATTCTATTTAGTGACTACAAAGTTGTTAACAAAATTGTGACGATGAAAACAGAAGGCATCAAAGTAGGATACAAAACCATGAAAAGTTGTCCATTTATGTCAAATAATTGCCACTCGAACATATCACTGAGTATATTACAAGATTTAATTACAGATTGACATCGTGTTTCATCAGCCTCATTCTGGAATCTCTGGGCCAACATTTTTTGTTGTTATAGCCCACTATGTTCTCATTGTTAGGATCGGGATGTTCTGTTAGATATCTTTGTATCAAGTCTCTAGCATCATCAGCTGAAAATCTGAAATGAGAAAAGACATTATTTAAATTTTTATTTTAAATGTGTATGAGTACACCATGTACACATAATCATTTTTATTTCATTGAGAAATTTATAATCTTGTAAATATAGTCAATATCAATTAAAGAGAATTCGGTATATGTCAAGAAGACACCAACCCAACAACACAATATTCCAAAACATCTCATGATCTCGAGGTCAACATAGTCTTAGTAGACCCAGTTATAATTATAATAGAGTACAAGACAATATTGTATTACAACCTGGCAGATTATTGAACTCCTTTTAACCATGTGACTAAATTGTTACATACATATAACCATTATTGTCCCCTTCTCCCATTTGTTAATACATTAAAATTGAGAATGAGAATGGGGAATGTGTCAAAGAGACAACAACCCGACCAATGAGCAGAAAACAGCCCAAGGCCACCAATGGGTCTTCAACACAGCGAGAAAATCCTGCACCCTGAGGCTGGCTTCAGCTGGCCTCTAAACAAAAATGTGTACTAGTTCAGTGAAAATGGGTGTCACACTAAACTCAAAAACATATAAATAACAAAGGCCAGAGGCTCCTGACTTGGGACAGGCGCAAAAATGTGGCGGGTTAAACATGTTTTGTGAGATCTCAACCCTCCCCTATACCTCTAGCCAATGTAGAATAAACAAACACACAGCAATACGCACAGTAAAACTCAGTCTAAAAGAAGTCAGAGTCCGATGTCAGAATAGGTAACAGAAAAGAAACTAAGTTTAACTTTTCTTCAGGTTAATTATACATTAACCTGAAGAAAAGATTCTGCTTAAATAAGATCCCCTACACTTTTCTTTTTACATTGAAAAGTCACCTGAAGAAAAGATTCTTCTTTAGTTGGATTAATACACCCTTCCTCCCTTTCTTTCTACATTAAATATTTACCTGAAGATAATATTCATGTTGAATAAGATTAATGCACAGCCCTTAGATTACTATCCCCCTTATTCATTTAATATTTACCTGAAGAAGAGATGAATCTTGTCTACATATCTTGAATATAATCTAATTGGATGGCTGCTTTCTGTTCCAACGTCCTATAATTACAAAGTAAATATAACTACATAAATAAATTAATTTCTTTATTTTGGTGTAAAAATATTTTCACATGCCTCGAGTTGTTCCGTTTTAATATAAATCTATTGAAAAAAAATAAAAGTGGAATGGTTGTACTAGAAGCCAATTACTGTGTATCAAAAGAAATGGTTATGAACAAATCCAGTTGAACAACAGGGGAAATGTGTTAAAAATTTATAATGATTTCTGATTTCCATTCTGATTCTGGTTGTAATATATAGAATATTTGTAAAAATTGTTGTAGTAATTGAAATCATGGTTTTCTTTGTTTACAGCACACCAAGAAAGATAATATATTTTTTCTACTTTGAAATAATTTAATTCTGGATGTAACACGTCTTCTGATTGGCTGAAAGTTTGTTGTTTATCAGCTCATAGACATAATTTTGTCATGCGACCATGACGTCATCAACGTTTTTTCATGATTAACTCCTAAAAAAAGGAATTTAAAATTAAATTATAAGGAATTACTGTAATATTTTTTCTGTCTATTCGAAATAACCTCAAAAATGTGGTGCACACTTTTAAATAACCCGCTACGCGTGTTATTCAGTGTGCACCACATTTTTTATGTTATTTCTTCATAGACAGAAAAAATATTAGTCATTCCTTAAATATATTGTGTTTCCTTTAAAGGTGTCAAGAAAGTGACCATAAACACCAGATTTTTTTTCATTTTGGCTGATGTTGAAATACAGTTAATTATGTCACAGAAAATCAATATGAAGATAAAATATCCGTAACTCAATGTTAGACAGAAATTATTTTTTTACCCAAAGTTACTTAGGTCACAATGACTGTACACAAACTTCTAAACTTCTATAAATGTGTAATTTTACCTGAAATGTTAGAAAGTCATTGGGCATCTGTGGTGGACCAGCCATCTCACTGGCCCTGTGAAGACCAAGTACCAACAGATCTAACACCAGACCATAATACTGGACTACGAAGGAAGCAAACTGTAGACCTCTGATGATACCATAGGAATTGGTGTGGTTCATATCCTGTAAAATAAGTCATAATTTGTTTAGCTAGATAACTTTAGCTAGAAAATTGTTTATCTAGATAATTTGTTCAGCTAAAAAGTTTGATTTGCAAGATAATTTGTTTAGCTAGAAAGTTTGTTTAGCTAGATTATTTGTTTAGCTAGATCATTTGTTTAGCTAGATAACTTCTTTTGAAAATTAATCTACTTAGCTCGATAACTTGTTTAGCTAGATTACTTGTTTAGCTAGATCATTTGTTAAGCAAGATAATTTGTTTAGCTAGATAACTTCTTTATAAAGATAATCTGTTTAGCTAGATAATTTGTTTAGCTAGACAATTTGTTTAACTAGATAACTTGTTCTGATCCTCATCATTTCAAGAACAGCACTTTTAATATAAACAAGAATGCTACAAAATAGTCAATGTGCCCCTCCACTATACTGGAATATTCTAATTCACTTATCTTTCCTAGGGTTAAAGCTCCCCAAAAAATATTTGATTAGCCCTGATTTTTTACAGAAATAAGAGTAAGGTTTGTATTAAAGTGAATAATGCGACTGTGTGAGTATTGCAATATAAGAACTAGCATTCTGATATTAGATATATATATACATCTGTATGCAGCTTTTCTCAAAACGGAAATAATTAATCTCATTTTTCTAACTCTAATGAGAAATGTTATAGAACACTTACAAAGTAGACTTTCCATATGATTTACATTTTTGGTACTGATGATTCATTTATTTTCATGATTACCAGTTTTAATGGATATTTGATTTTGTGATTTTGCAATCTCTGTATACAAGCCCATAGCAAAGTTTAAACGAGTGAAACTATTATCTGTTATATTCAAACACTTTTGAAGGTAATAAAATTAAAAAGCCAGTGATTTCCTGTCAATTTGATAAATAAAACGAATCCCGGAAATGAATTCTGAATAACTTGTACTTTAGTATTGTCGCATAACTTCCGGTTTTAATTTTGTCTTCAAAATCGAAAGAAACGTTAGCGATGTCTGAGAAATTAACCATTTTGAGTCAATAAAATCATTTCAATTTTAAACTGTTGCCTTTCCCTTAACTGTTCTTGAATGTTTTTAGAAAAATGGTAAGAAAATTTATGAAGTAAATGCGATGAAACAGTCAATACAAATTCACTGGTGCTATGAATCTAAGTGTTATATCGACAATTTGAAAAAAGGACACCAACTTTTAAGTCATCTCAAAATGACCAAAATTGTGTGAAAAAATTTCTGGATCCTTGGTATCCCCGCTCTATTTTCTGGCAAGGGACAATAAAAACAAAAGAAGATGATAGATCATTTTCAAGCATACACAATATTTACCTTATAATTAATCACAACGTTGTTCTTAGCTGTCATGTAATCAGCGATGTTATGATCAACAATTAAACGTAACAATCTGTTCAGTAAAGTCAAGTCAATCTTTTCGTACATCTTTTCAAACGATGATTCCATCATAACATTACACTCCCCTTCACCAGTGTCCCACACATCTTGTAGATTGTTAATACCTGTTAAATATACAAATAATGTTTATTTCTGGTCATTACATACTAATTCTGTAGTTTACATTTTCCCTAAATTCAAAACAATATATATGTAGATTATTGATACTTGTAAAACAGATGGATGGATTGACAGAGAGTTAACCCAAAATACCCCCTCCTTTGGAGAGGTTATCATAAATGTCTTAAGGGTTATTAATTTAGGAGAAATGTCAATTGTTAATACAGTAGACTCCACCTTATTGGATATCGGCTAAACGAATATATCGACTATTGTAATATTATTTCAAAACACCAAACCCTTCCCTATACGTTTAATGTTAATTTTATCGTATAATCGAATATTGGATAAAAGAATATATCAGCAAATAGGATAAGAATATTCAGGAAATTTTGTTAAAAACCATGCACAATCGGATATTTTCAATGTTTTTCTGACAGGAAATGGACCCGGAAGTTACGCAATTACAATCTTGCAGACAAGAAAATTTTGTTTTTAATTAATAAAAGGAACTATTTCTGAATAGTGTTGTCTTAATTCATTGTCTTCCTTTGTAATGCAAATTAGATGCCCTTAAATTTCAAATGGTTTGAATTTATTTATAAAATATACGGTACAAGAGAAATACGTTGGGAGATTTTTAATAAAACTCGAAGTGCTCACAGAATCAGAAATATAATTTAGACTAAATGTACCTCCTTCTGAATTATTTATTGCAATAAACATAAAAATACCCTTTTACCAAGAGAAATCTGACTTTTGTCAGATATAATTTTGTAACATGTGTAGGTTTGACCACATGTCATGGACGCCATTTTCTTTTGTTTACAAAATGTGAGGAAGCCTCTAGAACCATGACCAAAACATTAACAGTCTTCAGAAAACTTTAACTTGATGCAATAATATTTTATTAATTATGATTATCTTCATTGATATTCAAATAAATAATAAAATATATAACAAATTCGATTTTAGTTTAGAGATAGAACATGCTATAATCTATTTATAGCCCGATTGGCTTTACCACATACATGCAAATGTAAATATGGATATTACTTTGTATATAAAACAAATAAAGACATATACTATGGATGGTAGATATTTATTCACATAAATATTTTAGGACATTTGATTTATTTTAATAAACATAGGATTTAAAAACTGAAAAACAAAAATATGAGCATTACATAACCAGGTGATAAAATTTGTACACAAACATCGTAGTGATGAAGCTGTTGAAAATAACTCTAACCCTTTTATATATATAGCAGTGGTCAGGGCTAGTTACATCTCAGGATTAGATCAACTCATTATTGCAGAATATTCAATGAATATACATTTATCGTCTAATTGAATATATCGGATAATGGGATATTTTTTGCTGACATTTTGGGTATCCGATTTGCCGGAGTCTACTGTACTGTCAGATCAAAGGTTCGACTAATCAGTGACTCTTTCAGAGGGACTGGTATATCGTATTAAGGTAAAGCAACTTTTTCAAAATTTCCATTTAGTAGGAAATCAAACACATATGCGCTTGATATATGGTGGAAACCTTACCCCTAAATATATTATTAACAAGGACATGTGGTATGATAGCCAATGAGACAAAACTCCATCAACGGCTAGAAGGATGGAGATGTAAACAACTACCAACATATCCTCTTCCAAGAAAACAACTATAGCTGTATTAATCACTTACCCTGACACCATTTATATACAAGTAATGGAGGAGGTTCAGAATCAGCTGGTTTTATCCACGGTGGGAACAAACGTCTTTTGTCAGCCTCGTACCAAAGATATTGATCGAGATAAGCATCAGTGATTTTCTCCAGCGGTTCCACATCGTATACAGGAATCAAATGACTATACAAGTCCATAAACTCTATACCCACTTCCTTGAATGCTCGTTGAGTGAGAAGATGACGTTTAATACGTGACAGAGCTTCGTGAGGATTGTCATAGGCCTGTTCTATAAGTCCTAATTCTTCTCTCTGGGACTGATTCAGTCGACTTTTAACACTGGAAAATAAAATATATGACAAAAGAATCAGTAATGTTACTTCATTTTAAAAGATCTATGAACAATAAATTATTATACAGTACAAACAATCTATACTACTAAAGGAAGAGACTGATTTCATTGAGCCGCAACTCCTCTGAAACCATACAAAGTCGGAAATATTTGTGATATGACGTATAAATGTAGTGTTTTGTACTTCCTAAATTTGTCTTTAAAACAATCTTTTTCCACAGAAAATGCCAATTTTTGAGAAAATATCCAAATTCGGAGACCGTTATCGATCCGTGTCTTATACGCTTTCGCGCATGCTTAGTAGACGTACTGCCCGCGAAATTTAAAAACTCTTTGATTCAACACTTGCCCAATTGTACCGCGATTTTGCAGGCATCTTCTAGTATTATATATAAGAATAGTTCTACTGTTCAAAAGTAATGAGGATGGGCCGAGGGTGGGCCCTGAATGGAAAAGTATGAATACAAATGGATAGGTACAATTTTGCTTTTGCAGCTGTTAGAAAATAACTTCTCTTTTCTTTCAATCAAAGGGAATGGGATCCAAAAAAAAAATATGACACTGGTAATAAGAATTTGACAGAGATAGACAGCTGCTAAACTAGCCTTTTTATGAGTAAATCATATAGACCTTACCTGTAAGCCTCTTTTAGTCTCTCCAAAGCAAGAATGAGCAGTTTAGTGTCGTGTTTGTATGACAATGGAGGGAAGGGAATTGGTGAGAATCTCCTAGACTCCAGCCAATGTACAGTTGTAGTGTAGATAGCCACAGCTTCCTCTGCTGTGATGTATGGTCCATCCTTTAGATAGTTGTGTTGTCTCTCCTGCTCAGCCTTAAGATAAAGACGTGTCAGTCTACCCAGATTTTTCTTACATACAGTCTTATCAACCTAAAATAACCAATATTTTATAATTAGGGGAAATGGGATTTATGTTAATGAGACAGCTACCAGACACTAAAACTAAAAGCAATTGTCATCTTAATCCTTTTAAGCAACTTATTGATGGTATTGTGAAGTACTGTTTTATATCAAGCTTGTTTTTCTTGTCTGCAACATGGCTTAAACACTTTGTTTTTCTTGTCTGCAATATGGCTTAAACACTTTGTTTTTCTTGTCTGCAATATGGCTTAAACACTTTGTTTTTCTTGTCTGCAATATGGCTTAATCACTTTGTTTTTCTTGTCTGCAATATGACTTAAACACTGTTTTTCTTGTCTGCAATATGGCTTAATCACTTTGTTTTTCTTGTCTGCAATATGACTTAAACACTGTTTTTCTTGTCTGCAATATGACTTAAACACTTTATTTTTCTTGTCTGTAATATGGCTTTAACACTTTGTTTTTCTTGTCTGTAATATGACTTAAACACTTTGTTTTTCTTGTCTGTAATATGGCTTAAACACTTTGTTTTTCTTGTCTGCAATATGACTTAAACACTTTGTTTTTCTTGTCTGTAATATGGCTTAAACACTTTGTTTTTCTTGTCTGCAATATGACTTAAACACTTTGTTTTTAAGTTGGTTTATATTATTTGTTCATTCAACTATGAATTCTATTGATTTCTGACCTGTTCTTAATGATTAAAACACACTGATTCAATCCTTATAAATATTACATCACTACTAAAGCAATAATTTTTCTTCAATACATAACTTCAAAATCTTTAAATCAAAATGCATCAATGGGCTATTCTATTGCTTATTTTCTTTATATAATTTTTTTATAAAATATAAAATAAATAGAGAATGTGTCCACAGGACACAGATGATGCCCCCACTTGCATATAACGTTTTAATGGGGCATAACTCGAGAATGGTAAAAGTGATGTCACCCAAATTCGAACTTGATCTGTGTTTTGTGGTAATATAAAGCATTGTGTATAAGTTTCATAACATTTGGTAGAGGCAAACTAAAGTTAGAGAACGGAAACCAATTTAGGGACGTACATGGATAACACGCAATGCCCCCTCCAGTGACGGCGGGAGCATAAAAATTAAAGAATCATATTTTTCACCATATTCATTTCAATACTTTTATCTTTTCTTCTGATCTTTCATACTAATATTAACATGCAATATTCCTTATCACTATTTTGGGATTTGCGACACTTGAACTATTGATGGTCATAAAACAATCAATTTTGCGTTGCTGCATTTGACAATTTCTCTTATGAAGTCCACAATTGTACTAGGAACGTCTGTGATGGCCAGTAATGGCAGACAAATAGCAATAAGATGTATATCTGAATGTATAAATTATACCCTAAGTATTCTGGTTAGTTAAGATTTTTTTTTGTGGGGATTTGTTTATCATAATCTTATCTAAGGGAGGGGAAATATTTTTTAAGTTTCTGTTTATATAACATACTGTTGCTCCTCTTCTAATTCTCTCCCTGTTATAATGAGCTGTGTTTGTCCACCAGTCAGCTTTGGCTTTGACATATCTCAAAATCATGTTCTCTATAGGGATAGGTAAACCAGGTACCTAAAATTATATGTATAATGTTAAAGATTAGTCCTCCAGTCAGCCTTAGCTTTGACATATCTCAAAATGTATAATGTTAAAGATTAGTCCTCCAGTCAGCCTTAGCTTTGACATATCTCAATATCATGTTCTCTATAGGGATAGGTAAACCAGGTACCTAAAATAATATGTATAATGTTAAAGATTAGTCCTCCAGTCAGCCTTGCCTTTGACAAACCAGGAACATAAAACAATATAAGAGTGATCAGATGTTTTCTACTATTGAATGCCACTATATAATTTCAAAACATTTGTTCATCTATATATATTTGAATAATTATTAACAGAAAAATGAATCAGATTCAAATGGCTAGGTTGCATAGAGTGTTTCATAAACAATTGAGCATAGTCTATAATTTACATTTGTGAATAGTTAAGGAAATATAAAATGAAAATTTGGTAAAATTTTAAACAACTCCATAATGAAAGGTGCACAAGCTAAATCACCATACGGTTTTGGACTTGGTCCAACTCAGCTAAAAATGATAAAAGTTTTATTGACCTACCTTCCATGGAATGTTTGCTTTCCAGCATCTCCATGCCTCACTCAAATGTTGTAAGATAGTTCTTGCCTTGTTCTGTTTAATACCTTCTGGCATCATGTCCAGAATGTCATGCATTACCTAAAAAATATACATATACTATACAAAACCATGCAATTATCCAATTTACTATGTAGGTAAAGGCAATATACATTGCATATACTATACAGCCACAAGTATATGTCAGATAGCACTTCTGTTAAAATATTATGGGTTTTAAAGAAAGATAAGCTAAACAACTATAGGAAATAATCCATTAAAATTTTATGCATGGCAGGGTAATATATTCCAGTGTCAAGGTTACATTGCAGAATGAAAACAAGTCGTTTCTCAGGTAATATACAATCTATTTGTTCTTGTTACCAAAAAAAGAGAAAAGCATGGCGACCTCCTTCCTGTTTATATAAAAGCTCATACAAATAAATTTATATGTCTGTCAAGCTACATTAAACTTTGAATTGTACATTGTATTCAATTTCATGACATCCACTGAAAATATCCTAAATATATACTCACAGCTGCTCTCAACTCCAAATCAAAGTGACTCTCCACTCTCTGTTTTGTGACAGTCTTGGCAACACCTTTGGAGTGACGTCCCTCAAACTGTCTAGATAACAAGTTTCCTAACCATCTCTCAAGGAGAGGGTTATCCCTCTCATAAAGAACAGCCAAACCCTCCAACCAGCGGCCCAGAACCCACATCCTGGTCCTTTACCAACAGCCCCCTGAAATATAACATTAGGTTACTGACCAAGCCATCATACAAGGGGAGAGGTAATCCCTCTCATAAAGAACAGCCAAACCCTCCAACCAGCGGCCCAGAACCCACATCCTGGTCCTTTACCAACAGCCCCTGAAATATAACATTAGGTTACTGACCAAGCCATCCTTCAAGGGAGGGTGATCCCTCTCATAAAGAACAGCCAAACCCTCCAACCAGAGGCCCAGAACCCACATCCTGGTCCTTTACCAACAGCTCCCTGAAATATAACATTAGGTTACTGACCAAGCCATCATACAAGGGGAGGGGTGATCTCTCTCATAAAGAACAGCCAAACCCTCCAACCAGTGGCCCAGAACCCACATCCTGGTCCTTTACCAACAGCTCCCTGAAATATAACATAAGGTTACTGACCAAGCCATCATACAAGGGAGGGTGATCCTCTCACAAAGAACAGCCAAACCCTCCAACCAGCGGCCCAGAACCCACATCCTGGTCCTTACCAACAGCCCCTGAAATATAGCATAAGGTTACTGACCAAGCCATCATACAAGGGAGGTAATCCCTCTCATAAAGAACAGCCAAACCCTCCAACCAGCGGCCCAGAACCCACATCCTAGTCCTTTACCAACAGCCCCTGAAATATAACATTAGGTTACTGACCAAGCCATCCTTCAAGGGAGGGTGATCCTCTCATAAAGAACAGCCAAACCCTCCAACCAGCGGCCCAGAACCCACATCCTGGTCCTTTACCAACAGCCCCCTGAAATATAACATTAGGTTACTGACCAAGCCATCATACAAGGGGAGAGGTTAATTCCTCTCATAAAGAACAGCCAAACCCTCCAACCAGCGGCCCAGAACCTACATCCTGGTCCTTTACCAACAGCCCCCTGAAATATAGCATAAGGTTACTGACCAAGCCATCATACAAGGGAGGGTAATCCTCTCATAAAGAACAGCCAAACCCTCCAACCAGCGCCCAGAACCCACATCCTAGTCCTTTACCAACAGCCCCTGAAATATAACATTAGGTTACTGACCAAGCCATCATACAAGGGAGGGTAATCCCTCTCATAAAGAACAGCCAAACCCTCCAACCAGCGGCCCAGAACCCACATCCTGGTCCTTTACCAACAGCCCCTGAAATATAACATTAGGTTACTGACAAACCATCATACAAGGGAGGGTAATCCTCTCATAAAGAACAGCCAAACCCTCCAACCAGCGGCCCAGAACCCACATCCTAGTCCTTTACCAACAGCCCCTGTTCATCAATATTGTATATCTGGCTCATATTCTGACCAAGCCATCCTTCAAGGGGACAGGTTAATTCATCAATATTGTGTATCTGGCTCATATTCTGACCAAGCCATCCTTCAAGGGGACAGGTTAATTCATCAATATTGTGTATCTGGCTCATATTCTGACCAAGCCATCCTTCAAGGGGACAGGTTAATTCATCAATATTGTGTATCTAGCTGATATTCTGACCAAGCCATCCTTCAAGGGAGAGGTTAATTAATCAATATTGTGTAACTAGCTGATATTCTGACCAAGCCATCCTTCAAGGGAGAGGTTAATTAATCAATATTGTTTATCTGGCTGATATTCTGACCAAGCCATCCTTCAAGGGAGAGGTTAATTAATCAATATTGTGTAACTAGCTGATATTCTGACCAAGCCATCCTTCAAGGGAGAGGTTAATTAATCAATATTGTGTATCTAGCTGATATTCTGACCAAGCCATTCTTCAAGGGAGAGGTTAATTAATCAATATTGTTTATCTGGCTGATATTCTGACCAAGCCATCCTTCAAGGGAGAGGTTTATTAATCAATATTGTGTATCTGGCTGATATTCATTTAAATAACTTAAATATAAAAATAAAATGTCTCTACACCAATTCTTAAAACTTTTATATACCTGAAAAGTTTGAAATTCATCTTTCATTCTGTAGTGTAGATTTGTATAAGGTTGACCATGCAAGTTTTTATTTCATGGTCAGTATGAAACCAGGTATCTTTAGAACGACTTATTTTTTAAGAAAAGAAAATTATTTGTATTGTGTCTATATTGTTACCTTATTGAGTTGTAACATGGACAGATATCGTATGACAAACATTACAAATTTTTTCCAATCATAAAGAGCTAAATATACATGTATATGACATATTTTTTCTTCCAAATGACTGCCTGATTTAATAATAACTTTGATCAAATATAAACCCTTTCTATGATGCTTGTAAAATCTAATAACAAAATTAGCAAATAATATATACACATTGTCAGCATCTATTAAACATGCCTAATAAAATATAAGTTTAACTAAAAGATTTTCATTATTTTCAAAATATCCATGATTTTTAATGTTTCATGACATTACCTAGTTGTTACAGAAATGCTGGATTCTTTTCTTAAAGGTCTGAGTTCTTCTTCCTGATTATGAGTCGGACTCGGTTATAAGAGTGTAATTGACCAGGGAGTATAATTGACTGGATTTGTTAGAAATACATATTTAATGATACATGTGATGATAAATCTATGTGGGTCAGAAAGAAATACAAATATAATGATACATGTGATGATAAATCTATGTGAGTCAGATAGAAATACAAATATAATGATACATGTGATGATAAATCTATGTGGTTAGATAGAAATACAAATATAATGATACATGTGACGATAAATCTATGTGGGTCAGATAGAAATACAAATATAATGATACATGTGATGATAAATCTATGTGGGTTAGATATTTACTGTAACAGCTAGTTTTACACATGTTGTGATGATAAATCTATGTGGGTTAGATATTTACTGTAACAGCTAGTTTTACACATGTTGTGATGATAAATCTATGTTGGTCAGATATTTACTGTAACAGCTAGTTTTACACATGTTTTCATTGTTAATCTCACATCATTCATACATATACTTTGAATTTATTATCATTTGTGGGATACCAATTTCCGTGGAGTTTCTGGGTATAGGAGAACCATAAATTTCAATGTTCGACGAAGCACAATCTTTTTAATAGGCTTGTATGCAGACTTTGGTCAAACCATTAAGTCTAATATCCAAGAAAATACAATATTTTTTTAATTCCACAAAAATTGGTACCCATGAAAGTAAAAGAATCCATATAGTTAATGATACATACTGTGTTAAATCTGTAGTAAATCAAATGTTTGATATCTTTACACATCCTGATCTGTCTCATCAACTTATATTTATATCTGTACATTCCTGTTAACTGTCCTACATGGGCAAAAATGTACTGTATTCCATCAGATAACTGTAAAACAAAAATTTAGAGTAAAAATGTACTGGAAGCTACTGTAAATCCAGAAATTATTGCATGGATTTAATATTGCAATTTCAGGAAAATCTACATACAGATGTATGTATCAGATATCAGAATGCGAGTTCTTATTATTGCAAAACTCACACAGTCGCATTATTAACAACCTCACAATAGTTTCTGAATGTACACAGGTAAAATTAAACAATGATTGTTTATTGTTAATAATTATATATATTGTCCTAAGACCATCACTTCAAAATAAAACTGTCATGTCCTATCACTGTATGCATTCATTAATCTATTCCTTTCTTGACATGTTCTGAAAGGTCCCGTAAAATAAAACTGTCATGTCCTATCACTGTATGCATTCATTAACCTATTCCTTTCTTGACATGTTCTGAAAGGTCCCGTAAAATAAAACTGTCATGTCCTATCACTGTATATATGCAATCATTAATCTATTCCTTTCTTGAAATGTTCTGAAAGGTCCCGTAAAATAAAACTGTCATGTCCTATCACTGTATGCATTCATTAATCTATTCCTTCCTCGACATGTTCTGAAAGGTCCCGTAAAATAAAACTGTCATGTCCTATCACTGTATGCATTCATTAACCTATTCCTTTCTTGACATGTTCTGAAAGGTCCCGTAAAATAAAACTGTCATGTCCTATCACTGTATATATGCAATCATTAATCTATTCCTTTCTTGAAATGTTCTGAAAGGTCCCGTAAAATAAAACTGTCATGTCCTATCACTGTATGCATTCATTAATCTATTCCTTCCTCGACATGTTCTGAAAGGTCCCGTAAAATAAAACTGTCATGTCCTATCACTGTATGCATTCATTAATCTATTCCTTCCTCGACATGTTCTGAAAGGTCCCGTAAAATAAAACTGTAATGTCCTATCACTGTATGCATTCATTAATCTATTCCTTCCTCGACATGTTCTGAAAGGTCCCGTAAAATAAAACTGTCATGTCCTATCACTGTATGCATTCATTAATCTATTCCTTCCTCGACATGTTCTGAAAGGTCCCGTAAAATAAAACTGTCATGTCCTATCACTGTATGTATTCATTAATCTATTCCTTTCTTAACATTTTCTGAAAGGTCCGTAAAATAAAACTGTCATGTCCTATCACTGTATGCATTCATTAATCTATTCCTTCCTCGACATGTTCTGAAAGGTCCCGTAAAATAAAAACGTATACTTCTGTTTGCAATGAACAAACAGTCAAAGCTGAGAAACATTTATACTCTCAGTATCTTTTCATTGCACACAATTTTGTATGGCATAGGTCTCATTTAGACAAGATTACACTAACCCCCTCTTAAAATAACTTTGTCCTTAATTTCCTTGACACTGCTCTAAATTTTTTAAACAAACCTGGAAGGTATCAAAATTTCTTACATAGAACATTAAACATAAAAAAGTTATTTTCTCTTCTTTAAATTTTGTTTGTCCCTAATTTCTTGACATTTCCCTCTAGTTTTATATTTATATCAAACTTGGAAGGCATGAACTCTTTTTTGTCTATATTGTTAATGTCCTATATAAATTAGGGATACATTCTCCCTCTCCCAAATCTTTTGTCCTCAACCACTTGGCATCTGTCTTTAGATTTTAAACAAACCTGAAAAGCATCAACATTTCCCAGTCTATACTGTACGTGACTGTCTATCACTAACTTGGATAATCTCAATATTTCACGACACAAATGGAAAGCATTACCAAATCTGGATTTTTTTCTTTCCTGAAAAATAAATGGAGATGAATAAATACAAACAAGATGTTGAAATTTACAGCAAATTTTTTTGTTCAATATAGAAATATATTTATCTATAATTTTTCAATTCGGATTCATATAACTAAATTACCTTTGTTGTTATTACTTTTGTAGTCAGTGTTTTGACTAATTACCTTCGTAAGAAGTGTTTTGACAAATTACCTTTGTAAGAAGTGTTTTGACTAATTACCTTCGTAGTCAGTGTTTTGACTAATTACCTTTGTAGTCAGTGTTTTGACTAATTACCTTTGTAGGGAATGTTTTGACTAATTACCTTCATAAAGTGTTTTGACAAATTACCTTGTAGGGAATGTTTTGACTAATTACCTTCGTAAGAAGTGTTTTGACAAATTACCTTTGTAGGGAATGTTTTGACTAATGACCTTCGTAAGAAGTGTTTTGACAAATTACCTTTGTAGGAATGTTTTGACTAATTACATGCTTAATGAGTGTTTTGACAAATTATTTTTGTAGTGATTTGACTAATTACCTTTGCAGGAAATGTTTTAACTAATAACCTTTGTTGTGAGTGTTTTGACTAATTAACTTTGTTGTGAGTGTTTTGACTAATTAACTTTGTTGTGAGTGTTTTGACAAATTACCTTTGTTGTGTGTGTTTTGACTTATTACATTCGTAGGGAATGCTTTGACTAATTACCTTTGTTGTGAGTGTTTTGATTAATAACCTTTGTTGTGAGTGTTTTGACTAATTACCTTTGTTGTGAGTGTTTTGATTAATTACCTTTGTTGTGAGGATTTTGACTAATTAATTTTGTTGTGAGTGTTTTGACTAATTACCTTTGTCGTGAGTGTTTTGACTAATTACCTTTGTTGTGAGTGTTTTGACTAATTACCTTTGTTGTGAGTGTTTTGATTAATTACCTTTGTTGTGAGGATTTTGACTAATTAACTTTGTTACGAGTGTTATGACTAATTACCATTGTTGTGAGTGTTTTGACTAATTAACTTTGTTGTGAGTGTTTTGACTAATCACCTTTTTTGTGAGTGTTTTGACTATTTTTTGTGAGTGTTTTGACTAATTACCTTTGTTGTGAGTGTTTTGACTAATTACCTTTGTTAAGCATTTTGACTTATTACCTTTGTTTCACTTGCAAAGAACTTCTTTATAGGCAAAATATTAAAATGGCCATGAAATATCGGAGGCAATATGTATTACCTTTCTGAAAATGACCACATTGACCTAGATTTTCACTAAAATACATAAATAATCATTATAATATTGAATGACTGCTCGTCGAGAGACACTTCCAAAACAACGACTGTCAAACACGTGATATCTCGAAAAACCATGTGATCGTATGTGTCGTAGATCGGTGGCAAATTCAAAATAACTTCTGGTTTGATGGACTCGATGGAAAACTACGCAAAACAAAATTGACGCCATACAGGTCAGAATTTCAAAACACTTTCTGACTTGAAGAAGTCATTTTATTCTGACTTGTTTATGTCAGAGCTCTGACTGATAAAAGCTCATACAAATAAATTTATATGTCTGTCAAGCTACATTAAACTTTGAATTGTACATTGTATTCAATTTCATGACATCCACTGAAAATATCCTTAATATATACTCAGCTGCTCTCAACTCCAAATCAAAGTGACTCTCCACTCTCTGTTTTGTGACAGTCTTGGCAACACCTTTGGGTGACGTCCCTCAAACTGTCTAGATAACAAGTTTCCTAACCATCTCTCCAGAGAGGGTTATCCCTCTCATAAAGAACAGCCAAACCCTCCAACCAGTGGCCCAGAACCCACATCCTGGTCCTTTACCAACAGCTCCCTGAAATATAACATTAGGTTACTGACCAAGCCATCATACAAGGGGAGGGGTGATCCCTCTCATAAAGAACAGCCAAACCCTCCAACCAGCGGCCCAGAACCCACATCCTGGTCCTTTACCAACAGCCCCTGAAATATAACATTAGGTTACTGACCAAGCCATCATACAAGGGGAGAGGTTATCCCTCTCATAAAGAACAGCCAAACCCTCCAACCAGCGGCCCAGAACCCACATCCTGGTCCTTTACCAACAGCCCCCTGAAATATAACATTAGGTTACTGACCAAGCCATCATACAAGGGGAGAGGTTAATTCATCAATATTGTGTATCTGGCTGATATTCTGACCAAGCCATCCTTCAAGGGGAGAGGTTAATTCATCAATATTGTGTATCTGGCTCATATTCTGACCAAGCCATCCTTCAAGGGGACAGGTTAATTCATCAATATTGTGTATCTGGCTCATATTCTGACCAAGCTATCCTTCAAGGGAGAGGTTAATTAATCAATATTGTGTAACTAGCTGATATTCTGACCAAGCCATCCTTCAAGGGAGAGGTTAATTAATCAATATTGTTTATCTGGCTGATATTCTGACCAAGCCATCCTTCAAGGAGAGGTTAATTAATCAATATTGTGTATCTAGCTGATATTCTGACCAAGCCATCCTTCAAGGGAGAGGTTAATTAATCAATATTGTTTATCTGGCTGATATTCTGACCAAGCCATCCTTCAAGGGAGAGGTTTATTAATCAATATTGTGTATCTGGCTGATATTCATTTAAATAACTTAAATATAAAATAAAATGTCTCTACACCAATTCTTAAAACTTTTATATACCTGAAAAGTTTGAAATTCATCTTTCATTCTGTAGTGTAGATTTGTATAAGGTTGACCATGCAAGTTTTATTTCATTGTCAGTATGAAACAAGGTATCTTTAAAACGACTTATTTTTTTAGAAAAGAAAATTATTTGTATTGTGTCTATATTGTTACCTTACTGAGTTGTAACATGGACAGATATCGTATGACAAACATTACACAATTTTATTCCAATCATAAAAAGGTACATATAGATATATGTGACCCTATTTTTTTCTTTCAAATGACTGCCTGATTTAATAACTTTGATCAAATATAACCTTAGCTATGATGCTTGGTAAAATCTAATAACAAAATTAGCAAATAAATCTTAAACATTGTCAGATTCTAATGAAATGTAAGTTTAACTACACAGATTTTCATAATTTGCAAAATATCCATGATTTTTTAATGTTTCATTACATTACCTAGTTGTTACAGAAACATTATGCTGGATTCTTTTTCTTAAAGGTCTGAGTTCTTCTTCCTGATTATGAGTCGGACTCGGTTATAAGAGTGTAATTGACTGGATTTGTTAGAAATACAAATATAATGATACATGTGATGATAAATCTATGTGGGTCAGAAAGAAATACAAATATAATGATACATGTGATGATAAATCTATGTGAGTCAGATAGAAATACAAATATAATGATACATGTGATGATAAATCTATGTGGTTAGATAGAAATACAAATATAATGATACATGTGACGATAAATCTATGTGGGTCAGATAGAAATACAAATATAATGATACATGTGATGATAAATCTATGTGGGTTAGATATTTACTGTAACAGCTAGTTTTACACATGTTGTGATGATAAATCTATGTGGGTTAGATATTTACTGTAACAGCTAGTTTTACACATGTTGTGATGATAAATCTATGTTGGTCAGATATTTACTGTAACAGCTAGTTTTACACATGTTTTCATTGTTAAATTGTTACAGATACATATACTGTGAATTTATTATCATTTTGGGATAACAATTTCGTGGAGTTTCTGGGTATAGTAGAACCATAAATTTCAATGTTCGATGAAGCACAATCTTTTAATAGGCTTGTATGCAGACTTTGGTCAAACCATTAAGTCTAATATCCAAGAAAATACAAAATTTTTCCATTCCACAAAAATTGGTACCCACGAAAAATCAATGAATCCACAGTAGTTAATGATACATACTGTGTTAAATCTGTAGTAAATCAAATGTTTGATGTCTTTACACATCCTGATCTGTCTCATCAACTTGTATTTATATCTGTACATTCCTGTTAACTGTCCTACGTGGGCAAAGATGTACTGTATCCCATCAGATAACTGTAAAACAAACAAAAAATGTACTGGAAGCTACTGTAAATTCAGAAACTATTGCATGGATTTAATATTGCGATTTCATTATGGACACAGATGTGAGATTAATTATTGAGATTTCAGGAAAATCTACATACAGATATATGTATCAGATATCAGAATGCGAGTTATTATTGCAAAACTCACCCAGTCATATTAATAACAACCTAACAATAGTTTCTGAATTTACACAAGTAAAATTAAACAATGATTGTTTATTGTTAATAATTAGATATATTGTCCTAAGACCATCACTTGACAATAAAACTGTCATGTCCTATCACTGTATGCATTCATTAATCTATTCCTTTCTTAACATGTTCTGAAAGGTCCCGTAAAATAAAACTGTCATGTCTTATCACTGTATGCATTCATTAACCTATTCCTTTCTTGACATGTTCTGAAAGGTCCCGTAAAATAAAACTGTCATGTCCTATCACTGTATATATGCAATCATTAATCTATTCCTTTCTTGAAATGTTCTGAAAGGTCCCGTAAAATAAAACTGTCATGTCCTATCACTGTATGCATTCATTAATCTATTCCTTCCTCGACATGTTCTGAAAGGTCCCATAAAATAAAACTGTCATGTCCTATCACTGTATGCATTCATTAATCTATTCCTTCTCGACATGTTCTGAAAGGTCCCGTAAAATAAAACTGTAATGTCCTATCACTGTATGCATTCATTAATCTATTCCTTCCTCGACATGTTCTGAAAGGTCCCGTAAAATAAAACTGTCATGTCCTATCACTGTATGCATTCATTAATCTATTCCTTTCTTAACATTTTCTGAAAGGTCCCGTAAAATAAAACTGTCATGTCCTATCACTGTATGCATTCATTAATCTATTCCTTCCTCGACATGTTCTGAAAGGTCCCATAAAATAAAAGCGTATACTTCTGTTTGCAATGAACAAACAGTCAAAGCTGAGAAACATTTATACTCTCAGTATCTTTCATTGCACAATTTTGTATAGCATAGGTCTCATTTAGACAAGATTACACTAACCCCCTCTTAAAATAACTTTGTCCTTAATTTCCTTGACACCGCTCTAAATTTTTTTAAACAAACCTGGAAGGTATCAAAATTTCTTACATAGAACATTAAACATAATTTGTTATTTTCTCTTCTTTAAATTTTGTTTGTCCCCTAATTTCCTTGACATTTCTCTCTAGTTTTATATTTATATGAAACTTGGAAGGCATGAATTCTTTTTTGTCTGTATTGTTAATGTCTTATATAAATTAGGGATACATTCTCCCTCTCCCAAATCTTTTGTCCTCAACCACTTGGCATCTGTCTTTAGATTTTAAACAAACCTGAAAAGCATCAACATTTCCCAATCTATACTGTACGTGACTGTCTATCACTAACTTGGATAATCTCAATATTTCACGACACAAATGGAAAGCATTACCAAATCTGGATTTTTTTCTTTCCTGAAAAATAAATGGAGATGAATAAATACAAACAAGATGTTGAAATTTACAGCAAATTCTTTTTGTTCAACAAGAAAATATATTTATCTATAATTTTTCAATTCGGATTCATATAACTAAATTTCCTTTGTTGTTATTACTTTTGTAGTCATTGTTTTGACTAATTACTTCGTAAGAAGTGTTTTGACAAATTACCTTCGTAGGGAATGTTTTGACTAATTACCTTTGTAGGAATGTTTTGACTAATTACTCGTAAGAAGTGTTTTGACAAATTACCTTTGTAGGAATGTTTTGACTAATTACCTTCATAAGAAGTGTTTTGACAAATTACCTTTGTAGGAATGTTTTGACTAATTACCTTTGTAGTCAGTGTTTTGACTAATTACCTTTGTAGTCAGTGTTTTGACTAATTACCTTTGTAAGAAGTGTTTTGACAAATTACCTTTGTAGGGAATGTTTTGACTAATTACATGCTTAATGAGTGTTTTGACAAATTATTTTTGTAGTGATTTGACTAATTACCTTTGCAGGAAATGTTTTAACTAATTACCTTTGTTGTGAGTGTTTTGATTAATTAACTTTGTTGCGAGTGTTTTGATTAATTAACTTTGTTGTGAGTGTTTAGACTAATTAACTTTGTTGTGAGTGTTTTGACAAATTACCTTTGTTGTGTGTGTTTTGACTAATTACCTTTGTTGGGAATGCTTTGACTAATTACCTTTGTTGTGAGGATTTTGACTAATTAATTTTGTTGTGAGTGTTTTGACTAATTACCTTTGTTGTGAGTGTTTTGATTAATTACCTTTGTTGTGAGTGATTTTGACTAATTAATTTTGTTGTGAGTGTTTTGACTAACTACCTTTGTTGTGAGTGTTTTGATTAATTACCTTTGTTGTGAGGATTTTGACTAACTACCTTTGTTGTGAGTGTTTTGATTAATTACCTTTGTTGTGAGGATTTTGACTAATTAATTTTGTTGTGCGTGTTTTGACTAATTACCTTTGGTGTGCGTGTTGACTAATTACCTTTGTTGTGCGTGTTTTGACTAATTACCTTTGTTGTGCGTGTTTTGACTAATCACCTTTGTTGTAAGTGTTTTGACTTATTACCTTTGTTGTGAGTGTTTTGACTAATCACCTTTGCTGTAAGTGTTTGACTTATTACCTTTGTTGTGAGTGTTTTGACTAATTACCTTTGTTGTGAGTGTTTTGACTAATCACCTTTGTTGTGAGTGTTTTGACTTATTACCTTTGTTGTGAGTGTTTTGACTAATTACCTTTGTTGTGAGTGTTTTGACTAATTACCTTTGTTGTGAGTGTTTTGACTAATCACCTTTGTTGTGAGTGTTTTGACTAATTACCTTTGTTGTGAGAATTGAGACTAATTACCTTTGTTGTGAGTGTTTTGACTAATCACCTTTGTTGTGAGTGTTTTGACTAATTACCTTTGTTGTGCGTGTTTTGACTAATTACCTTTGTTGTGAGTGTTTTGACTGGTTTCAAATTGAAGTTGTAATCCAAATGAAGGTAGTTCAAGTTCTTTCTGTGAATCAATAGATTCAACATGTTGTAACCTTGACGACAGACTTGTAATCCAACCTCAACCCAATCTAACTGTGTCAACTGGAAAAACTTTGTTGCTTTAAAAGATCTAAAGAGGTATCTGGAAAAAAATAATGAAATAATAAACAACTTGAAATTTCAACGGCTCATTTGGTTTGATTTTACAAAATTTCATATCATTTCATAATGTAGCAGAAAAACTTTTGAAATTACAATTTTTTATTGATGTTCAAAGATTTAACTGTAATTCTGTTAACTGTAGAAATTTTGAAACAGTTTTATTTGCATGGCCAATTTTTCACATTATAGCTTTTCCAAAACCATCATAAACTTTATATCCTGTCTACATACAGAAAACTTTTAATCTACAGAAACCTTTTTGGAATTTGGACCTACCTTTTCTTCTGAGCTTTTGGTGGTCTACTTTTCAGAGCATTCAGTACATAATACTTCAGAAGCTTCTGATAGGACACTCTGACCTTGACTGGCATGTTGGCTGGACAGTGCTCTCTGTACCTGTAATACAAATGTGGAAAAACACAAAATTTTAATACTATTATTTCTGCATTGGGTTTTGTTTAGTGTTTTTGGTCTCAGAAGGTGGAGTTTAAGCTTCTTCAAGTTTATTATTTGTGTATAATGGTCTTATACAATGCATCTAAATGGACAGTAAAACCATGGACAAAGTGAAAATTAGACACATACAAAACTTTCTCGATACACGGTACATTATCATTATTATTATTATTGAGCTCACAGCAATTCGGACAGATTCAAAAGAATGAAACGGTAAACACAGAGATAAGTCATGTCTTTGTTACCTAATAACAAACTTAAACAATTGCTAATGCTCCTGCTGCTGCAGGCACAGCGTGCTCAAGTCTAGCTTCCTGTTCTTTCCTTACACTCCCTATTGGTACAGGCTATACAAAAATTATTATCAGATGGTAATATCAAATTTGACTTCTGTCTTAATCTAATCAATACAACACATAACAATACAGAAGAAGCATTGTCAAACTTTAAACCTTTTTTTTATTATTTACCATGTCTTGACCAGACGACTTTTTAAAAAACTCACCATGTTTTGACTAGTGGAATATCTATGATTTCATGAAAGTGCGTCCTGATCTCATGTTGAATGGACGAGGGGCCCACAGCAGTGCTATACCGTTAGCTGTGTTATCTGTGTAAAGAGGTGTGTCCTTCATAAATGGCTGTACGAATTCTGGTAATTCAAATTCTTCATCATCCTCTGGTAATATCTCTCCTCCCTGTATAAAAAAACACAGATGTAATAGTTAATGTGACATTTAAATAGCATTCATTTTTTTCCCATCAAACTATAAATGCATACTGAAAACATTATTTTTTGCTGATGATACAGTTTTCAACCTTTTTATGAGTTTGCATCAATCCTGTGTGCATGATAAGTCTTACTTTGGTTATGTCTATCTTACATTCCAGTAAGAGGCGGATTCAATATTATATACATGTGTGTGTGTGTGTTCAATTCAATTATCTAGTGTAAAAATATGGGTCTATTTATATACCCTTGTGTGTCTGCATGAAATTGTATGATCAGGTGTGTAAGTATCATCCATGCCGATTGACCAGGTATTTACCTGGATAAAACTGTATCAACCATGTATCTTTCCCTCTTTGATAATGAGACTAAATTGTATGATCAGGTGTGTAAGAATCATCCACGCTGATTGATCAGGTATTTACTCGGATAAAACTGTATCGACCATGTGTCTTTCCCTATGTGATAATGAGACTAAATTGAGTGTGTATGTATGTCTATTAGCGCATCAGTGAGTTTATGGATCAGGTATCTTTGTCTGTGTAAATGAATTGAATTCATCAGTTAAGTATGCGTGCCTTGTCTTGTTTGAGCGTCATTGTTGGTCTCTCCTAGTTTGTGTGTCTGTATGTCTTTTGAATGATCAGGTGTGTGTTATTGTCTCACCTTGTTTGTGTGTCTGTGCAAGATTGGATTGATTAGGTGTGTGTGTTATTGTCTTACCTTGTTTGTGTGTCTGTGTGAGATTGGATTGATCAGAGGATCAAAGTAGAAGGCAGGTAGATCAGGATCTTCTGTCTTGATGTAAACCACGTTTGGTGTATGATACCTAGATGCAAAACAGACAATGTAAATATAAGATGTGATATGATTACTAATGAGACAACTCTCCACCAGAGACTAAACGACATAGAAATTAACAACTAAAGGTAACTGTAGGGCCTTCCAATGAGCAAAACCCATACCACATAGGAAGCTATAAGGCACTCACATGACAAATGTAAAACAATTCAAACGAGAAAACTAACAGACTGATTTATGTTAAAAACAATAAACTAAAACTAGAGGCTCCAAGGACCCTGTGTCGCTCACCTGATATTTTTATTTACAATTGATGCATGATAAATGCAACTGTTGTACTGTCGTTTAGTTTCAGAGATATAAGACTAAAAGTGCGTTTTATTTCAGCCATGTGTGCCATGTTGGCAGGCAGGGTCATCATACACAGTGGTCCCTGGATATCCTAGTGGTGATTTAAACCAAGTTTAGTTTAATTTGACAGTAGTTTCAGGGAGAATTTTTGTAAAATTTATCTAACGATAAACTGAAGTGACGAAAGTTTGTTGTGAAGTTTTGTTATTGCTGTTTACAGTTTATCTCTATCAGTAATAATTTTCAAGATAATAACCAAAAACAGCAAAATTTCCTTAAAATTACCAATTCAGGGCAGCAACCCAACAACCAGTTGTCCAATTCATCTGAAAATTTGAGGGCAGATAGATATTTACTTGATAAACAAGTTAATCCCTGTAAGATTTGCTTTAAATGCTTTGGTTTCAGAGTTACAAGCCAAAATCTACATTTTACCCTATGTTCTATTTTTAGCCATGGCAGCCATCTTGGTTGGTTGGTTGGGTCACATAAACATTTTAAAACTAAATACCCTAATAATGATTGTGGGTAAGTTTGGTTGAATTTGGTCCAGTAGTTTCAGAGAAGAAGATTTTGTAAAGATTACAAAAATTTACAAAAATTGGTAAAAATTACTTTAAAGGGCAATAACTCCTTAAGGGGTCAACTGACCATTTTGATCATGTTGACTTATTTGAAGAGCTTACTTTGCTGAACATTATTGCTGTTTACAGTTTATCTCTATCTGTAATAATTTTCAAGATAATAACCAAAACGGCAAAATTTCCTTAAAATTACCAATTCAGGGCAGCAACCCAACAACCCATTGTCCGTTTCATCTGAAAATTTCAAGGCAGATAGATATTTACTTGATAAACAAGTTAATTCCTGTAAGATTTGCTTTAAATGCTTTGGTTTCAGAGTTACAAGCCAAAATCTACATTTTACCCCTATGTTCTATTTTTAGCCATGGCAGCCATCTTGGTTAGTTGGCTGGGTCACCGCACACTTTTTAAACTAAATACCCTAATAATGATTGTGGCTAAGTTTGGTTGAATTTGGTCCAGTAGTTTCAGAGGAGAAGATTTTGTAAAGATTACAAAATTTACAAAAATTGGTAAAAATTACTTTAAAGGGCAATAACTCCTTAAGGGTCAACTGACCATTTTGATCATGTTGACTTATTTGAAGATCTTACTTTGCTGAACATTATTGCTGTTTACAGTTTATCTCTATCTGTAATAATTTTCAAGATAATAACCAAAACGGCAAAATTTCCTTAAAATTACCAATTCAGGGCAGCAACCCAACAACCCATTGTCCGATTCATCTGAAAATTTCAGGGCAGATAGATATTTACTTGATAAACAAGTTAATTCCTGTAAGATTTGCTTTAAATGCTTTGGTTTCAGAGTTACAAGCCAAAATCTACATTTTACCCTATGTTCTATTTTTAGCCATGGCAGCCATCTTGGTTAGTTGGCTGGGTCACCACACATTTTTAAACTAAATACCTTAATAATGATTGTGGCTAAGTTTGGTTGAATTTGGTCCAGTAGTTTCAGAGGAGAAGATTTTTGTAAAGATTACAAAATTTACAAAAATTGGTAAAAATTACTTTAAAGGGCAATAACTCCTTAAGGGGTCAACTGACCATTTTGATCATGTTGACTTATTTGTAGATCTTACTTTGCTGAACATCTTGCTGTTTACAGTTTATCTCTATCTATAATAATTTTCAAGATAATAACCGAAACGGAAAAAATCCTTAAAATTACTAATTCAGGGGCAGCAACCCAACAACCCATTGTCCGATTCATCTGAAAATTTCAGGGCAGATAGATCTTGACTTGATCAACAATTTTACCCCCATGTCAGATTTGCTCTAAATGCTTTGGTTTCAGAGATATAAGCCAAAATCTACATTTTACCCTATGTTCTATTTTTAGCCATGGCGGCCATCTTTGTTGGTTGGCGGGTCACGGACACAATTTTAAACTAGATACCCCAATGATGATTGTGGCCAAGTTTGGTTAAATTTGGCCAAGTAGTTTCAGAGGAGAAGATTTTGTAAAAGTTAACGGACGACGGACGACAGACGCAAGTGATGAGAAAGCTCACTTGGCCCTCTGGGCCAGGTGAGCTAAAAAATATGATATACAGCAACAAAGGATTTTACTTCATTTACTCTCAAAGGAATCTTTTCCTTTCATTTTAAACACAAGGAATCAAAATAAATGGTCACATATCTTGTTTTAAAAAAATAATCAAAATGATTCAAAAGCAGCTTTTATATCACGGCAGTCCTAAAATAATTATATTCATAGAGAAATACTGAATTAAATTGATATAGAACAAGCATTCTGAGAGTATTGCATGGCAATACATAGTCCTACCGTTAAAAATTAATTGTACTGGAACAAAATGCTAACCTGATCTATAACTTGTCATGGTATAAACTATATAACAAATATCAAGTCAATATCTTCAAGCATGACGGAAATAAACTGTTACCACAGAGATATGTCTCGCCTTTTGTAATTTTGATAATGCAAATGTTGAAATTAAAATAGCAATACTTTAACTTGTAAGTTATGCAAATATTCAAAGTCGATGAACCATGACTGAAGGTACATGGCTAAACAATTTCCATGGAATGAGATGTGCCAATGCTAATACAACTGCATACCAAATACCATTGCAGTGTGTGAAACCTTTTTTTTGAACTGCCAAATTGGCGAGCAGCTTTTCATTCCAACTCGCCAAATTGAAATCCCACTAGCCAGTTTGGCGAGTTCCTAAAATTTTGAACTCGCCATCTTATTAAATCGTTATTGTATGTAATAAACATTTTTAGAAATAGCTTTATTCTAGGTTTACTTATATATTTGGTTGAAGCTTTGGAGGAAGTATCTGCGATTTACCTCTCTTTGACAGTGTTTACGTATTAATTTTGTTCAGTGGCTTCTCATTCAGGAGTACTTGGTCAATAGAAAGGGGTAGTGGTATTTATATAATACCCTAAATAGGGTATACATTTATAAGTATAATATAAAATAATGTAAATAGGGTAAACAGATTAACTGAAGAATTTAATTTAATTTGTGATTTAATAAGAAATCACATTGAAAATGACATCATTTAAGCAACAATTTATGGGTTTTAACTTTTCTTGATAACTGTTTGTATATTAATCTGTGGTCTACTTTTCAGAGCATTCAGTACATAATACTTCAGAAGCTTCTGATAGGACACTCTGACCTTGACTGGCATGTTGGCTGGACAGTGCTCTCTGTACCTGTAATACAAATGTGGAAAACACAAAATTTTAATACTGTTATTTCTGCATTGGGTTTTGTTTAGTGTTTTGGTCTCAGAAGGTGGAGTTTAAGCTTCTTCAAGTTTATTATTTGTGTATAATGGTCTTATACAATGCATCTAAATGGACAGTAAAACCATGGACAAAGTGAAAATTAGACACATACATAACTTTCTCGATATACGGTACAATATTATTATTATTATTATTATTATTATTATTGAACTCACAGCAATTCGGACAGATTCAAAAGAATGAAACGGTAAACACAGAGATAGGTCATGTCTTTGTTACCTAATTACAAACTTAAACAATTGCTAATGCTCCTGCTGCTGCAGGCACAGCGTGCTCAAGTCTAGCTTCCTGTTCCTTCCTTACACTCCCTATTGGTACAGGCTATACAAAAAATATTATCAGATGGTAATATCAAATTTGACTTCTGTCTTAATCTAATCAATACAACACATAACAATACAGAAGAAGCATTGTCAAACTTTAAACCTTTTTTTTATTATTTACCATGTCTTGACCAGACGACTTTTTAAAAAACTCACCATGTTTTGACTAGTGGAATATCTATGGCTCTGCGAGTGCGTCCTGATCTCATGTTGAATGGACGAGGGGCCCACAGCAGTGCTATACCGTTAGCTGTGTTATCTGTGTAAAGAGGTGTGTCCTTCATAAATGGCTGTACGAATTCTGGTAATTCAAATTCTTCATCATCCTCTGGTAATATCTCTCCTCCCTGTATAAAAAAACACAGATGTAATAGTTAATGTGACATTTAAATAGCATTCATTTTTTTCCCATCAAACTATACATGCATACTGAAAACATTATTTTTGCTGATGATACAGTTTTCAACCTTTTATGAGTTTACATCAATCCTGTGTGCATGATAAGTCTTACTTTGGTTATGTCTATCTTACATTCCAGTAAGAGGCGGATTCAATATTATATACATGTGTGTGTGTGTTCAATTCAATTATCTACTGTAAAAATATGGGTCTATTTATATACCCTTGTGTGTCTGCATGAAATTGTATGATCAGGTGTGTAAGTATCATCCATGCCGATTGACCAGGTATTTACCTGGATAAAACTGTATCGATCATGTATCTTTCCTCTTTGATAATGAGACTAAATTGTATGATCAGGTGTGTAAGAATCATCCACACTGATTGATCAGGTATTTACTCGGATAAAACTGTATCGACCATGTGTCTTTCCTATGTGATAAAGAGACTAAATTGAGTGTGTATGTATGTCTATTAGCGTCAGTAAGTTTATGGATCAGGTATCTTTGTCTGTGTAACTGAATTGAATTCATCAGTTAAGTATGCGTGCCTTGTCTTGTTTGAACGTCATTGTTGGTCTCTCCTAGTTTGTGTGTCTGTATGTCTTCGAATGATCAGGTGTGTGTTATTGTCTCAACTTGTTTGTGTGTCTGTGCAAGATTGGATTGATTAGTGTGTGTGTTATGGTCTTACCTTGTTTGTGTGTCTGTGTGAGATTGGATTGATCAGAGGATCAAAGTAGAAGGCAGGTAGATCAGGATCTTCTGTCTTGATGTAAACCACGTTTGGTGTATGATACCTAGATGCAAAACAGACAATGTAAATATAAGATGTGATATGATTACTAATGAGACAACTCTCCACCAGAGACTAAACGACATAGAAATTAACAACTAAAGGTAACTGTAGGGCCTTCCAATGAGTAAAACCCATACCACATAGGAAGCTATAAAAGGCACTCACATGACAAATGTAAAACAATTCAAACGAGAAAACTAAAAGACTGATTTATGTTAAAAACAATAACGAAAACTAGAGGCTCCAAGGACCCTGTGTCGCTCACCTGATATTTTTATTTACAATTGATGCATGATAAATGCAACTGTTGTACTGTCGTTTAGTTTCAGAGATATAAGACTAAAAGTGCGTTTTATTTCAGCCATGTGTGCCATGTTGGCAGGCAGGGTCATCATACACAGTGGTCCCTGGATATCCTAGTGGTGATTTAAACCAAGTTTAGTTTAATTTGACAGTAGTTTCAGGGAGAATTTTTGTAAAATTTATCTAACGAGAAATGCTAAGTGACGAGAAAGTTTGTTGTGAAGTTTTGTTATTGCTGTTTACAGTTTATCTCTATCAGTAATAATTTTCAAGATAATAACCAAAAACAGCAAAATTTCCTTAAAATTACCAATTCAGGGCAGCAACCCAACAACCAGTTGTCCAATTCATCTGAAAATTTGAGGGCAGATAGATATTTACTTGATAAACAAGTTAATCCCTGTAAGATTTGCTTTAAATGCTTTGGTTTCAGAGTTACAAGCCAAAATCTACATTTTACCCCTATGTTCTATTTTTAGCCATGGCAGCCATCTTGGTTGGTTGGTTGGGTCACCGCAAACATTTTAAAACTAAATACCCTAATAATGATTGTGGGTAAGTTTGGTTGAATTTGGTCCAGTAGTTTCAGAGAAGAAGATTTTGTAAAGATTACAAAAATTTACAAAAATTGGTAAAAATTACTTTAAAGGGCAATAACTCCTTAAGGGGTCAACTGACCATTTTGATCATGTTGACTTATTTGAAGAGCTTACTTTGCTGAACATTATTGCTGTTTACAGTTTATCTCTATCTGTAATAATTTTCAAGATAATAACCAAAACGGCAAAATTTCCTTAAAATTACCAATTCAGGGCAGCAACCCAACAACCCATTGTCCGTTTCATCTGAAAATTTCAAGGCAGATAGATATTTACTTGATAAACAAGTTAATTCCTGTAAGATTTGCTTTAAATGCTTTGGTTTCAGAGTTACAAGCCAAAATCTACATTTTACCCCTATGTTCTATTTTTAGCCATGGCAGCCATCTTGGTTAGTTGGCTGGGTCACCGCACACATTTTTAAACTAAATACCCTAATAATGATTGTGGCTAAGTTTGGTTGAATTTGGTCCAGTAGTTTCAGAGGAGAAGATTTTGTAAAGATTACAAAATTTACAAAAATTGGTAAAAATTACTTTAAAGGGCAATAACTCCTTAAGGGTCAACTGACCATTTTGATCATGTTGACTTATTTGAAGATCTTACTTTGCTGAACATTATTGCTGTTTACAGTTTATCTCTATCTGTAATAATTTTCAAGATAATAACCAAAACGGCAAAATTTCCTTAAAATTACCAATTCAGGGCAGCAACCCAACAACCCATTGTCCGATTCATCTGAAAATTTCAGGGCAGATAGATATTTACTTGATAAACAAGTTAATTCCTGTAAGATTTGCTTTAAATGCTTTGGTTTCAGAGTTACAAGCCAAAATCTACATTTTACCCTATGTTCTATTTTTAGCCATGGCAGCCATCTTGGTTAGTTGGCTGGGTCACCGCACACATTTTTAAACTAAATACCTTAATAATGATTGTGGCTAAGTTTGGTTGAATTTGGTCCAGTAGTTTCAGAGGAGAAGATTTTGTAAAGATTACAAAATTTACAAAAATTGGTAAAAATTACTTTAAAGGGCAATAACTCCTTAAGGGGTCAACTGACCATTTTGATCATGTTGACTTATTTGTAGATCTTACTTTGCTGAACATCTTGCTGTTTACAGTTTATCTCTATCTATAATAATTTTCAAGATAATAACCGAAACGGAAAAAATCCTTAAAATTACTAATTCAGGGCAGCAACCCAACAACCCATTGTCCGATTCATCTGAAAATTTCAGGGCAGATAGATCTTGACTTGATCAACAATTTTACCCCATGTCAGATTTGCTCTAAATGCTTTGGTTTCAGAGATATAAGCCAAAATCTACATTTTACCCTATGTTCTATTTTTAGCCATGGCGGCCATCTTTGTTGGTTGGCGGGTCACGGACACAATTTTTAAACTAGATACCCCAATGATGATTGTGGCCAAGTTTGGTTAAATTTGGCCAAGTAGTTTCAGAGGAGAAGATTTTGTAAAAGTTAACGGACGACGGACGACAGACGCCAAGTGATGAGAAAGCTCACTTGGCCTCTGGGCCAGGTGAGCTAAAAAATATGATATACAGCAACAAAGGATTTTACTTCATTTACTCTCAAAGGAATCTTTTCCTTTCATTTTAAACACAAGGAATCAAAATAAATGGTCACATATCTTGTTTTAAAAATAATCAAAATGATTCAAAAGCAGCTTTTATATCACGGCAGTCCTAAAATAATTATATTCATCGAGAAATACTGAATTAAATTAATATAGAACAAGCATTCTGAGAGTATTGCATGGCAATACATAGTCCTCACCGTTAAAAATTAATTGTACTGGAACAAAATGCTAACCTGATCTATAACTTGTCATGGTATAAACTATATAACAAATATCAAGTCAATATCTTCAAGCATGACGGAAATAAACTGTTACCACAGAGATATGTCTCGCTTTTGTAATTTTGATAATGCAAATGTTGAAATTAAAATAGCAATACTTTAACTTGTAAGTTATGCAAATATTCAAAGTCGATGAACCATGACTGAAGGTACATGGCTAAACAATTTCCATGGAATGAGATGTGCCAATGCTAATACAACTGCATACCAAATACCATTGCAGTGTGTGAAACCTTTTTTTTGAACTGCCAAATTGGCGAGCAGCTTTTCATTCCAACTCGCCAAATTGAAATCCCACTAGCCAGTTTGGCGAGTTCCTAAAATTTTGAACTCGCCATCTTATTCAGATACGTTATTGTATGTAATAAACATTTTTAGAAATAGCTTTATTCTAGGTTTACTTATATATTTGGTTGAAGCTTTGGAGGAAGTATCTGCGATTTACCTCTCTTTGACAGTGTTTACGTATTAATTTTGTTCAGTGGCTTCTCATTCAGGAGTACTTGGTCAATAGAAAGGGGTAGTGGTATTTATATAATACCTAAATAGGGTATACATTTATAAGTATAATATAAAATAATGTAAATAGGGTAAACAGATTAACTGAAGAATTTAATTTAATTTGTGATTTAATAAGAAATCACATTGAAAATGACATCATTTAAGCAACAATTTATGGGTTTTAACTTTTCTTGATAACTGTTTGTATATTAATCTTGGTTCCAAAGAAAATGTTGGTTTAAGAGGAACTATATAAATCAAGGACTTGTAAATTTTCTTTATCTTGAAAAGTTGTTTTAAAATGTTTATTATTCAAAAGTTGCTACTGTTGACCATAATTAATGCATTTTCAATATTTTTGCCATTAGAAAATTTCAATAAAAACACTGTTCTGCAATGTACACTGTTAAGATTATTTTGGTGACCTTTTCCTTCCTTTCATGTTATTTAAAAGCTGAATTAATAAGCATCTTATTTTTCCTGCTGTTCTATTTAATATCCATTATTAGAATTAAGTTTTTATTTACAGTTTATAGGAAATTTACTCTTGATTCAATCTTCAAAACATGTATTAAAATTACATTGCCAAAAGGAATGTGAAAGTAATTCTATCTATCTATAAAACATGTTTTGATTGGTTTAAGTTTTTCATACAACTGTCATCTAGCCAATCAGAACACATGTAACATAATATTTATCATCTGGGTTCCTGTTTCAACAGAAGTCATGGATAACAGTATTGATTTTGCTGGAAAAATGTTTTTGTAAATGATCTTTTGGCTGGCTTGATTCAAAGTCGCCACAGAAGGGTCACTCGCCACAAGGGCGAGTTCTATTGAATCTGGACTCGCCTAATATGATTCTTACTCGCCTTTGGCGGCGGAGGTTTCACACACTGCCATTGACTTATTATAAGTCGTTCCTTTAAACAAACCTAAACACAAACATTAACTTGTAAACTATGTAAAGTTTCAAAGTCAATGAACCATGATCAGGGTGGGGCTATATCATCTCCATGGAACGATACTTGCAAATGCTGATACATTTGCATACCAAATATCATTGACTTCACATTAGCAGTTCATCTTAAACTGATCTAATCACAAACTAATACATGTAAACTAAGCAAAAGTTTCAAAGTCAATAGACCATGACTGAGGGGGCGGAGCCAAATAATCTCCATGGAAATGAGATATGCCAATGCTTATACAACTGCATACCAAATATTATTGACCTACCACTAGTGGTTCCCCATAAATTGACCTAATCACAAACTAATACATGTAAACTATGAAAAGTTTCAAAGTCAATAGACCTTGACTGAGGGGGCGGCCAATAATCTCCATGGTAATGAGATGTGCCAACGCTAGTACAACTGCATACCAAATATCATTGACCTACCACTAGTGGTTCACCATGAACTAGACCTAATCACAAACTAATACATTGTTGACGCCTTGCCGTCGCGACACGGAAACAGCATACCTAAGTCTTGCTTTTGACTTTGTCAAGGCGAGACAAAAAGTGTGGAAAACTGATTTTTTAAGTAAATTTTCTAAGTCCTAGGACCATAACTCTGCACAAAACCATCAGACCAGAACAAAATTCGAACTTGGTCTGTAACTTGTCATGATAAAACTATATACCAATTATCCAATCAATATCTTCAAGCATGACGAAAAAAAGTGTGGAAAACTGATTATTTGAGTGAATTTTCAAAGTCCAAGGACCATAACTCTGCACAAAATTATCAGACCGGAACAAAATTCAAACTTGATCTGTAACTTGTCATGATAAATCATTATACCAAATATCAAATCAATATCTTCAAACACGAAGAAAAAAAGTGTGGAAAACTGATTTGCTGGACTGACTGATGGACAGACAGACAGACGGAGTGTAAACCTAAAGTCCCCTTCAGCTTCGTTGGTAGGGGACTAATAATAAAAAATACATATAAATGATGAAATTTTGACTGTTAGAAAAATAGACAAACAATAACATCCCACAATGTAAGTTCTTTGCTCCAACTCCTGAATATGGCTTGATCAGCTAAGAAAATGCAAATGCCTATTATAAAAATCTTTGCTTTGCCCCACCTTGCTATCGATCTACCCAGTTCCAGTTCCTACTCAAGTTGAGCATACTACTACCAGACAACCAAAGTATTTCATGTTAATGTTGAATATCAAAAGACCAACAAAATCTATACATGTACATACCATGATAACTGAACCTTAAAAGGCATACTGTTATACAAGTATGGGAAGGCAATCCTATACTCTGTTCTGATTGGCTGACGTATAATTATCTTATTGATATCATTAAACTCATTCCAGTCTTCATCCCTGTCAAATAAAAATGGCATCTGTTACATACTTATAAAACCTTTATAGTTCACAAGGATTATTTTTACAGGTGTTGAATACACAGAAAAAGTTCAAGAATATAAAGTGAATAAGAACTTCAAGCTTCAAGAAGTGTGTATAGCTCATCTGACTTTTATGCATTACACAGAAGTAACATAAATGTTTCACAGAAAAATCAGGTGGTTGTCATACAACACACATAGGTTATGTAAAGGATGGAAATTATTCAAGTCGTGGTTATTTACTTATATTTTGTAAATTTGTATAAAAGTCAAGAAAATAGCATCACACACTGATAATTGAAAGGTTGACCATATGTCTCTCATACAATAGTTGACCTATTTGGCTTCATGCCATTTACATTTTTCACTGTTCCATAATTAGTCCTGTAGCTACCAACTGAAAACTTTTGAAGAAACTTTGAACAATCAAGTTATGGAAATCTATGACAAAAGGTAAATTGTAAGTTTGTATTGTAAAAAAAACAAGTAAAACTGTGAGCTACTGCTCACTGATGATACCCCCGCCGAAATATTTCGGTAAACAGGAAGTTATTGAGTGATGAATCTGAAAACGCATCACACGGTGTATCTTATTTATATAAACCCTGAAACCAAATTTCAGAAATCCTTGTCAAGTAGTTCCTGAGAAAAATGTGACGAAAATTTTCAACTTGGCTATCATGTGTAAAATAATACAAGTGTTCGGTAAACAGGAAGTTGTTGAGTGATGAATCTGAAAACGCATCACACGGTGTAACTTACTTATATAAACCCTGAAACCAAATTTCAGAAATCCTTGTCAAGTAGTTCCTGAGAAAAATGTGACGAAAATATTCATGGGACGGACGGACTGACGGATGGACTGACGGAAGGACAGACAGAGGTAAAACAGTATACCCCCACTTTTTTAAAGCGGGGGTATAATTATTCATGGGATAGAAATTCATATGGATTTTGTAATAAAATTCATATTTTTTCTTGCAAAGATTAATACCCCATAAAACTAATAATTCTGCGACATATGTAACAATTAAATTCATACTGTTGTTCTTTGTCTTTGACAAGTGGTTCAAACTTGGGTCCTCCTGGTATTGCCATATTCAGAGCTTTGGCTGTGAAGAAGGACTTCAAATCAAACAGATAAAAATAATTTTCATCCACCAAATCTGTAATCAGCTGATTAGCCATTCTGTACAGGACAGACATCATTGGCAGGGAAAGGTTCCACTTTCTGTAGGTTTGACCATTAACATATCTACAATAATAAAACACCTTATTTTATCTATTCACTAAACATGAGAGATTCAATTCGCAAATTTAAATTTTATTCTTTAATCCTTGAAAGGTAATTTGTAATCATACACAAGGTTTATTTCGCTGAGGAAATGACAATTGAAAAGCTAGCTACTATGTAGAATTTGTAATGAGCAAATTAGATAATCAATATCTGAAATTGGCTTTATAAAAACTAAATCCAATCATTTCAGCAGTGTGATCATCAGAATTGTAATTGGAATATTCTCATTTTGTGCCAATCATAGAATACCTTTCCTTTTTATGGTCATCTTGTTTACTCATGATATTTTATGATAGGCTGCTCCCCCTTTTCTACTTACTTTGTGTCAGCCAGTATTAATTTGTCATTGGCTCCTCCCCCTTTTCTACCTACTTTGTGTCAGCCAGTGTGAATTTGTCATTGGCTCCTCCCCCTTTTCTACTTACTTTGTATCAGCCAGTGTTAATTTATCATTGGCTCCTCCCCCTTTTCTACCTACTTTGTGTCAGCCAGTGTGAATTTGTCATTGGCTCCTCCCCCTTTTCTACTTACTTTGTATCAGCCAGTGTTAATTTATCATTGGCTCCTCCCCCTTTTCTACTTACTTTGTGTCAGCCAGTGTGAATTTGTCATTGGCTCCTCCCCTTTTCCTACTTACTTTGTGTCAGCCAGTGTGAATTTGTCATTGGCTCCTCCCCTTTTCTACTTACTTTGTGTCAGCCAATGGTTTATGATCATACAGCCATCCATAAACAGCTTTGTCTTCTTCAATGTCAACTTCCATCTGTATGGGCTCCAGGGGTTCAACATCTAGGATGTTGTCAGCGTAATCAAGTGGAGGCTCTTCATCATCAAAGGGTGGAAACCTCATTCTCTTGAAGTGACGTCGATCTCTCTTTTCTCTTCTCATCATGATCCACATGGTTCTTTAAAATATGAAAGGGAAAAATCAAGGTTGATGATCTTTCACTTGATTAAAACCTTACACTTTTGTCTTTTTTTTATATTTTATTTCAGGTGTATTTTGTATATCTATAAATGTAACCAGAAAAAAAATGAAAAAGCTGCATGATAATAAAGTCAAAGTAAAATGTTCAAAGCTTAAAACAAAGTGAAAGTGATGGATAAACTACATACCCCCACTGTGCTACATATATGGGTTCTACAACCCACGGGATTTCATTGATAAACTACATACCCCCACTGTGCTACATATATGGGTTCTACAACCCAGGGATTTCATTGATAAACTACATACCCCCACTGTGCTACATATATGGGTTCTACAACCCACGGGATTTCATTGATAAACTACATACCCCCACTGTGCTACATATATGGGTTCTACAACCCACGGGATTTCATTGATAAACTACATACCCCCACTGTGCTACATATATGGGTTCTACAACCCACGGGATTTCATTGATAAACTACATACCCCCACTGTGCTACATATATGGGTTCTACAACCCAGGGGATTTCATTAATAAACTACATACCCCCACTGTGCTACATATATGGGTTCTACAACCCACGGGATTTCATTGATAAATGTAATGGCTCCTGTGATGTGATACAGGACTTTGACATCTCTGATCTGCTCCCATGGCATTGGCATGTTTTCCAGTAGTTTAAGAACAGCATGAGGCATGTACTTTAAAGCTCTGTAAAACAAAAACATGTGATTATTCAAATGACATCAATAAACTTCAAGCCAGTTTAGGGTTCTGCAAGGCAATACATCTTTTGGAGTAGACAGGATTTTAGTCACATTGCTCAAGATTGATAATTCAACTTCAACATTTAGTATCTAAGCAAATTATGTATCTAAGTCTTTTGGAGCAGACTGGGTTTCAGTTATACTGCTCATAATCAATAAGTGGGTGTCAGATTTTAGTAACTTAGCAAATCATGTTCCTACGGCCGTGTTCACACTGAGCTAAACTAGGTGTAATGTAAGTGTTCACTACACTTAAACTAAACTCCTTTACGTTTTACGTTCCCATTGATAACAAGAATGTGTCCATAGTACACGGATGCCCCACTCGCACTATCTATGCTATATTTTCTATGTTCTGTGGACTGTGAAATTGGGGTCAAAACTTTAATTTGGCATTAAAATTAGAAAGATCATATCATAGGGAACATGTGTACTAAGTTTCAAGTTGATTGGACTTCAACTTCATCAAAAACTACCTTGACCAAAAACTTTAACCTGAAGCGGGGCAGACAGACCGACGGACGGACAAACGAACAGATGCACAGACCGAAAAAACATAATGCCCCTTGGTGGGGCATAAAAATCAATGTTTACATTTAGTTAAAAACAGGTTTTGACTACATGCAGGAGATAGTTAATGTAGGTCTTGTGTGGGTTAAGTTAAAACTAGATATTAAGAACGTAGATTTTATTGTGAATATTTAAGGAAATTACTCAGCCACGTCTGGTCAGATTGGGGACATTAAATCTGATGCCTTGTGTAAGAGTGTGCAACCCTCTCTGCACGTTAGGAAATTTTGCAACAAATTTTTGAGGAGTTGGTAGGTGGCCTGTTGCAAGGCAAAATTTCTGTACCTATCCAATATACTCTCATTTTCCAATAGCAGTCAAAATTGCCCTATCTTCATCTCATAGGGTTTCTATTTCAGGACTTACCTATTGTATTTATTATGAATTTGTTCTTGTCTTGAACATGCATGAAATATTTAGCAACCAACAATCAATTAATCAATCAATCATTTTCAAAATCCTTTTTATGCCTATCATGCCTATTGTTACACTGTTTTAGCCTGCGTAATCGTGACATCTTTAGCACTCTTAAAGTTCTACGTGTACATGTTGTTTACCAGTGTGGACAATTTTCATGTACAGGTAATCATAACCTATGTACAGATGAGAATAAATTTAACATGAAACTAATTGTAAACAGGTTTACAGTATACAGCATTTGGTGTGAACACAACCTAAGACTTTTGGAGCAGACTTGGTTCAAGTTACACTGGTAAAGATGGAAAAATAAGTCAGATTCAAGTCTATACCAAAGGAATTGTGTATCTGAGCAGATCTTTAAGGTAAATGTTTCAAAGAATAAACCACACAAATTTCTACCACAAAGTAAATAGCACTCCAGCAGATCTTTGAATGGTGTTTTCACTCAATCTATGCATTATTATTCTAGTATGATTTATTTTTACTACCCATGTTCTAGATAGACAAAGGGGACAGTGCATGTACAAGTAAAACTAGTTTAACCCACCATATTTTGAGCCTGTACTAAGACAGACTATATAGGCCATGTGTCTTTTGTTGTATGTTTATCTATTAAGAAGAGTGGGATGTTGTAGTTGGTGTGGTTTTGTATTTTTGGTAATTCATGTTAGTGATGTTATTCTTTTTTTGAATTTTTATGGTTATATTAAACATTCTGTCTCTAGTACTTCTATTTCTCTAAACATACCCTAGATAAACTCGCTTGTCATGTCTGAACTTCCTGTTTGTCATATCTCCATGGTCGCGAACAATTTTTCGTACATGACTTGCAGGTGTCTCCTCTTTCTGTGCATCAATAAATCCAAACTTTCTCTTCTCACTATATCTTTTTGACTGTAATTGCTGCCATTTTCTTGCTAAATTCATAAAAAGAGATGTACTAATTAGAAATAAAATGCTCCATGGCGCAGCTTGATACGACCGCAGAGGTCGAACCCTGAACAGTTGGGGCAAGTATGGACACAACATTCAAGCTTGATACAGCTCTGAATTTGGATTGTGATTAAATATTTGACACAGCATAGGTTTCTGACACAGAATGAATGTGGTCTAAGAACTTAAAATTTTAAATTGGACATTCACCTTTATGGTCCAATATCCAAAATCTAAATACATGGTTAGATTCAGCATATCAAAGAACCCCAAGAGTTCAATTTTGATGAAATCAAACAAAGTTTAATTTTGGACCCTTTTGACCTCAATGTGGACAAAGTTGATAACGGGCCCAAAATCAAAATACATAGTTAGATTCAGCATATCAAAGAACCCCATATATTCAATTTTGTTGAAATCAAACAAAGTTTAATTTTGGACCCCGATTTGGACCAACTTGAAAACTGGGCCCATAATCAAAATCTAAATACATGTTTAGATTCAGCATATCAAAGAACCCAAGAATTCAATTTTGTTAAAATCAAACTAAGTTTAATTTTGGACCCTTTGGACCTTAATGTAGACCAATTTGAAAACAGGACTAAAAATTAAGAATCTAAATACACGGTTAGATTCTTCGCATATCCAAGAACCCCAATAATTCAATTTTGATGAAATCAAACAAAGTTTAATTTTGGACCCTTTGGACCTCAATGTGGACCAATTTAAAACGGGCCCAAAATCCATTAAATTAATACATGGTTAGATTCTGCATATTAAAGAACCCCAAGAATTCAAGAATAAAACCCCATTGAAATTGGTCAATAAATAAGCAATTTATACAAAGTATCTTCTTTTGCACAATACTGTGCAATTGAATATTCTTGCAATTGCAATACTGTGCAATTGAATATTTCTTGCTATTGCCCAATACTGTACAATTGACAATTTCTTGCTATTGCTAATATTGTCCTATTGGATATTTCTTGCTATTGCGCAATACTGTGCAATTGAAGATTTCTTGCTATTGCGCAATACTGAGCAATTGAAAATTTCTTGCTATTGCACAATACTTATTATATAATAATTTACACATCCTGTTTGGTGTGTATCTCCTGCCATATCATTATTATCTGCTTTTAAATATAAATCAGAAATAACCAACTTAAAATGGAAAATTTTAAAGAAAAAAAAAAAAAAAATGAAAAAATGAAAAAAAAAAATCCCCCAAATTTTTGAACCCCTTATGATTCATCACCCCAAACTCAATCCCAGCCTTCCTTTGAGGTATGGTACCTTGCAGTACAATTTCAGAGAGATCCATACACTTGAACACAAGTTATTGTCTGGAAACTAGAAAATGCTTATTTTGGCCCCAAATTCCTAAACGTTTAGGGCATTACCCCAAACTCAAACCCAGCTTTCCTTTGTGACATGGAACCTTGTGGTACAAATTCATAAAGATCCATACACTTACACACAAGTTATTGTCCTGAAACTAGAAAAATGCTTGTTTTTTTGCCCCTTTTTGACCCCTCATTCCTAAAATTTTGAGGCAATTACCCCCAAAATCAATCCCAGCCTTCCCTTTGTGGTATGGTACCTTGCAGTACAATTTCAGAGAGATCCATACACTTGAACACAAGTTATTGTCTGAAACTAGAAAATACTTATTTTTGGCCCTTATTCCTCAACATTTTGGGCAATTAACCTAAACTCAATTCCAGCTTTTCCTTTGTGATATGGAACCTTGTAGTACAATTTCAGAAAGATCCATACACTTACACACAAGTTATTGTCATGAAACTAGAAAATGCTTGTTTTTGCCCTTTTGGCCCCTAATTCCTAAAATTTTGAGGCAATTACCCCAAAATCAATCCCAACATTCCTTTGTGAGATGGAACCTTGTGGTACAATGTCAGAGATCCATACACTAACACACAAGTTATGTCTGGAAGTTACAAAATGCTTATTTTTGGCCCTTTTGGTCCCTAATTCCTTAACTGTTGGTACCATAACCCCAAAATCAATCCCAACCTTCCTTTTGTGGTATTGAACCTTATGGTAAAATTTCATAGAGATCCATTCACTTAAACTAAAGTTAGAGTGCGAAAACCAATGCGTCTTGATTGACGACGACGCGTAACGTTATACCAATATACGATCGCAAAAATTTTTTGCGGTCGTATAAAAATCTATTGCCATACTCTTGCTACTTTTATCAAGGAAAAATTCCCATACAAATATGTAAATAATTGCCAGCTTGGCAAGATTGTCACAACATCTTATTTCTCTCCCTATATGTGTGTTTGTATCAGGGTTGGCAAAAACCTGGCTTTTATGAGTATTGCCCAGCCCAGTGGGAAATACTGAGAAAACCCGGGTTTTCCTGGGCAATACTGGGCAATATGAAATACAGGCCTGAATTTTAAAGACATTTATAAAATTAGACATAAGAATATGATTTTTGAATAAGATTACTTGTTTGAGACACTTATAATAGAAGTGTATAAATCCGAGAAAGTATTGTTCTAGCAACACTGAGACAAGTGTGCATGAAGACACATAAGACAAATAGGGAAAACTTTTCTCAATAATCCACCAAAAAAACTATTATATCACCATGCTTTCTAAATTGGTCAAACTGTTAAAATAAAGCCTAAGAATTCAATTTGTATTTTTTTTTAAATATATATATAGCTAATACTAATAATTAACAATTATATGTAATGTAAGGAAAATTACTTTTAAACTATTTCTGTTCTGTTCAACCCCTGCATCTAGACGATCCACCGTTGCCAAACCAGCATTGTATTTGACAACCACACCGCATTGACAATATCTACCTCTTACGAGATTGCCGAATTATTCTAGAAAGTAAACAAATGAACTACTACCACTCTAGATCAAAAGAAGACCACCGCAAAACGTACTGAACCGCAGAACCGCACGATTATTGTTGAAATAAACTTGCAACTTGGATAGTGTACCACAACCGCAAAATGTAACAAATTCACCACAACTTCCACCATGCCCTACATGTGCGACTACCATACATCTTACAACATTCCCGACGCAATTGGAAGTAGTACCTCTTTCCGAGTGAAGCCTTTTGGAATGGTACGGAATGTCCTGTGAGGTGTTGTCCATTTTGGAAAAGACACTGACAATTCATTATTAACTTTTACTTTCACTTTCATTTTAACGTCGTCCAATCAATTATTGTGACGTTACGTCTTGTTAACCTTTGTAACCCCATATGCACCGCATTTTATATACTTCAGTATTTGTTTTCTATGTTTAAATTGTCCTAAACGCCACCGTAAGTGGCGAAACATGTAGACCATAATAAAGATTTTCCTTGCAGTAATCTACGATGTTGTTGTCTTTGTGTAGCATTATTTCTGTTTATTGGTTAAAAAGTTTACTAAGTTTCAGCATATTTATATGTACATCACTAATTAAAAAGTTATTATTCAGATAAGAACACAGATTTGTTTATGTAACAATAATCAGTCTTTTTATTACTATAAGTTTTCATGACATGTCCCCTAAGGATGTTTATTTAGCAATATGATGGTATAACAATTAAAAATGTACACTGCAATAAAGGTTAGATTATTGAAACAAAGCTTGGCAATTAACAAGGTATCCTAAAATGTGCAAATCTTGTATTCTGCCTACATTGAATTAGTGGAGAAAAGGAAGAAATTGAATTTTCAATCCTCTAGAAATGACTCTCAATGGTTATCTGTATGAAATGTGTATATTTAGCTATAATTAGATATAAGAAGATGTGGTATGAGTGCCAATGAGACAACTCTCCATCCAAGTCAAAATTTATAAATGTAAACCATTATAGGTCAAAGTACGGTCTTCAACACGGAGCCTAGGCTCACACCGAACAGTAAGCTATAAAGGGCCCCAAAAATTACTAGTGTAAAACCATTCAAACGGGAAAACCCCGTATAATACTATTAAACTACAACAAGTCTTTACTATTTTGTGTAAAAATAAGCTTAAAAAATTATATTGCCCAGTATTACCCGTTTCAGGAAGTATTGCCCAGCCCGGGGAATCAATGGTTTTCCCGCCCGGGTAATACTTTGCCAACCCTGGTTTGTATTTACTTTTGTCTTGCAATAATTTTTTGACATCTTTTCAGGCATGTCAGGTTACTAATGAGTTCATAATGCAGCATTCACAGTATGTATGATTATATATACTTACCCTTATCCTGTACACAGAGTGAGAGATGTACATGTATGTATGTTTATATAGTTACCTTTATCCTGTAATCTTTCTTCAGACATATAATCAGGTAACTTCTGAGGTTGGGCTACTGGAGGCTGTTGTATACACAGCATGTCCGAGAATGTGTGTATGTATGTTTATATATACTTACCCTTATCCTGTACACAGAGTGAGAGATGTACATGTATGTATGTTTATATACTTACCCTTATCCTGTACACAGAGTGAGAGATGTACATGTATGTATGTTTATATAGTTACCTTTATCCTGTAATCTTTCTTCAGACATATAATCAGGTAACTTCTGAGGTTGGGCTACTGGAGGCTGCTGCTGTTGTTGTTGTTGTATGGGGACTTGCTGTATCAATGGCTGTGGCATCAATGGGACTTGTTGTATTATAAATGGCTGCCCACCAGGACCTATCATGTATGGGAATGCCATCTTGCCAAACTTCTATCAACAGCACCTGCAAGGAAATGATTGTAAAAAAAATATAATATTTTTATGGTATAACACACAAAAAATAAAATGCTCCGCTGGGCACAGCTTGATACGACCGCAGAGGTCGAACCCTGAACAGTTGGGGCAACTATGGACACAACATTCAAGCTTGATACAGCACTGAATTTGGATTGTGATTAAATATTTGACACAGCATAGGTTTCTGACACAGAATGAATGTGGTCTAAGAACTTAAAAATTTTTAATTTACCTATTCAAACCATATCATTATTATTTGCTTTTATATATAAATCAGAAATAAACCAATTTAAAATGGAAAATTTTAAAGAAAAAAAATTGAAAAAATCCCCTCAAATTTTTGAACCCCTTATGATTCATCACCCCAAACTCAATCCCAGCCTTCCTTTGTGGTATGGTACCTTGCAGTACAATTTCAGAGAGATCCGTACACTTGAACACAAGTTATTGTCTGGAAACTAGAAAATGCTTGTTTTTGGCCCTTTTGACCCCAAATTCCTAAACGTTTAGGGCAATTACCCCCAAACTCAAACCCAGCTTTCCCTTTGTGATATGGAACCTTGTAGTACAATTTCATAAAGATCCCTACACTTACACACAAGTTATTGTCCTGAAACTAGAAAAATGCTTGTTTTTTGCCCCTTTTTGGCCCCTAATTCCTAAAATTTTGAGGCAATTACCCCCAAAATCAATCCCAGCCTTCCCTTTGTGGTATGGTACCTTGCAGTACAATTTCAGAGAGATCCGTATACTTGAACACAAGTTATTGTCTGGAAACTAGAAAAATGCTTATTTTTGGCCCCTTATTCCTAAACGTTTTGGGCAATTACCCCCAAACTCAATTCCAGCTTTCCCTTTGTGATATGGAACCTTGTAGTACAATTTCAGAAAGATCCATACACTTATACACAAGTTATTGTCATGAAACTAGAAAAATGTTTGTTTTGCCCTTTTTGCCCCTAATTCCTAAAATTTGGAGGCAATTACCCCCAAAATCAATCCCAGCATTCCCTTTGTGATATGGAACCTTGTGGTACAATGTCATAGAGATCCATACACTAACACACAAGTTATGTCTGGAAGTTACAAAAATGCTTATTTTTGGCCCCTTTCTGGCCCCTAATTCCTTAACTGTTGGTACCATAACCCCCAAAATCTAACCCAACCTTCCTTTTGTGGTATGGAACCTTATGGTAAAATTTCATAGACATGATAGAGATCCATTCACTTAAACTAAAGTTAGAGTGCGAAAACCAATGTGTCTTCGGACGACGACGACGCCGCCAACTTCATACCAATATACGACCGCAATAAAAAACATGTAGGTCTTCTTTAAAAACTTATATGTAAGCAAAGCATACATATCATAAACTGTTAACACAGAGATATGTCTCGCCTATTTGTTATTTTGATAATGCAAATGTTGAAATTAAAATAGCAATACTTTAACATGTAAGTTATGCAAATATTCAAAGTCAATGAACCATGACTGAAGGTACAGGGCTAAACAATCTCCATGTAAATGAGATGTGCCAATGCTAATACAACTGCAAACCAAATACCATTGACTCTTCATAAGTCATTCCCTTTAAACAAACCTAAACACAAACATTAACTTGTAAACTATGTAAAAGTTTCAAAGTCAATGAACCATAATTAGGGGGTGGGGTTATATAATCTCCATGGAAATGAAACTTGCAAATGCCAATACATTTGCATACCGAATATCATTGACTTAACATTAGAGGTTCATCTTGAACTAACCTAATCACAAACTAATACATGTAAACTAAGCAAAAGTTTCAAAGTCAATAGACCATGACTGAGGGGTAAGGACCAAATATTCTCCATGGAAATGAGGTGTGCTAATGCTTATACAACTGCATACCAATTATCATTGACCTACCACTAACGGTTCCCCTTAAACTGACCTAATCACAAACTAATACATGAAAACTAAGCAAAAGTTTCAAAGTCAATAGACCATGAATGAGGGGCGAGGCCAAATAATCTCCATGGAAATGAGATATGCCAATGCTTATACAACTGCATACCAAATATCATTGACCTACCACTAGTGGTTCCCCATAAACTGACCTAATCACAAACTAATACATGTAAACTAAGCAAAGTTTCAAAGTCAATAGACCTTGACTGAGGGGGCAGGGCCAAATAATCTCCATGGTAATGAGATGTGCCAATGCTAATACAGCTGCATACCAAATATCATTGACCTACCACTAGTGGTTCACCATGAACTAGACCTAATCACCAACTTATACATTGTTGACGCCGCAGCCGCCGCCGACGCCGGAAACAGCATACCTATGTCTCGCTTTTTGACTCCGTCAAGGCGAGACAAAAATTGATATTCTAATAAAAAATATCTCAGAAGTTTTGAAAAATAAAAGTTACTTAACATACTTGTAAGAAAAATATGTCTTTTTTTAAAATACAATATTTAAGAGCCATGACACAGCAGTACTTTATGTACCAGACTAGATTGTTATTAAAGGTTTTGATTGATGCTCTAGTTTTCATAAATTCTACAGTACTTAAATCACATTTCCACAGTTGCACATAGTTGTCCTTTTCAAAGCGCTCCAAAACCAGCTTTAGCTCTTCATATGAGTCGAACATAACCTTTATTTCACCTTTTTTTTAGACAACTAAGTGTTGTCTTCCACTTATACTTCTACCATTATTTTGCCACTTTGGATGCGCATGTAAATATTTAATAGAAAAATAATGTGAAGATTTGTGCTATACATTCTATATACAGTGAAGTTAAAAACATCCCGGACTGTGGTCTAGATCGTCTCATGTATCATGTGTATGAATCTTAAAACATTCAAGACTACCTGCACTGGTGACGGTAAGCGGTAGTGCTTTCCAGTCCCTTATTGTTCTTGGATAGAACGATTCTTTCCTCATCTGTTCGACACGATGGTACTTGGAAACCGTTGATGTTTAAGTTACTGGATAGTCTGTCTGATGGAGTGAGAAAAACATGTTCGCTCCCATTCACGTTCATCCCCTATCACGTTCGCACCCTTTTATTGGTTTTGTGTTAAATAATTTTTCAACAATTTTTTGGTTAGAGTATTGCTATAAATACTTTTTTTGTTCATTGTTTCAAAATGAAGTGACTTTCTAAAATCGATTTTTGTGTTTTTAAAATAACTTTTTAATCGTGTTTTGGTTATTGTATTGCTATAAATAAGTTTTTTTTTCATTGTTTAAAAATAAAGTGACGTTTTTTGTGTTGAATATTTTTTTAATCGTGTTTTGGTTAGTGTATTGCTATAAATAAGTTTTTTTTCCATTGTTTCAAAATAAAGTAACGTTTTTTGTGTTGAATATTTTTTCAATCGTGTTTTGGTTAGTGTATTGCTATAAATTTTTTTTGTTCATTGTTTCAAAATAAAGTGACTTTCAGTGTTCCAGCTAGGATTTCAAAAGGGCAGGGTGCCAGTTCTGAAAAAGGGCATTTAACGCGTGATATGATTATATGAAAAGGGCATGTTTTAATAAAGATATTAATCAAACATTGTCTTTATTCATTGAATCACTGGTTATATATATACAAGAACAACATGATTAGCCCAGATAAACTCTATCTGTCTACTTTTTATGCTGAAAAACTTTGTCATACAAGTTTTCAAGGCATTGCTTGTGACAGTTTAGCTTTATATGCAGTATGTTTTGGAGGGTTTCCTGCTTCATTCTGTTTCTATGGTCATACAAGTTATACCTGGGAAAGACCCTTTCTGTCTCGGCTGTGCTTAATGGCAATACAGCAGCTGTGTAAATGCACAATGTTAGGATATAGTGAACAGTGAAAATTTGTATTAAAAATAAAGAATACAGAAAAAGATGACCAAGGCACCCTACCCACCCTGCTACAAACACCCTCTTTAACTTTTCCCATTATTCAAAAGACCTAAACATATAAATTATAAAGCTAGAAGTATTAGATATATCTTAGAATATCTGAAGTAGGTAACTCAAACAGGGAGCTCCACCCTTAAATAGCCTGTGGTGATCCCTGTCAATGCTAGGAAAAAATAAAAATGAGTTATCTTTCTTTATTCGGGTGTGCTCCTTCTTTGGAGGATTATACACAGTACATAGAAGAAGTAAATAAGATCAACAACGGCGGCCGGTTTTGTTATTTTCGTATCAAAAGTGAGGGCAGGCAAAGACAAATACTTCTGAATTTGCTAAATATTTTTACGGAAAACAAGTAAAACGATGTTTTTAACAAGTTGATTATGGTTTTCGACTTTCTGTCAATTACGTTTTCTCCATGAAACTACGGTAAACATCGCAAATTGTGTTGTCGTAGAAACATTTCTTCATGCCGACTGACCGATTCTATTTGAATGAATTAATGTTGATGATCATTAATGACCCATCCGATAAACGGATTACCTGTAACAACAGATTGTGACACCTGTTGTAACCGTTGATTAGCTTGGGGTCGTAAACAAAATCATAAACTTGCCGCAAGGTAAAATTTCGTAACGGCGGATCATAACATTTATATAAAGAACAAAATAAAATACAATCGATCGGCAAAAAGGCAGGGCGCCCTGAAAACTGCAAAAAAAAGGCACAGGGCGGCACTCGTGAAAGGGCGGGTGGACCGCCCTGTGAAAACGGCCTAGCTGGAACACTGACTTTCTAAAAAGGTTTTTTGTGTTGAATATTATTTTAATGTTAAGATTCCAAACTGCTATTAACTCAACCACAATAACATTTTGAATCTTCATTGTTTTTACTCATACCAAGATAAATACATGCTACAGTACCATTCAAACGGACCAGCTCTCCCACACCCTACACCAAGGAAAATTTCAGAGTAACTCCGAGAAACTCTGATATTCCTCCCAAAATGTTGGGAGGAATTTAGGATTAATCTCTCCCAAAATCGTGTAAATGTTAATTGTGATAGCGAGCTCACTCCCAACACCGAGGAATTAATTGCCCTAATCCTCCTTTAATCTATGCCGGCACACGACTGATAGGGTAATTGGATTACCTGACGTAATAAACAATTTTATTTCCGGTCTACTGTACCAGTTTAAGTGTCAAACAAGTGTATAATTTTAAATGTCTTTTTATATTGGTTAAGTTTAATTTTTGTTAAAATATTTTCGTATTTCTTGCTTGCTAATCTAAAAATATCTTTACCTAAATGGACTTGCTTGTTTAAAAAAAACGGACATTACCGAAAAAGGTTTATAAAATTTTGTGGAAAATGTGGAAAAAAACGCGAAATTCTACTTCAAAGCTGAAAAAATGTGAGCAGTTTAAAGAAAATTACGTGTCTCAAAGTTTTGTATATGCAAGTAAAAAAGAAAATATTATTCACCATTTGTTATGCTTAATAAGTCTAAGGCATTTTCTTTTTACGATTTGTTGGCATTACTTTAGGATAATAATACATTTCGGCTACAACAGAAATACTTCCACAGCTGCATTAACTCGTCTTTGTATAATATTTATTTACGCACAATGAATGTAAACTTGTGTGTTGTATTTTGGACAGTGATCTTAAAAGATTTTAAAAGAAATTAATTTGCCGTGGGAAGACAATTCCACGATACACATCTCAGTGATCAACAGTGTGTGGTTGAACTTCGCTCACCATATTAAATGCTAAAAATAGCTGACATCAATTTTATCCACAGCACGAGATTTTTAAATGGCGGGAAATAATATCACGTACCAGTAAACTCAGCTGACCTCTCTGAACGACCTTGGGAAAATTCATTCAGGTTTTTAAAGTTGCTTTGTATTAATGATTGACATTTTTGTGCGTTAGTATTGAGGCTCTAGAAGGTCCTTTTACAATTGATTAACTGGAATCTAAAATATAATCCTTTTCCGAATAAACGAACACACGTCCTCTTTAACTATTTTATTTTTTATGTTTTATCAGTCAAAACAGGACGTAAACCTGAACATTAGTTATACGTCCATGGTCAACAATATAAATTTATTGTAAATGAAAACACGATGCATGTCGTTAAGTTGGGCGTTGGTAGAGATCCTCTGTGAAAATGTGTAGATCGTTAAAATCCTGTCCACTTATTTTTTCACATATTTTTTTCTTGCAGCATCTGGGTACACGATATAATTTCATTTTAACATTTTTCGTATATATATTGATTTTTTTTCTATAGTAATTGTTGAAATAATTCATTTTTTACATTTCGCCAAGGACTTATAACGAGCAGTAAAATACGGATTGCGCTCATCCAATTTTATTTCAAATAATTAAAGATCAATAACAGAGATAAACGTATGATTTTTTTCCATATAATTAATTAAGTTGTGAATGTTGTGTTGTGCTTGGGCGGAGAATTTCTCTCAGTGTTTTGTTTTTATGAATAAAGGGCATGCATACAAAACTTATTCCCTTTGTTCAACAGAGTTGTCACTTTACAGTTTCTTTTCGGAATTTCGCCGCGATATAGCTTTGTTGTGCTAATGCGGCGTAAAGCAACCAACAATCAATCAATCTTTTGGGAATTCAAATAATTCAAGTCGGTCATTTACCGAGGTAGTGAAACATAATATTTTACATTGCAAAATAAATATGCACCGGAAATTGTTTACTGAGTAAGTCATAATAGATTCTAATTGTGGTAAAATCGTCTTTGAAAGAACACAAAGTATGACCTGACCGGACTATAATAGAAATACAAAATAAGTTTTTTCTTTGTATTTTTATTCGTTTGTACGTTTTATTTCAAATGACAATGACATGGGGCAAAAACATATAAGAATAATTATCTTATGCTGAATGATAATGTCACATCTTTATCTGTCAAAGAAAGGAAAACATTTGTTAAAATTTTAATACTGTATTTTTAAAGCACACATGTGCAATCAAGATCGATTAAATGTACATAGGTAAATAATCTGGCTAATCTGATTATGTTGTCACACGTCGTTAATTTTTAGGACATCCGATGGGCAATAAACCAATTAACAGCCACGCGGTGTTGGGAGAGAATCTTTGGAGGAAATTGGGAGTATAATACGTGGTACGCGGTGTGACTCCGAAAAACACGGAAATTGGAAAAAAAAAAACGATCTTGAATCGATCCGTTTAAATGGTACTGTAACAACATACAGAATTCACATCACAGCTAGTTAAAACAACAATTACGATTTTCAAACACATAACAATAACACCAATTTTAGCTGCGTAAACACCATATTAACAGTAATCATACGTAATTAACATATAATATAATAATTAATCATCAAATCAATTTATAAAAAATCCCGAAACTTTATGAAAAATATTTTGATATAAACATTGTTTGATAAACATCTTTTGAACTGAGTTTTACTGTGCGTATTGCTATGTGTTTCTTTATTCTACATTGGCTAGAGGTATAGGGGAGGTTCAGATCTCACAAAACATGTTTAACCCGGCCGCATTTTTACGCCTGTCCAAAGTCAGGAGCCTCTGGCCTTTGTTAGTCTTGTATGTTTTTTAATTTTTAGTTCATTTATATGTTTTGAACTTTAGTGTGACGTCCATTTTCACTGAACTAGTACACAATTTTATTTAGGGGCCAGCTGAGGACCACCTCCGGGTGCGGGATTTTCTCGCTGCGTTGAAGACCCATTGGTGGTCTTCGGCTGTTGTCAGCTCTTTGGTCGGGTTGTTGTCTCTTTGACATATTCCCCATTTCCATTCTCAATTTTATCTAAAAAGCATCTAACAATTCATCATCAGGTTTTTGAATGAAAAAAAGGGTGTGAACTTATATAGGGCGCGAACGGACCCGATACCTTGAGCGAATACCTTCTGGCATGAAATTATGTAGACAATGGTAGAAGAGGAACAAACTGGGTCCGAGTATTGAACCTTGTACCAGTTGTGGGACGCACAATTCTACCTTGATTGTATCGTATTCCCCCCCCCCCCTTTATCAACTACCACTTGTTTCCTGTTAGAAAGGAAATTTTGTATCCATTTGTTAGTTTTACCTCTGATGCCAAACGGCCCAGTCTGCCATAGACTCGGCATAGTGAACCAGTTTGTGTGTTAGTAGACTGTGACTTCCATTTTCGAACGTCAATGATTTCATTAAAAAAAAATTACATTTAGACAGAAAAAAATCCGAAATAAGACCGGCGAAATAGCAAAACTCTACATAAATCGCTATTTTGACGGAGCCGGCAAAAAAATTATAGGCTAGCCACAAACCAAAATTATCAACACCATCTCAAAGTAATGCTTGCAGTTACAGCTCACAAGCCAGGGGCAGACAACATGGACAAGGTTCTTAATAAGTGCAAACGTAGAATTCGATTTAATAATTCAGCGTTATAACTTAATGCACATATCTAAATTTTAAGCTTGCAATGAAACGTACCTCAACGTGCTGAATGTTCGGCAAATGGCGGATTTCGTAAATACTGCGTCGGTCACGTGTTTTTACATAAAGGTAAAGAAAATGCTTGAGATGTTCCTAATGAAAATAGATGCATTCCTTTTAGTATAAAGCAATATATAAGCACGTTTTAAGGAAAAATAATTTTTGAAAGACATTGATATGAAAAACATTATTTTATTTTGTTGAAAGAATAGACACTAACTGTATTTTAGTATAAAAAATCCAAGTTCGGGATAAAACCTTACCTATTTTAGACTTTAAAAATTTTCTGTGGAGAGTTGTATACCTTTGTATGTAATTAGCCACAAAAAGCATTATAATCATACATATATGTATATATATGTGAAAAATCAGAGCACACACATATCAAGACATGTCAATATGGAAAATGGTTTACACGTGGTGGTCATATAGTAACATAGTCTAGAGCATATTGAACAGGTAAAGTTTATAGGGGAAATATATATGTATACATGGCATGTCAGTAACTGCTAGTAGTCCTTTGTTAATTTATGTATCATTGTCATTTTGCTTAGTTTCTTCTGTTACCTATTCTGACATCGAATTCAGACTTCTTTTAAGCTGAGTTTTACTGTGCGTATTGCAGTGTGTTTGTTTATTCTACATTGGCTAGAGGTATAGGGGAGGGTTGAGATCTCACAAAACATGTTTAACCCCGCCGCATTTTTGCGCCTGTCCCAAGTCAGGAGCCTTTGGCCTTGTAAGTCTTGTATGTTTTTAATTTTAGTTCATTTATATGTTTTGGAGTTTAGTGTGACGTCCATTTCGCTGAACTAGTACACTTTTGTTTAGGGGCCAGCTGAAGCCCGCCTCCGGTGTGGGATTTTCTCGCTGTGTTGAAGACCCATTGGTGGCCTTGGGCTTGTTTTCTGCTCTTTGGTCGGGTTGTTGTCTCTTTGACACATTCCCATTTCCATTCTCAATTTTATGGTATATGTAGAATAGAATATAGAATATAATTCACGATAGATACCAAAATACACTAGTCAGGCATACAAATAATTCTTGAGGTTCTGCCAACATGTATAAAATTAGGGTGGGAAGAAAGGCAAAGTTTTGTTTTTCAATAGGATAGGTAGCAAAACAAAAGTTTCTGAATGGGTTAGTCATGGGAAACAATCATTATCAAACTAATAGTGCTTGTCTAAAATTAAAAAATCTTAGGGCCAATGCAATTAATATCGAAACTATACCAGGTATGTTTTTAAGTGGGGTATCAGCAAGTCTGTTTTTAGTAGATGTATCAATGAACCTGTCTGTCTTTGAGTGGAGGTGTCAGTTACTTTTTTTCTATTGAATGTGTCAGTAAGTCTGTCTTTGAGTGAACATGTCAGTAAGTCAGCCTTTGATTGAATGTGTAAGTCTGTCTTTGATTAAATGTGTCAGTAAGTCTTTCTTTGAGTGAACATGTCAGTAAGTCATCATTTGATTGAATGTGTAAGTCTGTCTTTTATTGAATGTGTCAGTAAGTCTGTCTTTGAGTGTATTTGTCAGTAAGTAAGTCTTTGGTTAAATTTTCAGTAAGCATATCTTTGTGTGGATGTGTCAGTAAGTCTGTCTTTGAGTGTATTTGTCAGTAAGTAAGTCTTTGGTTAAATTTTCAGTAAGCATATCTTTGTGTGGATGTGTCAGTAAGTCAGTATTTGATTGAATGTGTAAAAGAGTCCATATTTGAGTGGATATGTCAGTGAGTCAGTCTTTGAATGGATGTCAGTTAGTCTGTCTTTGAGTGGATGTGTCAGTTAGTCTGTCTTTGAGTGGATGTGTCAGTTAGTCTGTTTATGAGTGAATGTATCAGTAAGTCTGTCTGAGTGGATGTGTCAGTAAGTCTGTCTTTGAATGGATGTGTCTGTAAGTCTGACTGATTGAATGTGTCAGAAAGCCAGCCTTTGATTGTATTTATAAGTCTGTCTATGATTGAATGTGTCAGTAAGTCTGTTTTTGAGTGAATGTGTCAGCGAGTCTGTCATTGAGTGAATGTGAAAAAAAAGTATGTCTTTGAGTTGATATATGATAAAGTGTACATGTCATTAAGTCTCTGTCTTTGAGTGGATGTGTCAGTAAGTCTCTGTCTTTGAGTGGATGTGTCAGTAAGTCTTTTTGATTGGATGTGTCAGTAAATCTGTCTTTGCATGGATGTGTCTGTAAGTCTGTCTTTGAATGGATGTGTCTGTAAGTCTGACATTGATTGAATGTGTCAGTAAGCCAGCCTTTGATCATATGTGTAAGTCTGTCTTCGATTGAATGTGTCAGAAAGTCTGTCTTTTATTGAATATAGTCCGTCCTTGAGTGTATGTGTCAGGAAGTCTGCTTTGAGCTAATGTGTCAATTGGTAAGTATTTGGTTAAATTTTCAGTAAGCATATCTTTGATTGAATTTTCAGTAATTATGTTTTTGAGTGGATGTGTCAGTAAGTCAGTATTTGAGAAGACATTTCAGTAAGTCTGTTTTTGAGTGAATGTGTCAGCAAGTCTGTCATTGAGTGAATGTGTAAAAAGCCTTGTCTTGGAGTTGGTATATGATATGTCAGTTAGTTAGTCTTTGAGTGGACATGTCAGTAAGTCTCTGTCTATGAGTGGATGTGTCAGTGAGTCTGTCTTTAAGTGGATGTGTCAGTTAGTCTGTCTTTGAATGGATGGCTGTAAGTATGACTTTGATTGTATATGTCAGTAAGGATGTCTTTGTTTGAATGTGTCAGTAAGTATGTATTTGAGTGGATATGTCAGTAAGTCTGTCTTTGAGTGAATTAGTAAGTCAGTCTTTGAGTTAATGAATCAATAAGTATGTTTTGAGTGGATGTGTCAGTAAGTCTGTCTTTGAGTGGATGTGTCAGTAAGTCTGTTTTTGAGTGGATGTGTCAGTAAGTCTGTTATTCATGTTATTCCTTATGGGTTTGGCAAATCAACCTGAGGTGTAGTGAAAATCAAATGAACAACTGGTTGACATTGTCATGACAGTTGTAAGTATTTTTCTATGTTGGCTTTTGCATAAATACAAAAATAGACAAACACTTGCAAGTTGTGGTCTCTGGACTTCAGTGACAAAAATAGACACACTGGCAACTTGCAGTCTCTGCACTTCAGTTGATACAATAAGATGCACTTACTTATATCAATGAAACATTTGCCACTGGTAGTTAAGCAGACAACATTGAATCAATAAACGCAATAAGGTGCCAAAATTTTGATAGTGGTAAAGGTGGGAAGAACCCGAAAAATAAGTTATAGTGGTCAAGCCCAAAATAACAAAGCTACAATTACCTACTATATTTATGCTTCAAAATGCAGCCCTGAGGTTTTGATTGACATAACACTACACATGCTACAGGAAGATAACTCTGTAAAAATCAGCTGAACTTTTCAATCATGTTCTATTGTTAAGGAAATATTAAGCTTCTCAATGATCAAAATTAGTGTTTGTCAAACTGCTATATATATCCAATGAAATTTTTCCGATAAAGTGTGTGGTTCGAGTTTTTTGAAATTTTGATATTTTTGTCAAAGGTTCAAAGTAAATATTTTGTCAAAATTTTATGAAAATTAAACGAGCCAAATTAATTTTAGTCAAGGTGTTTGGTACCACCTATTAAAAAGTTTAACACATATACTTTGTTTTTATTGGTCCTTTTAGAAAAGTTACATTTAGTTTTAAAACAGATTGATTGGTATTTCTATTTATAAGCAAACAATTGATTTTTCTTTTTTGAAAGCAAACATCAAAGACCCACATTTCAAAGGCAAATGACACATAAAGAATTGAAGAATATTTAACTGTGGAAAGATATCTTAAAAATCTGAAAATGAAAATATGTTGCAGCTGTGAAAATATATTTCTGATTAAATCAAAAGATATAAAAATTACATTTTTTTGGTGTTAAACATTTACATGTTGGAGATTTGATTTTGAAAAATGATGCAATACATAGTAAGAATCTTGAAACAGATGTATACCTTGCAACCTTTTGGAGCTACAAAGTTAAGAGATCTCCCTCTTTCCAACTAAGGACAGAGATTGTGTATTATTAGATCTATACCTTTCCAAAGTAAAAATCTGGTTATCAATTTTGTGAAGTACGGCAATAACTTATGAACCGTAAAACCAATGCTTTTCAAATTTTAATATGTTGTTACAGATGACAAAATTGAGGTCGAGTTCTATTTTCATCTTTACTGTTCAGCAGTTATGGTCCTAGATAGATTAGAAAATGGCACTTTATGTTGTTTCCATGCAGTAATTTAGGAACTGTTCAACATGTGCTTTTCAAATTTTAATATGTTGAGAAAAAAATGGAGGTTTGATATTGACGATTTTTGTCTTTACCATTCAGGAGTTATGGTCCTTGACATATTAGAAAATGGCACTTTATGTTGTTTCCATGCAATAATTTAGGAACTGTTCAACATATGCTTTTCAAATTTTAATATGATGAGAAAAAATGGAGGTTTGATATTGACGATTTTCGTCTTTACCATTCAGGAGTTATGGTCCTTGACATATTAGAAAATGGCACTTTATGTTGTTTCCATGCAATAATTTATGAACTGTTCAACATATGCTTTTAAATTTTAATATGATGAGAAAAAATGGAGGTTTGATATTGACGATTTTTGTCTTTACCATTCAGGAGTTATGGTCCTTGACATATTAGAAAATGGCACTTTATGTTGTTTCCATGCAGTAATTTATGAACTGTTCAACATATGCTTTTCAAATTTTAATATGTTGTTACTGATGAAAAAATGAAGGTTTGATATTGACGTTTTTTGTCATTACCATGCAGGAGTTATGGTCCTTGATAGATTAGAAAATGGCACTTTTGCATTTGTATGTCGTTTCTGTGCATTAATTAACTTATAAAATGTTCATCTTTAATATGCTTTTCAAATGTTATTATATGTTGTTACTGATGACAAAATGGAGGTTATTTTGATATTGATGATTTTCACTTCTGCTGTTCAAGAGTTTTTGTCCTTAATAGATTGGAAAATAGGCAGAGAACATGGCATGTCAAACAAACCTAATAGCCCCTTCAAAATACAGAAAAACTGGTTGGCTGTCAATTTCAGAATTTGACAGCTCATTTCTTGTATCTAACTAAGTTAATTTTCTTCGTGACCTTGGATGTCGTGTTTCTATTCAAATAAGCATTGGTTATTTTTGCAATACAGTGAAAATAAAACATAGAAAATACTATTTTCACAAATCTAATGATGAAAGAGGGTGAAAATATGGTTATTTTTTTTAAAGGATATTTTTTTTTAATCTCACTCACTGGGGACAGGTCCTAAGGGGGAAATTTAAATTTTTGTCCAGCCTGCGACATTTATGTTGCAAAAGCAAGACATAGCGATCCTAGATTCCATTGTCGGCATCAGCAGATTCAACATTTAGGTTCAGCCTGTGGTTAGAGTTTTTTTAGACATCAATAACTTTGTCAAATCTTCATGGAATTTTATGATATTTAGACAGAAACTTGTTTATGACCAATATGCAGTACCCAGAGCTAAATTTTGAAAATATTTATTTTCATTTTTCCATATTTTACTGATAATTGGACTTAGTTTTTTTTTCACAGTTAACATTCAGATTTAGTCTGAGGTTGAAGTTTTTCAGTCATCAATAACTTTTGTCAAACCTTCATTGAATTTTATGAAATTTGGACAGAAGCTTGTTAATGACCTAAATACAGTATCCAGAGCAAAATTTTGAAAAATCTTTATTTTCATTTTTTTGTATTTTACTGATAAATGGAGTTAATATGTGAGCTATTTTTCTATGTCAATATGTAAAACAAAATTTGCAAAAATCTGCAGTTAAGGGCAATAATTCCCTTAAGGAGTTAAATGTCAAAATGGTCCCCAGCACCCATCCTGTATGGTGAACTTTTTTACTCTCATTGTCATTTTTATAAGAATAAATTTGAGTGTGGAGAAAAAGAATGTTCACAACTTCACAGTGTGTAATGAATATCAGAGCAACAGTCATTGTCATGACAGTTGTTAGTATTTTGTATTGTTGGTTTTCTGCATCGCTAAACATTAGCAACTGTTATCTCTAGACTTCAGTGTATCCAGCATGTACAATAAGACGATTTTCCTGAATATTCTGAAATATTTTCTTCTGGATGTTAAAGCTACATAATCAATCAGTACATTTAGATGGCAAAGTTTTTATAATTGTATGGGTTGGAAGAACCTCAAAATTCCGCTTTTGTGGCTTAGGCCGAAATAGTGTTGAGGAATTTCCCTACCCATACCATAATTATGCCTCATAATGTCTACCCTTAAGTTTTAATTAGCTCTTTTCATATTGAAATGTGACAAAAATGCAGGTCTCCTCATAGACTAAAGGGTGGAAAAAAGCAACAAAAAATTTTACCTTTTTATAAGACCGCAAAAATTTTGCGGTCCTATATTGGTAACACGTCGTCGTCCGAAGACACATTGGTTTCCAGACAATAACTTTTGTTTAAGTGTATGGATTTCTATGAAATTTAACCATAAGGTTTATGACCACAAAAGGAGGGTTGGGATTGATTTTGGGGGTTATAGTCCTAACAGTTCAGGTATTAGGGGCCAAAATGGGGCCCAAATAAGCATTTTTCTAGTTTCCAGACAATAACTTGTGAAACGGTGTATGGATCTCTCTGAAATTATACCACAAGTTACCATATCACAAAGGGATGGTAAGAATTTGCTTTTGGGGGTTATGGCTCAAACTGTTTAGGAATTAGGGGCAAAAAAGGGGGAAAAACAAGGGTTTCCAGGTTAATGGACAATTACTTAAGTACAAAACATAATTTTTAAGCAGTGTAAGGGAGGTAATTCAAACATATATTGTCAAATTACCTCCCTTACACTGCTTGTAAATTATTTATAAAGAAATGTATTGTCTTTAGCTGATTAGCTGTCAATTTATTTTTAGAAGTTACTATTTTAAAAATGTTTAATAAAGGTAATTTAATTATAGCCATGATTATGTATGTGAAGGAATTTTATTTTTAGATATTACTATTTAATGTTGCTGATGGAGGCTTTTTAATTTTAAGGCATGATTATGATGTCATTTTCTATTTTAAAAATTATTTAATTTTAGCCATGATTATGTATGTGAAGGAATTTTATTTTTAGATATTACTATTTAATGTTGCTGATGAAAGTGTTTTAATTTTAGGCATGATTATGATGTCATTTTCTATTTTAATACTTTTATGATGTATTTAAATGGGTTTTTATGGTTGCAAAGTCCTAGCTGTCAATTTATTTTGAGAAGTTACTTTTAAATGCTGATGAAGGAATTTTATTTTTAGATATTACTATTAAAAGTTGCTGATGAAGGTTTTTTAATTTTAGCCATGACTATGATGTCATTTTCTATTTTAATACTTTTATGATGTATTAAAATGGGCTTTTATGGTTAAAAAAAAGCATTTTTATACGCCCGTTTACGAGACGTATTATGGTATACCTCTGTCCGTCGTCAACATATCGGACATTAACTCAAAAATGCTTTAACCAATTTGCATAAAACTTTGGTGAATTGTTTATATCTATTGACGTGAGCTCCCTTTCGTTTTTTATAAAATTTAGATTTTACGTTTTCGAGTTATGGGGTTTTATTCATTAAAAAAGGGGGGATTTTCCAGTTTTTGGGCAATAAGTCCAGAATGCTTTCACCAACTTGCAAGAAATTGTGGTGAATTGTTTATATCTATTGACATGAGCTCTCTTTCGATTTTTATAAATTTTTAGATTTTACGTTTCCGAGTTACAGGGTTTTATTCATAAAAAAAGGTGGGATTTTCCAGTTTTTGACAAAAATTCAAAAATGCTTACAGCAATTCTTATGAAACTTTGGTGAATTGTTTGTATGTATTGATGTAAGCTCCGTTTAGAATTTTATAAATTTTACATTTCTGAGTTATGGGGGGGTTTTATTCATTAAAAAGGGGTGATTTTCCAGTTTTGGACAATAACTCAAAAATGCTGTCACCAATTCTCATGAAACTTTGGTGAATTGTTTATATCTATTGATGTAAGCTCCCTTTTTATTTTCATAAATTTCTAATATGACATTAAGAATTAATTGAACTTTATTTGTTTATACTCTGACAACAGATTTACTAAGTATTGCACAACAGCAAGAAATCTTTAATTGAATTTAAATTCAATTCATATGACCAATTTCCAGTTCTTTGACTACATTTATTCAGAAACCTATAATATGTCAAATATTTTATTACAATCCAAATTCAGACCTGAATCAAGCTTGAATATTGTGTCCATTTTTGCCCCAACTGTTCAGGGTTGGACCTCTGCGGGCGTATCTAGCTGCTCTCAGCGAAGCAGTTTTTTCTAGTTTCCAGACAGTAACTTGTGATTAAGTGTATGGATCTCTTTCCATACTACAAAGGAAAGACTTCAATTGAGTTTGATGGTTAATGCTAAAAGGGGGATTCCAAAAGTTTGGGGGGAAGGGGGGGTTTCCAATTTTTTTTTAAAAGGGTTCATATTTTTTTTTCAAAATTTTTAAAATTTCAAATTTTTGAAAAGTTTCAAGAAGAAATCTTCAGTTACACAGTATTGCGCATTAGATTTGTAAGATCTTTGACCACATTTATTTTGTGTCAGAAACCTATATTATGTCAAAAATTTGATCACAATCCAAATTCAGATAGTATCAAGCTTGAATATTGTGTCCAAATTTGCCCCAACTGTTCAGGGTTCAACCACTGCGGTCATATCAGGCTGGGCTCAGCGAAGCATTTTATTTTTTTAAAGGAGGAAACCATTAATATGAATACCTTTTTTTAATTGTCATTTTAAAAAGTTACGTTAAGTTAACAGCAGTGGATTTTTCCATTTACATGTATTAGCAAACAATCGATTTTCCTTTAAAAAGCAAACATCAAAGATTCAGATTACAAAAGACAACATATATTTAATGAGTTCTAAACAGTGAAAGTTTTCTTTTTGAACTATTGGAAAATGACAATTTGTTGCAGCTGTGAAAATATACTTTGATTAAATCAAAAGATGAAAAAAATACATTTACTATGTGTAATACAGTGACATCTTGAAGATCTTGGTTTTGAAAATCCTGAGATTTTAAGTGAAATTAATATGTAATAGATGGATTGAATTATTTAACCATATTCAGAAATAAAACATGTTCTAATTATGTAATGAAACCTGAAATATAGTAGGAGTTATTGCCCTTATACAATACAACCAGCCTTAAACTTATGTTAATAAAACCTTTATATAAGTAAAAGGAGTTATTGCCCATCAAGATGATTTTTTACCCATTTTTGCAGAAACCATAATAGAAGTAGAGAAACTGTAAATATTAAAAATGTTCAGCACAATAGTATTTCCAAATAATTCAAAATTGCTGAAATTGTCAGTTGATCCCTTATAGGATTATTGCCCTTAAAAGATGTTTTTTTACCCATTTGTGCACTTTTTGGCAGAACCATAATGACTGGAGTGAAATTTTAGATATCAAAGATATTCAGCACAAAAGAACTACAAATAAGTCAAACATTGCGAAAATTGTCAAGTGACTCCTTTTAGGAATTATTGGCCCTGAATAACTATTTTATGTTTTTTTTTGTAGAAACTGAAATAGGTAGAGAGCAATAATATATATAGCAAAAATGTTCAGCAAAATAATATCTACAAACTTGTCAACATATTCAAAATTCTCATTTGACCCCTTAGACATGTTAGAGGAGTCATTGCCATTGAAAGATAATTTGACCTATTTTTGTGTTTTACAGTAATTATAAAAAAATTGAAAGAAACAGTAAATAGCAAAAGATTTCGGTACAATGAATTCTACAAATTAATAACATGTCCAATATTGTCAACTGACTACTTATAGGAGTTGTTTTCCCTGAATGATGATATTTACCCATTATTTGCATTTTAGTGAAAAAGATCTAGAAGATAGATAGAAACATTCTAAAACAAAACAACATCTACAAATAAAAAAGTCAACATGGCCAAATTGTCAGATTCAGTAAAGGATTTCTTTTTCTTATGACGATTTTTTACTACTTTTTATAATTGTTCCAATTATATCAAATATTTGATAGACAGGTATAATTTATAAACTGTAAACAGTAAAATGGTCATCAATACAAGAACTACAAAAATATCACTAAACAAGATTTACAAATAAGCAAACATAACTGATTGCAGTACAGGTAAAGATATAAATCATAACAGCATATTTTCACTCTGTCAGCATGGTGTGTGGGAAAGTTTTTGTCTAGCCTGTGACAAAAGTTGCAGAATGCGAAACACCTTACAATCTGGCGGTGTGAACTATTCATGCTATTTGTTTAAAGCTTTATATTTCAGAAGGTAGAAGACCTGGATGCTTCATACCTTGTGTGCAGATACCTTAATTATGTTACAAAGACTGCTTTTTTTTGTCAAGAAAATACTCACTTATTATGAGTAATAGGATAACTATATTTGGTATATGGGTCCCTCGCAACGTCTAGATGTCCGTCAGGTAGGTTTCACCTGACCTCGACCTCATTTCATAGACCAGTGACCAAAGTTAAAGTTATGTGGTCAAGTCCTTATCTCATTAACTATAAGCATTAGGTCAACTATATTTGGTGTATGGAATGATTGTAAGGTGTACATGTCCTTCTGGCATGATTCACCTGACCGTGACCTCATTTTCATGGTTCATAGATATTTAAACAATAGGTCGATTATATTTGGTGTCTGGAACGATTGTAAGGTGTACATGTCTGTCTTGCAGTGTTTATAGGTCAATGATAAGTTTTCAAAATTTTGTCAGTTAATCAGATATTATAAGCAATAGGTCAACTATATTTGGTGTATGGAATGATTGTAAGGTGTACATGTCTGACTGGCAGGGTTCATATGACCTTGACCTCATTTTCAATGTTCATTGGTCAATGTTAAGATTTTGTGGTTTTATCTGTTCCTCAGGTACTATTAGTGATAGGACCACTATATTTGGTGTATGGAAGGATTTTCAGGTGTAAATGTCTGTCTGTGGTTCATCTGTTGGTTATAAAAATAAGAAGATGTGAGTTACTTCATTTTCATAGAACATTGATCATGTTAAGTTTATGTGATACTTGTAGTATAACCTTCATATTACAGACTCAAGATAAATTCAATGATAAGTAAAACAGGCGAGACATTGCATTATTGTTTACATGGATTGGTGTATTTTTGTCTCGCCTGTCGCAGAAAGCAAAACATAGGGATTGCTTTTCCAGCGACGACATCGTTGGTATCAACAATTGTTAAGTTTTCTACTTAAGTTAGTTTGATAGGAACTACTAGTGATAGATCATTGATATTTAATATAAAATTGCATTACTATCAGTACATATCTTCGAGGCCCTGCCTCCTACATCATGGTCCAGTGACTTTGAATTAATTATCAATTTTTGTCCCCCGCGTAACACATTGCGGGGGACATGGAAATATCCGTCCGTGTGTCCGTCTGGTCTTGTTAGCACTCTCACAGGTACAATTCTTGCCAGATTTTTATAAAACTTACACTAAAGGTTAATATATATCAGCAATATCTCAGACAAGTTCTATAATGGTGGCCGATCGACTTTTTTTAAAAGAGTTATACCCCTTGGAAATATTAAATTAATGGAAAATGGCCTCAGCGCTCTCCCAGGTACAAATCTTGCCAGATTTTTATAAAACTTATACTATAGGTTAATATCAGCAATATCTCAGACAAGTTATATAATGGTGGACGATCGACTTTTTTTAAAAGAGTGATGACCCTTGGAAATATTAAATTTATGGAAAATTCGTAAGCGCTCTCATGGGTACAATTCTTGCCAGATTTTTATAAAACTTATACTATAGGTTAATATCAGCAATATCTCGGACAGTTCTATAATGGTAGACGATCGACTTTTTTTATAAGGGTCCTGACCCTTGGAAATATAAAATTTATGGAAAATGGCCTTGTTAGTGCTCTCACGGGTACGATTCTAGCCAGATTTTTATAAAACTTATACTATAGGTTAATTTCAGCAATATCTCAGACAAATTATATAATGGTGGACGATTGACTTTTTTTAAAAGAGTTATGACCCTTGGATATATTAAATTTATGGAAAATGGCCTCGTTAGCCCTCTCACGGGTACAATTTTTTATTATACGACCGCAAAATATTTGCGGTCGTATATTGGTATGACGTTGGCGTCGTCGTCGTCCTCCAAAGACACATTGGTTTTGGCACTATAACTTTAGTTTAAGTGAATGGATCTCTATGAAATTTTACCATAAGGTTCAATACCACAAAAGGAAGGTTGGGATTGATTTTGGGGTTATGGTACCAACAGTTAAGGAATTAGGGCCAAAATAAGCATTTTGTAACTTCCAGATAATAACTTGTGTGTTAGTGTATGGATCTCTCTGACATTGTACCACAAGGTTCCTTATCACAAAGGATTGATTTTGGGGTAGGCTCAATATTTTAGGAATTGATTCTGGGACAATAACTTGTAATAAGTGTATGGATCAAATTTTAGGAATGGGTTTGAGTTTGGGGTAATTGCAAAAGTTTAGGAATTAGGGGCAAAAGGGGCAAAAACAAGCATTTTCTAGTTTCATGACAATAACAACAACAACAACAACAATACTGTGTTTTAAGTGAACAGTTGATCTTTCTGAAATTGTACTACAAGGTTCCATATCACAATGGGAAAGCTAATCAGTTTTCAGTTTGTATACAGCTAGGTAATTGCCCTAAATGATCGTTATTTTGTAGAAAGAATTAATATTTCTTAACGGTATTGGCAGATTATTCCACAAGAATGGTCCAAAACATAAGCAATTTTTTTGGTTTAGTTTCCAGACAATAACTTGTGTCTGAAACAAGTGTATGGATCTCTCATTTTTAAGCACTTAAATGTCATCACAAACTTGTGATATTTTATTCTCTGTTCAACTGTCATCCAGTTTAAGTGTTTGAATAAGGGCTCGGAAGGAGCGAAAGGGTCTGTTTCTAGTATTAATCTAGCAGCTCTCTTTTGTAATTTTAATATCCTTTTAAACCCTCACTGCTACAACTACTCCACACTATACAACAATAATCAATTAGTGGCAAGATATAACCATTATAGAATAATTTTCTGCAGTCTAGATTTAGAAATTTCTTAATCTTTAATAGTAGATATAGCCTAGATGAAATTTTGAGCAGATCACATCAATTTGGTTTGTCCATGTGAGGAAGGGTCAATTTAATGCCTAAGAGACTTTCGCATGTGGAAGATTGTATCACTTGATTGTTAATAGTTAAACAACTCTCATTGTAATGTGGCATTGCTTTTGTTTTGTTCCAATAATCATATATTTTGTTTTATTTTTATTGATGAACATATTGTTATCATTACACCATTCCTCAACACCATGTAAATCTTCTTGTACCTTTGACTGCAGAGTTTGATAACAATTACCAGAAAGATGTAAAGTTGAATCATCAGCATATAAATCAGTGCAACAATTTTTCATATAGATAGGAAGGTCGTTTATGTATAATATAAACAGAAGGGGCCTAATATGGAGCCTTGGGGACACCATACTTGATATAAAGTTTATCTGAATGAGCATTACCAATTTGTACTTGTTGAGTTCTTTCATTCAAATACGATTTAAAAAAGAAACAGCAGCATTATCAAATCCATAAATTTCAAGTTTTTACAAAGAATATCATGATCTACTACATCAAAAGCTTTCTTAAAATCCAACAGGACTGCTAAGTTGATGTTACCTTCATTCATATCCTGTACCCATTTATCTATGATATTGATAAGGGCAGTTTGGCAAGAGTGTTCTTGTCGAAACCCAGACTGTGCTGGGTGTAAAAGATCTAATCTTTTTAGATAGTCATACAAATGTTTTGAAACATGCTTTTCTAAAAGTTTTGATAAAACAGGAAGTACAGAAATTGGTCTATAATTTGTTGCCATGAATTTTCCCCAGCTTTAAAAACAGGGGTTACTCTTGCATTCTTTAGAACACTGGGTAATGTACTTGTATCTATTATTCTGTTAAAATGTAAGTTAAAGATGAAGTTATGAAGGAGCACTCAATTTATTAAATTTTAGGTCCTATGTTATCAGATCCGTGGATTTATTAATGTCAATTTTGAAAATTTTAGGTCCTATGTTATCAGATCCGTGGATTGATTAATGTCAAGTTTGATCATCTCATTAAATAGATCATTTATTGTGACTGGTGGAATTGAAAATTTTATTTGTTTTGACTTAGTAAATTTCATGTACAAATTGTACAAATTGAGTTAATTTTGCATAATCATGATTTTGCTCATACATCTGTCAGTCCTCAGGTTTTCAACACATGATGTAAAAAACTTATTAAAAACATTACAAATATCACTGACATTATTAGTTTTAGCACCATCTTCATTTAAAAGTTCATATGGTTTTTCTTGTCGGGATGGGTTAAGACTGTGAATACATTTCCACAAATTTTTTGAAGCTTTTGAATTTTTTACCATCTTTGAATAAAAATTTCTTGTAGATTCATCGATTATGTGTTTTGTCCTGTTTCTCCAAAATTTGAACTCGGACCACATTCCTAGTCTATGGTGTTCAAGTGTATGGATCTCTCTGAAATTGTACTGCAAGGTACCATACCACAAAGGGAAGGCTGGGATTGAGTTTGGGGGTGATGAATCATAAGGGGGTTCAAAAATTGGGGGATTTTTTATTTTTTTCCGTTTTTTTTCTTTAAAATTTTCCATTTTAAGTTGGTAATTTCTGATTTATATCTGAAAGCAAATAATAATGATATGGTAGGAGATACACACCAAACAGGATGTGAAATTTATTGTATTAAGTATAGTGCAATAGCAAGAAATTTTCAATTGCACAGTATTGCGCAATAGCAAGAAATCTTTAATTGCACAGTATTGCGCAATAGCAAGAAATCTTCAATTGCACAGTATTGTCCCATTTTCAAATTGGTCTACATTAAGGTCCAAAGGGTCCAAAATTAAACTTAGTTCGATTTTCACAAAAATTGAATTCTTGGGGTTCTTTGATTTGTTGAATCTCCCCATGTATTTAGATTTTGGATATTGGACCATAATAGGTAAATGTCCAAGTTTAAATTTTTAAGTTCTTAGACCACATTCATTCTGTGTCAGAAACCTATGCTGTGTCAAATATTTAATCACAATCCAAATTCAGAGCTGTATCAAGCTTGAATGTTGTGTCCATACTTGCCCCAACTGTTCAGGGTTAGACCTCTGCGGTCGTATCAAGCTGCGCCCTGCAGAGCATTTTATAAAACTTATAGTATACTATAAATAATGCCCTTGAAGGTTTGTTTGAAATATTTAGTATACAATAAAAAAAAAACTTATTTCTCCCCTGCGCACGCTTTTTATTTATAAATTGTTTTAAAGAACAACAAAAAAAAGTGGGTTGTTTTTAGTTATTGCCCTGGATAGATAAAATATGTGCAACGTGGGGGACATTGGAACTCTGTTCTTTTATCAATGTTAAGTTTTCTGCGTAAGTTAGTTTGATAGGTTCTACTTGTGATAGATCAATGATATTTTGTATGAAGTCGCATTACTATCTGTACATATCAGTTTGTTGATTATTTTGAGGCCCTGTCCCTTAGGTCATGGTCCAGTGCCTTTGAATTGATTAGCAATTTTCAATGTTAAGTTTAATGCTTAAGTTAGTTTGATAGGATGTACTTGTGATAGATTAAAGATTTTTCCTATAAAGTTGCATTACTATCAGTACATATCAGTTTGATGAGTATTTCGACTCCCTGCCCAAATAGGTCATGGTCCAGTGACTTCCAATTAATTTCCCATTTTCAATGTTAAGTTTTCTGCTTTAGTTTGTTTGATAAGAACTACTTACAATAGACAACAATATTTTCTATAAAGTTACATTACTGTCTGTACATCTCAGTTTGTTGACCATTTCGAGGCCCTGCCCAATAATTCATGGTCCAGCAACTTTGAATTAATTAGCAATGTTGCTGTCCATCAGATTGTTTTTTTCACATATCTCTGTGTCAGCAGTTTATTATTCACTACCATAGCTAGGTGTTTTTTGGTTAAAAGTGTTAGCATTTGGCTCTGTCTCAATGTAATATACCAGTATCCCAAATTTCCTTAAATCAGAGAGAAAAAAAACATGTTCAAACAGAGGTTGAAATATTCATGAAGTAAAATGTTTTTTGGTGTTTTAATGAAAGCAATTTGTCAAAATTTGTTGTCTTTAATTATTGAAATTTAATCTGAATGTCTGCAATCTTTAACATAAACATTTAAATCAAATGATACACCAGAACTTTTAAAATGGTATTTGTATTGATACAGATTCAGTTCTCTTCCCCTCCTTTATTCTCTTATTTTTGCCTTTTATTCTCCATTCTGTAAAACAAATCTGACCCTCATATATTACATGTACATAAAATATTATATGTAAAAACATTGAATTATTATTAATGGTAATTAGTCTACTTATAACATGTATTATTAATATAGCCTGAAGTTAAGAACTTTTCTTTCCTATTGAATAATTCAATAGCAGTTAAAATTAAAATTCTTAATTCAGGCCAAATTAAAAGAAGTTGACTAATTGCCATTACTACTTATTCAATATTTTTACATTATTTTACATTATATTTTACACATTTTATGTACTTGTAATATAATTAATGTGATGGAGGTCAAATTGATATTATAGAATAGAGAATAAAAGGTTAAAAATAAATAAAAAAAAGGGCAAAAAATCGAGAGACAGAAAAAATGCAGAATAATGGGGTGCATAAATATTGAAATATATAGAATAGTGTTTATATACTAAACCAATATCAAACTTTCCTAATCTGACTTTCAATATAGGATTTTATGGCTTCAAATTTAGTGTAAATGATAAAAAGTTGATCACTCAATGTCCCATGCATTAAAATCATTTATAAGATAAAACTTTGACTTTACATTTCAGGTAAAAAGCATGGTGGAAATAAGTATTGACAGCAATATGAAGTAACAGTAACAGTGTGTTTACAGATATTGATTTGTTTAGCAGTCTCAAATTTGATAGGTATAACTATATCTGTGTGAAACAGTTAATATTGATTGGATACAGATGATACACTATGTAATAATCTCTGTAAATGATAGATTTATAATCCTAATGGTTGCAATAGTGATGGGATAAGCTGTTATTAACCTTCTGTTTCAAAAATGGATATTTATTTGTTTATTTTCTTGTAAGTATATATTTTTTTTTCTTATTTTACTTGGTCATTTAAAATCACTTGTTGTTATCTATCTTTCCGTACCTGTACGAGAGTTATCTCCCATTTGTACATTATACTTGTTCCCAGAATATTGTAAAGGCTTTGCTTAATCTCCAAGATGAGTTTCAGATTTATTTGTTTGGTCAAAAGATAGGCATTTTTCAATATTGATTTTCTTTTATTCATAAAGATTTTAGAATATCTCAGCTAAGAATTTAGCTTTATGACAAAAGAGTTGACTTCATTTTCCTATTGTGAACTGGCCATTGTGATGTAGCAACACTCCATCAGCACCAGCATATGACTATATCTCCCAGTTTATACAAGATTTTGGGAATTTTGTTTCCTATCACAGCTCTTGACAAAGTATTGCTGCTAACAAGGAATCCCATGTTCTTAAAAAAGAGTTTGGGTGTAAACATATAAACTAGTTTAACCCTGTCATATGTTCATGTACTTTTCCCAAGTTGGGAACCACTTTAGGCTGTCTTTAGTGTTTGTCTTTTTGTTGTTTCTTTTAGATGTTTGCTCCGCAGTTACAAAATTATAAGCTTTTTCAAAGACTTTTATGAATTGATTGTATATAAATAACGGAACATAAAAAATAGAAAAAAATATGACAGTTACGTGTCCTTGTTTTTTGAGATATAATCAATTGAAAATTTAGCAGGCAATGATTCTCTCCAGATTTTTCATAAATTAACATAGGCACCTTTTTTCTTTCAAAAACAATGAAAAAGATAACAAGAATTTTATCGGATTTTCAAAAATGGCTTTTTGAACTATATGTAATTAATAATGAAAAGAAAAGAAGGGCTTGAAGCGGGCAAAATTTTTATTGGCACTTCATGGATAAAACTAGAGTTAAAAAATGTCAAAAACAAGAATAGCAAACATCTTTAATGTTTTTGTTATTTGTAGAATTTGAAGTTGATATATAATAGATCTTTGATAGAGTGTGTCAAATTTGTTTTTTTACCCCTGCCTCAAACAGGGGGTATATTGTGATGCACATGTCTGTCTTTTCATCTGTCCAATCGCCTGTCCTCCATCCAACCATCACACTTTTTGTTTCTGGATGATAATGAAAGTACTGCTTGATGAAATATTTTGAAATTTGAACACAATCTCACAGAAAATAAAATAGACCAGTTTAAATTTTGAAAGTTCTGATGTTTTATATACCCCTTTTTTCAGCATATAATTATATTACTACTTAAATGTTTTATTAAGATTTTTAACACATTGTCATAATCAATAAAAATATTATTGCTTTTTCTACCATTTAAGAGTTATGTCCCTTGCTTATTGATCTTTAAAATTAAGATTTTGTTTTGTTCCCAGATGAAAACTTAAGTACCACTTGTCAGAATCCTTTCAGATTTAAACACATTTTCATCATCAATAAAATGCAGATCAAGTTTGATCATTGATCATTTTAGAATAGCTATCTCAAAAAAAGGTTTTTTGTTTTTGTTGCTGGATGATAATTGAAACATTTTAAAATAGACAGAATCTTTTAAAATTACAACAAAAATGTATAAGATAATTTCATGGACCACAAACCACAACATTTACAAGGAAATTTGGACTTTGACAAACACTACATTACTAATTATGTTTTATGCCTTAATTATCTTTAAAACATATTTTATTATTCAGTTATTATTTTTTGGTTTCTGGATATATGTAAATATATTCCACTTAATATAAATTTTTTACAAAGTGCACATTTTCTGTTTAATTTTTACATACAGTGACATTGGCCAACGCACCTTATATCAATGGGTCTCTATTAGGTGTTGTGATATAAAACTTGGTAAGTTTCATCAAAATATATCAAGAAAAGTTGAAATCATGCTTAGAAAGCTATGAGCTGATTGACGAATAAAAAGGGTGTATGGAAACTGAATCTAAGATTTAAGCTGAAGGTGGGGGTATCTGTAGAGCTCTAGATGTCTTTTTTTGTCATTGGGTTACTGTCTGGTTGACATGTACCCAGCCCACATCTACTATTATCCATATTTATTTTAATTAGTTGTGACATATTACCTACATTAGTTATAAATGAACACTACAACAAAATTAGAGATATCAAGGTATTAGAGCCATGTAAGTATATCATATTTTTTAACACTTTTGAGAAATATGAGTTTAAAGTTTCAAATTTTGATTAGAAATCAAGAGTGTCAACCTAGAACAAAAATGATTATGTTACACATGTGAAAGATTCTATGGTCAAACAAACATATATCATGTGTATATGGCAGTAGGTAGGTCAATGTTTTAATATTTATGCCCCCCGCAGCGGAGGGGACATTAAGTGTTACCCTTGTCCGTCTGTACCTCCATCCGTCAGTCCGTACTTCCCAAAATTGGTTTCTGTTTTCTGACTTTAGTTTGCCTCAACCAAATGTTATGAAACTTATACACAATGCTTATTACCACAAAACACAGATCAAGCTCAGATTTGAGTTGCGTCACTTTTACAATTCTTGAGTTATGTCCCTTTATAATGTTATATGTAAGCGGAGGCATCATCAGTGTCCCATGGGCACATTCTCCATTAATTTTTAAATATTTTCCATAGAATTCAAAAGGAACTAATCTGGACATTTTCAAAAAACTTAGAATAAATTTTATAGGAACACAGTGACTCATTTAATATATTCCTTTGTACAGTATAAATAAGAAGATGTGGTATGAGTGCCAATGAGACAACTCTCCATCTAAGTCACAATGTATCAAAAGTTAACAATTATAGGTCAAAGTACGGCCTTCAACACAGAGCCTTCGCTCACACCGAAAAGCAAGCTATAAAGGGCCCCAAAATGACTAGTGTAAAAAAATTCAAACAGGAAAACCAAGGGTCTAATCTATATAAAAACGAGAACGAGAAACACCTATGAACCACACCAACAAACGACAACCACTGAACAACAGGCTCCTGACTTATGACAGGTGCATAAAAATGCAGCAGGTTTAAACATTTTAACAGGCGCCAACCTTCACTTTACCTGAGACAGTAGTGTAACATTACAACATAAAAAGACACACTATAAAATATCAATTGAAATGGCTTAACTCGATCAAAAAGACATTTAAACAAAAACAAGTAAACATACACTGAACGAATAAGTTTGATCTATGACACAATATAAATACAATATTAAAACATAGGTGGCTATATAACATAGACGTTACAGGTAGTAATAAAAAAGATGAAAGAAGAGTGTCAATAAGACAACTCTTACCTTGGACAAAATGGCGTTAGATAAAACAACAAACACAGGTAAATTTAAATATAATAATTTTGTTGTAAGAAGTACAGAAGTAAACATTTTTTACAAAATTAATAAATTTTTTGTTCAGAGTACGAGTACAAAAGTGAAAATTTATCATCATACTAAATACTTATCAAAGGTGGTATATATTAAAAATAGTGAGACGAGATATAACACAAAATAAGTAAACATTGAATTACAGAAATGCATTACAAATTGTGTCAACAGGTCAAACTAACATGAAAGTACGATTTGAGAGTACTCGCAGTTACTGAAAGCTAGTTAAAAGCCAAAAACAATTAACAATAAAAAATCATGCATCAGAGACTAAAATCAATTAAAACACATCCCAGGCATTTAGTGTTTTAACACCATGGACAGTCAAAGAAGACATGACTTGTGCAATGCAAAGTTTTTCTCCCACTTCTGTGTTGACATGAATTATCATTGATATGGTCATAATTATAAATTAACTGTTTACAAAACTTTGAATTTTTCTAAATACTCTGGATTTTCTACAACAGGAATAGATTACCTTAGTTGTATTTGGCAAAACTTTTAGGAATTTTGGGTTGTCAATGCTCTTCAACTACGTATTTTATTTGGCCTTTTAAACTTTTTTGATTTGAGCGTCACTGATGAGTCTTTTGAAGACGAAACGTGCGTCTGGAGAACAAAATTTCAATCCTGGTATCTATGATTTTTTTTTTAATAAATTCCATTGTACACAGGTTCATTTAATAAATTCCATTGTACGCAGGCTCATTTACTTAATTTCATTGTACTGTTTAAAATAAGGAGATGTGGTATGATTGTCAATAAGACAACTATCTACCAAAGTTCAAATTAAGTGGCAGGGGTTCAAATTTGTTTAAATAATGAAAAGTCCAGGACCATTTGAAATTCTAAGTGAAAGGTCTTCCAGGACAGGGGACTTTTTTTCAAATCTGTTTTGTGTAGGTTTTTTATTTATATTTTTGAACATTTGATTTCATGGTTTTACTAAAGTCTGCATACAAACCTATGTAAAAATTGTTACTTCGGTGAAATGAAATTAGCGTTTCACCTAAACCAATGAAATTTCAGAAAAATTGGTATCCCACGAATAATAATAAATCCACAGTACTTATATTTTTCACAAGCAAATGTTTGCCTATAATGTTAGTATTTTTTTATGTTACTATGACAATACTGATTATCTGTGTGCCTTCCTTAAGATCTTCAGTATACATACAATTACATACAATTCCTTATGATCTTCAGTATATATACAATTACATACAATTCCTTACGATCTTCAGTATATATACAATAACATACAATTCCTTATGATCTTCAGTATATATACAATTACATACAAGAATAGGCCCCAATTTACAATTTAGATCGGAAAAAAATGTAATTGTGAATTTTTTTCTCCAAATATTTGAGGAACATGAATAAATTTACATATGACAGAAGTAAATTACAGGTTAATGTAACCCTTAGGTAAAAAGGAAAGTTTAATTAAAACATGTAATCAACTTATCTGAAAGTAATGAACAGGTACACCTGTTGTCCTAAAGGTAAATGTATCCTATTTATCATGCATGGTTCAACTACAGAAAAATAATGACCATTTAAATTCATTTTAGAATTGAATGAAAACCATTAGTGGAGTACAGTGTGGAACAGATGGTACACTCCATCGATACAAATTCAGGTAAGGTTCATATCAGCAGGTCACATTGTGGAATAAATGGTTCACTCCATCGATACAAATTCATTCAGGTAGGGTTTATATCAGCAGGTCACATTGTGGAATAAATGGTTCACTTCATCGATACAAATTCAGGTAAGGTTCATATCAACAGGTAACATTGTGGAATAAATGGTACACTCCATCGATACAAATTCAGGTAAGGTTCATATCAGCAGGTCACATTGTGGAATAAATGGTTCACTCCATCAATAAAAATTCAGGTGAGGTTCATATCAGCAGGTCACATTGTGGAATAAATGGTTCACTCCATCAATACAAATTCAGGTGAGGTTCATATCAGCAGGACACATTGTGGAATAATTGGTACACTCCATCGATACAATTTCAGGTGAGGTTCATATCAGCAGGACACATTGTGGAATAAATGGTTCACTCCATCAATTCAAATTCAGGTAAGGTTCATATCAGCAGGACACATCATGGAATAACTCCATCTGTAAAAATTCAGATCAGTAGGACACAGCACAAGGTCAAAACAGATAGAAAACTCAATTGGCACATTCATGTAAGGTAGATATCAGAAGGACACTTTGTGAACATATTTGAAACTCCATTGACACAAATTCATGTAAGGTTGATATCAGAAGGACACTTTGTGGAACATATTTGAAACTTCATTGACACACATTCATGTAAGGTTGATATCAGAAGGACACTTTGGAAACATATTTAAATCTCCATTGACACACATTCATGTAAGGTAGATATCAGAAGGACACTTTGGGAACATATCTGAAACTCCATTGACACACATTCATGTAAGGCTGATATCAGTAGTAATTTTTAAATCAGATGGACACATCTTGAGATCTGCACAGATAAAAACTCCCTTGATACAAATTCAGATAAGGTTAATGTCAGTAGGACACATTCTGGCATGAAAGCTCCTTTGATACAAATACATGTAAGGATAATATCATTAGGAGTGTAGGACATATTGTGGAACACAAGGAAAAACTTCATCTATACAATTTCTGGTAAGGTTAATATCATTAGGAGTGTAGGACATATTGTGGAACACAAGGAAAAACTTCATCTATACAATTTCTGGTAAGGTTCATATCATTAGGAGTGAAACGGTAGGACATATTGTGGAACACAAGGAAAAACTTCATCTATACAATTTCTGGTAAGGTTAATATCATTAGGAGTGTAACGGTAGGACATATTGTGAAACACAAGGAAAAACTTCATCTATACAATTTCTGGTAAGGTTAATATCATTAGGAGTGTACCGGTAGGACATATTGTGGAACACTAGGAAAAACTTCATCTATACAATTTCTGGTAAGGTTAATATCATTAGGAGTGTAGGACATATTGTGGAACACAAGGAAAAACTTCATCTATACAATTTCTGGTAAGGTTAATATCATTAGGAGTGTAGGACATATTGTGGAACACAAGGAAAAACTTCATCTATACAATTTCTGGTAAGGTTAATATCATTAGGAGTGTAGGACATATTGTGGAACACAAGGAAAAACTTCATCTATACAATTTCTGGTAGGGTTAATATCATTAGGAGTGTAGGACATATTGTGGAACACAAGGAAAAACTTCATCTATACAATTTCTGGTAAGGTTAATATCATTAGGAGTGTAGGACATATTGTGGAACACAAGGAAAACTTCATCTATACAATTTCTGGTAAGGTTAATATCATTAGGAGTGTAGGACATATTGTGGAACACTAGGAAAAACTTCATCTATACAATTTCTGGTAAGGTTTATATCATTAGGAGTGTAGGACATATTGTGGAACACAAGGAAAAACTTCATCTATACAATTTCTGGTAGGGTTAATATCATTAGAGTGTAGGACATATTGTGGAACACAAGGAAAAACTTCATCTATACAATTTCTGGTAGGGTTAATATCATTAGGAGTGTAGGACATATTGTGGAACACAAGGAAAAACTTCATCTATACAATTTCTGGTAAGGTTAATATCATTAGGAGTGTAGGACATATTGTGGAACACTAGGAAAACTTCATCTATACAATTTCTGGTAAGGTTAATATCATTAGGAGGGTAGGACATATTGTGGAACACAAGGAAAAACTTCATCTATACAATTTCTGGTTAGGTTAATATCATTAGGAGTGTAGGACATATTGTGGAATACAAGGAAAAACTTCATCTATACAATTTCTGGTAAGGTTAATATCATTAGGAGTGTACCGGTAGGACATATTGTGGAACACAAGTAAAAACTTCTTCTATACAATTTCTGGTAAGGTTAATATCATTAGGAGTGTAGGACATATTGTGGAACACAAGGAAAAACTTCATCTATAAAATTTCTGGTAAGGTTAATATCATTAGGAGTGTAGGACATATTGTGGAACACAAGGAAAAACTTCATCTATACAATTTCTGGTAAGGTTAATATCATTAGGAGTGTACCGGTAGGACATATTGTGGAACACATCTATACAATTTCTGGTAGGGTTAATATCATTAGGAGTGTACCGGTAGGACATATTGTGGAACACATGTATACAATTTCTGGTAAGGTTAATATCATTAGGAGTGTACCGGTAGGACATATTGTGGAACACATCTATACAATTTCTGGTAGGGTTAATATCATTAGGAGAGTACCGGTAGGACATATTGTGGAACACATCTATACAATTTCTGGTAAGGTTAATATCATTAGGAGTGTACCGGTAGGACATATTGTGGAACACAAGGAAAACTCCATCAATAGTGAATACAAATTTTAGTAAGGTTACTATCTGTGGTTCACATTGTGGTACACAAGGAAAATTTCATGGATACAACTTCTGGTAAGGTTGATACCAGTTGGAAACATTGTTGAACAGATTTTACACTCCATCTATACAAATTCAGGTTTGGTATATTTCAGTAGCATACACTTTATAGTTTATTGTATTGATTGCTTATTTACAATTGTTATATGGGAACTATTTTTGTTGAGCCTGCGACATTTATGTCCCGAAAGCATAACATAGCGATTCTAGATTCCGTCGTCTGCATCCTTATTATTTAGGTTCAGTCTCTGGTTAAACTTTTTTTAGACATCAATAACTTTGTCAACACTTCATGGAATTTTATGAAATTTGGACAGAAGCTTGTTTTTTACAGTTAACATTTACAGACAGTCTAAGATTATATTTTTGTCGAGCCTGCGACTTTTGTCGCAAAAGCGAGACATAGCGATCCTGCATTCTGTCGTCGGCGGCGGCCACAAATATTCACTCTGTGGTTAAAGTTTTTGAAATTTTAATTACTTTCTTAAACTATCCTGGATTTCTACCAAACTTGGACAGAAGCTTGTTTATGATCATAAGATAGTATCAAGAAGTAAATTTTGTAAAAAAAAAATCTTGTTTTTCCGTATTTTACTTATAAATGGACTTAGTTTTTCTGCCAGTTAACATAACATTCACTCTGTGGTTAAAGTTTTTAAGATTTTAATAACTTTCTTAAACTATCCTGGATTTGTACCAAACTTGGACAGAAGCTTGTTTATGATCAAAAGCTAGTATCTAGAAGGAAATTTAAAAAAAAATTTATTTCCTGTTTTTCCGTATATTACTTATAAATGGACTTAGTTTTTCTTCCAGTTAACATTACATACAGTCTGCAGTAAAGTTTTTAAAACATTTATTAGAATCATAAACCATCCTGGATTTTTACCAAACTTGGATAGAAGCTTCTTACCATCAAAAGATAGTATCTAGAGGAAAATTTTTAATAATTTTTTCTCCATTTTTGTTTAGCCTGCGACTAACAGCAAAAGTAGGCGAGACACTGGGTTCCACAGAACCCTTACGAATTTTTTGATCTGATAAATTTGTTAATCTTCATGGATTGTTCTGAAACTTTGACAGAAGCTGATTTTCACGACCTTTATTTTTAATTAGAGATCAACCTTAATTCTACTGGAATAGATGATAAGTAACATCACAAGGACTTCAAAATTGCTCCCTGGAGGCTTGTTGATAAAGTAAAAATGAAGAGAACAGACAAATGAAAATTTTTACCCTTGAAACTATTTTTATGAATATTAAAACAGACAATTAAACACTCTATTAAGGATGTACTTAGGTCAGGTTTAAGTATTTTGTCAGAGTTCGGACTCCTTGGTTTTTATAAAATTTGCGTTAGATATTGCTATCACGTCATCGTCGTTGTCCGAAGACATTTAGTTTCCGGACAGTAACTGTAGTTTAAGTGTATGGATCTCTGTGAAATTTAATCAAAAGGTTCAATACCACAAAAGGAAGGTTGGGATTGTTTTTGGGGTGATGGTCCCAACCGTGTAGGAATTAGGGGCCAAAGGGGCCAAAACAAGCATTTTCTAGTTTTCAGACAAGAACTTGTGTTAAAGTGTATATTATTAATAATAATAATAAATTCTTTATTTAAAGAGGGTAAACACATATAGTTACAATAGACTAATCTTCCTGAGGCCCTCACATACAAATTACAATACAATCAAACAGATATTTACACATAGTTAACTTATGTTATAGATAATGCATATTTTAAGGTTTTTCTTGAAGTATAACACACCGAGGGGTGTCAGGATTGGTCAAATAAAAGACCGACCGTAGGGAGGTCTTTCTTTGGGCAATCCTGACACCCCGAGGTGTGTTATAGGACAAGAAAAACCTTAAAATATGCATTATCTGACTTATATACCGTCAATGAATATTATTTTCTGCAAAGATTTGCATTATTTACATGCTATTTTACCGAACACACGAAAGTGGGATATTCTTTTCTGATGTGTTCAGGTTCTAATATGCCCTACGGCTCATTTAAAATGTGTAATAAAACTCACTAATTAAATTAGATATATAAACGTTAGAAATCATTATCCAGTTTGAATAGAAATATTACTGTAACTGCATGAAGAAAGACACAAATGAACTGTTACGGTGTATGAAAAATACAAGTCACTTTGTACATGTTGTAAGTAATGTATTGTATCAACTTTATTTATGAAAGAGGGATGCTTTTTTTTTGGTTCATTTTGATGACATTTTTATCGCGGAAAAGCAGATTTTTTTAAAAACAATTTCAGAGTAATTGTTTTTTCTCTTTTGTCTGGCAATACAACTTTTTTTTATATAAAACTCAGAATTTGAAATACATATGATATCCCTCCACATTTTAAAGAACGTGGCTGTTATTCTATAGAAAATAAGAATATTGGATCATTTTAATTGTGGAACACTAGGAAAAACTTCATCTATACAATTTCTGGTAAGGTTAATATCATTAGGAGTGTAGGACATATTGTGGAACACAAGGAAAAACTTCATCTATACAATTTCTGGTAAGGTTAATATCATTAGGAGTGTAGGACATATTGTGGAACACAAGGAAAAACTTCATCTATACAATTTCTGGTAAGGTTAATATCATTAGGAGTGTAGGACATATTGTGGAACACAAGGAAAAACTTCATCTATACAATTTCTGGTAGGGTTAATATCATTAGGAGTGTAGGACATATTGTGGAACACAAGGAAAACTTCATCTATACAATTTCTGGTAAGGTTAATATCATTAGGAGTGTAGGACATATTGTGGAACACAAGGAAAAACTTCATCTATACAATTTCTGGTAAGGTTAATATCATTAGGAGTGTAGGACATATTGTGGAACACTAGGAAAAACTTCATCTATACAATTTCTGGTAAGGTTTATATCATTAGGAGTGTAGGACATATTGTGGAACACAAGGAAAAACTTCATCTATACAATTTCTGGTAGGGTTAATATCATTAGGAGTGTAGGACATATTGTGGAACACAAGGAAAAACTTCATCTATACAATTTCTGGTAAGGTTAATATCATTAGGAGTGTAGGACATATTGTGGAACACAAGGAAAAGCTTCATCTATACAATTTCTGGTACGGTTAATATCATTAGGAGTGTAGGACATATTGTGGAACACAAGGAAAAACTTCATCTATACAATTTCTGGTAAGGTTAATATCATTAGGAGGGTAGGACATATTGTGGAACACAAGGAAAAACTTCATCTATACAATTTCTGGTTAGGTTAATATCATTAGGAGTGTAGGACATATTGTGGAATACAAGGAAAAACTTCATCTATACAATTTCTGGTAAGGTTAATATCATTAGGAGTGTACCGGTAGGACATATTGTGGAACACAAGTAAAAACTTCTTCTATACAATTTCTGGTAAGGTTAATATCATTAGGAGTGTAGGACATATTGTGGAACACAAGGAAAAACTTCATCTATAAAATTTCTGGTAAGGTTAATATCATTAGGAGTGTAGGACATATTGTGGAACACAAGGAAAAACTTCATCTATACAATTTCTGGTAAGGTTAATATCATTAGGAGTGTACCGGTAGGACATATTGTGGAACACATCTATACAATTTCTGGTAGGGTTAATATCATTAGGAGTGTACCGGTAGGACATATTGTGGAACACATGTATACAATTTCTGGTAAGGTTAATATCATTAGGAGTGTACCGGTAGGACATATTGTGGAACACATCTATACAATTTCTGGTAGGGTTAATATCATTAGGAGAGTACCGGTAGGACATATTGTGGAACACATCTATACAATTTCTGGTAAGGTTAATATCATTAGGAGTGTACCGGTAGGACATATTGTGGAACACAAGGAAAACTCCATCAATAGTGAATACAAATTTTAGTAAGGTTACTATCTGTGGTTCACATTGTGGTACACAAGGAAAATTTCATGGATACAACTTCTGGTAAGGTTGATACCAGTTGGAAACATTGTTGAACAGATTTTACACTCCATCTATACAAATTCAGGTTTGGTATATTTCAGTAGCATACACTTTATAGTTTATTGTATTGATTGCTTATTTACAATTGTTATATGGGAACTATTTTGTTGAGCCTCGACATTTATGTCCCGAAAGCATAACATAGCGATTCTAGATTCCGTCGTCTGCATCCTTATTATTTAGGTTCAGTCTCTGGTTAAACTTTTTAGACATCAATAACTTTGTCAACACTTCATGGAATTTTATGAAATTTGGACAGAAGCTTGTTTTTACAGTTAACATTTACAGACAGTCTAAGATTATATTTTGTTGAGCCTCGACTTTTGTCGCAAAAGCGAGACATAGCGATCCTGCATTCTGTCGTCGTCGGCGGCCACAAATATTCACTCTGTGGTTAAAGTTTTTGAAATTTTAATTACTTTCTTAAACTATCCTGGATTTCTACCAAACTTGGACAGAAGCTTGTTTATGATCATAAGATAGTATCAAGAAGTAAATTTTGTAAAAAAAAAATCTTGTTTTTCCGTATTTTACTTATAAATGGACTTAGTTTTTCTGCCAGTTAACATAACATTCACTCTGTGGTTAAAGTTTTTAAGATTTTAATAACTTTCTTAAACTATCCTGGATTTGTACCAAACTTGGACAGAAGCTTGTTTATGATCAAAAGCTAGTATCTAGAAGGAAATTTAAAAAAAAATTTATTTCCTGTTTTTCCGTATATTACTTATAAATGGACTTAGTTTTTCTTCCAGTTAACATTACATACAGTCTGCAGTAAAGTTTTAAAACATTTATTAGAATCATAAACCATCCTGGATTTTACCAAACTTGGATAGAAGCTTCTTACCATCAAAAGATAGTATCTAGAGGAAAATTTTAATAATTTTTCTCCATTTTGTTTAGCCTCGACTAACAGCAAAAGTAGGCGAGACACTGGGTTCCACAGAACCCTTACGAATTTTTTGATCTGATAAATTTGTTAATCTTCATGGATTGTTCTGAAACTTTGACAGAAGCTGATTTTCACGACCTTTATTTTTAATTAGAGATCAACCTTAATTCTACTGGAATAGATGATAAGTAACATCACAAGGACTTCAAAATTGCTCCCTGGAGGCTTGTTGATAAAGTAAAAAATGAAGAGAACAGACAAATGAAAATTTTTTTACCCTTGAAACTATTTTAATGAATATTAAAAACAGACAATTAAACACTCTATTAAGGATGTACTTAGGTCAGGTTTAAGTATTTTTGTCAGAGTTCGGACTCCTTGGTTTTATAAAAATTTGCGTCAGATATTGCTATCACGTCATCGTCGTTGTCCGAAGACATTTAGTTTCGGACAGTAACTGTAGTTTAAGTGTATGGATCTCTGTGAAATTTAACCAAAGGTTCAATACCACAAAAGGAAGGTTGGGATTGTTTTTGGGGTGATGGTCCCAACCGTGTAGGAATTAGGGGCCAAAAAGGGGCCAAAACAAGCATTTTTCTAGTTTTCAGACAAGAACTTGTGTTTAAGTGTATAATATTAATAATAATAATAAATTCTTTATTTAAAGAGGGTAAACACATATAGTTACAATAGACTAATCTTCCCTGAGGCCCTCACATACAAATTACAATACAATCAAAAACAGATATTTACACATAGTTAACTTATGTTATAGATAATGCATATTTTAAGGTTTTTCTTGAAGTATAACACACGAGGGGTGTCAGGATTGGTCAAATAAAAGACCGACCATAGGGAGGTCTTTCTTTGGCAATCCTGACACCCGAGGTGTGTTATAGGACAAGAAAACCTTAAAATATGCATTATCTGACTTATATACCGTCAATGAATATTATTTTCTGCAAAGATTTGCATTATTTACATGCTATTTTACCGAACACACGAAAGTGGAATATTCTTTTCTGATGTGTTCAGGTTCTAATATGCCCTACGGCTCATTTAAAATGTGTAATAAAACTCACTAATTAAATTAGATATATAAACGTTAGAAATCATTATCCAGTTTGAATAGAAATATTACTGTAACTGCATGAAGAAAGACACAAATGAACTGTTACGGTGTATGAAAAATACAAGTCACTTTGTACATGTTGTAAGTAATGTATTGTATCAACTTTATTTATGAAAGAGGGATGCTTTTTTTTGGTTCATTTTGATGACATTTTTATCGCGGAAAAGCAGATTTTTTTAAAAACAATTTCAGAGTAATTGTTTTTTCTCTTTTGTCTGGCAATACAACTTTTTTTTATATAAAACTCAGAATTTGAAATACATATGATATCCCCTCCACATTTTAAAGAACGTGGCTGTTATTCTATAGAAAATAAGAATATTGGATCATTTTATCATTAAATAGAGTAAAAGGTATATAAAGATTTAAAAAAAAAAAAAAATAGCATGAAGAAAGCACAAAATCGTGATACATGTACATGTAACACGAAAAACGAATATCCATAGGTCAAAGTATGATTTCCAATACAAATTAAGTGAATAAATAAGATTTTCAAAATCCTGCACATAATGTGTTAAAACTGGATTGATTTAAAGTGTTATGAAAATCTTTGCATTATTAAATTCTTGTCACATAATGTCCCTTTATTGTATTGATAATTTAACAAAACTTAACATTATTTGTTTCCGAAGTTAAAATGTGCGTATTTGACGACTTTTGGTATTTCAGTCTAATAAACGGAATGAAGGATTGTTTCTGCTTTCTGCCTTAAACCTACGAAATGTGGAAAATTAAAATGTAAAACAGTACACATTAGCTATCAAACGAATTTAATGTTAAAGTAAATTAAAGTTCGCATTTTAACCAGGAAAAATAATGACCTTATACAGGTCATTATTGTATGCCTTGAAGCAAATTTCATTGAAACTTGGTATCGTCCGGGTTGATTCTTCAAAAGAATGACCTATCGTTCTGAAAGAAAATAACTCCATGTAGGTATATAAAGTCAAGTAGTTCAATGTATTATTATTAACATGATAAGATATAAAGATGTTCAAGAGGTATATGTAGTAACAAATCAAAAAATCAAATAAAAATAAAAAAATATACAAATACATTGTAGAAAACAGAATCTTATCAGGACTGTGTTAAGTACTTCTTGATACTTTGTTTAAAAGTAAAAGTGTTTTGAGCTTTATGCATTTTGTGTGGTAGTCCATTCCATAACACTGATCCAGAATAAACAAAAGATTTCTTAAATAGCTCAGCTTTTGGCTTAGGAACTATCAGATTACCTTGAGTGACACCTCTCAAGGAGTAAGGATTATTATCTGATTTCAGTTTCAACTTTTCTTCTAGGTACATTGGTGCTTCCATACTCATATATTTATATAGAAGTAAATATTCATGGATGTCTCTTAAATTGAACCACATTTTACAAAAAGAAAATTTCTTCACATATAATTTTTTTTGGAAAGGGGAAAAGGAGGGGTCAACTTTTTTTCCTCAAGATTAAAGAAATTATCAATTTTCCAAAAAAAAAAACTCGGGGTCACAATTTATTTTGCTAATTCTTTATATAAAATCTGAAAGCAGTGTATTGCACAACAGCAAGAAATCTTCAATTGAATATAAATTCAAATCATATAACCAATTTCAAGTTCTTTGACTACATTTATTCTGTGTCAGAAACCTATAATGTGTCAAATATTTAATTACAATCCAAATTCAGACCTGTATCAAGCTTGAATATTGTGTCCATTTTTGCCCGAACTGTTCAGGGTTGGACCTATGGGGGTCGTATCCAGCTGTGCTTGGCGAAGCACATTTTTTTCCTACAATACAGGGTAAAATATTTTGCCCCATAACACCCATTTTTCTTTTCATATAAGACTTCAATAGCTCATAAAAGGTCATTTAACAAAATTTAAGCAGATTCTAGATTTCTTTTCTTTCGATTTGAGACCCAAATGATACCAATGCAAATATAAGGTAAAAGTCCAAGTTAGGCTTTCCCCGCCATTTTTAACAATTTAAAAATCTCGAAAAGCAGCTTCATGACCTATCAATATTTTTAGCTTATATTGTTGTTCCTTAACTAATGTTCTTCCGACTTATAGTATCAATTTTAAATTCTAGATTTATTTGATTTCACCTAAGTACATCCTTAAACTATTCAGGCAAGAGAAATTAAAAGGAAGAAGAAAATATGACTTTTTTATTTTTATTTATACAAGTAGAAAAAATCTGAATATCTAAGGGATATAACTCTACCTCCAAAATGATTTACCTATACCAGTACCAGTAAGTAAAAAACACTAGCATAAGTATCAACCATGATTGTTAAGATATATATTATATATGTACTGAGTAAAAAAAGTTTAGCAGCATACATTTTGATTTTAAAACTTTCAATTATAAATTTTCAAGTTGCAGAAATAATTTTTGAATTGTTTTGTTGTGTAAAAAAGTGTACCTCATGGTTTAGTTTCTTTGTTACAATAATTAATGTATTGCTATGTTTAGAAATATAATTTAGTTTTAAAATATTAAATTGATAATATTTGTTGTTAAACTATTTTACTCAGTTTATATACAAATATTTTTTGGAAAAATAAGGATGATTCTGGTTATGAATTATTTGCAGTATGTTAGAATGTAAATGGAACTCGAACTAATAAATATGTCTTTCTCTTGACCTATTAAGGATGTACTTAGGTGAAATTAAGAAAATCTAGAATTTAAAATTGATACTATAAATCAGAAGAGCATCAGTTAAGGAACAAAATAAGCTAAAAATATTGATAGGTTATGGACCTCCTTTTCTAGATATTTGATTTTTATTAAATGGCGGAAAAGGCTGACTCGGACTTTTACCTTATATTTAGCATTGTCATTATTTTGGTCTCAAATCGCAAGTAAAGAAATCTAGAATCTGCTTAAATTTTGGTAAATGACCTTTTATGAGCTATTGAAGTCTTATATGAAAAGAAAAGTGGGTGATATGGGGCAAAATATTTTACCCTGTATTGTAGTAAAAAAACCAAGGAGTCCGAACATCTGACAAAAATTCCTAAACCTGACCTAAGTACATCCTTAAGAAATCAAATATTCACCCCGCCTTTCGAAACCTCGCCATTGATAAACCAAATTTATAAAACATTTTTTTTAAATACTTGAAGTTTGATGTTCATTTATTTAAGGGAAGAAACACACCAACATCAAATGTAATGTAAAGTAGATAAACGACATCACTAATTGTTTATGTTGACATTTATGACAGGGCAGTTCACATTGTTACATTTGTTGTGACATAGTTAATGTAATTAATATTTCAGTAAATATATTTTTATTCTAAAAGTTAAGAACAAGAAAATAAAAAGATACATTATAAAATGACACCAAAATAGTGATAGGTCACAGAGGCCATGTCAACAAACATCAATCATGTTTTTACTTATTTAACAAACATTTAGAGCTTTTATGGTAGCTAGGGTGTCTAAATGTTCAACGATATATTTTTCTTAAACTTCTGTAAAAGACTTCTGGTCAATGTACTTTCATATTTAAATGTAAAAACATGCAAAAATTTTTTGCATTCGTATTATGTTATGGTGATGTCTGCATTGGTGTCCGAAGACATTTTGGTTCGCAGACAAAAACTTAAGTATAAGTGAATGGATCTCTTTGAAGTTTTAGCACAAGGTTCCATACCACAATAGGAAGGTTGGGATTTATTTTGGGGGTTATTGTCATAGCGTAAGGGCTAAAAAGGGGCCAAAAACAAGCATTTTTCTTGTTTCAGGACAATAACTTGTGTATAAGAGTATAGGTCTCTATGAAATTATGCCACAAGGTTCCATACTTCAAAAGGAAGGTTGGGATTGATTTTGGGGGTCATGGTCCAAACCGTTTAGGAATTAGGGGCCAAAAACTAGGACTTTACTGGTTTTCAGACAATAACTTGAGTATAAGTCTATGGATTGCTATTTAATTGTTCCACAAGGTGTTATACCATAAAAGGAAGGGTGGGATTGATTTTAGGGGTTATAACCGTAATGGTTTAGGAAAAAGGGGCCAAAAACAATTTTCATGCCCCACCTAGGGGCATTATGTTTTTGGGTCTGTGCGTCCGTTTGTCCGTCTGTCCCGCTTCAGGTTAAAGTTTTTGGTCAAGGTAGTTTTTGACGAAGTTGAAGTCCAATCAACTTGAAACTTAGTACACATGTTCCCTATGATATGATCTTTCTAACTTTAATGCCAAATTAGAGTTTTGACCCCAGTAGTGCGAGTGGGGCATCCGTGTACTATGGACACATTCTTGTTTGTAATACTTTGAATAAATTGCTTATTTCTTGACCAATTTCAGTGGGGTTTAATTCAAAGTCTTGAATTCTTGGGGTTCTTTAATATGCTGAATCTAACTTGGTATTTAGAATTTGGATTTGGGCCTTGTTTTTGAATTGATCCATATTAAAGTCCAAAAGGTCCAAAATTAAACTTTGTTCGATTTCATAAAAAATTGAATTATTGGTGTTCTTTGATATGCTGAATTTAAATGTGTATTTAAATTTTTAATTTTGGGGCCTGTCTTCAAATTGGTCCACATTAAGGTCCAAACAGTCAAAAATTAAACTTTGTTAGATTTCAACAAAAATTGAATTATTGGTGTTTTTGTTATGCCCAATCAAGCAGTGTTTTAGATTTTTGATTTTGGGTTTGGTTTTCAAAGTTGGTCCAAATTGGGGTCCAAAATTAAACTTAGTTTGATTTCATCAAAATTTGAATTATTGGTGTTCTTTGGTGTGCCCAATCTGACAGTGTTTTAGGTTTTTGAATTTGGGCATGTTTTTCAAAGGTCCAAAGTATCCAAAATTAAACTTAGTTTGATTTTAACAAAAATTGAATTTTTGGGGTACTTCTTTATGCTGAATCTAGGCATATAGTTAGATTTTTGGTTTTCAAGTTGGCTCAAATTGGGTCCAAAATTAAACTTTGTTTGATTTTAACAAAAATTGAATATAGGGTTCTTTAATATGCTAAATTAAAGTACCAGTATGCATTTAGATTTTGGATTTTTGGGTCCTGTTTTCAAATTGGTCCACATTGATGTCCAAAGGGTCCAAAATTAAACTTTGTTGGATTTCTTAAAAAAATGAATTCTTGTGGTTCTTTTATATGTTGATTCCAACCACGTATTTAGAATTTGAATAGTGGACCATAATTGTAAATATCCAATTTTAAATTGTTTTTAAAAGTACTTAGTAGTTGTTGTTTGTTGATGTGGTTCATACGTGTTTCTCGTTTCTCGTTTTTTATATAGATTAGACCGTTGATTTTCCCGTTTGAATGGTATTACACTAATAATTTTTGGGGCCCTTTTTAGTTTGCTGTGCAGTGTGAGCCAAGACTCCATGTTGAAGACCGTACTTTGACCTATAATGGTTTACTTTTATAAATTGTGACTTGGATGGAGAGTTGTCTCATTGGCACTCATACCACATCTTCTTATATCTATTAGACCACATTCATTCTGTGTCAGAAACTATGCTATATCAAGTATTTAAATTAAGAGCTGTTATGCACAATTAATAGAAATTTTAAGCTGAGTCATAGTTAAAAATAGATATAGCATCATATGATTTTAGAGAAGAACTTATGTATACAATTTGAAGTTTACTGTTCATTATTAGATATTTTGAAAATAGGTAACTTTTATTTTAAGGATTTTTTAAAGACACTGTATTAATGATGAATGATATTTTGGAAATTGTTTTCTTCGTTTTATTTGTGTGAATTTAATGAAGAACTTCGTGCTAGGTTTGTTTGTTATTCTGTATAAATTAATTTTAAGAATGTTATATATATAAAAGTATATATATAATTTTTTTTTATAAAGCAAACCTCCTTAAAAACTTATCTAATATTGTCCATTTACATATAAATAAATTAGACCATAATAAGGTAAAATCCAATTTCAAATTTTTCAGTTCTTTGACCACATTCATTTTGTGACAGAAACCTATGATGTGTCAAATATTCAATCACAATCCAATTCAGAGCTGTATCAAGCTTGAATGTAGTGTCCATACTTGCCCCAACTGTTCAGGGTACCGACCTCTACGATCGGATCAGGCTGTGCCCGACAGAGCATTTTATTATAAATACTTCTGAAATATCAGAAAAATAGAGAGTCACAGGCCTTATTTTCTTGAAAATTCATAAAAACACAAATTGTCCTATCAAATTCAGTATAATTATCTGCCCTTGATTTCAAATGATTTTTTATACCCCACCTAGGGGCATTATGTTTTTTTGGTCTGTGTGTCCATTCGTCTGTCCGTTCGTTCGTCCATTTGTCCCGCTTCAGGTGAAAGTTTTTGGTTTAAAGTTTTTTGGCAAGGTAGTTTTTGATGAAGTTGAAGTCGAATCAACTTGAAACTTAGTACACATGTTCCCTATGATATGATCTTTCTGATTTTAATGCCAAATTAGAGTTTTGACCCTAATTTCACGGTCCACTGAACATAGAAAATGATAGTGCGAGTGGGGCATCCGTGTACTATGGGCACATTCTTGTTTCTGTAAATTTTAAAAAACTCTTACTTACACTTATTGTAATTTTTTTATACTTTAATCTTTAAATTTCAAATTTTAGATTTTTTCGTCGTACAGTGTATATTGAATGATACTTGGTAAAATATTTTTGAACCAAAAAAGTATTTTTGCAACATGCCCAGAAGGGTGCTCAGAAAAAGATCATCCTTAAATAAGTTCCTGAATTATTTTGAACTAGTCTAAAATGCTTGAGATGAGCAGACATGTTGTGACTGAACAGTATATGGGGATGTATTGAAGATATTTCTTTGTGTCCACATTTATATTGAGGTACAATACAGACAGAGATGAGCAGACATGTTGTACCTGTAGGTATTTCTATGTGTCCACATTTATGTTGTAGGTACAATACAGAGATGAGCAGACATGTTGTGACTGAAGGTATTTCTATGTGTCCACATTTATGTTTTATATACAATACAGACCTAGGTGAGCAGACATGTTGTTATTGAAGGTATTTCTATGTGTCCACATTTATGTTGTGGGTACAATTAAGTCCCAGGTGAGCAGACATGTTGTGACTGAAGGTATTTGTATGTGTCCACATTTATGTTGTAGGTACAATACAGACCCAGGTGAGCAGACATGTTGTTATTGAAGGTATTTCTATTTGTCCACATTTATGTTGTAGGTACAATACAGACCCAGGTGAGCAGACATGTTGTGACTGTATGATGGGGATGAAGTTGAAGAAATCCATGTGTTATGTTGTTATTTGTTTTATCAGTGTTATTTTGATTTGTTATAATTTTCTACAATGTGATAAAAAACCAAACATGATCATGGTCCCGTCAGAACAGGAGAAATTTGTCTATACGCGACAGGGAAAGGCAATCGAATATGGCAGAGAAAGTCCTTTGATTTTTATTGGTGGGATGCCAAGAAGTGGTACAACTCTAATGAGAGCAATGATAGACGCACATCCAGACGTACGTTGTGGAGAAGAAACACGCATTGTTCCAAGGATACTTGGAATGCGAGCTCAGTGGTATAAATCAGAAACAGAAAAAAGACGATTACAAGAAGCAGGAATTTCAGATTTTGTAATTGACTCTGCTATTTCAGCTTTTGTGTTAGAAGTGATAGCTAAGCATGGAGACGCAGCACCACGGCTGTGTAATAAAGATCCATTTACTCTGAAATCCAGTGTCTACTTGAAAAAATTATTTCCAAATTCCAAGTTCTTGTTTATGATTCGTGATGGACGGGCAACAGTACATTCTATCATTTCACGTAAGGTGACCATTACGGGTTTTGATTTAACAAGTTACAGAAATTGTCTGTCGAAATGGAACCATGCCATGGAGTCAATGTATGCTCAGTGTTTACATGTCGGTGCTAGACACTGTTTACCTGTGTATTATGAACAGTTGACATTGCACCCTGAATTGTGGATGAAAAGAATTCTAAGATTTCTAGAAATTCCATGGAATGATACAGTACTACATCATGAAGATTATATTGGAAAAGAGATCTCCCTGTCTAAGTATGTATAATTATATTGGAAAAGAGATCTCCCTGTGTAAGTATGTATAATTTTATTGGAAAAGAGATCTCCCTGTGTAAGTATGTATAATTTTATTGGAAAAGAGATCTCCCTGTCTAAGTATGCATAATTATATTGGAAAAGAGATCTCCCTGTCTAAGTATGTATAATTATATTGGAAAAGAGATCTCCCTGTCTAAGTATGTATAATTATATCGGAAAAGAGATCTCCCTGTCTAAGTATGTATAATTATATCGGAAAAGAGATCTCCCTGTCTAAGTATGTATAATTATATCGGAAAAGAGATCTCTATGTCTAAGTATGGATAATTATATTGGAAAAGAGATCTCCCTGTTTAAGTATGTGCATGTGTAATTATATTTTGTTTTACAGGTCACTTAAAATTATTGAATGCAAAATCAATGCTTTCTATTACATAAAAACTTTTTTCATGAATCTTATTCTTTTATACATTTAAACAGTTATTAATTTTGTTATTCAACAAAGGGAGACACCTTTTTAGTAGTTTTTTTTATGTTTTTTTTGTAAGAGATATGAATAAACATGATAAAAGGATAAATGTCAACAAGACAGCAACTTAATGTCATGAATAACCAATCTGGGTCAACAAGACTGTTCCATAGAATTTTACTATTCTTAAAAGAGTTATGACCCTTGTAAATATTGTAAGCGCTCTGAAGCCTACATTTCTTTAATATACCAGGTATTTGTAAAAAGTTTTAAAAAAATTTTTAAATTTTGCCATTGTACAGATAAAATATGTGCAACGCGGGGGATATTAAAACTCTGTTCTTTTATTAATCTTAGCTTTATTAATGGTAGAATTATTTGTAAAATAAGCTTTATTAATGGTAGAGTTATTTGTAAAATAAGCTTTATTAATGGTAGAATTATTTGTAAAAATATTTTATTTTCAGAACAGAGAAGTCTTCTGACCAGGTTATACGTCCAGTAAATATTGATGCCATGTCCAAGTGGGTTGGACATTTACCAGCAGACGTTATCAGGGACATGGCTACCATTGCTCCAATGTTAAGAATTCTGGGCTATGATCCGGAGTCCAATCCACCAAACTATGGAGCTCCAGACCCCAGAGTGGCTGACAATACGATGCACATGCATCAAAATGAGGCTTTTTGGAGAAAAAAAGAGGAAGAATTATTAAAATCTGAACAAAGACATAGAAAAAGACATACAGAAAAAAGTTGATGAAAATTAGAACAAATGTTGTTTCATATGTTAAACCTATATTGTATTTCTGATTGTAAGTGATTTGGTAAGAAAACAGCCTCGAGATGGAGGTTTGGTTACATGAGGGGAGTGGGGTCTTTAGAGGTAAATCTTTTGTTTAAATTACGTATTACAATAAAAACCTTTTTTACAATCAAAGTAGACATACACTACTTTGCCACCAGAAATCCACAAGAAATGGAAGTGTATTTCAGATGTATGTTTTATGACCAAAAAAAAATGTTATTACTAGCCTTAGGTATATTTTACTAGGAACTCCTACTTAAGAATCCTGAAATGTACCTTCTGGATCACTGTATGAAAAGAAATACTTGGAACTTAAGATCTATAAAGTTTAAGAGGAGCAATATAATCAAAAAAGGACCTGATTAGAAAAACCCATGCAGTTTCTCCCGATGTAGTCAAATCCTTTGTAAAACTTGATAATGCATGTACATGTAGCTGTCTGAATTACACATTTAATGTAGTCATATACCTGTACAAACTAAATATATACCTGGAACCTGTTTTAAAGAGATTACTTATTTTTTTTTATAAGATCTGTATTTTTGAATGGCAGACAACAATGACAAGGAATTCCAAATTAAAGTTTTATTTCCCGATAGAATGCAATATTTATGACTACATGTGCTTTCCATGACAACTTTACCACAATGTGTTATCGTCCTGAACATGCATGAAATATTTGCCACTGGATATTAAACAACCAACAATAAATAATAGAAAAACAAGCAAACTGCTTGAGTTAACTTGTATAAAAATAAGGAGACGTGGTATGATTGCCAATGAGACACCTAACCACCAAAGTTCAAATGAAGTGAATGTAAGCAATTATAGACAACCATACAGCCTTCAACAATGAGAAAAACCCATACTGTATAGTCGGCTATAAAAAATAACTTGTAAATAGAACAACTGAATTATTTGTGTTAATCTTTAAACACAGATTACACAACAGGAGAAAATGGTTATGTTAGACCAACATGTCCATTAAAATCAGTATACTGATTGCTGAATAACAAGATTGTATTGTGTTTTAATATGTTTGCAAGCTGTCATTGTCTTTAATAGATCTATATAGATACAAAAACAAGACTTTTTCTAAGGTTGAGCTCAAGAATTGTTGTTTTTGTATCACTGATAAATAAATATTTTTGTATTTAAACACGACTTTTTCTACAAAGGTTGAGCTGAAGAACAAAATGCTGTTTTTATACGGCCGCAAAAAATTTTGCGGTCGTATATTGGTATCACGTCGTCGTTGTCATTGTCAGCGTCGTCCGAAGACGATTGGTTTCCGGACAGTAACTTTAGTATAGTTGAATAGAAATCTATGAAATTTAAACACAAGGTTTATAACCACAAAAGAAAGGTTGGGATTTATTTTGGGGGTTATGGTCCTAACAGTTTAGGAATAAGGGACCAAAAAGGGGCCCAAATATGCATTTTTCTAGTTTCCAGACAATTACTTGTGGAATGGTGTATGGATCTCTCTGAAATTATACTACAAGTTTCCATACCACAGAGAGATGGTTAGGATTTGCTTTAGGGGGTTATGTCTCAAACCGTTTAGGAATTAGGGGCAAATAAGGGGGAAAAACAAGAGTTTCCTGGTTGATGGACAATTACTTAAGACAATTTAAAAGCAGTGTAAGGGAGGTAATTCAAACACATATTGTCAAATTACCTCCCTTACACTGCTTTTAAATTATGTATAAAAAATGTTGAATTGTCTTAAAATGATTAGCTGTCAATTTATTTTTAGAAGTTACTATTAAGGAATATTAATTTTAGCCATGATTATGTATGTCATTTTCCATTTTAAGACTTTTATGATGTATTTAAATGGGAAATTATGGTTGCAAACTCCATTGGAAATTTGAATTGAGATTATGACCTCATCTTGAGGGAAAGAATTTTTTGGGGGGGAAAAAGGAGGGGGGAGGTGAAAAGAATTTTGGAAAGGGGGGAGTAAAAAGAAATTGTGGGGGGTCAATTTTTTCTCATTTCAGATTTCAGAAATTAAAAAGAAAAATTCTTATGCAACAGCATAGTGTATTGCACAAAAGCAAAAAATTGAATATAAATTCAAATCATATAACCAATTCTAAGTTCTTTGACTACAGTTATACTGTGCCAGAAACCTATTATGTGCCAAATATTTAATTACAATCCAAATTCAGACCTGTATAAAGCGCGTATATTGTGTCCATTTTTGCCACAACTGTTCAGGGTTCTGTGGTCGTATCCAGCTGCGCTCGGCGAAGCAATTTATTTGAGTTTGGTATCACTGATAAATAAATATTTTTGTATTTAAACACAACTTTTTCTATGAAGGTTGAGCTGAAGAACAAAATGTTGTTTTCTGTGTTTTGTATCACCGATAAATAAATAAATATTGTTTGTATTTGTAAAACTTTATATTGAATGGACTGTAATAAATTATAATATGTGAGGGTAATTTACATCTGGCCGATTCGCTTAATATCTTCAACTTATTTAAATCTAGTGGCTTGATGGATTTCACTGTATCGTTTAGAGAATATTTTGTATCTAAAGGCATGGACATCTCATATTTTGTTTTTGTTTTTTCATCCAAAGGATATTGGGGTTTTCCTATAGCTGATTTATATCTACACAAATTGGGAACCAAAGGGTATAAATTTGTAAGCCCTTATCAGGGATTTTCTACATTTTTTTAGATTTGAAATTTAAAAAAAATAAAACTATGAATGTTATTTTCCTAAGTGTTGGGTTCACTTTTAATAGAAGGTTTATGGGATGAATTTTAACACTGATTGTCTGTTATAAGATACTATTGTAGTAATTAAACCATTTTTAAGACATTTTGACCACAGGCCTTCTTCAGTTTCTTTTTTATCTTTCTTAACTACATGGTAGACATTTCATTTTCTTAACCATTAAGATGTTACAAATTTAGATCATAACATTACTAAGGATCTTGTGAAAGTGAAATGTCTTATCATGTAGTTAACGAGGATAATAAAAAAAAACTGAAGAAGGCCAGTGGCTGAAACCTCTTCACGGGTCACCACACTTCAGAAATGTAGAGAGAAGTGACTTCTCCCAGGCAGCCAAACAGGGAAAAGTGAAGACCCAACAGGGAGACTTCATGGAGAATGGAAGCTCCCAACAGGGATACTTCAGGGAGAATGGAAGCTCCAACAGGGAGATTTCAGGAAGAATTGAAGGATGACATTAATGGTTTAATTACTACAATAATGTAATATGTGTTCCCTATTGGAATTTTGAAACAAGAATGTAATAAGATAATTATCATGTTAATTGAGTTTGCAAGCTGGTATCCATCTCTCCATTAAAATCCAACAGTACCAGATTTTTGTTTCTGATGATATTGAACTGAATTTTGATTGATAATCATATTATGATAAATTATTGAGATAAATCTAAAAATTATTGTACTTTGAATTTGACAACAGGTGTGGTCATCTGTTTTGTCCTGACACATATAGTTTCAAAAATTTAATACAAAAAAGGTTTTAATAAATCTGTTTTTCTGTTAAAAAAAAACTTTGTTAAAAGCTTCTGTAAATGTTTAGGTAAATTATCTCTCACTGACCGTGCAAGGGCTGTATAGCCAGTCAAGGTCATTAAAAACTTCCATTTGTTGTAAATTATCTTGTTTTTGTGATTATTTTAACACAAATTTTGTATTTGATGATGTGAATTAAGGATGTTTGCTCCTCTGTTTCAAAATAACAAGCTTTTTAAAACACTGTAATAAATTGATAGTATAGAAATAAAGGAACTTAAAAAGCAGAAAAAAATGAAAGGTCTGTGTTCTTGTTTTGGAGATATAATCAATTGAAAATTTGGCGGGAAATGATTCTCTCTAGACTTTTCATACATTTAACATTGACACCATTTTTCTTTCAAAAATTATGAAAGAATAACAAGGATTTTATGAGATTTTCAAAAATGGCTTCTTTTAACTATATGTAATAAAATAATGAAATAAAAAGTAGGGGTAAACGGGCAAAAATTTTATTGGCACTACATGGATAAAACTAGAGGATTCCGAATATCTGACAAAAAGTCAAAAACAAGAGTAGCGAACATCCTTAAGTAAAATTGAACTTTAATTTGAAAAAAAAAAAAGGAAAATAAAAATTTGTATTTAAATGGTAGTAGATTTTAAAATGCATGAATGTTATTGTTTACAGCGGTATAAACTGTGAAAAAGTCTACAATATTAAACATTTCATGAATTCATACAAGACCAACTCTATGTTGGAAAAAAATTATCAAAATATTTCAGTTTGGCTTGGAACATATAGAAACTTTGGTTCCAGTAGATCTGTTATCTAAAAATTTAACTGAAGCAACAGAAAAAAAAACACAAAAAAAATTAAAATGTTGGAATAGATACATTTAATGATTTATTTCAATGAAATAGTAGCTCCACATTTATAATACCTTTTAATATAAAATCTATTCGGATAGTATCACAGTAAAAAAATTTCAGCATGATACCATGGTGCAATAAGTCCCTGGGGAGAACACTAAATACATGTAGTGAGATTGTTAAAACTGATTAATTACTTGACCATGGACAACTTTAGTTATTTTGAATGATTTATTATTAGATCTTCGTTAAACTCTGTGACATGTAGTCAATGACAGTTATTCTTAATATGAGCTGCGTCGGATAGAAATCGACCTTATACAATTGAATATCAATACATCTGTTAACCTATTTCGGGTTGAAAAAAAAATCTGTACTGAAAGTCTGTAACTGTTTGAAAATTGAGTTAGTACAAGAACCCTACAAAACAGACCAAAATCAATCCAAGTCTTATACATGTACATGTATACATGCACTTGTATAAGGTTGATTTCTATCGGACACAGCTCATATGTAAAGCATTCATTGTTTTAATGTTCATGGTTTTATTATATTATAATTCTCAGTTGTATTGACGTTATATATTGTTTTGTTGTTCGCAATCCTGCCATTGTTATTACTTTATTTATTTATAATAATATTACTTACATTAGAATACTTACTACAATTTTTACTTTGAAAAAAAATTGTTCATCATAACTTCGCAAACATTTATTATCGCTTTCATCATACAACATCAACATTTTTTAATAGTCATGGATAAGGCCAGAGAGTTTACAAAATGCATTTACCAAGATAAAGTTGAACAAACGAGAAGTTAAACATCCTTAATATCTATTGTAATGAAATATTATCCTTTAATTAAACTTTTTCAAACTTAATATTTTCAATTATTTTTGTTATCATTTTATCATCTTTTATATTTTATTGGTAGCTTTATAGGTCATTTGAAATAAAGTCAATCTGCATGCATAAATTATATCACATCCATTCAAATTTGAATTATTTTTTAATTACATTTAACAAACACAGATGTATATTTGGGAAATATTTCTTCTCTCATGTTCAAATTTTTCAGACCAAAGTGGTGCAGGTCACTTCTTATAGTAGTCAATAAAAGCAATCTTTAAAATATAAAAATTTAATAACCTAAGTTTGTTTTGCAATTTATTGTGCATATTATTTTTTTATCACAGAAAATGTGATAATTTATTGATCTTATAAAACCAGATCTGGTAACGTCATGGTTGTATTACACTTTATGAGAAAGGTGTTACAGTTTAGGTTTGCTCAAGTCATATTTTCTAATTTTTGTATAACTTGTAGTTTTATAGGATGAAGATATACTGTGGATTTATATATTTTCCTTGGTACCAACCTTAATGGATTGAGTTAGAATTCTATTTTGGTGGATACTTAGTTTTGACAAATTATGTGTACTCTATAGCAAATTTGGATTTCGTGGAATGCCGAAGATGGTGGTATATAATCCACTAAATCTATGAAAATTAGTACCCATGAATATAAATAGTATAAATACTTATTATGAATCCACAGGAGTTTAGAAATTGCTTTAAGATATTTCAACTTTTGTGCCAAAGAGAGATCTAGTCAGAATTTTTGTCTCATGTGGTATCAAAGTTATATAAGGAGAGAGTTTTAAAGTATTCTGATGGCAGTGTGCAGTGAGGGTGGTGTAAAAATATTTAAACTTGTCATCCAAAGATATTTAATAAGATGTGGTATGATTGCCAATTAGACAACTCTTCACCAGATATTTAGTATGCTAAGGGCTATTGCATTAAAATGCATGCAGTACATGAGATTTAAAGTCATCCCCATACCTTAAGTCATGCTCTATTTTTCAATTACAGTATTGTGTTCATTAAAGTGTTAAGATTAAGTATCAAAATGGTAGTCCAATATTGATGTAATGATCCTGAGAACAGGGACTTTCTATACTTATTAGTATATAAAGTTTCTGCTGATAAGGACAGGCCTTAAATTATTATCTAGATTGAAGTCATTATGACATAGGCTGTGTATTAAGGATGTACTTAGGTGAGGTTTAGGAATTTTTGTCAGATGTTTGGACTCCTTGGTTTTTTTCCTACGATACAGAGTAAAATATATTGCCCAATAACCGCCATTTTTCTTTTCATATCAGACTTCAATAGCTCATAAAAGGTCATTTACCAAAATTTAAGCAGATTCTAGATTTCTTTTCTGTCGATTTGAGACCCAAATAATACCAATGCAAATATAAGGTAAAAGTCTGAGTCAGCCTTTTCCCGCCATTTTTCAAAAATTAAATATCTCTAAAAGGAGGTCCATAACCTATCAATATTTTAGCTTATTTTGTTCCTTAATGTAACAGTGTTCTTGTACAGAATAAAATGATTCGTCAAGTTTAAAGATGTTTATCTATATGACATAAATAAATAACCCATGTATATGGTACAAAGGTCTATCTCCTATTTGGAAACATCACCAGATCATAATAACATCAAGATATTCTGGTCCTGATTAATATGGAATTAGTGTACAGAATATATAGCAATATAATTATTTGAAATATGGCTGCTGTATTCTAAGATATATAGCTTTCTCTCACAAGGTGGTAAAACTTTGAATTCAAGTGACTATGACCAATAGAAGACAAGATAATATGACACATGACTGACTGACTAATGAACCAGACAAATAGAGTAGAACTACAGTACTATGAAGATATAACATACCAAGAAAATAAGATTGCATAAGAGAATATAAGAATTGATGAACTCTTAAAATACATATAATAAAACTACTTATTAATATTAATCATTCTGAAAGAAAATAAATATTAATGTAAAACACTCTACCACATTAACTAATGCTCTTCTGACTTGTAGTATCAATTTTAAATTCTAGATTTTTTTAATATCACCTAAGTACATCCTATATAAACAGGTAAACAGTTATGTAGAAACAGATTATAGTTTAGTATTTTGTACAAGCTTGAAGTCTCTTAAGAATTTAAGTCACCTGGTTTCAAAGTATTTTTTTTCCATGACATGACATTTATAGGATAAAATAATTAAATATTTGTTTGAATGGTTTATTGTATATTGTGAAATTTGTAAACACCTGTGAATGCATGTTAATTGTATATATTGGTCAACACCTGTGTTATGATACTTGTGTGGATGCACTCAGAAAAATTCTGAATATAGCAGAGAATAATAAAAATATTTGAAAATGGAAACAACTTCTCTGATGGACAAACTGGTTCCTGCCTATTCAAAGCAAGTGACATTGGCATGAGTAAGGTTTGCATTTGACTGGAAACAGTCTGTCCTACTCCAAAGTTTTCTCCCTTTGATACAAATTCTGAATTAGAAATAATTTTGTGATTGAATTATACTATTTTATCAACCTTTGTATTGATTATCTTTCTGATCTCAAATCTCAAATATGAAGGTTAAAACCTATGGCATGCTTTATTTGTATTTATTCAGCGTTCAAGAAATTTCCTTTCCTTCATAAGATGTCTGCTATTTTCAGTGATATCTTATATCTTTTATATATATCTAATGAAAATAGCAGATGTCTTATAAACCTTGCTTTAAAATATATGAGTATATGAGATATCTTGAGTGTTAAATGAAAAAGAATATGGTGTGCCATGAAAGCCACTTTATTCTGTTCTACAGTATAAATCTTGTCATCTCAGGGGTGGATCCAGCCATTTTTAAAAGTGGGGGTTCCAACCCAGGAGAAAGGGGGGTTCCAAATATATGTCCCCATTCAAATGCATTGATCGTCCAAAAAAAAGGGGGGGGTTTCAACCCCCCCCCAGATCCGCCACTTCATCTCCTCTTGACTACCATGTTTTCTTTAGTACTGTACACATTTAATGGTGTTGTGGGGCCAATTGTTTTATAAAAGCTATAAGGGGAATAACTCTACAAATCATTTAGTGTATTTGTAATTGTCCTAACTAATCTCTAAGTATTGTGAAATAATTCAATTATCTCAGTTACTTAGAAGCTTAGAATATATTTTAGTAAATGGTTTATACAAACACACCAGTGATTTTAAGTTTTACCCTTAGCTTAGATCTACCTTTTTATGTGCAATGTATACTTTCATTATCATTTAGATTTTGTCAGCAAATCATTAACCATATTTTCTCCCTTTCATATCAGGGTTAATATGACCTCTGCCCACTCTTTTCTAAGTATTCATGCATGCAATTTGTTTATTACATACTAGAAAGGTTTGTATAATCCTTGTACTCTGCTATATATTGTTATATACAATTTAATTGTGATAAAAAAATAAATTATATATTTCTTGATGTTGTAATTTTACTGCACTGATATAGAAAATGATAATGCATAAAAAAGAAAATTGGAATAACCAACAACATCAAACAGTACAACACACCATAGATCACCATAACAACCACAAACTCCTCCTAAAACCGACATACAAACAAGGACAAACAGTAATGAAAAAAAAACAAAACCACATGGTCCATTTAGCCTGATTTTGAACATACACAGCATGTGGTATAAAGCTGAGGCAACAGTAGTTTACCAGTGTTTGACTCATACAAATCTCAGGAATAGAACAAATACTGAGAGAATCACATGAGCTCCAATAAAAGGGAAGCTGGCTGTGTCAGCAGAGTAAAATTAGTTTTTGGTAAACACAAAATTGCTCTTTTCCCCATCTAAACTATATGCTAAGATGCATCATTCTCAAAGACTAACAAACTAGAGGCTATAAGTAGCTTGTATTGCTCATATCACATTTTTGACCCAAAACTTAATACAATGCAACAAATATAAGGAGACGTGATAATGATTTGCCAATGAGACAAATATCCACCAAAGTTCAAATAAAGTGGATGTAAGCAATTTAAAGCAACCGTACAGTCTTCAACAATGAGAATATTTGTGTTGAGTAGATAAAATTGAGAATTGAAACTGTGTCAAAATCTATCTCTTTGATCATTTTTGCTGCTCTTTGTTGGCTGCTTTGTCAGCCAGACCTTGCAAGTACCTGAAGTTTTTAACTAATTCTAGGAAACAGCATATTAGGTGCCCTTTTTATTAGCTCACCTGGCCCAAAGGGCCAAGTGAGCTTTTCTCATCACTTGGCGTCCGTCGTCCGTTAACTTTTACAAAAATCTTCTCCTCTGAAACTACTTGGCCAAATTTAACCAAACTTGGCCACAATCATCATTGGGGTATCTAGTTTAAAAAATATGTCCGGTGACCCGGCTTATATCTCTGAAACCAAAGCATTTAGAGCAAATCTGACATGGGGGTAAAATTGTTTATCAGGTCAAGATCTATCTGCCTTGATATTTTCAGATGAATCGGACAACCCGTTGTTGGGTTGCTGCCCCTGAATTGGTAATTTTAAGGAAATTTTGCCGTTTTTGGTTATTATCTTGAATATTATTATAGATAGAGATAAACTGTAAACAGCAATAATGTTCAGTAAAGTAAGATCTACAAATAAGTCAACTTGAACAAAATGGTCAGTTGATCCCTTAAGGAGTTATTGCCCTTTATAGTCAATTTTTAACCATTTTTCGTAAATTTTTGTAATCTTTTACAAAAATCTTCTCCTCTGAAACTACTAAGACAAATTTAACCAAACTTGTCCACAGTCATCATTAGGGTATCTAGTTTAAAAAATGTGTCCGATGACCCCGCCCGTGAACCAAGATGGCCGACATGGCTAAAAAATAGTACATAGGGTAAAATGCAGTTTTTGGCTCATATCTCTGAAACCAAAGCATTTAGAGCAAATCTGACAAGGATAAAATTGTTCATTAGGTCAAGATTTATCTGCCCTGAAATTTTCAGACCAATCAGGCAACACGTTGTTGGGTTGTTGCCCCTGAATTGGTAATGTTAAGAAAATTTTGCAGCTTTTGGTTATTATCTTGAATATTATTATAGATCGAGATAAACTGTAAACAGCAATAATGTACAGCAAAGTAAGATCTACAAATAAGTCAACATGACCAAAATTGTCAATTGACCATTTAAGGAGTTATTGCCCTTTAAAGTCAATTTTTTACAATTTTCATAAATTTTGTAAATTTTTGTAAATTTTTACAAAATATTTTCCACTGTAACTACTGGGCCAAGTTCATTATAGATAGAGATAATTGTAAGCAGCAAGAATGTTCAGTAAAGTAAGTTCTACAAACACATCACCATCACCAAAACACAATTTTGTCATGAATCCATCTGTGTCCTTTGTTTAATATGCACATAGACCAAGGTGAGCGACACAGGCTCTTTAGAGCCTCTAGTTAGTTCACCTGGACGGAAGGGCCAAGTGAGCTTTTCTCATCACTTGGGTTCTGTTGTCCGTGTTGTCCATTGTAGTCAATAACTTTTTCAAAATCTTCCTCTCTGGAACTACTGATCCAAATTTAACCAAACTTAGCCACAATTTTATTTTAAAAATGTGCCAGCCAACCAAGATGACGAACATGGTTAAAATAGAACATAGGAGTAAAATGCAAGTTTTGTCTATCATCTTGAAAACCACTATAAATAGAGAAAATCTGACAAGGCAGAAATGTTTGTAATGATGAGATCTACCTGTAGTCTATTTAATACCAAATTGTCAGACGACTTTTACATGAGTTATTGCCCTTAAACGAAAAATTTTACCAACTTTTAATTTTTTTCTTTATTATTGAAAATTATAATAGATATAAACTTTATATAGCAAATATGATCAGCAAAATAAGTTCTCCAAGTAAGGCAACATGGTTGAAATCGTCTGAAGATCCCTTATTGTCCTTAAATGACAGATTTTAACAATTTTTTGCATTTTTGCCTAATATCTGAAAAACTATAATAGATAGAAAGAAACTTAAATAGGCAAAAAAATATCAGCAAGTCAAGAGGTACATTCAATCAAATTGATGAAATCGTCTGAGGACCCCTTATTGGAGTTACTGCCCATTATTGATGGTTTTGATCAATATTTTGCATTTTTGCGTTATATTTGACAAACTTTAATAGATAAATAGAAACTTAGATAAGCAAAAATGATCAGCAAGACAAAATATACAAATAGGGCTCCTTATTGGATTTGTTCTCTTTAATAACAAATTTTATCACTTTTACAGCGGATGACCGTGAGGGCATTCAGGTGTATTGTTGTCTGAGACATTTCTACCCACGTGACATTCGTTTTTGACTGGTAACCGTATAAATGCGCGGGTATTATCTTGTGCAAAATTACATTCCTTATTCAGTGGCGGATCCAGGGGGGGAATGTTTTGTCGTGAGAAATATATATATCAATAACAAATCAAGAATACCGAAAATTTATGTTAACACATGCGGAAGAATATCTCAAGAACGTTTTGTAACAAACGCGGGAAAATATGAATGCCTACTAAAATCCGATAATCTATTTGAAAAACGAATTATTAGAGAAGAGTGTCCACCATGCACTTGCACTGCACTGTCATTAGAATAGAAGAATAGAATGATATACAAATGGATGAACATTTTATATAAGTGTTATACAAATATAAATACAACATATAACAACAAACCAGAGCGTACTGATAACAAATAATTATATAACTACAATATAATAGTTATTACGGTGAGGTTGAGTTCCCTGTCATTTATTCATCATTCACACACGAACTTGTCTCAGAAAAAATATGTCTTTCTACCTTAACCTAACTTTGAGGTATAGAGATGTAATTTTTTCTGGGCCGTGACAAGTGCTTGTGACCATCCACCAGAACTTGCGGTCATCCAATGTTCAGTACCTCAGTACTTTGATTTGTATTGTTGCCTACTGTCTGAAAAACTATTAGAAACTTTAATAAGCAAAAATGATCAGCAAGATTAGATCAGCAAAGGAGAGATCTTTGTCATGAGTTCTATTCCACAACAAATGAAGGGCATCCATTGTTGAAGATGCATCTATAATAAGTGAGCAACACATGCATTTCTAAATTATTGTCAAAATGATATATTCCAATATCCGCAATAATCATACATTTATTAAAAGAAATCAAGAGATGCCTCATGTGTTTATGTCCACTGTAATGCCATGGTCATATGGGTCATAAATAAATTTCGATGTTTGACAGTCTCGTGTTGAGAGATCATTATTTTCTATACTAACGCCTGATGTTACCCACATTAAAGAGAAAATTAAATTTTTACTGGTGTTTGGTATGTAGTTCCACGATTTTGTCATTAAGGCTGACGGGAATCTTCAAATTGTTTACTTGAATGCCCTTGATGAGTCTGGACGGTCAGTTTAAACACAGGAGCTTTGGACAAAAAGGAAAATTATCGAACAAAAAACTAAACTTTAAAACAACAAGAGGCCCATGAGAGCCTGATAACACTCGCCTGTAATTTCAGTTTCTGGCATTCGACTTATTTGTAGATCTTACTTTTCTGAACAATTTTATCATTTACACTTTCTCTCTTTTTCTGTAACAATATTTAAGATAATACATAACCCAAAACTGTAAAATCTCCTAAAACTTAACGTTCAATTCAAGTTTTTAAGTTTTTGCCCAAGTAGTTTTTCAGAGAAGAAGATTTTTGAAAAAGTAATAAGAGTTTCACAAGAAATGTAAAAAAAAAAAAAAAAACGTTTTAAGGGCAATAACTCATTAAGGGTCAATTGACTATTTTGGTCATGCTGAATTGTTTGTAGATCTTACTTAGCTGAACATTTATTGCCATTTATACTTCTCTATCTGTTATAATATTAACGAAATCAACAAAAAAAACCCAGTAAAAATGAACAAAAACTAAACTATTTCAAACAGTAACCCAACAATGGGTTGTCAAACTTGTCTGAAAATTTCATAACAGTTAGATCATGACCCATTTGTCACTTTAACTCACTTTCACTTTTGCTCTTTAAACTGCTGTAGTTTTTGAGATATAAGCCAAAACTGCTTTTGTCCCCTATGTTCTATTTTTAGCCATGGCGGCCATGGTTGTTGATGGATCAAAACTTCGGATACAATTTACAAACTAGATACCCTAAGGAACATTAGTTAAAGTTTGGAAGTATTTGGCCCAGTAGTTTCAGAGAAGAAGATTTTTGAAAAAAGAAATAGACTTGCACGATAAAATGTAAAAAATAAACGTTTTAAAGGAAATAACTCCTCAAGGAGTCAATTGACTATTTTGATTATTTGAATTATATGTAGATCCTACTTAGCTGAACATTTTTGCCATTTACACTTTCTCTTTATCTATTATAATATTAAAGATACTAATTAACCAAAAACAGTTAAATTTCATAAAAATAAACTATTTCGGACAGTAACCCTACAATGGGTGGTCCAATTGGTCTGAGCATTTGATAACAGATAGATTTTGACTCATTCATCACTTCAACTCCTGTCACCTTTGCTCTAACTGCTACAGTTTTTGAGATAAAAGCCAAAAATGTTCTTTTTAGCCATGGTGGCCATGTTTGTTAATGGATCAAAACTTCGGATACAATTAATAAACCATTTATCCTAAGGAACATTCAATTAAAGTTTAGAAGAATTAGGCCCAGTAGTTTCAGAGGAGAAGATTTTAAAATGTACTTTGACCTTTAATGGTTTACTTTTACAAATTGTGACTTGGATGGAGAGTTGTCCCATTGACACTCATACCACATCTTCTTATATCTATGATGAACACATTGTGTAAAATTGTCTTTAAAGGGCAAAAACTCCATAAGAGGTCAATTGACAATTTTTGTCATATTAACTTTTTTGTAGATCTAACTTTTCTGAACGTTTTTATTGTTTATAGTTTATCTTCAATAATATTCAAGATAATAACCAAAACTTCAAAATTTGCTTACAATTACCAATTTAGTGGCAGCAATCCAACAATGGATTGTTCGGTTCGTCTAAAAATTTCATGTCTAGCCGATAGATCTTCACCTATTGAACATTTTACCCTTGTCAGATTTGCTCTCAATGATTTAGTTTTTGAGATATAAGCCAAAAGCTACATTTGACCCATATGTTCTATTTTTAGCCATGGCGGCCATGTTTGTTGATGGATCAAAATCCGCATACAGTTTATAAACTAGATACCCTAGGGAACATTCGGTTAAAGTTTGAAGGTATTTTGCTCAGTAGTTTCAGAGGAGAAGATTCTTTAAATAGTTTACGACGACGACAGACGATGACAGCCAACGGACGACGACGGACGTCAAGTGATGGCATAAGCTTAAATGGCCCTCAAAGGGCCAGGTGAGCTATAAAGGAAATTGGACAAAAAGTAACGAACAAAAAGCAAAAGATTCGGACAAAAAGCAAATCGGACTAACAGCAATTTTGGACTAAAAAGTACATCTAAAAAGTGCAGAAAAATCTCACTGTATCACAACTGCCCAAGATTAGGAGAGGGTTCAGCGCTTATGGTGTGTTTAGCCTTGCAAATGCATAGTTCAAGACAGAAGCCTGTTATTTAGTGGTTGTCGTTTGTTTCTCTCTTTCTGTAATTTTTCGTAAATTATCTTTTTTTATAAATCATGCTGTTTGGTTTTCTCGTTTAATTGTGTAAAGTGTTGGCACGTCAGGTCCTTTTTATAACTTCTCGCTGTCTTAAGTCTTTAGACCAAATGCTGCCAGGATTTGACGCCGCCGCCTGTCGTATTAAATATGACAGTTAACGTAATGAACTGTATTCTTTCCTCCGCTGTAAATGTCCTGCTTTCAACAAAACGAAATAATGCACATCATACAAAGAATGCACACCTATAAGACCATCAAAATAAACTGAGTAAGAATGCACACCTATAAGATCATCAAAATAAACAGAATGCACACCTATAAGACCATCAAAATAAACTGAGTAAGAATGCACACCTATAAGACCATCAAAATAAACTGAGTAAGAATGCACACCTATAAGACCATCAAAATAAACTGAGTAAGAATGCACACCTATAAGACCATCAAAATAAACTGAGTAAGAATGCACACCTATAAGACCATCAAAATAAACAGAATGCACACCTATAAGACCATCAAAATAAACAGAATGCACACCTATAAGACCATCAAAATAAACTGAGTAAGAATGCACACCTATAAGACCATCAAAATAAACTGAGTAAGAATGCACACCTATAAGACCATCAAAATAAACTGAGTAAGAATGCACACCTATAAGACCATCAAAATAAACTGAGTAAGAATGTACACCTATAAGACCATCAAAATAAACAGAATGCACACCTATAAGACCATCAAAATAAACAGAATGCACACCTATAAGACCATCAAAATAAACAGAATGCACACCTATAAGACCATCAAAATAAACAGAATGCACACCTATAAGACCATCAAAATAAACTGAGTAAGAATGCACACCTATAAGACCATCAAAATAAACTGAGTAAGAATGCACACCTATAAGACCATCAAAATAAACTGAGTAAGAATGCACACCTATAAGACCATCAAAATAAACTGAGTAAGAATGTACACCTATAAGACCATCAAAATAAACAGAATGCACACCTATAAGACCATCAAAATAAACTGAGTAAGAATGTACACCTATAAGACCATCAAAATAAACAGAATGCACACCTATAAGACCATCAAAATAAACAGAATGCACACCTATAAGACCATCAAAATAAACTGAGTAAGAATGCACACCTATAAGACCATCAAAATAAACTGAGTAAGAATGCACACCTATAAGACCATCAAAATAAACTGAGTAAGAATGCACACCTATAAGACCATCAAAATAAACTGAGTAAGAATGCACACCTATAAGACCATCCTGAGTAAGAATGCACACCTATAAGACCATCAAAATAAACTGAGTAAGAATGCACACCTATAAGACCATCAAAATAAACTGAGTAAGAATGCACACCTATAAGACCATCAAAATAAACTGAGTAAGAATGCACACCTATAAGACCATCAAAATAAACAGAATGCACACCTATAAGACCATCAAAATAAACTGAGTAAGAATGCACACCTATAAGACCATCAAAATAAACTGAGTAAGAATGCACACCTATAAGACCATAAAAAAACTGAGTAAGAATGCACACCTATAAGACCATCAAAATAAACTGAGTAAGAATGTACACCTATAAGACCATCAAAATAAACAGAATGCACACCTATAAGACCATCAAAATAAACAGAATGCACACCTATAAGACCATCAAAATAAACTGAGTAAGAATGCACACCTATAAGACCATCAAAATAAACTGAGTAAGAATGCACACCTATAAGACCATCAAAATAAACAGAATAACAAACCGTAGTCTTTTTCTTTGCATTCAGTACCCGAAAATATTTTAAAAGTATCAAATTTGCTTTTTATCCCTTTTAGTACAAAAAACACTGCCTGTTTATTGAGGATTTCGAATGAAAATCATATTTGATTGGCCTCACGCGGCTTTTATAACTTTGTGCAATACTTTGCATTAACCCAACAAGGAAAATAGGAAAATGGTGCGCGTTTTCGAAAAGACGTTCCAATTAATTTAACGCAATTTTTCTGTAACACTTAATAATAGCAATATCTGACATGCTGCGGACACGGCCCGGTGTTGTTTACAAAGCGAAGGAAGCACGTCATATTAGAATGTTTGATAACGAAGCACGCCATATTAGAATGTTTGATAACGATGCACTTCATATTGGTACACATTTATTAAAGTTTGATAACATGATCAAATCAACAAGATATTAAGGATAAAAGACCACCAACCGACCTCTGTCATCCATATTTATCAACAAGAATGTTAAGAAGGCTTATTCGTACAAAGGTTACTTCCTAAATAACGAAATAGACTCGTACATAATTAAGGATTAAGAAAGATTGAAACTTCCTCAAAGCTTTACTGTTACCGACATCATCATCATCAGTATATTAACTTCTTCTTCTCGAACAGGTAATTCTATGTACGATATACTGGAAACTAAATGAGCCTATTTATCAATCATTTTTTAATTTTATTAATGCATGTATTTTACATGATGAAATTAATAAACGTAATTTATGCTAGTTTTCTTTTGAATCAAAAATAAAAATAAAAACCGTGTTTTCTGTTCGAATTAAATGATTATTTTGAAAATAATGATATTTAAAACAAGAACCGATTAACATTTGTCACTGTTATTTTTAACTTCTCAATACATCTGGTTCTGGTTTATTTCTTTCAAAGAAATTTGTATTTGTTTCTTTATTTTTATTTAAACTTTAACAATGTCATTGTTGATTTAATCAATTTTATTAAAATTATTGAAATACTTTTTCTTTTTTTAATTATTTATCATAATTATTTTAATCTTGAATTAATTTATATAGTACTATTTGTAAATGTGCATTTCATTTTATAGAGGAAAACATAAAATGGACTGCCTGCCTGTCGTAACTTTGATTGCCTGTTTTGTATCTATTAGTATAGTCATGCAAGGTAGGATATTGTTCTTGTATCTTTATTTCTGGAGACACTTTCAAACTGTACGGAAGCTTGCTTTATTATACTACACGAACTTTTCTTTTCCTAGTTTACAAGGTTCCATGTCACAAAGGGAAAGCTGGGTTTGAGTTTGGGGTAATTCAAACGTTTAGGAATTTAAATAAAAAGTGGCCAAAAACAAGCATTTTCTAGTTTCCAGACAATAACTTGTGTTCAAGTGTATGGATCTCTCTGAAATTGTACTGCAAGGTACCATACCACAAAGGGAAGGCTGGGATTGAGTTTGGGGGTGATGATTCATAAGGGGTTCAAAAATGGGGATTTTTTTCCTTTTTTCTTTAAAATTTTCCATTTTAATGATTTAAAAATTTTTTTAAGTTTTAGACCACATTCATTCTGTGTCAGAAACCTATGCTGTGTCAAATATTTAATCACAATCCAAATTCAGTGCTGGATCAAGCTTGAATGTTGTGTCCATACCCCCAACTGTTCAGGGTTCGACCTCTCATGTCGTATCAAGCTGCTTCCAGCGGAGCATTTTATTAATTTTAGTCCGTTTTCAAATTTGTCCACATTTTAAAGTCCAAAGGGTCCAAATTTTAACTTAGTTTAATTTTAATAAAATTGAACTCTAATTAGGGCAATGTATGGTTCTTTGATATACAGAAATAATCAAATATCCTGAATATAAATATGTACTTAGATACATTTATGATTTTGATCCCAGTTTTCAAGTTGGTTCAAAAGGGTCCACAATTTAACTGTTTGATTTCAACAATAATTTTATATATGCTAAATCTAACCTGTATTTAGTTTTGGGCCCTGTTATGAAATTGGTTTACATTGAGGGCCAAAGTGTCCAAAATTAAACTAAATTTGAAATCTCAATTTGATATTGGGGTTCTCTGATATGCTGAATCTATTAAACTATATAAAGATATACCATATTTATTCTGTGTTAGAAACCTATTCTTTGTCAAATATTTAATCCTATTACAAATTCAGAGCTGTATCATGCTTGAATGTTCTGTCCAAACTTGCATTTTTCTTCATCTTCAACAAAATTTGTACTTTACTGAGATAACTGGTGTTATCTTTTAAATGAAACTTTAATCATGACAATATGTGGATGATTTTCTGATGTCAAACATTTTCAAGATGGCCACCAAGGATGGCAAAAAAGTTGTCAATTTTATTTCCTGTCAGTGGTATACATGTATATGAAATATAAAAAATAATGTGGTAGGATTGCCAACAATGAGAACAAGTGACATATTGGCCTTCAACAATGAGCAAGACCCATACTGCATATATATTCAGCCATAAAAGGCCCCAAAATAAGAAAAGTAAAAAAATGAAAACTAACAGTCTGATTTATGTATGTATGTATGCTTGTGGTTTCAGATCTAGACTCACAGCTAAGCTTTCTGTCAACAACAACTGAACTCTCACAGTAGTCAGCATCAGATTGGGAGACTGATAATGCTTCTGACAGAAACAATTTCAACCAACCAAACAAGCAACAGAAACTTTCCAACTTTAAAACATCAGTTAAATCTTCCATGGGATGATGTCTCAAAAAATAGCAGTTCATCATTTATGGAGATTTTAATGTTATGGATTTTCTTTTACAAGAAAGTTAATGTACACTTTCTTTATAGTAAAACCTAGCCGCTCAAGTATAAAAACACATTCAACTTTATTGAAATTTGAAGATTCATATAACTTATTTTAATTCTGTTATTTCCCAGGATGTGATGTAGAGCCTTATAGGTACAGTAATCTTAACAGCTATCCAATTTCATTCAAAATTCTTTATACATTTTTCACTAGTATATATAGACTAAGTAATTTGTTTTTTGTCTAGTTATGGGAATTTTTTTTATATGCATTTATGATTTTCATGTTTGTATTGACCACATTGCAGCAACATAGATATAGGTACTATTTACAGTTTTCTCTTTAAATTTTAAATCATTATCTTAATAACTTTAGAAAAGTATATATATATATATATTGATAAAACTATCAACATGACAAGATCTAAATAGTTATCCCCAAAATTTTCTGAAAAATTGGACATAACATCAATGAGCTGTCCTGAAATGTGTAAATTTACAAATTTTCACAGTTTTCTGCTATTATCCGACAGCTATATCAATATATTATAAGAATAAATTGCAAAAGTGGTCAGAAGAAACTTTTTTAGTCTGAACTTATTCTGAATTGTTTAACTTCTTATTTTAAATTTATTGCTTTTGAAATTTGTGTTTTTATCGTTTTACATGTTTTAGGTACACAATTTGTCAATACGAGCTATTTCAGCTCCTGGGAGCCTCTAGATTTATAATGAATAATTTGTATTTATGTATGATTATTTTTAATGTATTAAATGAAACATTAATTATTCTTTTCCATTTGTTGTTATACTTATTTATAAGTCCATATCCTATCATATGTCAGATTTACAAATTAGATTGCAAAATTGAGAAAATTTGAATATGCAGGCTACCCCAATTTGTTGTGGCATATACCAGACACCAACATTATTTGCCGAGCTTGATATTTTTTTGATTGGGTATATATAGTTATACATTAAGGAGTTATTGCCCTTTAAAGTCAATTTTTACAATTTTCATAAATTTTGTAAATTTTTGTAAATTTTACAAAATATTTTCCACTGTAATTACTGGGCCAAGTTCATTATAGATAGAGATAATTGTAAGCAGCAAGAATGTTCAGTAAAGTAAGTTCTACAAACACATCACCATCACCAAAACACAATTTTGTCATGAATCCATCTGTGTCCTTTGTTTAATATGCACATAGACCAAGGTGAGCGACACAGGCTCTTTAGAGCCTCTAGTTAGTTCACCTGGACGGAAGGGCCAAGTGAGCTTTTCTCATCACTTGGGTTCTGTTGTCCGTGTTGTCCATTGTAGTCAATAACTTTTTTCAAAAATCTTCCTCTCTGGAACTACTGATCCAAATTTAACCAAACTTAGCCACAATTTTATTTTAAAAATGTGCCAGCCAACCAAGATGACGGACATGGTTAAAATAGAACATAGGAGTAAAATGCAAGTTTTGTCTATCATCTTGAAAACCACTATAAATAGAGAAAATCTGACAAGGCAGAAATGTTTGTAATGATGAGATCTGTAGTCCATTTAATACCAAATTGTCAGACGACTTTTACATGAGTTATTGCCCTTAAACGAAAAATTTTACCAACTTTTTATTTTTTTCTTTATTATTGAAAATTATAATAGATATAAACTTTATATAGCAAATATGATCAGCAAAATAAGTTCTCCAAGTAAGGCAACATGGTTGAAATCGTCTGAAGATCCCTTATTGTCCTTAAATGACAGATTTTAACAATTTTTTGCATTTTTGCCTAATATCTGAAAAACTATAATAGATAGAAAGAAACTTAAATAGGCAAAAAAATATCAGCAAGTCAAGAGGTACATTTAATCAAATTGATGAAATCGTCTGAGGACCCCTTATTGGAGTTACTGCCCATTAATGATGGTTTTGATCAATATTTTGCATTTTTGCGTTATATTTGACAAACTTTAATAGATAAATAGAAACTTAGATAAGCAAAAATGATCAGCAAGACAAAATATACAAATAGGGCTCCTTATTGGATTTGTTCTCTTTAATAACAAATTTTATCACTTTTTACAGCGGATGACCGTGAGGGCATTCGGGTGTATTGTTGCCACAGACATTTCTACCCACGTGACATTCGTTTTTGACTGGTAACCGTATAAATGCGCGGGTATTATCTTGTGCAAAATTACATTCCTTATTCAGTGGCGGATCCAGGGGGGGAATGTTTTGTCGTGAGAAATATATATATCAATAACAAATCAAGAATACCGAAAATTTATGTTAACACATGCGGAAGAATATCTCAAGAACGTTTTGTAACAAACGCGGGAAAATATGAATGCCTACTAAAATCCGATAATCTATTTGAAAAACGAATTATTAGAGAAGAGTGTCCACCATGCACTTGCACTGCACTATCATTAGAATAGAAGAATAGAATGATATACAAATGGATGAACATTTTATATAAGTGTTATACAAATATAAATACAACATATAACAACAAACCAGAGCGTACTGATGACAAATAATTATATAACTACAATATAATAGTTATTACGGTGAGGTTGAGTTCCCTGTCATTTATTCATCATTCACACACGAACTTGTCTCAGAAAAAATATGTCTTTCTACCTTAACCTAACTTTGAGGTATAGAGATGTAATTTTTTTCTGGGCCGTGACAAGTGCTTGTGACCATCCACCAGAACTTGCGGTCATCCAATGTTCAGTACCTCAGTACTTTGATTTGTATTGTTGCCTACTGTCTGAAAAACTATTAGAAACTTTAATAAGCAAAAATGATCAGCAAGATTAGATCAGCAAAGGAGAGATCTTTGTCATGAGTTCTATTCCACAACAAATGAAGGGCATCCATTGTTGAAGATGCATCTATAATAAGTGAGCAACACATGCATTTCTAAATTATTGTCAAAATGATATATTCAATATCCGCAATAATCATACATTTATTAAAAGAAATCAAGAGATGCCTCATGTGTTTATGTCCACTGTAATGCCATGGTCATATGGGTCATAAATAAATTTCGATGTTTGACAGTCTCGTGTTGAGAGATCATTATTTTCTATACTAACGCCTGATGTTACCCACATTAAAGAGAAAATTAAATTTTTACTGGTGTTTGGTATGTAGTTCCACGATTTTGTCATTAAGGCTGACGGGAATCTTCAAATTGTTTACTTGAATGCCCTTGATGAGTCTGGACGGTCAGTTTAAACACAGGAGCTTTGGACAAAAAGGAAAATTATCGAACAAAAAACTAAACTTTAAAACAACAAGAGGCCCATGAGAGCCTGATAACACTCGCCTGTAATTTCAGTTTCTGGCATTCGACTTATTTGTAGATCTTACTTTTCTGAACAATTTTATCATTTACACTTTCTCTCTTTTTCTGTAACAATATTTAAGATAATACATAACCCAAAACTGTAAAATCTCCTAAAACTTAACGTTCAATTCAAGTTTTTAGGTTTTTGCCCAAGTAGTTTTTCAGAGAAGAAGATTTTTGAAAAAGTAATTAGAGTTTCACAAGAAATGTTAAAAAAAAAAAAACGTTTTAAGGGCAATAACTCATTAAGGGGTCAATTGACTATTTTGGTCATGCTGAATTGTTTGTAGATCTTACTTAGCTGAACATTTATTGCCATTTATACTTCTCTATCTGTTATAATATTAACGAAATCAACAAAAAAAAACCAGTAAAAATGAACAAAAACTAAACTATTTCAAACAGTAACCCAACAATGGGTTGTCAAACTTGTCTGAAAATTTCATAACAGTTAGATCATGACCCATTTGTCACTTTAACTCACTTTCACTTTTGCTCTTTAAACTGCTGTAGTTTTTGAGATATAAGCCAAAAACTGCTTTTGTCCCCTATGTTCTATTTTTAGCCATGGCGGCCATGGTTGTTGATGGATCAAAACTTCGGATACAATTTACAAACTAGATACCCTAAGGAACATTAGTTAAAGTTTGGAAGTATTTGGCCCAGTAGTTTCAGAGAAGAAGATTTTTGAAAAAAGAAATAGACTTGCACGATAAAATGTAAAAAATAAACGTTTTAAAGGAAATAACTCCTTAAGGAGTCAATTGACTATTTTGATTATTTGAATTATATGTAGATCCTACTTAGCTGAACATTTTTGCCATTTACACTTTCTCTTTATCTATTATAATATTAAAGATACTAATTAACCAAAAACAGTTAAATTTCATAAAATAAACTATTTCGGACAGTAACCCTACAATGGGTGGTCCAATTGGTCTGAGCATTTGATAACAGATAGATTTTGACTCATTCATCACTTCAACTCCTGTCACCTTTGCTCTAACTGCTACAGTTTTTGAGATAAAAGCCAAAAAATGTTCTTTTTTTAGCCATGGTGGCCATGTTTGTTAATGGATCAAAACTTCGGATACAATTAATAAACCAGTTATCCTAAGGAACATTCAATTAAAGTTTAGAAGAATTAGGCCCAGTAGTTTCAGAGGAGAAGATTTTAAAATGTACTTTGACCTTTAATGGTTTACTTTTACAAATTGTGACTTGGATGGAGAGTTGTCCCATTGACACTCATACCACATCTTCTTATATCTATGATGAACACATTGTGTAAAATTGTCTTTAAAGGGCAAAAACTCCATAAGAGGTCAATTGACAATTTTGTCATATTAACTATTTTGTAGATCTAACTTTTCTGAACGTTTTTATTGTTTATAGTTTATCTTCAATAATATTCAAGATAATAACCAAAACTTCAAAATTTGCTTACAATTACCAATTTAGTGGCAGCAATCCAACAATGGATTGTTCGGTTCGTCTAAAAATTTCATGTCTAGCCGATAGATCTTCACCTATTGAACATTTTAACCCCTTGTCAGATTTGCTCTCAATGATTTAGTTTTTGAGATATAAGCCAAAAGCTACATTTGACCCATATGTTCTATTTTTAGCCATGGCGGCCATATTTGTTGATGGATCAAAATCCGCATACAGTTTATAAACTAGATACCCTAGGAACATTCGGTTAAAGTTTGAAGGTATTTTGTTCAGTAGTTTCAGAGGAGAAGATTCTTTAAATAGTTTACGACGACGACAGACGATGACAGCCAACGGACGACGACGGACGTCAAGTGATGGCATAAGCTTAAATGGCCCTCAAAGGGCCAGGTGAGCTATAAAGGAAATTGGACAAAAGTAACGAACAAAAGCAAAAGATTCGGACAAAAGCAAATCGGACTAACAGCAATTTTGGACTAAAAGTACATCTAAAAAGTGCAGAAAAATCTCACTGTATCACAACTGCCCAAGATTAGGAGAGGGTTCAGCGCTTATGGTGTGTTTAGCCTTGCAAATGCATAGTTCAAGACAGAAGCCTGTTATTTAGTGGTTGTCGTTTGTTTCTCTCTTTCTGTAATTTTTCGTAAATTATCTTTTTATAAATCATGCTGTTTGGTTTTCTCGTTTAATTGTGTAAAGTGTTGGCACGTCAGTTCCTTTTATAACTTCTCGCTGTCTTAAGTCTTTAGACCAAATGCTGCCAGGATTTGACGCCGCCGCCTGTCGTATTAAATATGACAGTTAACGTAATGAACTGTATTCTTTCCTCCGCTGTAAATGTCCTGCTTTCAACAAAACGAAATAATGCACATCATACAAAGAATGCACACCTATAAGACCATCAAAATAAACTGAGTAAGAATGCACACCTATAAGAACATCAAAATAAACAGAATGCACACCTATAAGACCATCAAAATAAACTGAGTAAGAATGCACACCTATAAGACCATCAAAATAAACTGAGTAAGAATGCACACCTATAAGACCATCAAAATAAACTGAGTAAGAATGCACACCTATAAGACCATCAAAATAAACTGAGTAAGAATGCACACCTATAAGACCATCAAAATAAACAGAATGCACACCTATAAGACCATCAAAATAAACAGAATGCACACCTATAAGACCATCAAAATAAACTGAGTAAGAATGCACACCTATAAGACCATCAAAATAAACTGAGTAAGAATGCACACCTATAAGACCATCAAAATAAACTGAGTAAGAATGCACACCTATAAGACCATCAAAATAAACTGAGTAAGAATGTACACCTATAAGACCATCAAAATAAACAGAATGCACACCTATAAGACCATCAAAATAAACAGAATGCACACCTATAAGACCATCAAAATAAACAGAATGCACACCTATAAGACCATCAAAATAAACAGAATGCACACCTATAAGACCATCAAAATAAACTGAGTAAGAATGCACACCTATAAGACCATCAAAATAAACTGAGTAAGAATGCACACTATAAGACCATCAAAATAAACTGAGTAAGAATGCACACCTATAAGACCATCAAAATAAACTGAGTAAGAATGTACACCTATAAGACCATCAAAATAAACAGAATGCACACCTATAAGACCATCAAAATAAACTGAGTAAGAATGTACACCTATAAGACCATCAAAATAAACAGAATGCACACCTATAAGACCATCAAAATAAACAGAATGCACACCTATAAGACCATCAAAATAAACTGAGTAAGAATGCACACCTATAAGACCATCAAAATAAACTGAGTAAGAATGCACACCTATAAGACCATCAAAATAAACTGAGTAAGAATGCACACCTATAAGACCATCAAAATAAACTGAGTAAGAATGCACACCTATAAGACCATCAAAATAAACTGAGTAAGAATGCACACCTATAAGACCATCAAAATAAACAGAATGCACACCTATAAGACCATCAAAATAAACTGAGTAAGAATGCACACCTATAAGACCATCAAAATAAACTGAGTAAGAATGCACACCTATAAGACCATAAAAAAAACTGAGTAAGAATGCACACCTATAAGACCATCAAAATAAACTGAGTAAGAATGTACACCTATAAGACCATCAAAATAAACAGAATGCACACCTATAAGACCATCAAAATAAACAGAATGCACACCTATAAGACCATCAAAATAAACTGAGTAAGAATGCACACCTATAAGACCATCAAAATAAACTGAGTAAGAATGCACACCTATAAGACCATCAAAATAAACAGAATAACAAACCGTAGTCTTTTTTCTTTGCATTCAGTACCCCGAAAATATTTTAAAAGTATCAAATTTGCTTTTATCCCTTTTAGTACAAAAAAACACTGCCTGTTTATTGAGGATTTCGAATGAAAAATCATATTTGATTGGCCTCACGCGGCTTTTATAACTTTGTGCAATACTTTGCATTAACCCAACAAGGAAAATAGGAAAATGGTGCGCGTTTTCGAAAAGACGTTCCAATTAATTTAACGCAATTTTCTGTAACACTTAATAATAGCAATATCTGACATGCTGCGGACACGGCCCGGTGTTGTTTACAAAGCGAAGGAAGCACGTCATATTAGAATGTTTGATAACGAAGCACGCCATATTAGAATGTTTGATAACGATGCACTTCATATTGGTACACATTTATTAAAGTTTGATAACATGATCAAATCAACAAGATATTAAGGATAAAAAGACCACCAACCGACCTCTGTCATCCATATTTATCAACAAGAATGTTAAGAAGGCTTATTCGTACAAAGGTTACTTCCTAAATAACGAAATAGACTCGTACATAATTAAGGATTAAGAAAGATTGAAACTTCCTCAAAGCTTTACTGTTACCGACATCATCATCATCAGTATATTAACTTCTTCTTCTCGAACAGGTAATTCTATGTACGATATACTGGAAACTAAATGAGCCTATTTATCAATCATTTTTAATTTTTATTAATGCATGTATTTTACATGATGAAATTAATAAACGTAATTTATGCTAGTTTTCTTTTGAATCAAAATAAAAATAAAAACCGTGTTTTCTGTTCGAATTAAATGATTATTTTGAAAATAATGATATTTAAAACAAGAACCGATTAACATTTGTCACTGTTATTTTTAACTTCTCAATACATCTGGTTCTGGTTTATTTCTTTCAAAGAAATTTGTATTTGTTTCTTTATTTTTATTTAAACTTTAACAATGTCATTGTTGATTTAATCAATTTTATTAAAATTATTGAAATACTTTTTCTTTTTTTTAATTATTTATCATAATTATTTTAATCTTGAATTAATTTATATAGTACTATTTGTAAATGTGCATTTCATTTTATAGAGGAAAACATAAAATGGACTGCCTGCCTGTCGTAACTTTGATTGCCTGTTTTGTATCTATTAGTATAGTCATGCAAGGTAGGATATTGTTCTTGTATCTTTATTTCTGGAGACACTTTCAAACTGTACGGAAGCTTGCTTTATTATACTACACGAACTTTTCTTTTCCTAGTTTCCTTATGTTTTTTTTCGCACTTTATTGAAAATCCATTTCATAGCCAATAGCCAGTTCTCATTTGTTTTTGAAATCACTGAATATGACTTATCATCGGGTGTTTACAAGGCAAACACATAAAGCGTCAATATAGGCATAGAAACTGTTAACCCTTCCAGGGCACGTAAAGCGACAATATAGGCGCAGAAGCTAATAGCCATTCCGGAGGATCTAATTCGTCCATATAGGCACAGAAACTGATGACCCTTCCAGAGCACGTTAAGCGTCAATATAGGCGTAGAAGCTGATGGCCACTCCGGAGCATCTAATGCGTCCATATAAGCACAGAAACTGATGTGACCATTCCAGAGCACGTAAAGCGTCAATATAGGCGCAGAAGCTGATAGCCATTCCGGAGCATCTAATGCGTCCATATAGGCACAGAAACTGATAACCCTTCCAGAGCACGTAAAGCGTCAATATAGGCGCAGAAGCTGATAGCCATTCCGGAGCATCTAATGCATCCATATAGGCACAGAAACTGATAACCCTTCCACAGCAGGTAAAGCGTCAATATAGGCGTAGAAGCTGATAACCCTTCCAGAGCATCGTATGCGTCCATATAGGCTGATAAAGTGATAACCCTTCCAGAGCACGTAACGCGTCAATATAGGAGCAGAAACTGACAACCCTTCCAGAGCACGTAAAGCTTCAATATAGGTGCAGAAGCTCATAACCCTTCCAGAGCATCTTATGCGTTCATATAGACTGATAAAGTGATAACCCTTCCAGAGCACGTAAAGCGTCAATAAAGGCGCCGAAGCTGATTACCCTTACAGAGCATCTAATGCATCCATATAGGCACAGGACCTTGTTATCCTTCTAGAGCACGTAAAGCGTCAATATAAGCGCAAAGCTGATAATCCTTCCAGAGCATCTAATGCGTCCATACAGGCACAGAAACTGATAACCCTTCCAGAACACATATAGCGTCAATATAAGTGCATGAGCTGATTACCCTTCCAGAGCACGGGAGTTCATCCCCCGTTTCTAAATAAGGTTGTGTTGCTTTTGCTTTAGATTAGTTTAATGTGTTGTCTTCTAATATATGATTAATGTTTCAACTTTTTTATTTCTTTCGGTAGCAACTCGAAAAGAATTGTTTTCATTTCAAACTTTTGCATTTAGTTCTCTCTAAGGCGAAACTTTATAAGTACCGATGTTTTGTTTTATATTTGCTAATGTCTAACAGTTGACCCTTAATTACTTCCTTACGTTTTGTATAAGCGTTGGCTTAAACAAATTCATTCTTATCAAAATGCTACTTTTTAAAACAAATAATGTTTTTAGGATTACAACATTGTTTTCGGATGTGAATAGATGATAGCTTTGAAAATTATCTTATTCAAATTCATTGCACGAGTCATATTTTCTTTGACTGTCCATGGCGTTAAAATACTTAATCCGTTGGATGTGTTTTAATTGATTTTAGTCTCTGATGCGTGAATTTTTGTGAATTGTTTTAGCTTTCAGTAACTGCGAGTATTCTCAAATCGTACTTTCGCGTTGAGGTGACCTGTTGACACAATTTGTTATGCATTTCTTTAATGCAAATAAACGATTTTCTTGATAGACAAAGGTTGTCTTATTTTGCTAGGATTCAAGGCCTTGACTCAAGTTAATTATTTCGAATTGTATCTGAAGAGCTTACGTCCTTAAAGCTTTAAATGGGGTGGGATTATCCACAATATATGATCAATTTATTTAATATGGTTGGTCTGGATCACTTTTACCACTCGAATGTCAACTCTAATATATTTAAACAGTTTCTTGGAAGGTTTGTTCGTAGAAGGAATATCAAGAAATAAATGATAAAAGCAGTCTAGATATTTTCTCCAAATTTAATTTTTCACAAGGAAGGCAACCATATCTTGTCGAACTTGCTGGACTTTAAGTCTGCAAGACTAAAATTGTTAACACCTACTAATTATTGTTTACCTATGAACAAAGTCTTGTGTAGGATGAATCTCAGCGAGAGTCCGACTTGCCAAATGTATTTATGTAATTCTGACGAGTCTATTAAACAGTTCCTCCTAGAGTGTTCTGGCTATTCTTCAATCCGAAATAAATACGAAACTGATATAAATGAAAATCTAAGTTTTACTTTCCCGAGCCTCTGCTTAATTCACAGAGTTATCGTCCTACGATAAAATACAAATACTGATTGGTGATTGTTTTTATCAGGTTGATCCTTATATCAGTAAAACTTTGGACAGGTTAAGTAAAAAATGTTGAGTGAAATGTACTCTAAGAGATCATTGGTTTTGGAACTTAAACTTTGAATGTTATTTGTTTATGTAATATGTTCTACGTAACACTTAGTATAGTTCACATTTTATATTGTACATAATGTTTATTTATTTCTCTTATATAAGATGTCTTATTTAACAATGTACCAATTTTTAACTCTGAAAATGTTATATGAATATTTTTACTTGCCTGTATTCATTGCATATGCTGTTAGACGCATTTGTGGATACCCTGTCCGCAAGTGCCCCCGTTGTAAAGGGTAGTTTCTAAATAGATATAATCCGTTCATCCTATTTCGACTCTTTAAAATTCAAGAGTCTATCCTAAATTGAGGTAAATTATATGGCTTTCCAAATACTGTTTCGATCCCTAACATCACTCTATAAATATAGATTATCCGGCGAGGAAGAACAAAAATTTGCGAAAGCAAATTTACAGATCTAACATTGTTGGGCTGATGTTTAGACGAGTTGTATATACAGAAATGTACAAAGCCATGTATCGCCATCACTGCTGGTGATCCGATGGAGAAATCTGTTGTAGAGTTGTCACTGGTTCAGACGTACTTATATATATATATTTAAATCAAAATCAAAATCAGATGCGAATCTATTGTTGGGAGAATTTTTGGGGTACATCTTCAAAATAACTTTGTTAAATAAAGCTGAATGACGGACCAAGTAACAGAGCACCTTAATCAGATCTGATCATAAACGGTTAGCACCACACATAGTGTTCTTAATTAAAAAAATTATCACAAATCTGGTCGGCGGTTGAATTTGAAATTGTAAGACATGCAACCAAATAAATACTAATATATTCGACAACTTTCCCATTATTATAAGAAAATGCAATAAAAGTATGAGCATTTTAAGTAATCAATGTACATCATTATATAAAAAGCAGATGTGGTGTGATTGCCAATGAGACAACTATTCACAATGACACAGAAATTAACAACTATAGGTCACCGTACGACCTTCAACAATGAGCAAAGCCCACACCGCATAGTCAGCTATAAAAGGCCCCGAAATGACAAATGTAAAACAGTTCAGACGAGAAAACTAACGGCCTAGTTTATGAACGAAAGAATGAACGAAAAAAAAATATGTAACACAACAAACGACAACCACTGAATTACTGGCTCCTGACTTGGGACAGGCACATAGACACAGAATGTGGCGGGGTTAAACATGTTAGCGGGATCCCAACCCTCTCCTAACCTGGGACAATGTTGTAACAATATAACCTAAGAGCGAACAATAAAAATCAGTTTAAAAAGGATTTACTCATCAGATGGATACAAATAGAAATACATCTAACAAAACACAGAATGGACGTGACCGAGTACTTGTACATCACAATAACAAAAATACACTAGTACAGATCTGAGAGTATTCGAATTTACTGACAGCTAGTTCAAAGTATTAAGAACTATGACCGATGGATTCGTTTTACGTTGGATGATTGTTTCTCTTCGTTTGTTTTCCTAAATGAAGGTGTTGTCTAACAGAACACCTCTCATTAATCATTTAACACACATGAATATATCTCATCAATATTGTGGGACCATGAACTCATTTATACTCAACATAAAACCAAAACATGTACTAATAGTTCCTTATTTAGGAGCTGACGCCCAGGATAATTGTACTGCTCCAGAAATGACGGATTGCCAAATGAGTTACGACGGCGCGGTAGGAATCGCAGAAGGAGACAAGAAGATAATATGCAGGTCAGACTGTTTTTATGTACTATTTTTTGTTTAATTAATTCATTTGTGTTTATCTTATTTTATATTGCTGCGAAATAATTTCATTGCCCTTTTTATGCATCATTATTAAGTATTGCCTAAGGCCAATAAACTGCATTCCTCTATATAGCATTGGGGCCTCGGTGGCCGAGTGGTCTAAGTAGTTACTACTGTAATCACTAGCCAGTCAACACTGAGGTTGTGAGTTCAAACCCCTCTCGTGCGGGTGCACTCGACTCTAATCTTAATTGACTAGGATTGTCAGTTTTTCTATCGAAGGTCGGTGGTTTTCTCCGGGCACTCCGGCTTCCTCCACCAATGAAAGAACCTTAGTGAGCACGCTCACATACCCCACGTCCCACATTGTCATTGGAGAAATAAAATAAGTGTAAGAAAAAAATTGTATCAGAAAAAAATTGAATCATAATTTCCTGTCAATATGCACATCTACATAGTATGTCCATATTATGTACACAGTTTCATGAAATTCTGTTGTGTGGTTTGAGAGGAGTTGCGATGACAAACTGTTGCAGAAGTACATTGAAGCAAATAAGTTCAAAGGGCGTAACTCCTGGAAAAAATTGAATCGTAATTTCCTGTCAATATGCACATCTACGTAGTATGTCCTTATTATCTGAAAAGGTTTGATGAAATTCTGTTGTGTGGTTTGAGAGGAGTTGCGATGACAAAAGGTTGCAGTAGTATATTGGGCAAATAAGTTCAAAGGGCGTAACTCCTGGAAAAAAATTGAATCGTCATTTCCTGTCGATATGCACATCTACGTAGTATGTCCTTATTATCTTAAAAGTTTTCATGAAATTCTGTTGTGTGGTTTGAGAGGAGTTGCGATATGACAAAAGGTTGCAGTAGTATATTGGGCAAATAAGTTCAAAGGGCGTAGCTCCTGGAAAAAAATTGAATCGTAATTTCCTGTCGATATGCACATCTACGTAGTATGTCCTTATTATCTGAAAAGTTTTCATGAAATTCTGTTGTGTGGTTTGAGAGGAGTTGCGATGACAAAAGGTTGCAGTAGTATATTGGGCAAATAAGTTCAAAGGGCGTAACTCCTGGGAAAAAATTGAATCGTAATTTCCTGTCGATATGCACATCTACGTAGTATGTCCTTATTATCTGAGGTTTCATGAAATTCTGTTGTGTGGTTTGAGAGGAGTTGCGATGACAAAAGGTTGCAGTAGTATATTGGGCAAATAAGTTCAAAGGGGCGTAACTCCTGGAAAAAATTGAATCGTAATTTCCTGTCGATATGCACAACTACATAGTATGTCCTTATTATCTAAAAGGTTTAGTGAAATTCTGTTGTGTGGTTTGAGAGGAGTTGCGATGACAAGAAACAGGACTGACGGATGGACTGACGGACGGACGGACTGACGGACGACGGACGGACGGGTCAAAAACATTATACCCTCCGCAACTCGTTGCGTGGGGTATAATTAGGAAAAGTGTGAGGTATTTTTGTTGTTTTCAAAACTTACCAAATAATATAAAATACAGATTAAATGTTCAGAATAGGAAATATAATTCAACAGTGCTGAAGTTGGTTACTTTTGCACAATGATTGATATTTCTGGTACACTGACTTCCCTAAAGGTCATAAAATAGCACTTTATTATGTACATTTATTTACAAATCTGCCTTATTTACATGTAATCCAGTATTCGCATCTATTTACAATGAAAGAACCTTAGTGAGCACGCTCACATACCCACGTCCCCACATTGTCATTGGAGAAACAAAATAAGTGTAAGAAAAAAATTGTATCAGAAAAAAATTGAATCATAATTTCCTGTCAATATGCACATCTACATAGTATGTCCTTATTATCTACACAGTTTCATGAAATTCTGTTGTGTGGTTTCAGAGGAGTTGCGATGACAACCTGTTGCAGAAATACATTGAAGCAAATAAGTTCAAAGGGCGTAACTCCTGGAAAAAAATTGAATCGTAATTTCCTGTCGATATGCACATCTACGTAGTATGTCCTTATTATCTGAAAAGGTTTCATGAAATTCTGTTGTGTAGTTTGAGAGGAGTTGCGATGACAAAAGGTTGCAGTAGTATATTGGGCAAATAAGTTCAAAGGGGCGTAACTCCTGGAAAAAAAATTGAATCGTAATTTCCTGTCGATATGCACATCTACGTAGTATGTCCTTATTATCTGAAAAGGTTTCATGAAATTCTGTTGTGTGGTTTGAGAGGAGTTGCGATGACAAAAGGTTACAGTAGTATATTGGGCAAATAAGTTCAAAGGGGCGTAACTCCTGGAAAAAAATTGAATCGTAATTTCCTGTCGATATGCACATCTACGTAGTATGTCCTTATTATCTGAAAAGGTTTCATGAAATTCTGTTGTGTGGTTTGAGAGGAGTTGCGATGATAAACTGTTGCAGTAGTACATTAAAGTAAATAAGTTCAAAGGGGCATAACTCCTAGAAAAAGAATTGAATCGTAATTTCCTGTCGATATGCACAACTACATAGCATGTCCTTATTATCTAAAAGGTTTCGTGAAATTCTGTTGTGTGGTTTGAGAGGAGTTGCGATGACAAGAAACAGGACTGACGGACGGACTGACGGACGGACGGACGGACAGGTCAAAACATTATACCCTCCGCAACTCGTTGCGTGGGGTATAATAAAACTGGCCGCCACGAAATAACCTAAATGCGGTGCTTAAAAGTGGCGTTAAAACACCAAAAATCTAAATCAAATCTATATAGCATCCAACCAAATAGATTTAGGAATATATTAATATATGATGATATATGTATTCCGATATAGCATGCTCCCAAATAAAAAAAAAATAGATATATTCCGATGTTTAGCAAGCTGCCAAATCATGCAAATAAAAATAAGTGATAATAGATGTATTCCTCTTTCACTCTAATGAAATAGGCACTGGCTACGATTACGTTGAAATGTAAAAATAAAAGCGCACTGCTGGATATGTAGAAGCTGCAATAGAAAACAAGATTAAAAAAAGATGACCTTAGACACAACTATTAATGTGACGTTCGTAATTAATCTGTTCCTAATACAACCTACCATTCCGGCAATTAGTGTCCAATGTAACAATAACTCTTTTATTATTGTTACATTTTATCGTAATCGAAGCCAGTGCCTAATTGGTAAAAGAAAATTAATGGAAATAATAAAAATAGTCCAAATGTTTTGCCTTCTTTCACCTTTGCTCTAACTGCTACAGTTTTGAGATAAAAGCCAAAAATGTTCTTTTTAGCCATGGTGGCCATGTTTGTTAATGGATCAAAACTTCGGATACAATTAATAAACCAGTTATCCCAAGGAACATTCAATTAAAGTTTAGAAGAATTAGGCCCAGTAGTTTCAGAGGAGAAGATTTTAAAATGTACTTTGACCTTTAATGGTTTACTTTTACAAATTGTGACTTGGATGGAGAGTTGTCCCATTGACACTCATACCACATCTTCTTATATCTATGATGAACACATTGTGTAAAATTGTCTTTAAAGGGCAAAAACTCCATAAGAGGTCAATTGACAATTTTTGTCATATTAACTTTTTTGTAGATCTAACTTTTCTGAACGTTTTTATTGTTTATAGTTTATCTTCAATAATATTCAAGATAATAACCAAAAACTTCAAAATTTGCTTACAATTACCAATTTAGTGGCAGCAATCCAACAATGGATTGTTCGGTTCGTCTAAAAATTTCATGTCTAGCCGATAGATCTTCACCTATTGAACATTTTTACCCCTTGTCAGATTTGCTCTCAATGATTTAGTTTTTGAGATATAAGCCAAAAGCTACATTTGACCCATATGTTCTATTTTTAGCCATGGCGGCCATGTTTGTTGATGGATCAAAATCCGCATACAGTTTATAAACTAGATACCCTAGGGAACATTCGGTTAAAGTTTGAAGGTATTTTGCTCAGTAGTTTCAGAGGAGAAGATTCTTTAAATAGTTTACGACGACGACAGACGATGACAGCCAACGGACGACGACGGACGTCAAGTGATGGCATAAGCTTAAATGGCCTCAAAGGGCCAGGTGAGCTATAAAGGAAATTGGACAAAAGTAACGAACAAAAGCAAAAGATTCGGACAAAAGCAAATCGGACTAACAGCAATTTTGGACTAAAAGTACATCTAAAAGTGCAGAAAATCTCACTGTATCACAACTGCCCAAGATTAGGAGAGGGTTCAGCGCTTATGGTGTGTTTAGCCTTGCAAATGCATAGTTCAAGACAGAAGCCTGTTATTTAGTGGTTGTCGTTTGTTTCTCTCTTTCTGTAATTTTTCGTAAATTATCTTTTTTTATAAATCATGCTGTTTGGTTTTCTCGTTTAATTGTGTAAAGTGTTGGCACGTCAGGTCCTTTTTATAACTTCTCGCTGTCTTAAGTCTTTAGACCAAATGCTGCCAGGATTTGACGCCGCCGCCTGTCGTATTAAATATGACAGTTAACGTAATGAACTGTATTCTTTCCTCCGCTATAAACTGTAAATGTCCTGCTTTCAACAAAACGAAATAATGCACATCATACAAAGAATGCACACCTATAAGACCATCAAAATAAACTGAGTAAGAATGCACACCTATAAGACCATCAAAATAAACTGAGTAAGAATGCACACCTATAAGACCATCAAAATAAACTGAGTAAGAATGCACACCTATAAGACCATCAAAATAAACTGAGTAAGAATGCACACCTATAAGACCATCAAAATAAACTGAGTAAGAATGCACACCTATAAGATCATCAAAATAAACTGAGTAAGAATGCACACCTATAAGACCATCAAAATAAACTGAGTAAGAATGCACACCTATAAGACCATCAAAATAAACAGAGTAAGAATGCACACCTATAAGACCATCAAAATAAACTGAGTAAGAATGCACACCTATAAGACCATCAAAATAAACTGAGTAAGAATGCACACCTATAAGACCATCAAAATAAACAGAGTAAGAATGCACACCTATAAGACCATCAAAATAAACAGAGTAAGAATGCACACCTATAAGACCATCAAAATAAACTGAGTAAGAATGCACACCTATAAGACCATCAAAATAAACTGAGTAAGAATGCACACCTATAAGACCATCAAAATAAACTGAGTAAGAATGCACACCTATAAGACCATCAAAATAAACTGAGTAAGAATGCACACCTATAAGACCATCAAAATAAACTGAGTAAGAATGCACACCTATAAGACCATCAAAATAAACAGAATAACAAACCGTAGTCTTTTTTCTTTGCATTCAGTACCCCGAAAATATTTTAAAAGTCTCAAAATTATCTTTTTATACCCTTTTAGTACAAAAAAAAAAACGCTGCCTGTTTATTTAGGATTTCGAATGAAAAATCATATTTGATTGGCCTCGCGCGGCTTTTATAATTTTGTGCAATACTTTGCATTAACCCAACAAGGAAATAGGAAAATGGTGCGCGTTTTCGAAAAGACGTTCCAATTTAACGCAATTTTTCTGTTACACTTAATAGTAGCAATATCTGACATGTTGCGGACACGGCCCAGTGTTGTTTAGGGAGCTACCATTTGATTTTTAGGGGGGGGGGCTAGGATGAAATTTGAAAAAATTGGCAGGACAGGAGTTTTGAGTTAAAAATTGGCAAGACAGGAGTTTTGAGTTAAAAAAGGCAGGATGAGCAACTTGGTAAAAAAAAAGGCAGGATGACAATTTGTGTAAAAATTCAGGATAAACTAGTAAAAAAGGCAGGACCGAATAGAGCAAAATAAAAAGGCAGGGCAGGACAGAGATTACAACTAAAAAAGCAGGACAAAATTTTTCATCCTAGCCCCCTATAAAATCAAATGGTAGCTCCCTTACAAAGCGAAGGAAGCACGTCATATCAGAAAGTTTGATAACGAAGCACGCCATATTAGAATGTTTGATAACGATGCACTTCATATTGGTACACATTTATTAAAGTTTGATAACATGATCAAGTCAACAAGATATTAACGATAAAAAAAGACCACCAACCGACCTCTGTAATCCATATTTATCAACAAGAATGTTAGGAGGGCTTATTTGTACAAAGGTTACTTGCTAAATAACGAAATAGACTCGTACATAATTAAGGATTAAAAAAGATTGAAACTTCCTCATAGCTTTAGTGTTACCGACATCATCATCATCAGTATATTCACTTCTTCATCTCGAACAGGTAATTCTATGTACGATATACTGGAAACTAAATGAGCCTATTTATCAATCATTTTTTTAATTTTTATTAATGCATGTATTTTACATGATGAAATTAATAAACGTAATCTATGCTAGTTTTCTTTTGAATCAAAATAAAAACAAAAAACCGTGTTTTCTATTTTCGAATTGAATGATTATTTTGAAAATAATGATATTTAAAACAAGAACCGATTAACATTTGTCACTGTTATTTTTAACTTCTCAATACATCTGGTTCTGGTTTATTTCTTTCAAAGAAATTTGTATTTGTTTCTTTTTTATTTAAACTTTAACAATGTCATTGTTGTTTTAATAAAATTTATTAAAATTATTGAAATACTTTTCCTTTTTTTTAATTATTTATCATAATTATTCTAATCTTGAATTAATTTATATAGTACTAAATGTGCATTTCATTTTAAAGAGGGAAAACATAAAAATGGACTGCCTGCCTGTCGTAACTTTGATTGCCTGTTTTGTATCTATTAGTATAGTCATGCAAGGTAGGATATTGTTCTTGTATCTTTATTTTTGGAGACACTTTCAAACTGTACGGAAGCTTGCTTTATTATACTACATGAATTTTTCTTTTCCTAGTTTCCTTATGGTTTTTTTTCGCACTTTATTGAAAATCCATTTCATAGCCAATAGCCAGTTCTCATTTGTTTTTGAAATCACTGAATATGACTTATCATCGGGTGTTTACAAGGCAAACACATAAAGCGTCAATATAGGCATAGAAACTGTTAACCCTTCCAGGGCACGTAAAGCGACAATATAGGCGCAGAAGCTGATAGCCATTCCGGAGCATCTAATGCGTCCATATAGGCACAGAAACTGATGACCCTTCCAGAGCACGTTAAGCGTCAATATAGGCGCAGAAGCTGATAGCCACTCCGGAGCATCTAATGCGTCCATATAAGCACAGAAACTGATGTGACCATTCCAGAGCACGTAAAGCGTCAATATAGGCGCAGAAGCTGATAGCCATTCCGGAGCATCTAATGCGTCCATATAGGCACAGAAACTGATAACCCTTCCAGAGCACGTAAAGCGTCAATATAGGCGCAGAAGCTGATAGCCATTCCGGAGCATCTAATGCATCCATATAGGCACAGAAACTGATAACCCTTCCAGAGCAGGTAAAGCGTCAATATAGGCGTAGAAGCTGATAACCCTTCCAGAGCATCTTATGCGTCCATATAGGCTGATAAAGTGATAACCCTTCCAGAGCACGTAACGCGTCAATATAGGAGCAGAAACTGACAACCCTTCCAGAGCACGTAAAGCTTCAATATAGGCGCAGAAGCTCATAACCCTTCCAGAGCATCTTATGCGTTCATATAGACTGATAAAGTGATAACCCTTCCAGAGCACGTAAAGCGTCAATATAGGCGCAGAAGCTGATAGCCATTCCGGAGCATCTAATGCATCCATATAGGCACAGAAACTGATAACCCTTCCAGAGCAGGTAAAGCGTCAATATAGGCGTAGAAGCTGATAACCCTTCCAGAGCATCTTATGCGTCCATATAGGCTGATAAAGTGATAACCCTTCCAGAGCACGTAACGCGTCAATATAGGAGCAGAAACTGACAACCCTTCCAGAGCACGTAAAGCTTCAATATAGGCGCAGAAGCTCATAACCCTTCCAGAGCATCTTATGCGTTCATATAGACTGATAAAGTGATAACCCTTCCAGAGCACGTAAAGCGTCAATATAGGCGCCGAAGCTGATTACCCTTACAGAGCATCTAATGCATCCATATAGGCACAGGACCTGGTTATCCTTCTAGAGCACGTAAAGCGTCAATATAAGCGCAAAAGCTGATAATCCTTCCAGAGCATCTAATGCGTCCATACAGGCACAGAAACTGATAACCCTTCCAGAACACATATAGCGTCAATATAAGTGCATGAGCTGATTACCCTTCCAGAGCACGGGAGTTCATCCCCCGTTTCTAAATAAGGTTGTGTTGCTTTTGCTTTAGATTAGTTTAATGTGTTGTCTTCTAATATATGATTAATGTTTCAACTTTTTTATTTCTTTCGGTAGCAACTCGAAAAGAATTGTTTTCATTTCAAACTTTTGCATTTAGTTCTCTCTAAGGCGAAACTTTATAAGTACCGATGTTTTGTTTTATATTTGCTAATGTCTAACAGTTGACCCCCTAATTACTTCCTTACTTTTTGTATAAGCGTTGGCCTAAACAAATTTATTCTGATCAAAAATGCTACTTTTTTAAAACAAATAATGTTTTTAGGATTACAACATTGTTTTTCGGATGTAAATAGATGATAGCTATGAAAATTATCTTATTCAAATTCATTGCACGAGTCATATTTTCTTTGACTGTTCATGGCGTTAAAATATTAAATCCGTTGGATGTGTTTTAATTGATTTTAGTCTCTGATGCGTGAATTTTTGTGAATTGTTTTTAGCTTTCAGTAACTGCGAGTATTCTCAAATCGTACTTTCGTGTTGAGGTGACCTGTTGACACAATTTGTGATGCATTTCTTTAATGCAAATAAACGATTTTCTTGATAGACAAAGGTTGTCTTATTTTGTTGGATTCAAGGCCTTGACTCAAGTTAATTATTTCGAATTGTATCTGAAGAGCTTAAGTCCTTAAAGCTTTAAAGGGGGTGGGATTATCCACAATATATGATCAATTTATTTAATATGGTTGGTCTGGATCACTTTTACAACTCGAATGTCAACTCTAATATATTTAAACAGTTTCTTGGAAGGTTTGTTCGTAGAAGGGAATATCAAGAAATAAATGATAAAAGCAGTCTAGATATTTTCTCCAAATTTAATTTTTCACAAGGAAGGCAACCATATCTGTCGAACTTGCTGGACTTTAAGTCTGCAAGACTAAAATTGTTAACACCTACTAATTATTGTTTACCTATGAACAAAGTCTTGTGTAGGATGAATCTCAGCGAGAGTCCGACTTGCCAAATGTATTTATGTAATTCTGACGAGTCTATTAAACAGTTCCTCCTAGAGTGTTCTGGCTATTCTTCAATCCGAAATAAATACGAAACTGATATAAATGAAAATCTAAGTTTTACTTTCCCGAGCCTCTGCTTAATTCACAGAGTTATCGTCCTACGATAAAATACAAATACTGATTGGTGATTGTTTTTATCAGGTTGATCCTTATATCAGTAAAACTTTGGACAGGTTAAGTAAAAAAAATGTTGAGTGAAATGTACTCTAAGAGATCATTGGTTTTGGAACTTAAACTTTGAATGTTATTTGTTTATGTAATATGTTCTACGTAACACTTAGTATAGTTCATATTTTTATATTGTACATAATGTTTATTTATTTCTCTTATATAAGATGTCTTATTTAACAATGTACCAATTTTTTAACTCTGAAAATGTTATATGAATATTTTTACTTGTCTGTATTCATTGCATATGCTGTTAGACGCATTTGTGGATACCCCGTCCGCAAGTGCCCCCGTTGTAAAGGGGTAGTTTCTAAATAGATATAATCCGTTCATCCTATTTCGACTCTTTAAAATTCAAGAGTCTATCCTAAATTGAGGTAAATTATATGGCTTTCCAAATACTGTTTCGATCCCTAACATCACTATATATATATATATATATATATATATATATATATATATATATTTCGCAAATTTTTGTTCTTTCCTCGCCGGGATTATCCGGCGAGGGAAAAAAAAAATGCAACAAATTTACAGATCTAACATTGTTGGGCTGATGTTTAGACGAGTTGTATATACAGAAATGTACAAAGCCATGTATCGCCATCACTGCTGGTGATCCGATGGAGAAATCTGTTGTAGAGTTGTCACTGGTTCAGACGTACTTATATATATATATATTTAAATCAAAATCAAAATCAGATGCGAATCTATTGTTGGGAGAATTTTCTGGGGTACATCTTCAAAATAACTTTGTTAAATAAAGCTGAATGACGGACCAAGTAACAGAGCACCTTAATCAGATCTGATCATAAACGGTTAGCACCACACATAGTGTTCTTAATTAAAAAAAAAAATGATCACAAATCTGGTCGGCGGTTGAATTTGAAATTGTAAGACATGCAACCAAATAAATACTAATATATTCGACAACTTTCCCATTATTATAAGAAAATGCAATAAAAGTATGAGCATTTTAAGTAATCAATGTACATCATTATATAAAAAAGCAGATGTGGTGTGATTGCCAATGAGACAACTATTCACAATGACACAGAAATTAACAACTATAGGTCACCGTACGACCTTCAACAATGAGCAAAGCCCACACCGCATAGTCAGCTATAAAAGGCCCCGAAATGACAAATGTAAAACAGTTCAGACGAAAAAACTAACGGCCTAGTTTATGAACGAAAGAATGAACGAAAAAAAATATGTAACACAACAAACGACAACCACTGAATTACTGGCTCCTGACTTGGGACAGGCACATAGACACAGAATGTGGCGGGGTTAAACATGTTAGCGGGATCCCAACCCTCTCCTAACCTGGGACAATGTTGTAACAATATAACCTAAGAGCGAACAATAAAAATCAGTTTAAAAAGGATTTACTCATCAGATGGATACAAATAGAAATACATCTAACAAAACACAGAATGGACGTGACCGAGTACTTGTACATCACAATAACAAAATGCACTAAGTACAGATCTGAGAGTACTGAATTTACTGACAGCTAGTTCAAAGTATTAAGAACTATGACCGATGGATTCGTTTTACGTTGGATGATTGTTTCTCTTCGTTTGTTTTCCTAAATGAAGGTGTTGTCTAACAGAACACCTCTCATTAATCATTTAACACACATGAATATATCTCATCAATATTGTGGGACCATAAACTCATTTATACTCAACATAAAAACCAAAACATGTACTAATAATTCCTTATTTAGGAGCTGACGCCCAGGATAATTGTACTTCTCCAGAAATGACGGATTGCCAAATGAGTTACGACGGCGCGGTAGGAATCGCAGAAGGAGACAAGAAGATAATATGCAGGTCAGACTGTTTTTATGTACTATTTTTTGTTTAATTAATTCATTTGTGTTTATCTTATTTTATATTGCTGCGAAATAATTTCATTGCCCTTTTTATGCATCATTATTAAGTATTGCCTAAGGCCAATAAACTGCATTCCTCTATATAGCATTGGGGCCTCGGTGGCCGAGTGGTCTAAGTAGTTACTACTGTAATCACTAGCCAGTCAACACTGAGGTTGTGAGTTCAAACCCCTCTCGTGCGGGTGCACTCGACTCTAATCTTAATTGACTAGGATTGTCAGTTTTTCTATCGAAGGTCGGTGGTTTTCTCCGGGCACTCCGGCTTCCTCCACCAATAAAAACTGGCCGCCACGAAATAACCTAAATGCGGTGCTTAAAAGTGGCGTTAAAACACCAAAAATCTAAATCAAATCTATATAGCATCCAACCAAATAGATTTAGGAATATATTAATATATGATGATATATGTATTCCGATATAGCATGCTCCCAAATAAAAAAAAAATAGATATATTCCGATGTTTAGCAAGCTGCCAAATCATGCAAATAAAAATAAGTGATAATAGATGTATTCCTCTTTCACTCTAATGAAATAGGCACTGGCTACGATTACGTTGAAATGTAAAAATAAAAGCGCACTGCTGGATATGTAGAAGCTGCAATAGAAAACAAGATTAAAAAAAGATGACCTTAGACACAACTATTAATGTGACGTTCGTAATTAATCTGTTCCTAATACAATCTACCATTCCGGCAATTAGTGTCCAATGTAACAATAACTCTTTTATTATTGTTACATTTTATCGTAATCGAAGCCAGTGCCTAATTGGTAAAAGAAAATTAATGGGAAATAATAAAAATAGTCCAAATGTTTTGCCTTCTTTACTAACCATTGATTGTATGTTGATTATCCTAAATATAAGGCTTTACTTCAAATATCACATACACTCAACATGATCCAAGAAAATGAGGTCAAGGTCAGATAAACCAAATGAGAAATACATGCATACCTTACATTCATGTAGTACACCAAATATAGTTGACCTATTGCTTATAGTTCATAAGAAACAGACTTAACCATGAAAACAAAACATTAACCAATGACCCATGAAATGAGGTCAAGGTCAGATTAACCATGTCAGATAGACATGTACACCTTAAAATCAATATATGCATTAAATATGGTGACCTATTGCTTATCGAATTAAAGAAACAGATCAAAACACAAAATACTTAACACTGAGCAACGATCCATGAAATGAGGCCGAGGTCAAATAAAAACTGTCTGACGGGTATGAGGGCCTTGCAAGGTACGCACATACTAAATAAAGTGGCCCTTACCTTATAATTCATAATAAGAAAGCAATTAACATTAAAAAAAATCTTTCAAGTAGTAACTGAACCATGAAAATGAGGTCAAGGTCAATGCACATATGGCAGACAAAAACTTCATAACACAGGGCAATATATACAAAGTATGAAGCACCCAGGTATTCCGCCTTCTAAAATATATAAAGCAAGAAGTTAGCTGACGCCGCCGCCGTCAGATCACTATCACTATGTCGAGCTAGCTTTCTGCGACAGAAGTCAAAGGCTCGACAAGAAACCTCAATGCTATATCCAGAATACTTATAAAATTGTTAAAAAAACCCAAAGTAAATACATGTATATTGAATGTATGTGAAGTTAGCAGCCGGTTCGTTATTCGATATTCGATATTCAATATCCAACCGGCTGCTAGCAGTCGGTTCGATATTCAAATTTAGCTAAAAATCATAAAAAATATAATATTTGATAACATTAAAAGCATGATTTTTATAGTTGAAAGGAGTGAAAAGATACGTAGGAAATCGTTTTATGACCCCTTCAAGTTGTCTTAAACTCTCGTTAAACCCTTATCAATGCTTATGTAATTTGCATATTTGTCTTTATGTAATATAGATTTTTATCAATAAAACGACATCAAAACTGTAATTTTATATTTAATATTTCTTAAAACAAAACAAAACCGATCACTCTAGAAAAATTTAGAAATATAAATAGAAATATATATGGAAAGCCCCAAAAAGAGTGAAAACCTACCTGAGACCGCTTAAATGACCATGGTCTTTCAATGTCCATAAAATTCATAGACTCTGTATAAATAAAGATTGTATCAAAAGGATTTCCCAGAATAATGTCATCTTCGATATCTACGGAGGGCTTAGATTGTCACTTTTCAGCTAAAAATTGTCCAAATTTCAGGACAAAGGGCACAGGGCAATGGTGAGAGCCCTCTGATCTCTCAATCTGCCCAATATTAAGCAGACAGTTAGTTAGGTAGATACAAACGTGACTAAAAGGAATTTGGGTACACTTCCTGTCTTCTATGTTTACGGAGGGCCCAAAGTGCCAGTTGGATATTCAAAATATATAGCGAAAACCTACCTGAGACCGCTTAAATGACGTTGAGACCCTCCTGTTCTTTCAATGTCCATAAAATTCAACTTAATCTTAGACTCTGTATATGTAAAGGTTGTATTAGAAGGATTTCCCAGAATAATGTCATCTTCGATATCTACGGAGGGCTTAGATTGTCACTTTTCAGCTAAAAATTGTCCAAATTTCAGGACAAAGGGCACAGGGCAATGGTGAGAGCCCTCTGATCTCTCAATCTGCCCAATATTAAGCAGCCAGTTAGTAAGGTAGATACAAAGATGACATTATTCTGGGAAATCCTTCTAATACAACCTTTACATATACAGAGTCTATGATTAAGTTGAATTTTATGGACATTGAAAGACCAGGGGGGTCTCACCCTCATTTAAGCGGTCTCAGGTAGGTTTTCACTATATATTTCTTTTTTGGGCTTTCCATAAATATTTCTATTTATATTTCTAAATGTTTCTAGAGTTATAGGTTTTTCCTTTTGTGTTTAGAAATATCATATTTGAAGTTGTTTTATTGATAAAAATCTATATTACATAAAGACAAATATGCAACTTAGAAAAGGGTTTATATTCGAGGACAACGAGAATTTACGACAGCTTGAAGAGGTCATTAAACGATTTCCTACGTATCTTAGTCCGCTTAACTATGAAAATCGTGCTTTTAATGTTATCAAGTATTTAATTTTTTTTATGATTTTCAACTAAATTTTGAATATCCCAACTAAATTTTGAATATCTAACCGACTGCTAGCAGCCGGTTGGATATTGAATATCGAATATCGAATAACGAACCGGCTGCTAACTTCACATACATGTATATTGATAAGTTTTTTATTACATAATTTTATTTGAAGCACAGTGCAGCGAAAACCTTTCTGGATTGTTTGAAGAAAGTTGTCACTGATTGCAAATTGTCTGACCCGTCTGTTATAAGCCAAACAATTGCTACTGGCAAACAGGCCCTTTCTGATAATAAATGTGGAGGTGGTATGTATGCTTAACCTTAATTATCTTTTTATCACTGGTACCCAATCAGTCTATACTGTAAACCAACTTATTTTCGCGAACGATTTATTTTCGCAACTTTCGCGAGTAGAAAAATAATGCGAATGTAAATCGTCGCTAATATATAAAACTTGGATCTTTCCATATGATACTACATCAAATAAATTAGAAAATCGCGAAATTAAATAGCCGCGAAGTGGACTAGAAAGGATAAATCGCGTAATAAAGTATCCGCGAAAATAAGTTGGTTTACAGTAATCGATTTTATACAATATTATGTTTAAGAAGATGTGGTATGATTGCCAAGGACAAATATTCAATAGAGTCAAAACGATATGCTAAAGATTTAAAAAAAAAATCCTCTTGCAAATTATCGAAACTTTTGATTTATCTACCATCTACACAAGGGTCCATATAATTCCAAAACTTACAATCATATTTAGAGAAGTAATCCATGATATTATACAATACTACTACAATCGTCATGGTACCACGCACGCGCGCAATTTTCGTACACTGTCAATACCCAATATATATCATACGGACCGTGTTCTATTATATTGCGATAAAATTAACTTAGATTTAAAATGATCAGTTTATAATTTATTTCTAAAGGAAACATTACAGGATCTGATTTGTTTCATTTAAACACTTTTTTGAGAATGATGTTCTTCTATCTTGTTACAATACTAGTTGTCATTCAACAAGCCACCAAATATCATTTCAATAACTTGTTGGATGTTTAAAAATTTATCACTTTGAATTTATAACAAATACATTTTTCGTTGCAGGAAATAGTGCCGGAAGTCTTGTTTTCAACTTGTTTGCAATGGTTTCAGGACTTATATTGCATAAGCTGTTTTAGATGAAACACTTTAATTTATTCGTATGAACATATCTACATGTAACTTTAACTTATGAAATAAATGGATTGTAAAATTTTTGAAATTTTTGTTTCTGTTTTTTTTTTTTTTAATGATTCGTTGCTGTCAGTTTTCTCCTTGACAATATTTATGTACGATATGGCAATTAAGTTTATCGACAGGTTGTATACATTCCTATGGGCAACAATTGCACCCCTTTTATAGCAGACTTGTTCCTGCATTGTTATGGGTCACAATCTATTTTGCGTTACCTTGATGATATGTTTGCTTTAGATACTAGTAATTATGTTTTTTTATGTACTGTGGAAATTAACCAAAGGGAGCTTGCGATACATTTTATTACGGTCAGCAGTACTTGTCCTTTTCTATATTTGGATATTTTAGCTTCACATTGGAAACTATATACAAGAATTTACGACAAAAAAGATGATTTTTCGTTCCCTATTATGGTCGGGGATATTCCTTTCTAACGGTGCGTATATTTCACAACGTGTTCGCTATTCACGTGTCTGTAAATACGTTTAAGATGTCGATAACAGTAATTTATGTATAACCGACGAATTATTAAATCGCGGATGTTGTTATCACAAATTATTGAAATGTTACTAAATTCCTTCGTAAATACATGACTTTTAAGAAGGTTTGGCTGTACCTGTAGAAGAAAAACGAAAGATACAAAGGAATATTCAAACTCAAAAGTCGAAAACAAACTGACAATGCCATAGCAACAACAAAAAACACAACGGAACACGACGATAAGACAACCAACAGTACACAAAACATAACTTTTTACGGCCGTAAGTTTTCTTAATTGAACTGTTTCATATGTTTATGTCGGACCTTTTCTAGCCGACTATATAGTATGGAGTTTTCTCACTGTTGAAGGCCGTACAGCTGCCTATAATTGCTTACATTCACTTTATTTGAACTTTGGTGGATAGTTGTCTCATTGGCAATCATACCTCATCTCCTAATTTTATATAAGCATTGAATGAATATTTAATCAAGTATGAACCATCCGTGAAAAAAGTTATTGTTCAAGCGACCGAACAAGAAGTATAGATTGACTTAAGTTTGGAATTGTTAAATATAATACATTGAAAGACATTCTTACAATAATCTGATTTTTTTATTAGTATGGTAATGTCACGATACCTAAAATACACATAGTTTGCAAAAAAAGCAGCAGAAATCGTAAAAGTTTTTATGAGAGACCAAAAATAATCGTATTTTTATAAATGTAAATGTAAATGTAAGGATATTTTGTATGATTGCCGATAAAAAAAACTATACACCACAGTTCAAATGATAAAAATATAAGAAATTATAGGTAACTGTACGGCATTCCTAAATGAGAAAAAAAATATATCGTATCATGTCATTATAAAAGACTCTGACATGAAAAATATCATGGAACAATTCAAAGAAGAAAACAGCTTGATTTATTACAATACAATTTACGAAAATAAACATAACAGACATGATCCATGACAACCTATGAATTACAGACTCTTGATTTGGGACAGACACATAAATAATTTTGCGGGATTAAATCAGTTGGGAGTCCACAATCAAATACGAAGTCGAAAATCATTGAATACCAAAAGTCCCAAAAGTTAACCTTTGAACCAAATACAGCTACGATTACCTATGCCTGAGGGTATAAATACATTACTCATTATAAAGTTTTTAATTCTATATATACAGTAAATTTTCAGAAATTTCAAAAAAAGTGATATGGAAAAATAAATGAATAATATGAAGTTATTACAGTTTTTTCTTCTAATGTACATCTTGATTGTTAGAAATAAACAGAATGACTTTAAAACTTTTCGCCACTGTGTATCTCTTGCATATACTTTATAACATGTTCTCGGGTTTTGCAATGATGTGTTGTGATGGTCTTTGAGTCTTCTCTTAAATTATATTGTTTAAAAGATTTAATGACGAAAATGTCTTCACGTTCAGGAATGACATACACTGGGAACGTACATTTTTCATTAAAAGACTGCAAACATGATAGAATATCATCAACTAATTCAATTGCAGCTACCTCACTATTTTCGGGTGTCACGGGTTTTTCTTCCATTTTGTAATTTTCGTACACATAGAAGAGACAATTTTTGAACATATAGCTTGTTAACAAATTATGTTTTATGCAATTCTGAATGTGTATATTCGAACTATGGTTATTTACAAGCCATAGATAAATTAACTTGCAATGACGATAACCTTCTAGAAAATACGGCGGCAAAACATTTTTTAGCAACTCGGTCTCAACAGGTGAACAAGAAATTCTCATAAGTGTTTCCGACTGTACAAAATATTTTGTTTGAAAAAGTAATAAGCAGCCTTTGTCTTTGATTCTGTCATTTTGATTCAGTAATTCACATCTACCACCTTTAGTAGGCCACCATTCCGTTTTTCTAATAGCAGGCACGAGATCAATACTTATTATTTCGTCTTTGTAAGCGCACCCAAACCAACGAATTTCCAATGTCACCAACGGTTTGTCAGATTCCTCAGAATTTTTCAACTTCCCAAAAATTATGTCTTTTGATTTCCAAATATGTTCATCCAAAACAATTGTTTTCACTGCTCTAGAAAATGCCAATCGAACCTCTGATATTTTACACCTACCTTCGCTGTTAAAAAATACTGTAAATGTCTGGGGTATGTCTTTGTTTGCATTGAGTGTAACAAATTCTTCTTCAATGTTCACATCATCAACTGTACACAATTTCTGGATTTCGCCCATACAAAATATAAAATCAAACTCATTTAGGTCGCCAATTTTTGTCCCCTCTTCTGAACTTCCTGATCTTTGAAGTGTACATATTAATCTTTTATCCTTTTCTCCAATAGCTTTGCACAGTTCCTCAGCAAAATTTATTACAGTACGTTTAATTAGTTCACTTTCTTTGTCGTCCCATGGAGCCCCTACTCCTCTCTGTTTTAAAAGTGAGTGTTTGAATTTTTTATTGATTTCAGATTGTAACTTAAATCTTGAAACATCATAAGGTGTTTTTCCGTTTCTATCTTTACATTCCAAGTAATCACATTTGACAAATTTGCCTTCCAAGTAATCAAATATGTCCAATTCTCTCTGCAATATCGCCACGTAGTGAAATACTGTTGATTGACATTCATCAGGTTTTAGAAATTTCATGGTTTTTATATAATACTGGGTAAGCTTTTATGATTTTCCATTGATACAGCAGCAAGCAATACGGATCTTCCAAATTTATCAGTAATGTTCAAGTCTGCTCCCTCCTTGATGAGAAGCTTAACTGAACTAGTTGCATTTGCAAAAAACACCGGTGTACGGTCGAAAATATCTTTTTGGTTAACGTTTGCGCCAGCCTTGAGTAACATTTCAGCAATTTTATTTCTCTTTTTGTTGTAACTATCCAACAGCTTTTGGTCACTGGTAGAAGAAATATCCTGATAAATATTGGACACAAATTCTTTTGACATTATCATATGCAGTGGACCGAATTTCATATTGTTCGAAGTGTTAACATCATATTCATAGACTGTTTGTAAGAGAATTTTGAGTACTTCACTGTTTAATACAACAATCCATATCTTCACGTCTTAATAGCTCAAGCAAAGGTGTATTTCCAATAATATTTTTATGCCTGAAGGCTCTTTTAAAGAAATCTATTTCTTTCGTTGATTTCAGATTACTCACATGACTACCAAATTTGTAGAATTCAAAAGTATTTCCCATTTTAAAATATTTATGAAAAACGTTATTCCCGTCTTCGTCAATTGAATCTGTGTCTTTAAAAAAATCATCTATATAAAAAAAAGTACATCAAATAGATTTTACATAGTAAACAATTTGCTATTTTCAATTAGGAAATATCAATAATTGCGGTTGCCGCTAGTGGAACTTTTATTATGCATGCCATTGGTTGAGTAACACTAATGGATAGGATCTGCCTTCCATCTCGGAACACATGAGATAACCACCAGTATTTGATAAGGTTCATAATGCTCAGTCTAATTTTTATGTTATGGTTTTTTGTTAAATTGTTTGTGTTTTCGTCGTCTTCAGTTATTAACTATGGCTATGTCAGGGTTTTTTTTTCGACTAAGGTTCCACTTCCTTTTTCTACCGATTCCATTTTAAAAGAAATGATGTTTAGCCATTAAGAAGATAAATAAATCAATACAATGTAATGAAAACGAAAAATTAAAATGAGGTATTATGTATACTAGTCAACAACAGAAACGATACAAGGCAATGTATTTCCCATTTATAATGAAATTGGATACACTGTACCCAGGTAAATAATTGCCCAATTGGTCTAACTTTAATAGAGTGTTATTTTCTTCGCAAAAACGCGAAAATTTATTTTTATTTTTTTTATTTCAAAAATCGTAATTTTTACCCAAAAATTCAAAAATCGATATCAGAACTTAAAATTTTAAAATTTAACATGGTCTGCTTGAAATTTTGAATGCCTTTGCAGATATTTGAATATTCAATTTTCATCTTCAAAGTGCCGACTTGTTTCATCATTTTCTGTGAAATAAATTTGACCCCTGTGTTCAATAACTTGGTGTTTTCTAACTTTCCAATATGATCAGATTCTTTTAATCATATGCATTTGCTTTGTAAATGAATGTTTTTCATTGTATAATTTAACAGTTTTTACTTTTTATTATATTTTATGATAAATTGGGAGTTCAAACTTGTGTATCGTTTCTTTTGTTGACTAGTATATATAGACTACTGCATCATACGATCAAGTGCCAAATGTCATCATTAATGTTCAAAATTAGAAATAAATAAATTTTAATAAAAAAAGGTATCAATACATAAAGCTTTTCAGATATTTTACCATCGAACCCTCCAGTAGTTCTTGATTTGTTCATTTCACAGGATACATTATCAATGTCTTCTTCTTCAGATTCCGCGTTTCTTAAAGACGATTCTAAAAAATAAATAAGTTAACTGGCTGAAGGTAGATCGGATGTCTTTTTCTGTTGCAAAACTTCTCTTTTTTATTATAATATTTAATCAAGTATCATTCAATATTATATATAGCAAACAGATTGAAAACTTGAAATTGATAAAGATTAAACTATAAAAGAAATAATTCTTACGTGTATTTAAATTTCCAGAAAAAAATCCGTTTCAAATCAAGGGCAGCTAATTATGTTGAAATTGAGATGACAATTTGTGTTTTTTTTTCCATCAACCCTATTTTCAATTGATATTTCATAAGCCTTTAGGAAAAGCAAATATCTCGTTGAATTTCAACCAATTCTATCGTTTAATGTTTCCTCCATAAGGAAAAAAATAACACATATAGAATAAGTGTGATTTCGTTAATTTCAACGTATTTTGACGGAAAAAGGCCCAGTTTTTATATTGAAATTTGAAAGCACATTGACTCAGAAGTCTTTTACAAAAGTTTGAGAAAAATCTGTTGTAGAACATTAAAACACTCCAGCTACTTTCAATATAGACACAAGTTTTGCTTTTGATTAGTCGAGTCTTTATACAAGTAACGTGTGTGACAATACTACACTGTCTATTGTTTATTCATACACGATTTTATTATTCTAATCACATTCCATTGAGGTGAGAATGGTGTTTGAAAGAAAAAGGAATAACATTTTATCAAAAAATGTTTTGATGTTATCCTATTCAATATCGAACAACATACACACAACATTTTAACACAACTCAATGAAATGACGTTGATGACAAAAATAATAGAGTAATTACCGCGACATAAATGTGAAATTTGTATACAATTCAGATGTTTGAATACCCCTTCAACAACAAACAATAATCTAGTATAATAATAGAAGTTTTAACAATCTAAGTTTAAAATTAAACCATCGAACTGTCGGTTGACGAAGGAAGCCTACATAAATAAAAAGATAATATATTATGTTTGAGTTCAATGAGGCTGAGACACTTTATTTTGGAATAAAATATGAGATTTTATCGCCAGACGTTTTACAACTCGAACTAAAACCATACAAATACCCCACATGTAGCTTATCTGAATTTAATAACCTCACACCACATTTTTCTACATTAATTTAAACAAAAAAGGTTAGTATAATTGTCCATTTTGCTATTATGCTAAGGTAAAAAAATAAAATTCTTGTCCTTTATTTTTGCTTATGTGCATTTTCTAAATGCCATATTTTTTTAATACAGTGATAGAAATTATAGACGGGTTTATCTATAATTGACCTAGAAAACATGGGCGCATCCATTAACCTCTCACGTGACCGATCCGCCATTACAACCGTGAAAAATAACGCACGTGTACTGATCAAAACATTATCGATTTTCTGTTTACATTTGTATTTCCATCATTTTCTTATTTATTTCACTATGGAAAGTGCCGAAAGTTATAGAAAAGTTGGAGGCATTTCTTGTGCAGTTAATAGTTTTACAAATAATCGTAGAGAAAATTTCAGATGTGGAAAAAAAATCAATAAATAAAATATGTGAATTATTCAAGTTGTGCCGACTGCACACAATCCGTTTAAAAAAAAAAACTTGTTATGAAAGTAAAATTACACTGGCAGACGAATGTTGACACATCGTCAAACGACTATAAAAGACTTAAATTATCTATGAAAATTAATCCGATGACTACAGTGCATCTGCCTCTTGTTTGTACATCAGATGCGGATCCAGGATTTTGAAAGGGGGGAGGGGGGGGCGCAGGTCCCAAAACAAGACACAGTTTGTAGTGGAAGCGGTAAAAAGTCTGGGTTAACCATGAATGAAGCCTCATATGGGGGCCCGGGCACCCCCTAATTCCGTTCCTGCACATTTCTTTAGATAATAACAATGAAACCTACCCCGAGGCTACATGCATGTAGTTATAATTGGATGCAAATCAACCAAGCCGTATGAAGAGACGAACTTTTTTATACATGACGACTATCTTTATGTTGCAAAATGGACAGACGTTCCGACAACATTAACTCAGACAAACATATTGTTAACTGAGGAGTAAGGAGTTCAAAATTGAATAAAAGAGGGAAACCACGTCAGCGTATAGACATATTATGAATGACAGTTACGCCTTACTGTATACTTATGTAACTAAGTTTTCTTTACTTTAGTGGAATTACTACACAAATTTAATTTTCAACTACGATATTGCAGATCAGCTGTTGCTCGATCGTACTGATGAGTTTAACACTTAGTTTGATATTTTGTTATTTGAGATGGCGCTTTCATATTTCGAAAAGTAAGGCTTGTAAACTATTTTATTCCTGTGTGCCAGTTCTTGCTGAAAAACTTAAAAAGGTTTTACAAACAGCCAGCTGCATCCATAGACAAATCCCAGCAAAACTTACTATTTAGGGCACTTCTCTATAAACCTCGTCTTAATAAGCCATATATGAAGACATGTGTGCTTAAAGTACATATTCACGTTGCTGTCTTTATACGACGTATACGGTATTTTTTGTTGAAACTTGATTTGAACTTTCCTCAGTCGATTATTCTGTGCATGAATTATAAAAGTTTACACATTAGAAACGATTTTTCAAAGGTCTTGGTAATCAAATAGTTAACTAGAACCTACGGAAGCGTAGCCATAATCCGACAGTTCAGTAGTCCGATGGTCCAATATACATCCCTTATGTAATACTGTATTTCACTGTATTATATACATCGGGGACTTATAAAGGAGTTAAACACAGATTCAGGATGGAAATATACGAGACCTCTGTATTGGGGTGGTGGGTAGGGGGAGTTGGCAAAACACTAAATGACGCTTTTAAAACATAACTAATCATTGGTTTTAATTTACACGTTTGCGTCTTTTGTGGTTTAATGACATTCATTTATTTCAAGCACGGGCCGGAGCATGATGTTATACTTTGCATACTAGTAGTTTTATGTCAAGTAATTTTTCTGCAAAAGAAATTGGAATCGAACACCTAATAACTATATGATAACATGGGCCGTGAAAGTTCAAAACTTCTTCGGCCCAATTAAATCGCAAAGTTAAGACTACACATGGCCCGACGCACTGATAGCATATAGCCATATTCATGCGGAGACAAAAGTGATAAGAAAACGTCACTCAATTTTGAGCAATATACGTGAGTCCAGAGACATACATGTATTATTTGTCTCTGGTGAGTCGAACCACAAGCAAAAAAAAAATCGTTTCTGTGAAAAAGTTTATCATCAAACGGTTCATGTCTATAGGTATATTTTTTTCAGAAGACGTAAGTAACCGCACGCCGGAGAAAACGTGCTGTCGAATTATAGGACCGTCGGATTAGATGATTGTTGAATTTTAGGTCTGACCACAGAAATTTCTATGAGTTTGATAAAATTGCACCTGGTTTTTCTGATATATCACATTCGACCTGGCAAGACAATTTATTTTTATTTATGTATGTGTTATAATAATCAATATTATGATTACCAAATGATTGTAATCGATATGTAACCTGGGATTAGTCTTCGTATATATTATGTCCCGGGTGTTACGTATCAAATACCGTGATTAATATTTTAAGGACACGACACCTGGCCTGCAATACACTTGTAATTTTAATGTCCATTCCTTATAATCTGATTACTTTATTATTTATTCTGTAATTTTGCCGAGGTCAAGTACGCTTCACATTCTTGTGTTTACGTTAATTATATGCGGTCTGGGAAATAGATGTATATCTTGTTTACATTTTTTTCACGGTTGTAATGGCGATCGCTATTACGACGACGCCTAGGAGTCGCGTCACAAACTCAGTCAGATAATTGGAAAAAACCTGTCTATAACGCAATGTTGGCTGCTTTACCCCTATTTTGACATTTTTACCTATTATGTCTGTTTGTTTGATCACACATCGTTGTCAATATAATGAAATTTTACGGGACTATTATACAAGTGAGAGGTCTGGCTAGATATAAATAGTTATCAAAGGTACCAGGATTATAATTTAATACGCCAGACGCGCGTTTCGTCTACATAAGACTCATCAGTGACGCTCAGATCAAAATATTATAAAGGCAAACACGTTATAAAATCAGGTTCATTCAACAATTTTCAACATAAGGAAATGCTGTACCGAATCTGGAATATTACAGTTGTTTTTCAATCGTTTGATGTGTTTGAACTTTTGATTTTGCTTTTTGATGAGGGACTTTGCGTTTTGAATTTTCCTTAGATTTTTTTTTTTTTTTTTAATATTGTACTTTTTACCAAAGGCATCGAACCCTCCAGCAGCTCTAAATTGGTCAAATTTATGACGTATATCAACATTTTCCTCGTCTGAAGATTCCTCGTTTCTTGAATAATCATCTATGAAAACAGAAAAAAGACATCTATGTAAGAAAACAAATACTTGCCAACTAGAAAAAAAATAAAAAATGAATACAGTATAATCATTTAAAATTTTTTATTTATTAACTGTTGTTCTCTAGCTTTTTTTTTTTTTGTATTGTTCATATCAATTTGGTAAAACGAAAACGAATATACACCAAATCGTCCGCAGTATATGTTTGGCCAGTAGTCAGCACTTCTGTGTTAAAATGAAAAAGCAATGAAACAGTGACTTCTTTTGATTATTTTGTTCATGAGATTTTAAATAATTCGAAACATTAAGGTTTTGCTGCATACGGACTTAAATCGTCTCAGCCGAATCTGGTACAACTTTCAGAATTTTTCATTTTCAATGCCCTAAGTCTTTGTATTTAATTTAGATCTCAAATCGATTGATTTTAGCTCTACTGATGAGTCTTGTATGAGGGAAAAGTTAATTTTCTATTTTGTTTTGTCGATATTAGGGAATTTTTGTAAAGGGTCAAAGCAGAAATACCTATGAACTAATCCAATTATTTAAGTTATTTTCGATCCTTTCGTCAGTACTCTGTTCTCTGTTGTTGCTAGCATCACATTTGAAGTCAAATATAAAAATTGCTTTCCTGTTTCTTCATAATCTACTACTTAAAACAGATTCAAGTTTAAGCTGATTTATATAAATTTGTATATAATGCAATATGTTTGATCGCCACTTTTAACATCATTTCAGTATATAAATTGACTTCCAAATAATTTCACTTTAAACAACAAGCCATCTACCTAATGTGTGACATTGGAAAAAAATTATAACACAAATACCGAGCTCTTAGGCCAATTCAAAAATATCAAGTCCATAAAAATGAAAAAAAAAAAAAACAACCAAACAAGTTGTACGTCTTTGTTTACAGTCTTTCTAAGTATCTAAAAATACAATCAACAAATTTGGATCAAAAGTATCAATAATTGTAAATTATCAATGTTTACCTGAGTCGTCGATCTCTTCAGCAGCTTCAAAGATATCATACTTTTCAAGTATACCAACTCATAAAAGAACCTATAGAAAAGATATCAAATTTTTTTCGATTTGTAAATAGTTAAACATTTCCAAAACAAAATATTAAACAACATACTTACTAGAAGAAAAATAAAACTAATCAAAACAATATGATCAACAATAGAGCTGAAAAAAGAGGTATCTTATGGCATACATGACATAACACCTGATTCTGTTCAATGCTACTAATAGGGGTGTTTAACGATCATGACTTCTCATGAGAGTCTCGCACAGTCTTGCAAATTAGGACGGTGTTTCTATATACTAAATTATTCATTATCGCAAAATATTTGTTCTTCACATCCCATATCATACGCCAAACGTCAAAACAGAATTCAATGTTCGGAAATTAAAAAAAAACTGTGTCCATGGTGAAGTGTGCTTAGGAGCTTTTTATACTAGGCGACGTCCGAGTAAGTATTCTGTTGGATTTTATAATTTCATGCATAGCATGTTACTTGATGGATGATACTCCTTAACAATATGATAGTACAATAATAGAAGTTTTAATAACGTTTTATTTCAATAAAGCACCGATCTGGTTTTGGACTTTGGGAACCGACATAATACAAATACCTCAAAATCTGATATTGCCTTGCAAGACAAAGTCAATAATTAAATTTGTGTCACAAATACACTATTATCTATTCAGAGACGATTTTTTTTTCATTCTTGTGTCTTTGTTGTAATGTTACACTTCTATTTAGGTTAGGGTGAAAGTTTGCGCCTGTTAAATCAGTTAAACCCGCTGCATTTGTTTGCAACTGTTCTAATTCAGGAACCTGTTTTATCGTGGTCGTCGTTTGTTGATGTGGTTCACAAGTGCTTCTCGTTTCTCGTTTTTACATAGATTAGACCGCTGGTTTGAATTGTTTTACACTAGTCATTTTGGGGTCCTTTATAGCTTGCTGTTCGGTGTGAACCCACGCTCCGTGTTGAAGGCCATTCTTTGACCTGTCATTGTTTACTTTTTACACATTGTGACTTGGATGGAGAATTGTCTCATTTGCCCTCATACGACTTCTTCTTATTTCTATTGTATTATTCAACTCAAGTAAGGATGCTGTTTTTCATTAAGAAATTAAATCATACAATTATATCATACAGCATACACCAAACGTTAAACCAAAACTATCGACCTGAAATAAATGTCAATACAATGTGAGATATATCTTAATTCCCGAATGTGACTTACCGAATTAGACTTATTACCGGGTATGTACTAACATTAGCAACTATGTACTTTTTTTCTGTTGGTATCCTTTTTTAGCCATGGCGTTGTCAGTTTATTTTCCATTTATAAGTTTGAATGTCCCTCTAGTATCTTTTGCATCTTTTGTCAGATTTAGTTAAAAAATTTAAGCAATAAATTACATATAAAAGGAAAAAATAATGACCTTTTTTGAATGCTAACCAAAAATATTGGACCTTACAGCAGCTTTATTGTGTTCATGACACTCAACGACACAGTCTTCATCTGATGAATCTTCGTTTGTTGAATAATCATCTAGAAAACACACAAATAATAGTTTTGAATAACTTTTACCAGACAAATTATTATTCTCGCCATCACGAGTTGCATTGGTTGACCGTTATGTGTAGAGCAGGATCTTCTTACCCTTCCGGAACACCCGAAATCACCCCCAGTTTTCGGTGGGGTTCGTGTTGCTTAGTCTTTAGTTTTCTATGTTGTGTCTTGTGTACTATTATTTGTCTGTTTGTCTTTTTCTTTTTGAGCCTTGGCGTTATCAGTTTATTTATGATCTATGAGGTTGAATGTCCCTCTGGTATATGTCACCTCTGTTTTTCGAAGACCATCTAAGTATGAAACATCCTACTCAGAAACTTGAAATATAAACCATTGAATTCAATATTATCAGCATCAAATCTGTGAAGAAAAGTATCAATTGACATGAAAGATATAATCGAAATATGTTCCAATTGTCGTAGCTATAATCCCGTCTCCTATTTCCCGAATTTGGCCTCCCGATTTGGACTTATTACTGGGTTTGTATTAATACTAGCAACACGACGGGGCCACATATGGAGCAGGATTACCCTTGGAGCACCTGAGATCAACCCCAGTTTTTGGTTGGGTTTCTGTTGCTCAGTCTTTAGTTTTCTATGTTGTGTTTTGTGGACTGTTGTTTGTCTGTTTATCTTTTCCTTTTTTTAACCATGGCGTTGTCAGTTTATTTTCGCCTTATGAGTTTAAATGTCCCTTTGATATATTTCGCCTCTGTTTTTCGAAAACCATTTAAGTATGAAACATCTAACTCAGAAATTTGAAATATAAACCATTGAATACAATATTATCAGCATCAAATATGTGAAGAAAAGTATCAATTGACATAAAAGATATAATCGAATACAATATCATTAGATTGAAACGTATAAGTCGAGGACAAAATGACATAGCTATGCCAAAAAAATGTATGAAAAGACAAACAACAGTTAACAAAACACTACTTAGAAAACTAAAAACCTTACAACACGAAACCCTAAAAAAAACGGAATGATATTAGGTGTTTCGGAGACTGAAGTTTATGCTGACGAAAAGCACGGATGGCGTATAATTCAAAAACTGGCATCTTTTATGAGTTTGTTAAAATGACCTGTACCAAGTCATGAATATGGCAGTTGTTATCAAATAGTTCGTTTCTATGTATATTGGCGGTTTTTTTTTTGTACTTCAGTGTTCCTGTTGTTCCTTTGTTTTCCTCTTATAGTTAATGTGTTTCCCTCGGTTTTAGTTTGTAACCTGGAGTTGTTTTCTCTAAATCAATTAATGACTTTCGAACAGCGTTAGTCTGCTGTTGCCTTTATTTTGTACATTTATAACTATCATAGGAAATCACAAACACCGTAATATAGTAGAATTTTCATTAGGGTTCATTGTGGTAATTAAGCTGCCTGCAAGTCGAAAGTTTCACACGAAACACTATTGCATACAAAAGCTGAAGTCGTTGCAAAAATATATAACGGACACAGATACGTTACGTCAGAAGTTAATGAATCGTTGGTACAGTGTCATTTATAGTTTTGATGAATATATCAAATTTTAATTCATTAAGGCCAGATGTATTAACTCAGACAAAGTTGATCTAAGATGAAATATGCTATTATTGTGTATTTTCGTTCATATAGCTCTACAACTGTATAGGACCTAATGCATTCATGGCATTCAAATATTCAGCTTTGAGCGTTCCTGATGAAGTAAAAACACATAATAAAACTCATTTATTCAGACATGCCTTTCATAGTTCTTTAAATACTTCTACCTCTGACATTGTAATGTTTGAATTCTAAAGTAAATATTTTTGAAATTCTAGATACTTTTTTCTAATAACTTTATTTTATTTTTAGAATGTTGTTATTCATTTGTAAATTCAATAGCATAGTTTAATAAAAAAAAATAATTTAAATCAAATTATTATCAATTTTATCATGGTCCCTTCTTTTTATCCTTTTAAAAGTATTAGTGAACGTTTCTCATTTGCCAACTTTTTATGATGGGTTTTCGTATTTTGTTGTAAATAATTGTATATGTGATTGACATGTTGTTGTAAAGTGCCCAGGGTTAATTTCATATTATATAATGCACTGTTAAAAATACTGTTTAATAAAGGGAAATTAAGAAAAGCGCTTCGGACGCCTGAAACTTTTCATTTTTATACATATTCCAGAAGAAATTAAATTAATTACAACTAAAATGTTAAGAGTAGACTATCTTCTTTTTGCTTGTCACTGTAAGCCGGCATAATATTAAAACGGCGAAATCTTATCATACCTTTCTGAGGAGATGAAGTCAACGCTTTCCCGACATATCTTATGATTGAATAAGGAAACTATCTGCACAGTTATACTGAAAAATCCTCATTTTAATTTTCAATCGATTCATGACCTTTGAACACCTGTATACTACTGTTGCCTTTATCGAACACACTTTTAAAGTAGTACTGCGTGGTTGAAAGCCACAATCTCAGTGTTTACAGGCTAGTGATACTACTATTTAGGACCTAAAAAGTTTAAAACTTTTAGTTATTAATACGCCCACTTGAATGAATAAAGTAAAAAGATTAGAGTGCATTATTGAATTAAACTGCAATTGTTGTAAAACATGAAAATGTCATAGGTATATAAACTTAACAATTTTCACCTTTTGGTGATTCAAAATAAAATAGTTCAATAGCACAATTCCTTTTGATTGAAAAGTGAGAATATGTGTCAGTGGTTACAATGAACTCGACACTGTTCAAAACTATCTTTGTTGCAGTTGGAATTGTAACAAAAATACCTAGCTCCAAAGCAAATTCAAGAAGGGGCGGTCCTTAAAACTAACAAATTCAAACGCTATCAATCAATAGAACAAATGAAAAAAAAAAACTGCCAACAAACAAAGGCAAAACATATACATGTAAAATATCAAATACCTGAAGAACAAAGATGGAAACACAAATATCTTTGTTATGCCATTTAAGCCAACGTAATGAGATAATAACATGCCAAAACATATTACGTAACCTATCTCGGACGTGATGTCGACGCGTAGATTAACTCTCAAATTTCAAAGTTAATCTTGCTCAGTTGTACGAAATTACTAATTAGGATACCTATAAATCTTTGCAAATTGATGTCCAAAACATATATTACTTGCTAACCCTTCAAAATCACCTGAGATCCCCATCGGTTTTTTGGTGGGATTCGTGTTGCTCAGTCTTTAGTTTCTTTTGTTATGCTTTGTATACTCTTAAAATTGAGAATGGAAATTGGGAATATGTCAAAGAGACAACAATCCGATCAAAGAGCAGATAACAGCCGAAGGCCGCCAATGGGTCTTCAACGTAGCGAGAAATCCCGCACCCGGAGGTGGGCCTTAGCTGGCCCCTAAATAAAAATGTGTACTAGTTCAGTGAAAATGAACGTCATACTAAACTCCAAAACATATAAATGAACTAAAATTAAAAACATACAAGACTAACAAAGGCCAGAGGCTCCTAACTTGGGACATGTGCATAAATGCGGCGGGGTTAAAATGTTTTGTGAGATCTCAACCCTTCCCCTATACCTCTAGCCAATGTATAATAAAGAAACACACAGCAGTACGCACAGTAAAACTCGGTTTAAAAGAAGTCCGAGTCCGATGTCAGAATAGGTAACAAAAGAAACTAAGCAAAATGACAATGATACATAAATTAACAAAGGACTACTAGCAGTTACTGACATGGCAGTTCCAGACCCCAATTAAACTGATTGAAAGATTATGTCTTCATCATTCTTCTTTGTCCTTTTGTTTTTAAATATTTTTCCATGGGGTTGTCAGTTTATTTTCGACTTATGAGTTGGAATGTCCCTTTGGTATCTTTCGACTCTCTTATATTAAATACTAAATTTTGTATACCTGAAATTATTTCATCAACTGGTGTAGATATCTCTTCAAAGTCTTTTACAAAGTCGTCGTTGATATTACTAGCATCATCACCTGAATTGCATTGCAAGGGCTTTTCTATAGATATTTTGAATAAAATATAGTTATTGAATTGGTCGCATTGAAAAATCATGATTTCCAAGAACAATAACATGAGTGTAACTAAAATGCCTCGTTTGCTTTATTAACCATGATCGATTTAATGTTGAGCGTTTTGAAAATGCTATTACATAAACTTAACCATGTTAAAATTATCATTCAAATATGACGCTCTATATACCGTCAACCAGTACATCTGAATTGGCTAAACCACGTTACACTCACCTTATTTAAACAACCAGATTATCTCAATTTTCGAAAGTTAAATCCACATTTTTCGTACGCTAACCTCAAATTACAGTTATCTCTGTTCTAATGTAATATAAACAAATCAGTTTATTATAGTTAAATCTGCTATGTTATTTCATGAAACGAAAATTCCGCAAAACGATGTTATCGTATTTGACACCTAAATAAGGTGACGTCAAATGTATGCTTCCGTCGTCAAACGTAAACTGTTTAAGCTTCTTGCACGCATCAAATGGAATACAAAAATGAAAATTGGAGTGAAAATGTGAGTTTTTTATTATTAAATAATATTTTAAGATCATCAATATTATTATATTGGAGCTAAAACCGAACACAGAAAACAGTCTTGTGTGTAAAGGATCATATAGGGCTTTCTCAGTTTACAAAATTACCAGATTTGTCCTATCAGAATCGAAACAATTCATGGCAGCGGTAGATTGGTTTTCATTTAATCATGGATTTGTCACTTATATTCGTATTCGCAATCGCTCGGGATAAAAAATCGAATATAAATGCCCAACCCATGTGAAATAAAAACAAATTTACGGCTGGCCATGAATTATTTCTTAAATGAATTATGACAATATGATCAAGGTCAGAAAAACTGCCAGACAGATATATGCACATTACAGTCATTCAATTATCAAATATAGTTGACATTTTGCATATAGTTTCAAATGAACAAACCACTGTGAAAACTTAATATTGACAAAGTACCATGAAAATGAGGTCAAGGTCAGATGGTACATACCAGACAGGTATATACACCTTACAATCATTTCTTGCACCTAATACAGTTTACCTATTGCAGTAGTATCTAAAAATCAAACTTCACCGCGAAAACTTAACATTGACAATTTACTGGAAAATGAGGTCAAGGTCAAATAAAACCTGACAGACATGAACACCTTACAATCATTCCATGCACCAAATACAGTGACATATTAATCATAAAATCTAAGAAGCAATCTTAACCAGAAAAGCTATGTATTACCCAATGAAGCATGAATATGAGGTCTAGATCAGATTAACCATGCCAGACAGACCTAATAACCCTACAATCATTCCATACACCAAATATAGTTGACATTGTACTAAGTATCCAAGAAGAAGAAACTACAGAAACTTGATGTTACCAATGAACCATAAAATGAGGCGAAGAACAAATTTTACCTGCCAGTCAGACGCGTACACCTTGCAACCATACACGAAATATAGTTGGCTACTGCTTATAGTATTTGAAAAAAACAGACCAAAACACAAAAATGTAATTTTGACCAATGAATATTGAAATTGAAGTCAAAGTCAGATGAAACCTGCCAGACTAACAAATATCCCTTACAATCATTTCATACGCCACAAGAAGTTGACCTACTGATAATAGTACCTGAGAAACTGACCTTGCATTGATTACTGATCCATAAAATGAGGTCCAGTTCGGATGAACACTGCTTGACGAACATGTAGACGTTGCAAGGAACCCATAATGCATTTACCAAATATATTTATCCTATTACTCGTGGCAAGTGTCATTTTTGTATACAAATTTGTATTTGTTAAAGCAGTGGTTGAATCATGAAAATGAGGTCAGGGACAATGGACATATGACAGACGGAATTTAGTCATATAAGGTATGTGCATAAAAGGTACCTTCTGAAATATAATTCTTCATAAAAATAGTTTACGCCGCGCACCGCCGCCGCCTAATACATAGACTTACATCTAGAAATTGACAATGAGGGTCCGTAGATAACTAACCTTTACAACAAAAGAGATGATTATTTATCCTGTGACCGAACAACTCTGATAACTCATTCGTCGATTAATTTATCAATGGGTTATAGATCATCTATTCTATATTACACTTATGTAAGCGTTTCTAAATATTCACTTAGCAAAAAAATATGACTGATTGACTAATCGATTGATTTTCGTTTGCTTAACGTATGATAATTTCTCGATCGACTTTATAGTATGGATTCCCAAATCTTGTCTTGAAACATTAACTATCTGCAGATATCAATTTATACATTTACAGCTAACATAACTATGCATAAGGAAGTAGTATAGGTTATCAGTTTTTAACTCTGAATTCTAAATTATCTATTGCTATTACCGGAAATAATGGGGGGGGAGGGGGAACTCACCTGCGTTTTTCTGTTCCTCTTTTCCTTCCATATTGTGCTTTCTTCTATTTCTAAGATAATTAAATCCAATCAACCTTCAAAAAGTCAAAGGATGCATATCATAATAAGTTGTTTGTTTGATTTGTTAAACATGACTAATGAGGTTGTATATTTCGACATTAGTACTAACTCAAACTAGCATGTGTCGCTCGTCTAGGTCTGTGTGCATCTTCAACAACTTAAGACAAGAATAAAATTCATGAAAAAACCCACAAAAAAGGTAAAAATTGTATACAAGAACAGAATACATGTCAAAAACACAAAAAAGTGTTAAAATAGCGGTAATCACTAATATGATGAGTGTACTAATTCGGCTACATTTGACTTATTTGTAAATTTTGTCTTTCTGATCATTTTTGCTATTTAATGTGTTCATCTATCTTTTATAGTTTTCAAGATCATAGGCAGAACGCAAAAAAAAATATGTAAACATACTCATAACCATCAAACGCTATCAATAAACCGAACAAGTGAAAAACAACTGCCATAAATCCTGATTTGGTACAGGCATTTTTCGAAGAATCTGGTTTTATAGCTAACCTTACGTTTGCTTGATATATTACTGAAGTCTGTGGAGTTTTTTATGGTTGAAAATTAAAAAAAAATGTAACATTAAAACAGAATGGTTACGACTTGGGAAATACAAATTACACCAGACACATAGGTAGGAAAATATAAGTATGAAAAACCATTTGGAAAAAGGAAAAACATCATTTGATTATCCCGCTTTCGAACCGCTATTCTGTGTTTACTTTCACCCAGAACGACCATAAAAGGGAAATCTAAGGATATATAATGACCTAAGCACACGAAGAGCTATATGACTAAATAGGACCTAAAACTAAAAGCCAAATTCACCTAAAATCAACTTTGTCTAAATTAATCAAAGGAGAATTTTAAATTATGTTAGTACCAATTCTTTTAAGTTGATGAAACGGTCGATGGAGAAATGTTAATCCTGAACATTTTGAGAAAATCATTAAATAAAGTTATAAAAGTTACAGATTCTTCAACTTTTATAACTTTATTTAATAATTTACTTAATCAATTCGGAAATGATTTTTAGGATTTAAGTGGTAAATGCCATTTAAAATAAGCATGATAAATGAGTTGTCCCATGTTCTTGGATAAAGGGTAGTGTAAAGAATAAAAAAAAAATCTAGTGCACGAATGCTATCAATATATCAGGACTGCTTTCTTGATTACTTCATTGCGTTAAAGATCTTCTCCACTATATAGAGCTACTTTTGACTTTAAAATTCCATTATACTGACAACGATGTGTGAACTTAACAAACAGACATAATAGGTAAAAATGTCAAAAATAGGGGTACAGCAGTCAACATTGTGTTATAATCCCAATCACTATAAAAACAAACAAATATTATTTTTTTTATAGGAACGAAAAAACTTTTTAATACAATCATGTTCACACTTCTTGATCTGAAATCGAACTTCAAGTAGGTAACCAACTGATAATGATCTGAAAAATGGGAATAATAATTTAACTATAAATTAATTTCACTTTGGAAAGCTGACTATCACCGGCTATTGCATAATCCACCACACTACGCCCTTTAAATCAAAACATGTAATATTGTTTCAAATACCCCTTATCAATCTACCAATTCATAAGTTGAGTTGGGCAGAAGCACACAAATCTAGATCTTTAGTTTTTGATAAAGCATTGGTTCTGATTTATCAATATAATCTTTATAACATCCTGTAACATTTGTATTCTCTAAACTTTGAAAAATCTGTGTTTTTTTTTATAACGACGTAATTTGATAATTTACTTATATAGTTCCCTAATAATAACTATAATTTAACTGATACCCTCCATTAAAAAAATTATTTATCCCATTTATTTGAATAGTGTAAAGAATCAAATTGAAATATTTCATGAATGCTATCAACATTGCACGACTGCTTTACTTGATATTTTCCACTATCATGACTATTTATAGCTACTTTTGTCAGTTTTCAAAAGTTTTACTAGTAATGTCATCTTAGATACTTAAAAGTTGTGGTTAAATCTCTGCCGCTTCGTTTTCGATTTTGTCAACCATCTTATTTAATTTGAGCGCCACAGATGAGGATTATGTAGACGAAATCTATTAAAAAGCCTTCAACATTGTTTGTAAGCAAATTTTAGAAAGCTTTCAATCCACCCTAAGCTTACAAAAAAAGACGATAAAGGATACTACAGATACAGTTAAGTCTGCCTCATATCTTGACTTACATCTAGAAATTGACAATGAGGGTCGGTTGAAAACAAAACTTTACGACAAAAGAGATGATTTCATCTTCCCAATTGTGAACTTTCCATTTCTATGTAGCAACATTCCAGCAGCGCCTGCATACGGAGTATATATCTCCCAATTGATACGATATTCCCGGGCTTGTGTTTCCTATCATGATTTCCTTGATAGAGGATTGCTGCTCACAAGGAAGCTATTAAACCAAGAGTTCCAAATGGTGAAGTTGAAATCATCCCTTCGTAAATTTTACGGACGCCATCACGAGTTGGTTGACCGTTATGGAATAACCGTTTTACAGATGATATCGGATATGTTCCTTATGTCGTAACTACAATACCCTTCCCTTTTCACGAATAGACTATTTACCGGATTTGTAATAACATAAGCAACACGACGGGTGCCACATGTGGAGCAGGATCTGCTTACCCTTCCGGAGCACCTGAGATCACCCCAGTTTTGGTGGGGTTCGTATTGTTAGTCTTTAGTTTTCTATGTTGTGTCATCTGTACTATTATTTGTCTATTTGTCTTTTTATTTTTGGCCATGGCGTTGTCAGTTTGTTTTCGATCTATGAGTTTGACTGTCCCTCTGGTATCTTTCGTCCCTCTTTTACTATCATACTTGTTTAATACAAACTTCATACTTATAGGACTATTAATAGATTTAGTAACAGCTAGCACGATTCTGTTGTAGTCTGTGCCAAAAATACAGACTGGCAAACTTAGAAACCTTCTTTTTTGAACTTTGAGATTATATGTCAGTAGAGTATGTAAAAAGTAAAATAACAAACACACCGAACTCCAAGAAAAATTCAAAAAGGAAAGTCCCTTATCAAATGGCAAAATCAAAAGCTTTAACACATCAAACACATGTTAAATCTGCATAACGATTGACAGCGTTTAAATTGGCATAATTTAAAACGTGTTCGACAAAATTTTTAGAGAAATAACGAATTCATGTACCTACAATGTGATTGTGGTAGTCCTTTCAACTGGCCTTGTACAAGATGTATCTAAAGACACTCTATTTTTTTTACATTTATTTGACCTACATTTTTCGCAAGATCCATGACAAACACACATTAATAAATTGTCAACTACACAACAAATTGAACAATTTATACATGGTTGTTGTGTGTGTGTCGTGTATCTTGTTACACTATTTTACGAATCGTTGAACATAAATACTGAACAACCAAAAACACTTATTACCCTCGCTACATTTTAAAGAGATAAATAATAATAAGTAATGTCGTTTAAAACGATTGATTTATTTAACTTTAACCCCGATATGGAATTCATAAGTCCACAGAAAGAAAGATATTCTGCAATTTCGTTGCAAAATGCAGCATTTTGGTCCATATATGACAAACTTTGCCAAATGTGTGATAATTGACCCAACTTGTTTGAAATAAAACGAATAAATTACTGTATTTGAAAAAAAAAAATCATCATTCACGTTTTATTTTTCGGCATTTGTAGGTGAAAACTCCATTTCCAGAAACTTTTTATTTAAAAGATAAGTTTTGTCTCCTTTATGTGTCACACGTAACGTACACCTCTGGTATCTTTCGTCCCTCTTTTACTATCATACTTGTTTAATACAAACTTCATACTTATAGGACTATTAATAGATTAAGTAACAGCTAGCACGATTCTGTTGTAGTCTGGGCCAAAAATACAGACTGGCAAACTTAGAAACCTTCTTTTTTGAACTTTGAGATTATGTGTCAGTAGAGTATGTAAAAAGTAAAATAACAAACACACCGAACTCCAAGAAAAATTCAAAAAGGAAAGTCCCTTATTAAATGGCAAAATCAAAAGCTTTAACACATCAAACACATGTTAAATCTGCATAACGATTGACAGCGTTTAAACTGGCATAATTTAAAACGTGTTCGACAAAATTTTTAGAGAAATAACGAATTCATGTACCTACAATGTGATTGTGGTAGTCCTTTCAACTGGCCTTGTACAAGATGTATCTAAAGACACTCTATTTTTTACATTTATTTGATATGGAATTCATAAGTCCACAGAAAGAAAGATATTCTGCAATTTCGTTGCAAAATGCAGCATTTTGGTCCATATATGACAAACTTTGCCAAATGTGTGATAATTGACCCAACTTGTTTGAAATAAAACGAATAAATTACTGTATTTGAAAAAAAATCATCATTCACGTTTTATTTTTCGGCATTTGTAGGTGAAAACTCCATTTCCAGAAACTTTTTATTTAAAAGATAAGTTTTGTCTCCTTTATGTGTCACACGTAACGTACACCTCTGGTATCTTTCGTCCCTCTTTACTATCATACTTGTTTAATACAAACTTCATACTTATAGGACTATTAATAGATTTAGTAACAGCTAGCACGATTCTGTTGTAGTCTGGGCCAAAAATACAGACTGGCAAACTTAGAAACCTTCTTTTTGAACTTTGAGATTATGTGTCAGTAGAGTATGTAAAAGTAAAATAACAAACACACCGAACTCCAAGAAAAATTCAAAAGGAAAGTCCCTTATCAAATGGCAAAATCAAAAGCTTTAACACATCAAACACATGTTAAATCTGCATAACGATTGACAGCGTTTAAATTGGCATAATTTAAAACGTGTTCGACAAAATTTTAGAGAAATAACGAATTCATGTACCTACAATGTGATTGTGGTAGTCCTTTCAACTGGCCTTGTACAAGATGTATCTAAAGACACTCTATTTTTTTACATTTATTTGATATGGAATTCATAAGTCCACAGAAAGAAAGATATTCTGCAATTTCGTTGCAAAATGCAGCATTTTGGTCCATATATGACAAACTTTGCCAAATGTGTGATAATTGACCCAACTTGTTTGAAATAAAACGAATAAATTACTGTATTTGAAAAAAAAAAATCATCATTCACGTTTTATTTTTCGGCATTTGTAGGTGAAAAACTCCATTTCCAGAAACTTTTTTTTTAAAAAGATAAGTTTTTGTCTCCTTTATGTGTCACACGTAACGTACACCTCTGGTATCTTTCGTCCCTCTTTTACTATCATACTTGTTTAATACAAACTTCATACTTATACGACTATTAATAGATTTAGTAACAGCTAGCACGATTCTGTTGTAGTCTGGGCCAAAAATACAGACTGGCAAACTTAGAAACCTTCTTTTTGAACTTTGAGATTATGTGTCAGTAGAGTATGTAAAAAGTAAAATAACAAACACACCGAACTCCAAGGAAAATTCAAAAAGGAAAGTCCCTTATCAAATGGCAAAATCAAAAGCTTTAACACATCAAACACATGTTAAATCTGCATAACGATTGACAGCGTTTAAATTGGCATAATTTAAAACGTGTTCGACAAAATTTTAGAGAAATAACGAATTCATGTACCTACAATGTGATTGTGGTAGTCCTTTCAACTGGCCTTGTACAAGATGTATCTAAAGACACTCTATTTTTTTACATTTATTTGATATGGAATTCATAAGTCCACAGAAAGAAAGATATTCTGCAATTTCGTTGCACCTCTTCACCCTTGAAAACAAAAGTAACTGAAATAAAAGAATGATTCCAAGGAAGAGAAGAAAATGTGCGTTTTTATAGTGGTAATTATATTTGGCTTTTAAACTAAATGTGTCACTCGTCCTGTGTAGCCAGACGTTGATAGAGTGATATTGAAGTTATTAAATTATTCCAGCTTTAAATGAAACGTGGGAACTGAATAGACTAATTCGTAGATGTTATCTATTATACTTTATTATCATGACAAAGGATTAGCATAATATGTTTGAATTCACAAAGCTTTTTGAGTCTTAAACATTCAGCTAGGCTGACTCAAATTAATAAACTGTTATCACAGAGATATGTCTCGCCTTTTTGTAATTTTGATAATGCAAATGTTGAAATTAAAATAGCAATACTTTAACATGTTAGTTACGCAAATATTCAGAGTCGATGAACCATGACTGAAGGTATATGGCTAAACAATCTCCATGGAATGAGATGTGCCAATGCTAATACAACTGCATACCAAATACCATTGACCTATCATAAGTCGTTCCCTTTAAACAAACCTAAACACAAACATTAACTTGTAAACTATGTAAAAGTTTCAAAGTCAATGAACCATGATCAGGGGTGAGGCTATATAATCTCCATGGAAACGATACTTGCAAATGCCAATAAATTTGCATACCAAATATCATTGACTTTACATTAGCAGTTCATCGTAAACTGATCTAATCACAAACTAATACATGTAAACTAAGCAAAAGTTTCAAAGTAAATAGACCATGACTGAGGGGGCGGGGCCAAATATTCTCCATGGAAGTGAGATGTGCTGATGTTTATACAACTGAACACCAATTATTATTGGCCTACCACTAATGGTTCCCCTTGAACTGACCTAATCACAAACTAATACATGTTAACTTAGGAATAAAAGCCCTGTTCATTGATAATTTTCTATGTTTTCTATGTATTGTGTGCGATTTTGTCCCATGTACATTTACTCCATATCCTTTCATTTTCTATTAGCAAAATTTTCTATAGACCATGACTAAGGGGGCGGAGCCAAATAATCTCCATGGAAATGAGATATGCCAATGCTTATACAACTGCATACCAAATATCATTGACCTACCACTAGTGGTTCCCCATAAATTGACCTAATCACAAACTAATGCATGTAAACTATGAAAAGTTTTAAAGTCAACAGACCTTGACTGAGGGGGCGGGACCAAATAATCTCTATGGTAATGAGATGTGCCAATGCTAATACAACTGCATACCAAATATCATTGACCTACCACTAGTAGTTCACCATGAACTAGACCTAATCACAAACTAATACATTGTTGACACGCCGGAAACAGCATACCTATGTCTCGCTTTTTGACTCCGTCAAGGCGAGACAAAAAACTATAGTAGCATAATGGGAAATCTACGTGATAATTAAACATTGTTTCCATCGTATAATGAGGTGCACATGAGAGCATAGAAATCAGTCAATTTTAAAGTCGACTTATTCGTTAAATTTTCCAAATAACCGCGACAAAAGTCTCGAAGTTATTACAATAACTCGCCTTTGAACATAAAGTTTTGAGGTGAATTAATAAAATATAAAATTCTAAATTTAATACTAAGTAGATAAACTATTCATAGACTGCGGATGTGCCTTTGAAAATATTACATAACAGACACTTACTGTTAATTTTACGTATCCAACAGTGGCGGATCTAGAAATTTTCATAAGTAGGGCCCACTGACTGCCTAAGAAGGGGCCGCTCCAGTCATGCTTCAGTGATTCCCTATATAATCAACCAAATTTTTTCCAAAAAAGGGGGACCCGGGCCCCCTGCCCCCCATTTAATCAGCCGCTGTCCAAAAAGTCCTACAGGTAGACTTTTCCGTATCAAAATAATTTGTTTTCACAATTTCATTTATATTTTTAAAACGAATATACTATATAGTGTGTTTTATAAGTACTGTCAGTTTTTCATTCGATAGGTTTGCCTTTTAAAAGGAAAGTTATTCAGTTGTAGATTAGAATATCAATTGGTATTTTGAAAAGAAAACACACTTTTATTCGTTAAAACAACTGTCAACACATCGGTATAGAATACGAATAAAACAAAAAACCATCAGCAGTGTATACACAAAAAAGTGTACACATGACAGGAAAATAATGTAACATCAGATTTATATTCAAGATCATTACAGAAAAAAAAAACAGAAAAACTAGCAATAGAACCAGGTTTAATCCACCATTTTTTACGTAAGAAAATGCCTGTACCAAGTCAGGAATATGACAGTTGTTATCAATTCGTTCAATGTGTTTGAGCTTTTGATTTTGCCATTTGTTCAAAGACTTTCCGTTAAGAAATTTACCTCGGAGTTCAGTATTTTTGTTATTTTACTTTTTGTGTAGTTATACTTATATAAATATAATAGTAAGATGTGATTGGTAAATACATTGCATGCGATTATACTATGACTCAATGTTTTTAACAGTAGAAAATTAATGTTTCTTCAAATCAGGTTTTAACTCCCTCGGGCAAAGGTTACCTAAGATGGATTTTGCTATTTTATTTAGGCCCGTTCGGTTCTTAATTATGGCTGTAAACGTATTTACGTACTCCAGAAAAGAGACGAGGGTATCATTAATTCAGTAATCAGTACTGACATGATTTATTAGCAAACCATTCTTAAATTTTCCGTTTATCAATTTAGAAATGATCAAGAAAAATGAGGTTCCAACTCACTCAGGCAAAGTTGACCTTACATGGATTTGGCTATTATCTATAAGTCCTTTTTGGTACATATATCTTCAAATGTTTCGGTTTTTATACATCCTTTGCTTTCAAATATTCAGTTTTGGTGTTCCCGGTGAAGGTAAATTAGAAAAGCTCTTCCGACGTCTGAAATTTATTAAGTGATATTTTCATTTTTTATCATTACATGGCTATACAAAAAAGTAAAATAACAATAATACCGAACTACGAGGAAAATTCAGAACGGAAAGTCTCTAATCAAATGGCAGAATAAAAAGCCCAAACACCATCATACGAATTGATAATTAACAACTGTCATATTCCTGACTTGGGACAGGCATTTTCTAATAGAAAATGGTGGATTAAACCTGGTTTTCTAGCTAGCTAAACCTCTCACTTGTATTACAGTCGCACAAAAATCCATTATTTGACAACGATGTGTGAACAAAACAAACAGACATAATAGGTAAAAATGTCAAAAATAGGGTACAGCAGTCAACATTGTGTTATAATTTTGATTACTATAAATAAAGGCAACAGTAGTATACCGGTGTTCAAGAGTCATAAATCATTTGAGAGAAAACAAATCTGGGTTACAAACCAAAACCGACTATAAGTGGGAAAAAAAGGAACATAACAGGAACACCGAAGTGCAACAAAAACAAACGCCAACACACATAGAAACGAACTATTTGATAACAACTGTCATATTCCTGACTTGGTACAGGACATTTTAAGTAAAAATGGTGGGTGGAACCTGATTTAATGACATGCCAGACCTCCCGCTTTATGACATGTTAAAAAAAAACGCTAGAACACTACGTGAAAGAAATACAGTACAAACACAAGCAAGAACATTCATAACAGAGAAACGCACAAACAAATAATATAATAGTCGACACAACATGCAAACCGCAAAACAACAACGAACATATTCCACCAACGACAAACACCACAGGATATCAAAAACAGTGACACGCTTACGTAACTAACATGCAATCTCGAACTCCAAACAATTTTCACGACAATGATGGTACGGAAAGTAAATTTTATAATTATTTGGACTACAAACGATAAGACATACCAGATTATCTAAGCGAAACTATATATATATAACAAATCCATCTTCATGCTTTATATATCATGTACTGTATTACGACGCTAGATTAAAACTGACGAGGAAAGGTAACACCCGGCCACCGAAAGCTTTATTTTGTGAACCTAGGTGGTAGAGTGGTCTAGCGCGTCGGATACAGTCCAGGCGATTTGGTGTCACGATATCTCATTAGCATGAGTTCGAATCCCGGAGAGGGAAGAACAAACTAGAGGCTCTCAAGAGCCTGTGTCGCTCATCTGTATTTACTGATGCTTTGGAAATCATGTAAAATAAGGTTAAAATCATAATTAATAGTATTAGATATTAGATATTATAATGATATCTAAGATAATAACAAAAAACTGCAAAATTTTTGTAAAATTACTAACTCAGGGGGAGCAACCCAACAACGGGTTGTCGGATTCGTCTGAAAATTTCAGGGCAGATAAATCTAAATCTCATGAACATTTTTGCCACCTGTCAGATTTGCTCATAATGCTTTAGTTTCAGAGATATAAACCAAAGACTGCATTTTACCCCTATGATCTATTTTTAACCAAGTTGGCCATGATGGTTGGAAGGCGGGGTCATCGGACAAATTTTTTAAACTAGATACCCTAATACTGATTATGGCCAAGTATGGTTAAATTTCTCTCAGTAGTTTCAGAGAAAAAGATTTTTGTAAAAGATTACAAAAATTTACGAAAAATTGTTAAAAATTGACTATTAAGGGCAATAACTCCTAAAGGGGTCGACTGACAATTTTGGTCATGTTGACTTATTTGTAGATCTTACTTTGCTGAACATTATTGCTTTTTACAGTTTATCTCTATCTATAATAATATTCAAGATAATAACCAAAAACTGCAAAATTTCCTTAAAATTAACAAATTCAGGGGCAGCAACCCAACAACAGGTTGTCAGATTTGTCAGAAAATTTCAGGGCAGATAGATCTTGACCTGATTATCAGTTTTACCCTATGTCAGATTTACTCTAAATGCTTTGGTTTCAGAGATATAAGCCAAAATCTACATTTTACCCCTATGTTCTATTTTTAGCCATGGCGGCCATCTTGGTTGGTTGGCAGGGTCATCGGACACATTTTTTAAACTAGATACCCTAATGATGATTGTGGCCAAGTTTGGTAAAATTTGGCGCAGTGGTTTCAGAAGAGAAGATTTTTGTAAAAAGCTAACGACGACGGACGACGACGACTACGACGACGACGGACGACAGACGACGGACGCCAAGTGATGAGAAAAGCTCACTTGGCCCTTCGGGCCAGGTGAGCTAAAAATTTGCAAAAGCAAATTTACAGATCTAACATTGTTGGGCTGATGTTTAGACGAGCTGTATATATATATATATAACAGAAACATCAAAAATAAATCCATGAATGTTGGATGTACAAAACACAGAGCCACGCTTCACAACAATGCAAATTCACATTGAGTATTACAGTCATATTCGGAAATATGACAATGGTGGTATTGAAATGCAATTTTACAATTATTTGGACAACAAACGATTAGACATGACACATTATTCAACAGAAACCATAACATAAACGTCAGAAATAAATACATGAATGTTGGATGTGCAAAATACCGAGACGCGTGGTACAGCAATGTAAATTAACTATCGGTATAACAGTCATATTCGGGAATAGGTCACGTTCGGTACTTAGCAGACAGACGTCATAGATGTTAAACCACAATCTAAGACGTGGTAAAAATGTCATTAGTTAGTTTAGACACAGACACATTGTATAGATCAACCAATATAAAAAAACAAACAAATATGTCAACAAAGATACACAAAAATGCATACAGACACAGCACACCAGGAAAAAAAGAAAAGACAAGAATGCAAAAATTCACCATAGCACAACAACACAATGACGAGATGTATAAGTACAGAGCCACGTCAAGTGGACATTACCAAAAGTTGACTAAACAGTAAAATTGATATTCACAAAGACAAAGAAAGAACACAAAAAAACGATTTTGGGTTGAGAGTTCCTGTTGAAGGTACATTCTGAAAAACGCTTCAGACGCATATAATTAACAAAGTGTTCTGTTAGTTAAAAGTAGCCAATCGTTATTAAGACTTCCAAAAAAATTTATTGTAACCTCAGACAGCAATATATTTTTTTTTGTTGAATTGAAGGCGACAGAGGTTTACTAATGTCCAATCTGTAAATCAAATAAGAGAAATTCAAACGAAACCTGCATTACCTCCAGAGCGAGACCGAGTGCACGGGCAAGGTTAGAATATCTTGCTATGCATTTATGACCAGCTATGCAAATTCAAAATCAGTCAATATGTCACAATAGGGAATAGGACACAATAGGTAAAATTACAGATCATGCGACTATAAAAAAAGTAGCAAGGAAACTACATTCCAATTAAAGTAATATAATAAATTTCAGCAATTTTTCTTAATAATGAGACAGGTGTTTTGATAGGATATTTAATAACCATAGTAAATTCTAAAAAACAATAATCAAACAATTTCTCTTTAAAAGTGTTGTATGATAAGTGAAAAAGTAAATTGTTACCACTTTTAATTTTAAAACAATTAGAATGGAAATGTGCCATATGACCACAAAGATATAGTTACGGACATAATTTAGATTTATTTACTACTAACGATTATAAATTCATTCATACGGATATATCAAAAATGAGGATTCATACTGAGAATCGAACTCCTATTAAACTTAAACCTCATAGCACACCAATGCACAAGAGAGAAATAATTGACAAATTTGTTGATAAAATGTTATCAGCAAATATCATTTGGAAATCACGATCACCCTGGAATTTCCATTTATAATTATTGATAAAAAAAAAAGATAGATCAAAAAGATTTTGTGATGACTTTAGAAAACTGAACCAAATAACTAAAAGTGTATAGCATTTACCATATACCGATGATGTATTAATCTATTTAGAGAAAGCTTGTTATTCCAAGTCCCTTGGACAACAAAAGTGGCTATTGGCAAATATGTATGGGCATTTGTTTGTTAAAAAGGTTATGAATTTAGATAAATCCTTGTAAACTTCGAACCTTTGAAAAAACTTATTCTAAAAGGTAATCAATTTAACACTGACAATATCTTTGAACATTGGTTTAACTATAATAACATTTTTTTGTTATTAATAATATTAAAATATATCTAAATATGTATTGCTATACAGTTAAGAACACTTACAGTCATATGTCCTGTCGATACATATATTTTGGCTTTGCAAAAAGTTTTTTTTATTACGTCTTTACACTGTATCTGATGTTGTCAGGAGCTTGTTATTCAGTAATTGTCGTTTTTTACTGTTTATCATATTTGGTGTTTATTTGTTGTTTATTTTAGTTTATTTTCTTGTTTGAATTGTTTCCTGTTTTGTCATGTCAGATTCTTTTTTGTTCAATTTTTGTTCAATCAGTAATAAAAGTGAAATAGTGAAGTAATAATTCACTTTTAGCTGCCAGTTTGGTTCAGTTTGTGAAATGACATAAAAACTTGCAAGTGAATAATTCGACCTCATTGAATCTGCATTCACATGAACTTAAATTTAAACCCTTAGCTTCAGATGGGTTATACGGATAAACTGTGTGTTCAGTTATTAAAAGGTAAAGAAAATGTGGTCAATGTCAGATGATACCTACCAGACAGACATGTAAACCTTAGAATTATTACATACATCAAATAAAGTTGACCTACTGCTTATCCAAATTGAAAAACAAGACAATAACACAAAAACTTAACATTGATCAATGAACCTGGAAAATGAAGTAAGGTTTATAAATGAAACCTGCCAGACAGACATGTACACCTTATAATCATTCCATACACCACACATTGTTGACCTACTGCCTATAGTATCCGAGAAACAGACCTAATCACATAACTTTAACCTTTATCCCTGATCCTTATAATGAGGTCAAGGTCAAATGAACTCTGTCTGATTTACATGTAAACCACATTCTTATTTCTATGTAGACATGGCATTGAACCCATATACCAAATATAGTTATCCTACTACAGTACTCATAATAAGTGAGAAATTCAAATGACAAAAAAAAATATATAATTTTTTTTCAAGCAGTCGCTGAACCATGAAAATGAGGTCATGGACAACAGATATATAAAGAACTGAAACTTTGTCACATAAGGTATATACATACAAGGTATGAAATATCTAGGTCTTCTACCTGCTGAAATATAAAGCTTTTCACAAATAGTTTTTGCAGTCGCCGCCAGATAGTATTCACTATGTGTCTCACTGCAACTTTCGTTGTAGGCAAGACAAAAATTACTTACATACACAATACTTGATAAATCTCCCTTCATTTTCAGGAAACAAGCAGGACTCACTACCCAATGATAAAATATAGAATTTGCACAATTACCAGAGCATACACACAGATTTACTGGATTTATACTACAATATTCGACAATGAAAGGCTCTTTGTAACTAAATACTACATGCATATACATTACTATTAAGTGAATGCTTACTGTATTCACAATGCTAACCGAATACTCCCTGTATACAAAATATTACTTGAATACTCCTTGCATACATAAAACATAATGAATACTCCCTGCATATTGTGGAACAAAACAAGATTTTCTTATGAAAAAATAAAGATATTTGCTCTGTATTAGACAAGCAGGTTGGCCTTCAAATAAATCTATATAGATTATGTATTACTTGTAAAATACATCTAATAACATTAAATTACTTTAAAAAACTGACATTTAGTCAACCATAAAATATACGTGTTGTGGGTTCATTATCAAACTCATATAAGCATCAACTGCCTGAATACTTGAGACAAAAGGAAATGAACAAGTAAATCAACGAGATAGTAACCCAACAACAAAAAAAGCCAAAAGATTTCAACAGGATAAAATTGTCTTCAACAACTATTGCTTTTTACATTAAAAATCATATCATGCCTACAATTTAATATTTATTTTTTTTACTAAAATTTATTTAATCCCCAATAACATTTTTCTAAAGTCATCATTTGATTTGCCAGATTGTTCTTTAGATCCTGGCTTTTCATTGGCTGCTGCTACATTGGATGATGATTTGGATGAAGATTTTTCATTGGATGAAGCTGCTCCTGCTGTCTTTAGTGCCCTTGGTAACAATGACACCTGTGTTCTAGCTTTTCCTCTTCTGAAAAATGTATGAGAGAGAAATAATAATGGCTAAAAACAAAAATGATAAATTGGGTACAAAAGTTGTAATGCCTGTCAAGCATAAATCATCAATTTAGAACAAAATATCAATGCTGACGATTTTAGCTGGACAGATTAATGTCAGCTATTGATTGATTGGTGGTGTTTAACACCACTTTCAGTGATTGATTGATTGTTGGTTGCTTAACATCCAGTGATCTTGGCTACTGTGGATTCATTATAAATCATGTGATACCAGTTTTTGTGGATTCATTATAAATCATGTGATACCAGTTTTTATGGATTCATTATAAATCGTGTGATACCAGTTTTTATGGATTCATTATAAATCATGTGATACCAGTTTTTGTGGATTCATTATAAATCGTGATACCAGTTTTTGTGGATTCATTATAAATCATGTGATGCCAGTTTTTATGGATTCATTATAAATCATGTGATGCCAGTTTTTATGGATTCATTATAAATCATGTGATACCAGTTTTTGTGGATTCATTATAAATCGTGTGATACCAGTTTTTATGGATTCATTATAAATCATGTGATACCAGTTTTTATGGATTCATTATAAATCGTGTGATACCAGTTTTTGTTGATTCATTATAAATCATGTGATACCAGTTTTTGTGGATTTCTTGGGGTATAGGTTAACGCTAATTTAAATGTTTAATGAAGTACACATTTTTTTAGGTTTGTATGCAGACTTTTATAAAACCACCAAAAAATATCCACAAAAATACAATTTTTCCTTAATCCACAAAAATGTGTACCAAATGAATGAATCAACAGTATATGATGGCAGCCAGTTGTTTTTGGTTGAATAAGCCATCGTTCCAGGAAACTGACCTTAGCAAAAAAACTTGCAATCCTAGTCAATAAAGATTGAAAAACTCACAAATGCAAATGGTAGTGAAAATAAGAAGTAGATGTTTGACAGATCTGAAAAGTGCACCCACATTGGAACTCATCACTATCGATTTTTTTTTTTATCAAATTTTAAGTCATTATACTCAGCAGTTTCTAAGAAAAATTGTGACAAAAAATATTTGTTGGACAGACTTACAGGTGATTGCAATCTAGCCCCACTCTGGTATATTTAAAATTTACAGATGATAAAAAGGTATTGGTGACTCACATATCAGTTTCTTTCTTGCCACTTCCCAGACTTGGTACAAACTGATCCTTTTGTGGCCTCCTATCTGGTGGGCAGCTTAGAGCCACAGATATTGTGTGTTCCCCGATCATCAAACCATCAGTTTTCATCACAGCTTGTGTTGCTTCATTCTGCACAAAAAAAGGTAGTTATTTCATAAAACAATCAATAATAAATTAAAACACATCATGTAAAAAACATAAGAAATTTAAAACCTTATTTTTCTTGTTTGTATTGTTTTACATTTCGTTGTATCAGGACTTTTTATAGCTTACTTTTTGGGTATGGATTTTGCTTATTATTGAAGGTCGTATGGTGACCTATAGTTGCTAGAAGCTTATCCTGAAAAAATGCCATGAAAACTTCATACAATGCCATTAGCATTAGGTAAACATGAAATTGATGAGGAAACCCATAACAAGGTAAAGCATGCTCACACATGTCACAGTAAGCTTGCTACCAAATTTCAGGTTTGTAGTTCCTAATATAATTTTGATTGAAACATTACAGACAGACAGACCAGTATACCAACTATGCTTCTGAGAAAGTGTATTACTAATAACAATGTTATTTTGAGTGAAATTATCACACAAAATGATTCCAATAATGTGGAAAATAAATCTAGCGAGTTAATAAATGGCCTTCTTGCAAGTTTTTGTAGTGTGCAAGCTTTCTTTACCTTATACCTAGGATTTACCAAAATAATAAGTGTTGATACACTTTGCTCTATAGACAAACCTCATTCTCATATTCTACATATGCTAACCCTTTTGGAGCCCCACTTCTGTATGTTACTAATCTGACATCCTTTAACTTTCCATGCTGAAAGACAAATAAATAAATACAATTAGAATAGACAAACCACTCTCTACCGCAGTATATTAACCATGGATGAGCTGCATCGGATAGAAATCGACCTTATGCAAATTAATATCAATACATCTGTTAACATATTAAGGGTTGAAAATACCCTGGGAAAGTCTGTAACTGTTTGAAAATTGAATAGTTATAAGAACTCCCACAGAACAGACCAAATCCCTCTTTTATTTCGCATTTGAATGTTCCAAAATCAATCAAAGTCTATACATGTACATGTATGCATACACTTGCATTAGGTCAATTTCTATCCAAAGCAGCTCATATATAAAATATAACAGAGAGCATGAAACAATGATAAATAAACAGCTGCGCCATGAGCGCATGATACGCCCGTCGTCTTGTGTGTGAGGTTTTATGCAATAATCATAAATCTTTTCTGAGATACGGCGCGACATGTGAAAACCCCCCTTTTTTTGATAAAAAAATCAATAACTCTAAAATAAAATTTTAAATCATCACCAAAAAGTATACAGATCTTTAGATTAATATAACTAAGAAGTGTGTAAAGTTTTAAGCAATAATCATAAATCGTTTTTGAGATACAGCGAGACATGTGAGAAAAACACCCCTGTTTTAGTTACAAAGTCCCGTAACTCAAAAAGTTTTAATCTTATTTTCACCAAAAATTTTACAGATAGTTTGACCATCATAAGAAACAACTATATTAAGTTTAATGAAATTTGGATAAGTCGTTCTAAAGTTATGGTGCGACATGTGGACGCCAGACAGACGGACAGACAGACAGACAGACAGACATTTGTATACCATAATATGTGCCGTCAAAATTTTGACAGGCGTATAAAAAGTGGATACATTTAGGCATTTTTTAACTACATGTTCAACTTTGTTCAAGCCAATAAAAAAATAGTAATTACATTTGCCCTTCTTTGTGCAGGAAAATCAATAGACATATCTTCTATTTACAGGAGTGAATATATTGGCCTCTTTTGTTATATAAGTAAACCCCAGACCTTTAACTTACCTATTAAAGTAAAATAAAAGGGGCATCCTATATGCTAGTAAATGGCATCCTTTGTACAGATAAAAAAAAACTTACCTGTGAGAATATATAAGACATGGCCTCCTTTGTACAGGTAAACAACTTACTTGTGAAAATATATTAGACAGGGCTTCCTTTGTGCAGGTAAATGGCAGGCCTTTTATAAATAGTTTGTTCTTTTCTAACTCTGTAGCAAACTGTAAACAAAAAAGAAACATGCATCCTTTATGTAAAATAACTTATTAATATCAGGCATTCAGGATATTCAATTCTTTATTACTTTATTACTTTGAACAATACTGTTCATCAGTATAGTATGCATAAATACACAATTTACAAGTTGTATGGTGTTAACAAACACAGAAATAATAAACGTCAGAAATATCAGTCACATATTATACAGTTTGTGAGTTTCAGACTACATATAATATAAATATGTTTTAAGTATTGTTTCTGCACTTAAATGCATAGAGTAAGTACTTTCCAAAATTACAAAGTTCCTTGGTGTTTTCAGCAGAAAGTATTTGTACTAATTTAGAAGTTGAAGGTCTAGTCCAATAATATTTCTTGATAAACTTCTAACGTATATCACTATAATTTGTACAAATGTAAAATGAAATGAAATTCATCCTCTATAGACATAAGAAGATGTGGTATGAGTGCCAATGAGACAACTCTCCATCAAAGTCACAATTTGTAAAAGTAAACCATTATAGGTCACTCTATTAAACATTGGTTTGGTCCACAAAATAGCAATTAAGAATAAATGCATACCTTCCAACCTCTGAAACTTTCAAGCTATCATAGCTGAGGGTGAGATTTTGCGCAAACAACATTTCAAGTTAAATACATAACCTGTTTACTTCTTCTTCGACTAAACACCAAAAAGAGTTAACAAATATACATTTTATCTTAAATTCATGGTTATAATCTATACAAGGTTTTTTTTTTGTTTGCCCTTTTTAAAACCTACGAGTCTCACACTAAACATGCTTTCAAACGTCGTACAGAAAGCGCGGAGAAATTGACAAGTTGATTGAACATGATGTGCAGAATAAAGATTCATTGCCAAGTGAACTTGGACATACAAAAATTGAAAATATTTCATTCAACCTGCTTTGGGAACAGTATGTTCCTGATCTTCTTGGATTTCGATTTGCAGTTACCTATTTCTTCTTTTTTTACCCTGTCAATTGGTCTAGACAAAGACCTCTATCTTGTTGTAGTTGACATAGCAGATATGACTTTCAATTACTTATAAATGGGAAATGAAAACTACTGACTACAGTTTTCAAAAGATCTCAATTATTTATTTTTATTGACAGTAATGAAAAAGCCAGACAATTTCCAAAGCAGGTCATTCCAGGTAAAAATATCCAAAAGCGGGAGATTCTTAACACCCGTGAGCCAATTTTGTTATTTGCGCAGGAGACTCCCGCTCAAAATGAGAGGGTTGGCAGGTATGAGAAATGTCTGGTCTTCAACAATAGGAAAATATTTAAACCATATGTCAAGGTCAAAATAAACCTGATTCTAGTTCTCTTTATCTTATATCTTTGAAATTTTGGATTAAAATGAATTTTGAAATGTAGGTTGGTGATGTTTATTTTTAGACATTGGTTGTGTTATGTCTTATGTCCATTATTTGTATATGCAAATTAATTTTAATTTGGTGTTTAGTTGTGCAGGATTTTCCAACAATCCACACAATTATTTTAATAGGATATGTTAATTGTGTAGGATTTTCCCATAACCCACACAATTATTTTATTGGAATATTTCTTACTTTAAACTGTGGTTTTCTGGCAGATTTATCTTCACATCTGGACACATATACTGGTCGTCCATCTAATGGAGTACGGTCAAATTTCAATGCTTCTATCACACACAACTGAAATAAACATAAAATCATTTCAGTATTGACATCATTTTCAACAACAAAATCAAAGTGCTTGTAAGCACTGAAGGGTAAAGATTGCTTTAATTTATTCGTGGGAAGTAAAATTAAACATTGCATTGTATGAAGCATTGGTTGTAGTTGATTCATCTACAATTATGGACAAAGGTAAATAACTCCAATTTTAAAGATTACTTAAACAATGACATCATGGATATTTCTAGAACAGATATTAGATTCCTGCACCTTGCACAAGTTATGTAATTTTCTTGACATTAAAATTGAGAATAGAAATGGGGAATATGTCAAAGAGACAACAACTAGACCAAAGAGCAGACAACAGCCAAAGCCCACCAATGGGTCTCCAACGCAGCAAGAAAACCCCGCACCCGGAGGCGGTCCCCAGCTGGCCCCTAAATAAAATTGTGTACTAGTTCAGTGAAAATGACATCACACTAAACTCCAAAACATATAAATGAACTAAAATTAAAAAACATACAAGACTGACAAAGGCCAGAGGCTCCTGACTTGGGACAGGCGCAAAAGTGCAGCGGGGTTAAACATGTTTTGTGAGATCTCAACCCTCCCCCTATACCTCTAGCCAATGTAGAATAAAGAAACACATAGCAATATGCACAGTAAAACTCAGTTTAAAAGAAGTCCGAGTCCGATGTCAGAATAGGTAACAAAAGAAACAAAGCAAAATGACAATGATACATAAATAAACAAAGGACTACTAGTAGTTACTGACATGCCAGCTCCAGACCTCAATCAAACTGATTGAAAGATTATGTTGTCATCATATGAAAATCAAGTACAATCCCTCCCGTTAGGGGTTTAGTATCATACAATCATAAAATATATGAGAACATAACCCGTATCATGCCAACAACTGGTTTTAGAATAATAGTGTTTATTTCCGATGCAAAGACCCTATGAGTGAATCAATATTAATACCAAAATAGGCAATCCTTAATGACCTGACAAAAGTGTAACATCATTTTGTAACTTGAATATCTGAGCATACATTTCATTGATAAATTTCTGGAAATGTTCATAGATAGGATGTTTAGAATGTTATGATCAATGCACTATATTTTGTGTATCTCAAAAGTAGTGACAAACCTTGGAAGATTTAGATATCAAGTCAATACCATAGGGTTTCGATTGCATTTCATGCAATCTTTATCCAAAAACATGGAATAATGTTATCAATTAATTGATAGTATTTATAACACAAATGTTCTTGAAAAAGGTTAAGTGCTCTTTTCTGACTCTGATAACCATTCTAGGTTTTGATTAGTAAACCTTCATTTAAACGTTCAATTTCTTTAAGGCTTATTCATAGAATATCTGCATGATTAAAATTGACAATGAGATCTAAGGAATTTTTCTTGACATTTAAATGACTTTTTTGGAAGCCCTGTTATAAATAAGATTAAATAACTGTCCTTACCTCATCTGTGAATTCTATATATGCGTAGCCTTTCGATCTTCCTTTATAATTCTTTATCAATCTGACTTCCTTTATTTCTCCAAACTTAAAATAAGAAAATGTAATAGTCACACATGAGTAAATAAATTCATCCATTTATTTCAGGTCTTTAGATGATTTCAAATTTTGGATTTAAGATGGTATGGTGCTGGCTGTTCAGTCAATTGGTCCCATAAGTCCATTCTATTGATATTATAACTTCTTGACGTTGATTGGTTGATAGTCATTTACATGTATGAACATTATCCAATGTATTTTCTGAGGAAAGAAGCTAAATTTCTGATTTTGGTAAATTGGTTCTTGCTTATAATAAAATAAAACTAGAGGCTCCAAGGAACCTGTGTCGCTCACTTGATATTTTTATTTACAATTGATGCATAAATCAATGCAACCGTTATACTTTTGCTTTAGTTTCAGAGATATAAGCCAAAAAATGCATTTTACCCCTATGTTCTATTTTTAGCCATGTCTGCCATGTTGGTTGGCAGGCAGGGTCATCGGACACATTTTTTAAACTAAATACCCTAATGACGATTGTGACCAAGTTTGGTTAAATGGTTAAGTGTCTCAGTTGTTTCAGAGGAGAAGATTTTGTAAAGATTACAAAATTTACCAAAATTGTTAAAATTGACTTTAAAGGCAATAACTCCTTAAGGGGTCAACTGACCATTTTGGTCATGTTGACTTATTTGTAGATCTTACTTTGCTGAACATTATTGCTGTTTCCAGTTTATCTCTATCTATAATAATATTCAAAATAACCAAAAACTGCAAAATTTCCTTAAAATTGCCAATTCAGGGGCAGCAACCCAACAACAGGTTGTCTGATTTGTCTGAAAATTTCAGGACAGATAGATCTTAACCTGATGAACATTTTTACAAATGTCAAATTTGCTCTTAATGCTTTAGTTTCAGAGATATTAGCCAAAAACTGCATTTTACCCCTATGTTCTATTTTTAGCCATGTTGGTTGGCAGGCGGGGTCATCGGACACATTTTTTAAACTAGATACCCTAATGATGATTGTGATCAAGTTTGGTTAAATTTGTCTTACTAGTTTCAGAGGAGAAGATTTTTGTAAAGATAACAAAATTTACAAAAATTGTTAAAATTGACTTTAAAGGGCAATAACTCCTTAAGGGTCAATTGACCATTTTGGTCATGTCAACTTTTTGTAGATCTTACTCTGCTGAACATTATTGCTGTTTACAGTTTATCTCTATCTATAATAACATTCAAGATAATAACCAAAAGCGGCAAAATTTCCTTAAAATTACCAATGCAGGGCAGCAATTCAGCAACGGGTTGTCCGATTCATCTGAAAATTTCAGGGTAGATTGATCTTGACCTGATAAACAATTCTACCCCATATCATATTTGCTCTAAATGCTTTGGTTTTAGAGATATAAGCCAAAATCTACATTTTACCCCTATGTTCTATTTTTAGCCATGGCGGCCATCTTGGTTGGTTGGCTTGGTCACTGGACACAATTTTTAAACAAGATACCCCAATGATGATTGTGGCCAAGTTTGGTTAAATTTGGCCCAGTAGTTTCAGAGGAGAAGATTTTTGTAAAAGTTAACGACGACGGACGCCAAGTGATGAGGAAAGCTCACTTGGCCCTTCGGGCCAGGTGAGCTAAAAAAGAGATGTGGTATGATTGCCAATGAGACAACTCTCCACAAGAGACCAAATAATGTAGAGGTTAGCAACTATAGGCTTCTTAAGATAACTTCGTAGAACAGAAATATTGAATTATCATTGGCATAAAGATAAATTTTTTATCATTATAATTTTTTATGGATTACAAATTTATTTTGACAAGTTAAAAATAAGATAAAAAAATACCTGTGAAAACTTGTCTTTAATGTTGTCCTCATCTACATCATAGGACAGATTACTAACAAACGCTGTACATGAACTCTTATCTGGTCCAGCATCACCCTGGCCTTCGTGTAATCTGTCATCTCCATCTGTAAATAATAACATAGGACAGATTACTAACAAATGCTGTACATGAACTCTTATATGGTTCAGCATCACCCTGGAATTCGTGTTATCTGTCATCTCCATCTGTAAATAATAACACAGGACAGATTACTAACAAACGCTGTACATGAACTCTTATCTGGTCCTGCACCACCCTGGCTTTCATGTAATCTGTCATCTCCATCTGTAAATAATCACATAGGACAGATTACTACCAAATGCAGTACATGAACTCTAATCTGGTCCTGCATCATCCTGGCCTTCATGTAATCTGTCATCTCCATCTGTAAATAATCAATGCACCAAATCTGAAATGATTTTGCATTTAATGAACTTCTCTGTTTAGACTTTCTGATTGATCCAAACATTGTCAACCAAATTCTGAACTGGCTCATTCAAAGCAATGATCTTCTGTGAACCAATTAATTTTCGCGACTAGAAAAATAATGTGAATAAGTAAAAATTAGGATCGTTTCCGATTTAACTACATGAGTAAATTTGAAAATCGTGAAATTCAATCACTGTGAAGTGGGCTCGAAAGCTCTAAACACATAATAAATTATCCACAAAAATAAGTTGGTGTACAGTATTTTTGTGACTCAAATGGTAGCCCTGTAGGGATTTTGTTACTCCAATGAAAGCCCTGTAGGGATTTTGTTACTCCATTGAAAGCCCTGTAGGGATTTTGTGTCATTTATCAGGTACAAAATATCACTTTTTCCATCTGTTTGAACACAATAATGTTTATCTGAATAAATAGCTACAAAATGACTGTAATGCTACCACACTACCAGTCAGCAATGCTTGCAAAAAATGACATAATGTTTTTGAAAATCTTGTGGAAACCTTTTTTTGTTAACTGCCACTTTATTAAATTGGTTAAAAATCAAACACTTTTCTATTGCCATCAAAAGTGGAACTTCATAAAAATATTCTATACCTGTTTTTCGTACTTTAGCTGGTGGCTCTTCACCATCGGAACTTTTCCCTTTAAATCCTGGAGGTGGTTCCATAACCCCAGCCTTATGACCCTTGAAGCCTGGTGGAGGTTCTGATTTCTTCCCTTTATATCCTGGTGGTGGTCCTGACTTTTGACCTTTGAACCCAGGAGGAGGTGGTACTTTGAATACTGATTCTGGAGGTTGATCATCTTCTGCCTGTTTTAAATAATTAAATTCATATTGATTGATTGTCTGTTTAATGTCACTCTCAGCACTGTTGGCTATATAGTGGCTGTCAATTTTATTGGTGGAAGAAGTTGGAGTGCCCAGAGAGAATTGCAACACTCAAAAAGGAAAACTGACAATCCTAGTCAATTAAAATTGGAGTCAAACCAACTACCACATGCAAGGCTTCAAACTCACAACCTCAGTATACAGTAGATGAACCACTTGTCCACCAAGGCCCTACATTATTATTACATATGTTTATACTATTATGTAAAAAAAACATTTTCCTTTGTGTATCACACAAAATGAAGGGGATCATCCTATTCTAATATACCTTACTCATAAAAAGTTCAAAATTATGGAAATGTTAAGTATGACTCAGGTCAATGGCCTCAGCAGTCAGCCTACAGTGGACATGATCCATGTAATAGTCTTTAATTAGAGCTGATTATACACAATTCCATTACTTATTACACTATGATTAATTAAAACTAAACACAGATATGATAATTTAACACATAGAATTTACAATGTCTTTTTATGACTTTCTCACCTTCCTCTTCAACCCATTGCTTGCCTTTTGATCTTCATCCAATGAAATTCTTTCACTTGTATCTTCATGCTTCGTCTCTTTCTTTTGATACGGTTTGACGAACACTTTTTCACTACCTTCATTACTACTATTTTGTCTTTTATCGAATTTTGTATTTTTGTCTTTTTTGCTTAACTGTTGTTTCTTGTCAGTATGATGACCTTTGTCAGTATGATGACCTTTGTCAAATGTTTTCTGTTGTTTTTTCCCACCTTTGTGTTGGAATCTGGATTTCTCTCCTTCTTCTTTCTCTGCTGCCTAATCAATGAAAATAGGTCAAGGTAAGTTGGCTCTTGTCAGACAGACATGTGTATCTTACGACGATTCTTTGACCCAATATAGGTAACTTACTACCTATTATAAATGAGAACCTAGATTAAACAGAAAATATTGATTTTAAATGTGTCAGTATGTCCCCACTTGTAGTCTAATTGTTAAAAGCACATTCAGTGTCTTCTTCTCTCTTTGATTCTACCCATCTGAGCATTACACTTAGCTAATGATTTAATTGAACAGCCCTTACCTATTTTCTTCTCTCTCTGATTCTATCCATCTGAGCATTACACTTAGCTAATGATTTAATTGAACAGCCCTTACCTGTTTTCTTCTCTCTCTCAGATTCTATCCATCTGAGCATTACACTTAGCTAATGATTTAATTGAACAGCCCTTACCTGATTTCTTCTCTCTCTGATTCTATCCATCTGAGCATTACACTCAGCTCATGATTTAATTGAACAGCCCTTACCTGTTTCAGATCCTATCCATCTGAGCATTACACTTAGCTAATGATTTAAATGAACAGTCCTTACCTGATTTCTTTTCTCTTTGATTCTATCCATCTTTACACTTAGCTAATGATTTAATTGAACAGCCCTTACCTGATTTCTTCTCTCTGATCCTATCCATCTGAGCATTACACTTAGCTAATGATTTAAATGAACAGTCCTTACCTTTTTCTTTTCTCTTTGATTCTATCCATCTTTACACTTAGCTAATGATTTAATTGAACAGCCCTTACCTGATTTCTTCTCTCTCTGATCCTATCCATCTGAGCATTACACTTAGCTAATGATTTAAATGAACAGTCCTTACCTTTTTCTTTTCTCTTTGATTCTATCCATCTTTACACTTAGCTAATGATTTAATTGAACAGCCCTTACCTGATTTCTTCTCTCTCTGATTCTATCCATCTGAGCATTACACTTAGCTAATGATTTAATTGAACAGCCCTTACCTGTTTTCTTCTCTCTCTGATTCTATCCATCTGAGCATTACACTTAGCTAATGATTTAAATGAACAGTCCTTACCTTTTTCTTTTCTCTTTGATTCTATCCATCTTTATACTTAGCTAATGATTTAATTGAACAGCCCTTACCTGTTTTTCTCTCTCTGATTCTATCCATCTGAGCATTACACTTAGCTTATGATTTAATTGAACAGCCCTTACCTGTTTTCTTCTCTCTTTGATTCTATCCATCTGAGCATTACACTCAGCTAATGATTTAAATGAACAGCCCTTTCTGAGCATTACACTTAGCTAATGATTTAATTGAACAGTCCTTACCTGTTTCCTTCTCTCTCTGATTCTATCCATCTGAGCATTACACTTAGCTAATGATTTAATTGAACAGCCCTTACCTGTTTTCTTCTCTCTCTGATTCTATCCATCTGAGCATTACACTTAGCTAATGATTTAATTGAACAGCCCTTACCTGTTTTCTTCTCTCTTTCTATCCATCTGAGCATTACACTCAGCTAATGATTTAACTGAACAGCCCTTACCTGTTTTCTTCTCTCTCTGATTCTATCCATCTGAGCATTACACTTAGCTAATGATTTAATTGAACAGCCCTTACCTGTTTTCTTCTCTCTTTGATTCTATCCATCTGAGCATTACACTTAGCTAATGATTTAATTGAACAGCCCTTACCTGTTTTCTTCTCTCTTTGATTCTATCCATCTGAGCATTACACTTAGCTAATGATTTAATTGAACAGCCCTTACCTGTTTTCTTCTCTCTTTGATTCTATCCATCTGAGCATTACACTTAGCTAATGATTTAATTGAACAGCCCTTACCTGTTTTCTTCTCTCTCTGATTCTATCCATCTGAGCATTACACTTAGCTAATGATTTAATTGAACAGCCCTTACCTGTTTTCTTCTCTCTTTGATTCTATCCATCTGAGCATTACATTTTGTTAAAGCTGATTCATACTGCTCTAAATCACCTTAAATTCAAGAAATGAACTGTGACACAGAGATATGTCTTGCCTGTGATTGCTGCTGTCAGTGTTATGTTGACTTAAAAGGTTAGTCCATTTATCAGTAAAATACAGAATTTAAAATAAAACACATTTTCTTTAGATGCTATTTTTGGTAAAAAAACTAAGTCCATTTATCAGTAAAATATGGAAAATTTAAAATAAATATTTCCCAAATTTTGCTCTGAAACTATATTTTGGTCATAAACAAGCTTCTGTCCAAATTTCATAAATTTCCATGTATGTTTGACAAGTTATTGATGACTGAAAATCTTTAACTTCATACTGAGCCTGAGTGTTAACTGTAAAAACTAAGTCCATTTATCAGTAAAATACAGAAAATGAAAATAAATATTTTGCTCTGATTTGTCTTTTGGTCATTTACAAGCTTCTGTCCAAATTTCATAAAATTCCAAGTATGTTTGACAAAGTTATTGATGTCCAAAAACTTAAACCACAGACTGAACCTAAATGTTGACGCCGCCTCGACGGAATCTAGGATCGCTATGTCTCACTTTCGCAAAATCAACAAAAATGCAAATGTTGAAATGAAAATTACAAAACGTATAACAGGTGAACGATGCATAACTTTTAAAATCAACTGACCATGTCGGAGGGGCGGGGCCAAATAATCTCCATGAAATTAACTCTATATATGGTATTGATGATTGGAAAAGTTTAACTGCTTTCATATATCTGTCTTGAAAAATATTTTCTGTTTTTACCTTCCTCTCGTTCAAAATTAATAAATGCATCCACAATACTCTCAGGCCAATCTGATACAGAGTTAAGTGCCCTTTGTAACAGTTTTCTGCAATGTTTATTATCACCATAGCACCTACAAAACAAATACAGAGTTAAGTCCCTTTGTAACACCTCTCTGCAATGTTTATTATCCTCATTCAATATATTGGAGTACTTCTACTTTAGCGGACCCCATAAAAGTACGGAAACTATAGTAAATACTAGTATATAGGGATTGGTCGCCAAAAGTTAAAACGAAAATAGCCCAAAAAAAAAAAATAAGGTCAAAATCGAATTCCCAGGTGAAATTTTGTTTAAAAACTGTTGTTTTAAACAGTTTTTAAATTAGAATTACAATATCTAACAGAAAGACGTCTTGGTAAGTGTACAAAATGTCCACGCTTCCGTTACTCAGGTAGGTATATCACGTGATAAATATTCCATTATTGGTGACCTCTACATCATGAATATTCATGTCAACAGTACTTAAAATCAGCTGTGTTTGTTTACAAACATTACGATGTAAATACGAAATGCCGATCAAGTTAAAAGATTTGTTTATTATTTGTGAAAGTATTGAGAAAATTATTCAGTGGTGTATTAATTCTAGATTTAACTGGAGAGGTATGTAAAAAGTGTAGCCATGGACAATTTGGATTAAGAAAAGACAGTTCTTTTCAAACGACATTTTTATTGGAAGTGCAGCAACAAAAATGCAGTAAAAGTTTCTATCAGAAACGGATCCTGGTTTCAAGGACATAATTTAAGTTTGGAAAAAATATTATTTATTACGTATTTCTGGATTTACAAAATAGACCAAGAATTTGTAAAGCATGAACTTTCCATTTGTAACCAAACAATCGTAGATTGGTACAATTATTGCCGTGAAGTCTGTATAGAAATTTTGAAAATAGACAGTGAAAAATAGGAGAAGATAGCGTAATTGTAGACATAGATGAAAGTAAATTTGGGAAAAGAAAATACCACAAAGGGCGTCAATTAGAAGGTCAGTGGGTGTTTGGAGGTATTGAAAGAGACAACAAAAAGTTTTTGCCACAGTGGAAAATCGAACAAAAGAAACATTACTAAAATTAATAAAAGACAATATAAAACCAGGAACAACAATAATTAGTGACTGTTGGAAAGCATATGATTGTTTAGGTTCAGAGGGATTTGAACATTTGAAAGTCAATCATTCCGTAAATTTTGTAGACCCAGAAACAGGAGTGCATACAAACACCATTGAAAGTACCTGGCGTGCACTTAAAAATCACTACCAAAATACGGCACGGTAAAATCACTTTATGATACTTATTTCAGTCAATATTGTGTACGAAAGAAATATATAATCGGCTCTGAAGACCCTTTTATAGCATTTATAACCCTCATTGAAAAGGTGTATAATCCAGAAAAACAAAAACAAACATTGATTATGACAGAAAATATCACCATCAGTGAACCGCAACCTGCAACTAAAAAACCCAGAGTACTACACGAAATAACAAACACATTAAATTCTAGTCTGGATGATTTTCAAGCTTAAATGGGTAAGTGCTTTAGATTTATTTTAAATTGTTCAGTTACACTAGTTAAAAGCAATCTTTCAAAATCATTTGCATCGTCTTTTTGAAAGAGGGACGAAAGATACCAGAGGGACAGTCAAACTCATAGATCGAAAACAAACTGACAGCTGAAGCAGTAACAAAATGGCCGCTGTTTATATTCTAGCATAGCAACGTAAATTGGGGTTATCGGTCATGCGCATAAATTGTGCATCTTCCAACTTCCGGGTCCGCTAAAACAGATTGTACCCAATATATTACTGTGGATTCATTTATTTTTGTGTGTGGATTGAGGAAAATAGTATTTTCATGGACATTTGTTTTCATGGTTTTGCTTAAGTCTGCATACAATCCTATAGATAATTGGCATTTCGTTGAACATCGAAATTTGTGGTTTATTTTTACCAACGAAATCCACCCAAATTGGTATCCCACAATATTCATGATATTACTGAATCCACAGTATATTTGCTATAGTCAATATTTTTGCGCCTCAATGAAACCATCAGTTCTCTTTAAACAACACTTTACTCTTTATAATTAACATAAAACAGAAAGCAATGACAGTTGAGAATCTCTGGAGAACAATAGATATCATGATTTTTGCTTTCAATAACATTACAACAATAACAAACCTCTCAAAATTATAAAAGTTGAGCCACATGGCTGCTTCATTTCCATGGCCTTCTGTCATGATTTCATTCCATAATTCTCTACCTTTGGTCACATTCTTACAATATTTAGCCTAAAATAAAATGAGTCAATATCCAGTGAGTCAAGATAGCTTCAATTTGAGGACAAAAGTTTTAAAATTGTCAAAATTTTTTTTATTAATAATTTCATATCCATATCACCATATCATTTTTTTTAATCCACTTCTCAGGTGATACAAAATAAAATTGAGAATGGAAATGGGGAATGTGTCAAAGAGACAACAACCCGACCACAGAACAGACAACAAGAGAAGGTCACCAATAGGTTTTCAATGTAGCGAGAAATTCCCACACCAAGGCGTCCTTAAGCTGGCCCTAAACAAATATATATACTAGTTCATTGATAATGGACGTCATACTAAACTCAAATTATACACAAGAAACTAAAAGTAAAAATTATACAAGACTAACAAAGGCCAGAGGCTCCTGACTTGGGACAGGCGCAAAAATGCGGTGGGGTTAAACATGTTTATGAGATTAAAGAACTCTTTAGATATTTTTTGTCAAATATGGAAAGGAAGACTACTTATAGGCCCTACATGTTTTCCAAATGTTTAATGCTAACACCTACCCCCTATTCCCCACTAATACTTTTCATCTTATGAAAAACATGGTGTATGCCACTGATGATCTTTTTATACTATATATCTTTCATTTATATGTTGATTAACTTGAATTCTGTAGACATCATGAGAATTAAATTTTGTTATTTTATTGAATATTACACTCAAAATAAATCTCAAATGAAATTTTGTGCTAACTTTTATCGATTTACTTCGTAGAAATAAACAATGCAATTAAATAAATATTCAATATACATTTTTCAGATGTTTTGATAACCCTTTGCAAGCTGCAGCTGGTGTCAAGAAAATGAACTAAATTACAATAGAATTGTAGTCTATTTACTGACTTCAATGTTAGCCCAGAACTGTCTCAGACTTCCAGTGGGATCACCATCGGGTATAGTATCTGAAAACATACAAGTAGTCATGATAAATCAGCATTTATTGTACATAGAGCTAAATATTGCTTGTTTGTAAATGAATAAAATGTTACAACAACCTAATTTATGAGTTGTCTTGTTTTATCCAATGGATTTTCGTGTCTCTCATGAATAGTTTTGTTTTGACCAATTTATTTCATGTCTTATGAAATGTCTTATTTGTTCCAAAATACTGTCCTGTCATATGAGCTGTCTTAATTGTTTTCTTTTGACCAATAAATTTCATGTCTTATTTGTTCCAAAATGCTATCATGTCTTATCATGCATTAGTCAATACTCCATGCTTAGTTGAAAAGCAGCAACTATTAATGTTTAAAGCCCCTGAAAAGTCAGGTCCTGTCCTGATTTTGAGATATAAGGTGAAATATTGTGGATTCATTCATTTTCATTTTTTTGATGGGTATCATTTTTTGTGAATTGAGGAAAAATTGTATTATCATTGATATCCCTTCATATTATTTGAACTTCATTGATCATTAAAATTTGTGGTTCACCCTTACCTATGAAACCCACAGAAATTGGTATCCCACCAATAATAATGAATTCACAGTAATCAATATCTTTTTTCCCATATCACAGTTAACTTTTGTGACTTTTAACTTAATCATATATGACCCATACTTACATAAATGTTCAACTGCCTTTTCAATGTTTGCTCTAAATAGGGTTAATTGTTCCTCATGGTCTGTAATAAAGCAAACAGAATATATCAGTTATGTAAGTGTTGTGTTTGGTGACCATTTCTGTATTTACCTTCATCTGGAACCATCAGAAATAAAATATTTATCTTTAAATGTTGAGGTGTAACAATACAGTAGAAATAATTTCGGTACATATTGCACCATTTCATGAAAAATTCCATACATACAATGGTACATGCTATTTGCCATTTTCATATTTATATAATTTTCGTAATTTAGAATCACTGCTAAGAGTCAAACATCACTAAAATGTTGATTCTGCTTCCAAGGACTATTCCATTAAAATTCACGTGGGTGGGTAGGAAAGGACTTTATGAGTTTTTTTGCAAACATCAAATAGACAAACACCCATAAATAATAGAACTTCCCTTTCACTGTACAACATTCATTAATAGAATAGCCCTAAACATTTGATTGTAATTATTCATTAATTACCTTCATCCCATCGTATCCATCTTCTCAAGTAATCACAGTACGTTGTCCATATTTGTAAATAACTTCCTCCATCTGCAAATCCACAGGACAAAGCTCGGTCTACCGTACCTGAAAAAACAAGCCATAAAAAATTATCCTAGCACCATTAAAGGGAAACATCTTACTAAATATATGTTATTAGACAAAAGACCTTTGGGGAGTTACATTCACATGGTGAATGGCAGTCTTCATCTAGAGGGTTTTCTTTATGAAGAAACAAATATGTTCAAGACATTGGATTATCTTTCATTTTGACCTTTACCACAATGTAAAATACTATAAAATATGACAATACTGTATTGGTTAACTTTCCCAGAGTTTAAGTCTTGTTAGTTCTAGGTCTTGTTACAATACTGTTCTTTCCCAGGTCTTGTTAGTTCTAGAACTATTGTATTGGTCAACTTTCCCAGAGTAGTTCTAGGGCTGAACTTCTCCTATAGGTTGCACTTTGTAAATACAGCTGTTTCTCAAACCACGCCTCTTTTGAGGAGATATATAATATTCATAGATAATTCATTTTGTTTATGTACTGGTTCCCGGATATGATCTCTATGTTTCATCTCGTAGAGACATAACTTGGGAATGTTACCAGTAAATATACATATTCATAGCGATCAAGTTTAAATCTGTGGAAATCCTTAAATCAAGGTAAGGGTACAATAGAATTTTAATGTAAGTTTAAACTCATAGAAGTTTGGGGCATATAAACGTTGAAAATATGCCGCACAGCCCTATATTTTGACCTTTGAAAAAAATAGTAGTGCATATGAACTTTCCATTCTAGGATATAATTTTTTTCAAAACTTCACTATAAAAGTGGTAGAGTTTTAGCCATGAAAGGAGTTCCTATGGGTATTGCATTGTTGATATTTACAGAAATGCAACCTATAGGTTTTGTTTCACATTTTTCTTGTCCCTCATTCTCATCTTCAGGTACTGTTTTCAGGATTTTGTGTTTTAAGTGAAAAATGCTGTAAATTCATAAATTATTGTGAGGGGTTTTATTATTGTGAAAAATTGCAACTGGATAAATTTCACAAAAATAACTAGAGGCTCTCAAGAGCCTGTGTCGCTCACCTGTCTCTACTTTGGTTTTAGAAATCATGTAAAGATAGATAAAAATCATAACAGATACCCAAATAATGATTGAGGCCAAATTTGGTTTAATATTGGCCCTGTTATCCTGGTGGCCATCTTGAACAGTAAATTGGCAACAAAGTAGCAACACTTGGTCAGCACCTCATAAGGAACATTCATGCCATGTTTGCTTTCATTCCATTCAGTCATTTTCTAAAAGAAGACATTTGTATGTATTTCCCATAAGGTCCTATGTTAAACTAAGTCCCCGCTGTCGGCCATCTTGGATGATGGACCAACTGCAAAGTAGCAACACTTGGTCAGCACCTCATAAGGAACATTCATGCCATGTTTGGTTGCATTCCATTCACTGGTTCTCTAAAAGAAGACATTTTATGTATTTCCAATAAGGTCCTATGTTAAACTAAGTCCCCTGCTGTCGGCCATCTTGGATGATGGACCAACTGCAAAGTAACAACACTTGGTCAGCACCCATAAGGAACATTCATGCCATGTTTTGTTTCATTCCATTCAATGGTTCTCTAAAGCAGACATTTGTATGTATGTCCCATAAGGTCCTGTGTTAAACTAAGTCACCCACTGGCGGCCATCTTGGATGATGGATCGGCTGCAAAGTAACAACACTTGGTCAGCACCTCATAAGGAACATTCATGCCATGTTTGGTTTCATTCCATGCACTGGTTCTCTAAAAGAAGACATTTGTATGTATTTCCATAGGGTCCTATGTTAAACTAAGTCCCCGCTGTCGGCCATCTTGGATAATGGACCAACTGCAAAGTAACAACACTTGGTCAGCACCTCATAAGGAACATTCATGCCATGTTTTGTTTCATTCCATTCAATGGTTCTCTAAAGAAGACATTTGTATATATTTCCTTAGGGTCCTGTGTTAAACTAAGTCACCCACTGGCGGCCATCTTGGATGATGGATCGGCTGCAAAGTAACAACACTTGGTCAGCACCTCATAAGGAACATTCATGCCATGTTTGGTTTCATTCCATTCACTGGTTCTCTAAAAGAAGACATTTGTATGTATTTCCCATAGGGTCCTATGTTAAACTAAGTCCCTGCTGTCGGCCATCTTGGATGATGGACCAACTGCAAAGTAACAACACTTGGTCAGCACCTCATAAGGAACATTCATGCCATGTTTTGTTTCATTCCATTCAATGGTTCTCTAAAAGAAGACATTTGTATGTATGTCCCATAGGGTTCTATGTTAAACTAAGTCCCCCGCTGGCGGCCATCTTGGATGATGGATCGGCTACAAAGTAACAACACTTGGTCAGCACCTCATAAGGAACATTCATGCCATGTTTGGTTTCATTCCATTCAGTGGTTCTCTAAAAGAAGACATTTGTATGTATGTCCCATAGGGTCCTATGTTAAACTAATTCCCGCTGGCGGCCATCTTGGATGATGGACTGACTGCAAAGTAACAACACTTGGTCAGCACCTCATAAGGAACATTCATGCCATGTTTGGTTTCATTCCATTCAGTGGTTCTCTAAAAGAAGACATTTGTATGTATTTCCCATAGGGTCCTATGTTAAACTAAGTCCCTGCTGTCGGCCATCTTGGATGATGGACCAACTGCAAAGTAACAACACTTGGTCAGCACCCCATAAGGAACATTCATGCCATGTTTTGTTTCATTCCATTCAATGGTTCTCTAAAAGCAGACATTTGTATGTATGTCCCATAGGGTTCTATGTTAAACTAAGTCCCTGCTGGCGGCCATCTTGGATGATGGATCAGCTACAAAGTAACAACACTTGGTCAGCACCTCATAAAGAACATTCATGCCATGTTTGGTTTCATTCCATTCAATGGTTCTCTAGAAGAAGTTCAAAATGTAAAAGTTAACGACAACGACGGACGCCAAGTGATGAGAAAGCTCACTTGGCCCTATGGGCCAGGTGAGCTAAAATTGGCATTTTAATTTTGAAAGCATTGTTTTATACAGCATTACCTGAAATTGAAATAATTCATCTTACATTTTTTGCCATTGTTCAAAATTGACAATAATAAATGCAGTTGTTGTGTTCACAGAGTAACTGTAATAGACACTAACCATTACTATGTGCCTCTAAGACAAAAAGGGGAGACAATTACCTTTTACTGTTTGATGAGATTTTTTGGCTCTTTCTAATGTTAACAAGTAGTCACTCCACAACTGGGAACACCATGGACAATTCCTCACTGATCGTTCAAATACAGGAATTGATAATGTTTCATCCCTCAACTTTGCATCCTTAAATTATAAAACATATTATTCAATAACATGAATAGATGTGACATCAAATTATTCAAATACATCAATAGATGTGTAATCAGATTATTCAAAGACACAAATTGATGTGTCATCATATTATTCAAATACATGAATAGATGTGTCATCTAATTATTCAAATACCCAGATAGATGTGTCATCAGATTATTCAAATACACAGATAGATGTCATCAGATTTTTCAAATACACAAATATATATGTCATCAGATTATTAAAATACAAAAAAAAGATGTGTCTTCCGATTATTCAAATGTACAAATAAATTATTCAACTACACAACTATGTGTTTCATCAGATAAAACAATTACACACTTAGTTCTGATAAGGACAAGTCAAACATAAAAACAGATAATAGGTCACTCTTCATTATGTGCAATTTTGGTAGGATCTGTTAAGTCATTTGAAGGAATTGTAGATAAATAAAAGAATTCCAATGTCCCCTGCGTTGCACATATCTTATCTATCCAAGGTACATGGGGCAATAACTAAAAAAAAAAACCTTTTTTTTTCGTTCTTCAAAACTTTTTATTAATATCTTGAGAGAAATGAAGGCTTCAGAGCAAATGCAATGTGATTTCCATTATAACTTATATTTCCAAGGAGCATAACTCGTCAAAAATATTTGATCAGAACTTATTTTCGAAAGTGTCAAAGACATTGCTGATATAAACCTATAATATAAATTTCATAAAAATCTGGCAAGATTTGTACACATTAGAGCGCTCATAAGGCAATTTTCCATAAAATTAATATTTCCAAGGGGCATAACTCTTTTAAAAATTATTGATCGGCACTGATTTTCAAATTCGTCTCAAGACATTGCTAATATAAACCTATGATATAAATTTCATAAAAATCTGGCAAGAATTGTACAAATGAGAGTGCTAACGATGCAATTTTCAATATAATTAATGTTTCCAAGGGGCATAACTCTTTTAAAAATAATTGATAGGCACTGATTTTCCAACTCGTCCAAGACATTGCTAATATAAACCTATGATATAAGTTTCATAAAAGAATTGTACACATGAGAGCGCTAACGATATAATTTTCCATAAAATTAATGTCCAAGGGGCATAACTCTTCTAAAAATAATTAACAAAGTGTGACACAGACAACAACAAATGACAATAGACGTGATCCTTATATGTAGCAACAGCTGGACACTATCAGGCAACACAAAACATGTATCCATAAGAAGTATTATACTTACCAAGTACTTCGTATAATTAATCCAGACCTCTGGTTCTAGACAATTTTCTTGGACAGATCTTTCATACAGACATATAACTCTGGCTGCAGTACCATGTGATATTTCATAATCTATATACGATGAGTACACCTCTTTCTTATCTTCTTTAGTTAACTACAAACACAAATGATACACAATGAGATAATATCTATACAAAGTGTACACCTCTTTCTTATCTTCTTTAGTTAACTACAAACACAAATGATACACAATGAGATAATATCTATACAAAGTGTACACCTCTTTCTTATCTTCTTTAGTTAACTACAAACACAAATGATACACAATGAGATAATATCTATACAAAGTGTACACCTCTTCCTTATCTTCTTTAGTTAACTACAAACACAAATGATACACAATGAGATATAATCTATACAAAGTGAACACCTCTTTCTTATCTTCTTTGGTTAACTACAAACACAAATGATACACAATGAGATAATATCTATACAAAGTGTACACCTCTTTATTATCTTCTTTAGTTAATTAAAACAAATGATACACAATGAGATAATATCTATACAATGTGTCCACCTCTTTCTAATCTTCTTTAGTTAACTAAAGCAAATGATACATAAATTAGTTAGGACACAAGATATTCACTCCAGGGACCAATTAAGATTGATTCAAAATCAGTAAAAGTATTCAAGAAATCATTGAAATATATACAATGTTGTTCTTATAACAGTAAATTCTGAATTTAATGTGAACATTTTTATCACAGCATTTTTACAGTAAAATATTACTAGGAAAGTTTTGAACTCTAATTAAATATTAGAGATGTTCATCATCTCATATCTATACATTATAGTTCCAAATAGATTTTTGTCATTTCCATGGAACAGGATTTGCTTACCCTTCCAGAGCACCTGAGATGACCTTAGTTTATGGTTGCTCAGTCTTTAGTTTTCTATGTTGTGTTTGAATAGAAGACTGTTGTTTTTGTTTGGTCGTTTTTCATCTTTTGCCATGGTATTAGTCAGTTCATCTATGACCTATGAGTTTGAATAAGTATGATTGCCAATGAAAAAATCATCCACGAAAGGACAAGGATGTAAACAATCCATCATTTTAGAATCAAATGCATTCTGGGTAATGGTTTTAGAATCTTGTATCAAAATTTGATTACTGTGAAAGTACTTTTATTCGATGGGAACCAATTTTCGTGGTTTTCGTGGATGACTTTATCCACAATTTAAGTGTCCAACGAAATAAAACAACTGTTGAACAAATCAAGACATGGGAAGCCGGATCCCCATGTAGGTTTGACTGCTGGTATGATCTATAGAATATATTGAATATAGCAAAATCTGAGAATACTATAATTATTAGAGTAGTCACAGGGCAAAAGAACCAAGACCTATAACTTCAGTCAGGATTATACCCATTTAATCTTTAAAAGCTAATCTGTACAACTTTTGATCTAATAATTCTCATGAAAAAATATTTTGATCGATGAATGTCAAATTTCGGTGTCATATGGTATTTTGAACCCCTAAAAGTGAACCGGGGTCAAAATACCATGCGTAAATGACCCGGTCATTATACCGCATGGTATTTTGACCCCGGGGTCATTTTTCACATATGGTATTTTGAACCCCCCTGTTTTAGATAAATAGTATTGCAGATTATCTAGTTTACAATTTGTTGGCTATCATTTTTTTTAATTGGAGGTTTTTAGTAGGGGGTTCAATATACCGCAGGGGAGGTCAAAATACCATGGCTAAGTGTAATTTTCAAAACATCTTTTCAAGCATGTTAAATACATACATACTACTTATTGGAGTATTATTACTATATAAAGGAGTTAGAATAGTTAGAATTTTTTAAATAAAAGGTCTATAGTAGGGGGTTCAATATACCGCAGGGGGGTCAAAATACCATGGCTAAGTAAAACTTTCAAAATATCTTTTCCAGCATGTTAAATACATACAAACAACTTATTGGAGTATTATTACAATTTAAATGAGTTACAATAGATAGAATTTTGAATTTGGAGGTGTAAAAGGAGGGGGGGTCAAAATACCATAGCTAGGTGAAATTTTCAAAACATCTTTTCCAGCATGTTAAATACATACAAACTACTTATTGGAGTATTACTACTATATAAAGGAGTTAAAATAGCTAGAATTTTTTAAATAAAAGGTCTATAGTAGGGGGTTCAATATACCGCAGGGGGGTCAAAATACCATGGCTAAGTAAAATTTTCAAAATATCTTTTCCAGCATGTTAAATACATACAAACTACTTATTGGAGTATTACTACTATATAAAGGAGTTAAAATAGCTAGAATTTTTTAAATAAAAGGTCTATAGTAGGGGGTTCAATATACTGCAGGGGGTCAAAATACCATGGCTAAGTAATTACAACTATATAAAGGAGTTAAAATAGCTAGAATTTTTAAATAAAAGGTCTATAGTAGGGGTTCAATATACTGCAGGGGGTCAAAATACCATGGCTAAGTAAAATTTTCAAAATATCTTTTCCAGCATGTTAAATACATACATACTACTTATTGGAGTATTATTACTATATAATGGAGCTAAAATAGCTTGAATTTTTTAAATAAAAGGTCTATAGTAGGGGGTTCAATATACACATGGGGGGTCAAAATACCATGGCTAAGTAAAATTTTCAAAACATCTTTTCCAGCATGTTAAATACATACAAACTACTTATTGGAGTATTACTACTATATAAAGGAGTTAAAATAGCTAGAATTTTTTAAATAAAAGGTCTATAGTAGGGGGTTCAATATACCGCAGGGGGGTCAAAATACCATGGCTAAGTAAAATTTTCAAAATATCTTTTCCAGCATGTTAAATACATACAAATAACTTATTGGAGTATTATTACAATTTAAATGAGTTACAATAGATAGAATTTTGAGAATTAGGAGGTGTAAAGGGGGAGGGGGGTCAACATACCATGGCAGGGGTCAAAATACCATGGCAAAGTAAAATTTTCAAAATATCTTTTCATGCATGTTAAATACATACATACTACTTATTGAGTATTATTACTATATAATGGAGCTAAAATAGCTTGAATTTTTAAATAAAAGGTCTATAGTAGGGGTTCAATATACTGCGGGGGGTCAAAATACCATGGCTAAGTAAAATTTTCAAAATATCTTTTCCAGCATGTTAAATACATACATACTACTTATTGGAGTATTATTACTATATAATGGAGCTAAAATAGCTTGAATTTTTTAAATAAAAGGTCTATAGTAGGGGGTTCAATATACCGCAGGGGGTCAAAATACCATGGCTAAGTAAAATTTTCAAAATATCTTATCAAGCATGTTAAATACATACAAACAACTTGTTGAAGTATTATAACAATTTGTATGAGTTACAATAGTTAGAATTTTGAATTTGAGGTGTAAAAGGGGGTCAATATACCATGGCAGGGGGTCAAAATACCATGGCTAAATAAAATTTCAAAATATCTTTTCATGCATGTAAAATACATACAAACTACTTATTGGAGTATAATTACTATGTAAAGGAGTTATAACAGCTAGAATTTTGAAATTAAAGGTCTATAGTAGGGGTTCAATATACCATGGTAGGGGTCAAAATACCATTGCAAAGTAAAATTTTCAAAATATCTTTTCATGCATGTAAAATACATACCAACTACTTATTGGGGTATAATTACTATGTAAAGGAATTACAATAGTTAGAATTTTGAAATTGAGGTGTAAAAGAGGGGGGGCAATATACCATGGCAGGGGGTCAAAATACCATGGCTAAATAAAAATTTCAAAATATCTTTTCATGCATGTAAAATACATACAAACTACTTATTGGAGTATAATTACTATGTAAAGGAGTTATAACAGCTAGAATTTTTGAAATTAAAGGTCTATAGTAGGGGGTTCAATATACCATGGTAGGGGGTCAAAATACCATGGCAAAGTAAAATTTTCAAAATATCTTTTCATGCATGTAAAATACATACCAACTACTTATTGGGGTATAATTACTATGTAAAGGAGTTACAGTAGCTAGAATTTTGAAATTGGAGGTGTAAAAAGGGGGGGCAATATACCATGGCAGGGGGTCAAAATACCATGGCTAAGTAAAATTTCAAAATATCTTTTCATGCATGTAAAATACATACAAACTACTTATTGAGTATAATTACTATGTAATGGAGTTATAACAGCTAGAATTTTTGAAATTAAAGGTATAGTAGGGTTCAATATACCATGGTAGGGGTCAAAATACCATGGCAAAGTAAAATTTTCAAAATATCTTTTCCAGCATGTTAAATACATACATACTACTTATTGGAGTATTATTACTATATAATGAGCTAAAATAGCTTGAATTTTTAAATAAAAGGTCTATAGTAGGGGTTCAATATACATGGGGGTCAAAATACCATGGCTAAGTAATATTTTAAAATATCTTATCAAGCATGTTAAATACATACATACAACTTATTGGAGTATTATAACTATTTATATGAGTTACAATAGCTAGAATTTGAATTTGGAGGTGTAAAAGGGGAGGGATCAACATACCATGGCAGGGGTCAAAATACCATAGCTAAGTAAAATTTTCAAAACATCTTTTCAAGCATGTAAAGTACATACCAACTACTTATTGGAGTATAATTATCTTATAAAGGAGTTAAAATAGCTAGAATTTTTAAATAAAGGTCTATAGTTGGAGTGTTCAATATACCGAGGGGGTCAAAATACCATGGCTAAGTAAAATTTTCAAAATATCTTTTCCAGCATGTTAAATAGGTACATACTACTTATTGAGTATTATTACTATATAAAGGAGTTAGAATAGTTAGAATTTTTAAATAAAGGTCTATAGTAGGGGTTCAATATACACAGGGGGTCAAAATACCATGGCTAAGTAAAATTTTCAAAATATCTTTCAGCATGTAAAATACATACAAACTACTTATTGGGGTATAATTATCTTATAAAGGAGTTAAAATAGCTAGAATTTTTAAATAAAGGTCTATAGTAGGGGTTCAATATACCATGGTAGGGGTCAAAATACCATGGCAAAGTAAAATTTTCAAAATATCTTTTCATGCATGTAAAATACATACAAACTACTTATTGGGGTATAATTACTATGTAAAGGAGTTACAGCAGCTAGAATTTTGAAATTGGAGGTGTAAAGGGGGCAATATACCATGGCAGGGGTTAAAATACCATGGCTAAGTAAAATTTCAAAATATCTTTTCATGCATGTAAAATACATACAAACTACTTATTGAGTATAATTACTATGTAAAGGAGTTATAACAGCTAGAATTTTGAAATTAAAGGTATAGTAGGGGTTCAATATACCATGGTAGGGGTCAAAATACCATAGCAAATTAAAATTTTCAAAATATCTTTTCATGCATGTAAAATACATACAAACTACTTATTGGGGTATAATTACTATGTAAAGGAGTTACAGTAGCTAGAATTTTGAAATTAAAGGTGTAAAAAGGGGGGGGTCAATATACCATGGCAGGGGGGTCAAAATGCAAAATGTTTTGAAAATTTTACATAGCCATTTTGACCCCCTTGCGGTATATTGAACCCCCTACTATAGACCTATTATTTTAAAATTTCTAGCTATTCTTACTCCTTCACAAAGTAATAATACTCCAATAAGTAGTTTGTTTGTATTTAACATGCTGGAAAAGATGTTTTGAAAATTTTACTTAGCCATGGTATTTTGACCCCCCTGTGGTATATTGAGCCCCATACTGTAGACCTGTAATTTAAAAAAATCTAGCTATTCTAACTCCTTTACAAAGTTAAAATACTCAAATAAGTAGTTTGTATGTTTTGAACATGCTCGGAAAAGATGTTTTGAAAATTTTACTTATCCATGGTATTTTGACCCCCGGTATATTGAACCCCCTACTATAGACCTATTATTTTAAAATTTCTAGCTATTCTTACTACTTTACATAGTAATCATACTAAGTAGTTTGTATGTATTGGACATGCTAGAAAAGATATTTTGAAAATTTTACTTAGCCATGGTATTTTGACCCCCCTGTGTTATATTGAACCCCCTACTATAGACCTCTAATTTCAAAATTTGTAGCTATTCTAACTCCTTTACAAAGTAATAATACTCCAATAAGTAGTTTGTATGTATTTAACATGCTGGAAAAGATGTTTTGAAAATTTTACTTAGCCATGCATGGTATTTTGACCCCCCTGCAGTATTTTGAACCCCCTACTATAGACCTCTAATTCAAAAAATTCTAGCTATTCTAACTCCTTTACATAGTTATAATACTTCAAAATGTAGTTTGTATGTTTTGAACAGGCTCGGAAAAGATGTTTTGAAAATTTTACCTAGCCATGGTATTTTGACCCCACTGCGATATATTGAACCCCTACTATAGACCTATTATTTCAAAATTTCTAGCTAATTTAACTCCTTTACATAGTAATCATACTCAAATAAGTAGTTTATATGTATTTAACATGCTGGAAAAGATGTTTTGAAAATTTTACTTAGCCATGGTATTTTGACCCCTGCAGTATATTGAACCCCTACTATAGACCTGAAATTAAAAATTCCAGCTATTCTTACTCCTTTACATAGTAATAATACTCCAATAAGTAGTTTGTATGTATTTAACATGCTGGAAGAGATGTTTTGAAAATTTTACTTAGCCATGGTATTTTGACCCCTCCCTTTTTACCATAGGAAATTTCAACTCCTTTATATGTTAAGTTTTTAAATAAGCAAAGCATTCAAGGTACATGGTCTAGTCATACTGTTTCAATAAGGATTTCTAATGAAATTTTGTTGTTAAGGCCTTCAGCATGTTCAGAGCACTTATACCGAGCCATGGCATTATTTTTTCCTACCATGGAAAATTTACCTCACCTTTTGGTATGTATGATTTTCAATCTATTATAAGCTTAAAAGTAATGTATAATGTTCTTATTATTATCTAGAATAAAAAAACAGGGGTTCAATTTACCATGGGGTTCAATTTTCCATACAGGGGTTCAATTTACCATGGGGGTTCATTTTACCATAGCGGTATTTTGACCCCGGGTCAATTTACCATGGGGTTCAAAATACCATATGACACGGTATTGATATGCTATGATAAAGTGTTCATTTTGTATCCTCATAATTCTCGTGACGTTTGGAAAATAATAATTTCATGCTGGGCTTGCTCTTGATAAGAATTATTTTACCATTCCAGATACGTTTATAGCATTTGTTTATGTAACTGTTTTCTTTAGGTGACATGTTTATGGCCTTATTAACACCTTTGATGGTCTTTAATCTGTTGATCACTCTATCTCTGGTTAATTAGTGTAATCACTACAATGTACACAGGTTAATGTTTACTTTGCAATTTCCTTCAATCCAGACAATTTGTAGCCTTCGTTTCTAGTGACTTCAATATCTCAATTTTTATTTTTAGAAAACTAAAATCCACGAATTTAAAACCCACGAACATGTTAATGTTGCTAAAACCACGAAAATTGATACCCACAATTAAAGTACTTTCACAGTAAATGAAAACATCATAAACAATGCAAAATCAACCAATAATGACATATTATTTTCATTTTGGTGGTATGAACAATAAAATTACTCATAGACCTTTACATTGGAAAGGAAATTAGCTGTGTATTCAATATTTTAACAAAATGTGATGTTATAATTTAAATAGGCACATGCAGCAAAAATTGAAAAAAAAAACTTATTGTCTACCACATACACCACTATATCTCTCCTGAACTTTGCTGGGCAAACAGAAAAAAGTTTTCTGCTTACCATGCCACCTACCAAATCTTTTTCATAAGGTTCTTTTTCATAGTTTTACCATGCCACCTACCAAATCTTTTTCATAGGGTTCTATATTCATAGCTTTACCATGCCACCTTACCAAATCTTTTTCATAGGGTTCTATATTCATAGCTTTACCACGCCACCTACCAAATCTTTTTCATAGGGTTTTATTGTCATTGTTATACCATGCCATCCACAAATCTTTTTCATAAAGTTCTATTTTCTTATAGTGTTCCATAATTTTACCATGCCACCTACCAAATCTTTTTCATAAGGTTCTATTCTCTTGTAGTATTCCAAAGCTTTGTGGAACTGCTGTTTAATCTGACTATCTATTTCATCCTGCAGCCATTCCTTATATTCTGTGAAACTCTCTTCCATATCTAAAACCAAAAATTTGTACAAACATTTTTTTAGAATTTGTAGATCAAGGTCAATTTACAAATTTTCAAAACCAAGCAAACTGATAGAAAAGTGGTAGGATTGAGGTCTCAAAATAAAAAATAAATAACCCAGCTACATATTCATGTGCCTGACCTCAGCAGTAATGCCATACATTTGATAGTCTCTGTATTTTATAACAGTCTTTTTCATTGACTCTGATGATTTAGAGCTTGACGTATTGTAAAGACACCTGTCTTGTTGAAGGTTGTATGTTGCCATCTTAATGTCTTTTGGTTGTCGTGTGTCGTCCTTGAGGTGCTGTCTCATTAATATGTACCCCACATCTCCTTTTATAATTAATACATCTTCATTACTCAGCAAATTGATAAAGCTTGTGGTATACTTAAATTGTTTGGTAGCTTTCTCATTAAAGTATTTTCTTTTATGTTGTACATCAATAGATAAACATACCATTTAATGGAACTGACAATTGTCTTTTAAACAAAGACATTATTCTTTTATGCTGTACATCAAAATCATCTTCCTGTTGTTTTGTAGCTACTTGTCCTGGGGCAGGCTGAAAGTAAAAAATGTATCAATGTTATTCATTAAAATCAACTTCCTATTTTTCACTTCGTAGGCAAATTGAAATTGAAATTGTATTTATATTAGATATCATAACTGACTTTGTACTGTTTTTGTTCTAACACTGGGAAAGCCATTTGGTTAATGCGCCTGCTTATTATCTAGAACCAGGAATACATCTAAAAATATGGACTATGGTTAAAAGATAACCAGTAATCTCTAAATATAAATGTTTGACAAAGAATTAGATGTTTGACAGGGAATTAGATGTCCGTCTTTAACTTTAGCTGTTTGCTGTATTTTTAGACGTTTACCGTAATCCCTTTCATACTCTTAGATAATATTAATGATGTCCCATTAATAACTCGCGTGAACGATAACGTGTGTATTAATTAACGTTAGCTTTAGTATTGAAATGTTCCAGTTAAATTAATGCACATGATTTATCTACTTTGACGGGAATTACCTGTTCGTCCGACAAAACTGATGTGTATTGAGTTGTCAATAATAGAACCAGTGATGCGTGAGCGATGGTTATAAAAACATTGTTGTAAGGAGATGAATACATAAACAATGTTTACAGAATCTTTTAAAACTAACCATCTTATTTCCTTCGTTTAAACGATGTTTTTGAAAATATAGTTACCTGTAAATTAAGACAGAAACAGATAATATAGATCTATGAGTTAGATGGTTATAAATATTTTTCTTGGAAGCTTTTATCAGTGTTGCAGGTTTCAAACTAAGTATATAAGGGAAAGGTCGACATTCATATCTGAAACGTTTTTGAGCATGGCTTTCCGACCAATGGACAAGATAAATACACGTGGTAACATTGTAATACACAACTACAAATATTTATGAATGGAAGTGATTACATATCGATGCCAATAATTGGTCACGGAAACAAAGAAGCATATGGATAATATCACTATTGAATAATTTTGAAGGGCTTGACTTAAAAGAATTTGGCAGGTTTCTACACTGCAATACTGCAAAAACGCGTATTCCTTGATTCCGTCCTCGATTCCGTGATGGACATTCATTAAAATTCAGGAAAATCCTTGATGGACAAAATGAAATTATCACAACTTGTCACCTAGATTATGTCCCTATTGATCCATGAAGTCCGCTGACAATCTTATATTTGGAAATTACGATTTAAAATTCAATTCTGATGCTGAAGTTTGCTATCTTTTGTGAGTGCAAATAAGATAATTATACAAAAAATAAATACGTCTTTATTTATACCAAATTTATATTGTGTCAATTAAATTACTTGTGTAGTTTCAACATGTTTTAATTTTAATTTTGTCTTCTAATAAAGAAAGAATTGTTTTACTTACTTAAAACATGATACCTTTATTGTACCCGATTTATGTGGTACATTGATTACAATACATGTCAATCATTACCCGGAGAAGTTGGAGATAAAGGGTTATAAACGCATGACTGCATGTCGTAAATATCGATCAACGCACACCTGCTATTCTAAACAAAAGTCAACAGGTAAACAGGGTTAACAGAAGTGTGTGTGTAAATTGAACACTTTCAAAGCTTCAAGGTTAAATCTTTAATTATTATTATTTCATTGATTGTTGCAAAATGATTTTAGATTTTTAAAGAATACTATTGAGCAAATTTGAAATATATGTGTGACTCTTGGGTCGTGTATACATGTACATATTTCCTTGAGAGGACATATGGAGAACCTGTAAATAGTGTATATCGTTTATTGATACAAGAAATTCTTGGTGTTCGTAAATGGAAGGATAATACTAACAGAAGAAGAAAGACCAAGCAATTTAAATTGCAAGCATCATTTGTATTTTTAAAAATGAGCTTTAATGCATTAATTTCAGAAAGATAGGACTGTCTGATTATTGTCTTCGTGCGATTTTATTAAAAGTTAAAATTAAAAAGTAGGATTTCGTTCTGAAGCAAATTTCGTTGGCTAGAGGTATGAAGGGGGGAGGGGGTTGAGATCTCAAAAAAACATGTTTAACCCCGCTGCATTTTTGCGACTTTCCCAATTCAGGAGCCTCTGTTGTATGATTTTTAATTTTAATTTCTTGTGTATATTTCTTGTGTATATTTCGGAGTTAAGAAGGACGTCCACTATCAATAAACTAGTATACATTTTTGTGAAGGGGCCAGCTGAAGCACGCCGCCAGGTTCGGGAGTTTCGCTGCATCAAGACCCATTGGTGGCCTTGGCTGTTGTCTGCTCTTTGGTCGGGTTGGTGTCTCTTTGACACATTTCCATTTCCATTCTCAATTTTACTAACTGGCATTTCTACTCATTTTGGACTGATTGGAAGTTTGTTGTTACAAGTCCAGTGGCAAATATTTTGCATATATATTTCTTTCTTATAACAAATGTTGTAGGTTAAAAGGTTTTTATTTATTTATTGCAAAGGGTTAACTTTCCGCCTTCAAAATCCTGGGACTGTTAGGGAACAAAGAAAAATAAAAATACTTACGAAAACTATCCCGAAATGTCAAAATGTGGAAATGAGTCAGCGATTCATTTTGATTTTTTTTTCATTCTTGAAATAAGAATGAATTTGACTTTAGAAGGAGCAGATGTACCAGACGTGGAAATAACTTATGCTATTCAGAAGGCCCAAAAGAACAGGAGAGTATTCCATCTTTTTTATTTGTAAATAATGTTTTCAACTTAATTATTTTAAAATTCAACGTGAATTGGTGCGAGAACCGTTAACAGAAAACAAAAATAAAGGTATACATTAATGTCTGATATTTTGTTTCAAGTTAATCTTTATTTCTTTCGATATTTTAAATCGGTGGTTTGTTGTAGCAATAAAATGACATCGTCTTTGTAGTAGTATTAATGCCTTCACATTTGTGACACTGTTCACGAATCACATCAATTAATAATTACTAACAGTTGCAATTTATATATTTATTATTTTACTTAAATGCGTTTTAATTGCTTTTGTTTTACTGTAATTTTGACATCTTGCTATTCAGCATTTATTAAGTTTGGCTAGTTCCCTTTTCTGTAAATACTAATATCTACATGTAATATCATCCAAAGGTAATGGAAATCTAGAATTTTGTATAAATCCTAGATGCCGAACTGCCTAACACAGCAAGGAAGGGTTAAAGATATTACGGACGGGAAAAACACGGGCGAGGACATTTTAGTGAAAATTTTAAAATACATGGGGACATTTTAGCGCATACATTAGAGCCCATTTTAGTGCAGGATTAGTCCGTTCAACTGTATTTTCGATATCCCAGGTTGAATAATACACCACCTTACTAAAACCATGAACATGCAGTTATTTATTCTGGCTTAATGTTTAAGTTGTTTATATGTTTACTTTGGTTCATCATTGAAACAAATGTGTTAAACGAATGTGTTGGAGGAAAGCATGCACTGTATTCTTTTCACATTGTGCTGTCTTGATTTTACAATAAAATTTAATTTATTATTTTTTATGAAATGGATCAAAAAAATGTCAGTGACTCACTAAAATGAGCATTTCAATTTTCGCTAAAAGGGTTAGGCTTTGGTGCTGAAACGTCCGATTTTTTCATTAAAATGTCCTCCATGAAACACACTCGGATGAAAATTGTCTATGTCCCATGTCAATTAGACTGTGTTAGTAGCAGAACTAACGTACTAGATTTTCCGTCATGTATATGAGGGTATGGATGGGGTTAACAGAATAAAGGATGGACAACGGATGAAAATTTTCTGTACCCATGTCAACTAGTGTTAGTAGCAGAACTTACGTACTAGATTTTTCATTACGTGTATGAGGGTCTGAATGGGGTTTACAGAATAAAGAATTGAAAAAGTGCAGAATAGAAGGGCGAAAAAAAGTAGACTTTACAAAAATAGACTACAAAGAATAGAGAATAATGGATAATGGGTATATGCTAATATGTAAAGAATAGAGAATAATGGGCAAAATTTATTAAAATAGAGATAAATGACTTTAAAACAAAACCTAAAAATACTGGATTAAGATCTCTCCCCTTTTTCCAATCCAGACCCTCGTTACAAGATCAAAGATTCAAAGTTTTATTCAGAGTCGATATTCAATAAACTACATAAACGTATAAACTCGTATAATGGTCAAAGAAAATCTGCATAAACGAATAATTCATTGCAATTACGTTACGTTCACAACTTCATTTTTTTAAATTAAAGAAAATATAGAAAGGTTATATTTTTTATTTGTTTGAATTCAGTATTAAAATATTTTATAAACGCTCAATAAGTAGGTGGTTGAAAATAATCGGATCTTTAATTATCTCTCACTGATTATCTAAGTTAACCATTTGAGCATACACCAATACCTTGAAATTTCTTTACACAAGGACACCTGTGGGACAGCGATGACATGTTTATTAGAGTACATCCGAGGTATTACCTGTGCATGCTTTTTCTAGAAAGGTTCACATGTAATGTCCCTGAGGCTAGTCTACATATAACGAGAGAGCATAGTGTTATATAACAAAAACAGCTGGGAAAATAAAGTAGCAGATTTACTGGAGCAACGTGACCCCAGTCGGGATCACCAAAAATGTTTCTAACATAACTGTATTGACACTGAAACTGCTTTTTTAGCAGGTCTGCAAGAGTTACGCAAGTTTCCGATATTTATCGTGTCGCACTCGCAAAAGCGAGTGCAACGTAATGTCGATACTCGAAAATGTGAGTTTACTCACTTGAAGTGAATTATTCTCCTGTAACGATAATAAACAAAACTATCAATGCGTATTTCCAGCAATTCTACCAAGCAAAATTGTTATCTCTACTGTGAAATTATTGAGAACAACAGCACTAATTTAGATTCTCGTTAATCAATTGTAATGAACTTTCCTCAAGAGCCTCAACGCTAACGCACAACAATGTCAATCATTACACATTAAATTTAACCCTGAATTGACTTTCCACAGTTGGTCAGTTTTATCACTTGTGTTAGTTACATGCTATTTACATCGATGAAAATCTCGTGCAGTTGACAAAATTGATTTCAGCTCTCTATTGTGAGCTAAGTCAAGTTCAAGATCAAATTGATTACTGGCATGCAAATATATAAATGACGTGCATAATTTCGCTATTAAAATTTACTTTAAAAGTCAAATCTACTATAAAAGAATTATTTAATACATTTTAGAATTCGTTATTGAAGATAAGTAATACAATTTTTTTTTTTTTTTTGTATGAATACTGGTCTATTCTCATCCAGGAATGTTAACATTTAAGACATTTAGCTATTATATATGAAAGTGCAATCTAATAAATGGTGGAATTGTGTTTCGACATTAAAGTTTAAAAGAATATAATAGTTTGATATATTAGATTTAAAAAAAAAAAAATTATTTTTTTCATTGTAATAATGCTATATGCTGGTAAAATTAATTAAATATATAAACCATGGCGATTGTTAGTTCATTTTATAGGTTATCATGCACTGTACAGTTCTCTTGCAGATGTTGTGTTGTCCTCGTAAATTGTTTTATATTCACCACTTCTCTTTTAAATGTATGAAACAGTTGTTTTGCCAATCCCAAACTGTAATGCAAGATCTTTTTGCGTTGGCTTAGGTGTTTTTTCATATTCCGTAATAAGATTGTACGTTTGTTTTAATGTAAGTTCTTTATAGACCTTTTGGCGAAGGTGTATTAAGAATGTTATCAAAATCTTATTTTCTCTTTTAGGCGTACATAAAGTTTCTGCATTCTTGTTTGAACTAACTTATTTTAATGACCACTTAATATTGTTTATAAAAACAGTTCACTACAATAAGGTCACGGTTTAATACTCGTAAGGACCCTCTTGTGTAAACAAATTTGTGTTGATTGACGGCGATCAATACTCGATCATGATGTACAGTTAAATAAATTAAACCGATTTTGACAGGCATTTAATAATGCAATTATGTGTAATGGGACTTCCTAATGAGATCGGAATTCGGAATACACAAGGTCCGGTTTATAGAGGGTATTTTTGCAAAGGTTATGAAAGGAAAATATTGGGACCGGAATAGACAGGAATCCGGTGTATTCAGGGTCCGGTTTACCCAGGTATGTCTATATACAACTTAGTCCATTTTGTGTTTCGGTCACATGACATTTATAAAGAGAATATTAATTGGACGTAATAACAAGAACGAATTATGTAATTATACAGTGGCAGATCCAGAAATGCTCATAAAGGGGGAACATGGACTGTCCTAGAAGGGGGCTCCAGTCGTGTCTCAGTGATTCCCTATGTAATCAATTTTCCCCACAAATGGGGGCGGGGGGCTCCTGGACCCGCCTATGTTAAACACACCATTTCATAAAAAAGATTATCTTAAGTTACTAAGAAATATGGGGCTACAGACTCTGAAGGACGGGGCCGAGTATTGGTCAACGTACACATTACTGAGCTGACTCTGGAACATAGTATTTTATATAGATTAGACCGTTGGTTTTCCGTTTAAATGGTTTTACACTAGTAATTTTGGGGCCCTTTATAGCATGCTGTTCGGTGTGAGCCAAGGCTCCGTGTTGAAGGCCTTACCTTGACCTATAATGGATATAGGAAGATGTGGTGTGAGTGCCAATGAGACAACTCTCCATCCAAATAACAATTTATAAAAGTAAACCATTATAGGTCAATGTACGGCCTTCAACACGGAGCCTTGGCTCACACCGAACAACAAGCTATAAAGGGCCCCAAAAGTACTAGTGTAAAACCATTCAAACGGTAAAACCAACGGTCTAGTCTATATAAAAACGAGAAACGAGAAACACGATAAATTACATAAACAAACGACAACTACTGTACATCAGATTCCTGACTTAGGACAGGTGCAAACATTTGCAGCGGATTAAACGCTTTAAAGGTACCAAACCTTCTCCCTTTTTCTGAAACAATAGTATAACATCACAACGTAGAAAAACACACGATAAAACATCAATTGGAAGGCTTAACTCAATCAAAACGTAAATTAACACACTGGTTTACTTTTATAAATTGTTACTTGGATGCAGAGTTGTCTCATTGGCACTCATACCACATCTTCCTATATCTAATTATTCGTTTCCAAGTTTGACTGGGGTATAGAATATGTGGTATGTGTGCCAGTCAAACAACTTTTCAAGACATAGGTCTGTTTTGTTTATTGATATACGACAAGGTATATATTTTCATAAACAAAATATACGAAAAGGGTTTGGCATTAGATGTTTCCGTCACCCTACCAAGAAAAATGCCCCTCCCCGAGAAGTACGACCTTAAATACGGAGCCTTGGCTCACACGAAGGGCAAGCTACAAAGAGCTCAAACTGACCAGTGTAAACCATACACACGGAAAACCAACGGCCTTATTTATATTCAAAACCACAAAAGGTAAACACACCTTTAAACTACACCAGGTAAGTAAGTAAGTAAATTTTATTTAGAGTCGGTCATGATATGTACAATACAACAAAGTAAACCAAAGTACGAAACGACAGGCTCTTAACTAATGGTCATCCCTTGGACATCTTCATTTTGATAGGAATTTCGAAACCTGTTCCCACGTTGTGTGGCCGTTGTGGCAGGTATAAATATGCAGCAACTTAAAAGTCTTTAAGTCAAAATGACTGTTGCAGAAAGAATGTAATGATCTTTGTGTGGAAGGAACATACCTATACAAATATTTTATATGAAATGTGGTCTTTGGAAATTGAACTCTATACATTCTGTGCACCATATGTATTTACGTATGCTATGTATATACTTATTATTTGGATTTAATAACCGAAAATTAAGAAGAGAGTAAAGAACAAACCTAGTAACCATTTCCGCACCCTACTGCTTTCGTCTATCTGACACCCACTTCCCGATCCCTCATTCTCATGTTCCTGTACCCCTGTCCACCTCCTCGATAATTAATGCTTGTGGTCCTGCTTATTTTTTCAAATTTCTTCCTGCCCCTCCCCCCCCCTTTTCAATTAGTGGTAAAAATATGTTAATCATAAACTTCTTACAAAACAATTATCTCAAGTAAAACAATTAATTAAAAGGTTGTCCCAGTAAAACTCTGATGTTCGTAACATTCTTATACTTTTCAAATTGACAGGCATGTGATTAAATTACTTATATACAACAACAAAATAGCATACATCTATTGGACTAGATATTTTAAAATTAGATCGTAATATTACCAGAAAGGCATTTTATAAATTCTAGTAGGGTCATCATATTATAACAGTAATAAATATCACGTGCCTGTTAAGTGTGTTCATACCAAACAATATACATGTACCTGTAATCAAAAACATTTTATTAGTCCCTAATATTTATAACCTGGAACCAGGAACATGATACTGTTCCCAGCTGAAACATACTTATCGATTATAACGGCATCCGTTGTTGTAGAATGAATATAGGCTATTGACAAGTGACAAAATATAGAAATAAAACTCAGTTAAACACATTTGTAAATTTGAACCTTTAATTTGATTAAACCACTTCCATTCATAAATTTGTAGTTGTGTATTACAAAGTTACCACGTGTATTCATCTTGTCCATTGGTTGTATTTAAATAGATTTTATTATTGACCAATGAAAAAATTCGATATTTAATTCATCAGGAAAGCCATGCTTAAAAGCGTTTCGTATTTGTATGTCGATTTTTCCCCTTAGTTCGAAACCTGCAACACTGATGATAAAAGCTTCCAAGAAAAAATATTTATAACCATCTAACTCATAGATCTATATTATCTGTGTCTGTCTTAATTCACAGGTAACTATAAGTATATTTTCAAAAAACATCGTTTAAACGAAGGGAAATAAGATGGTTAGTTTTAACAGATTCTGTAAACATTGTTTATGCATTCATTTCCTTACAACAATGTTTTAATAACCGTCGCTCACGCATCACTGGTTCTTTTATTGACAACTCAATTCACATCAGTTTTGTCGGACGAACAGGTAATTCCCGTCAAACTAGATAAATCATGTGCATTAATTTAACTGGAACATTTCAATACTATAGATAACGTTAATTAATACACACGTTATCGTTCACGCGAGTTATTAAAGGGACATCATTGTCTAAGAGTATGAGAGGGATTACGGTAAACGTCTAAAAATACAGCAAACAGCTAAAGTTAAAGACGGACATCTAATTCCCTGTCAAACATCTAATTCTTTGTCAAACATTTATATTTAGAGATTACTGGTTATCTTTTAACCATAGTCCATATTTTTAGATGTATTCCCTGGTTCTAGATAATAAGCAGGCGCATTAACCAAATGGCTTTCCCAGTGTAAGGCAGACTGAAAGTCAAACTGTATCTATGTTGAATATTATGACAAAATTTGTATTGTTTTAGTGCAGAGGCAGACAGATATTTTTCTATTGATGTTGCCCCAAATGAAGAATCTATGTGGCGTGTCACCAATTTGTTTTTTAATACAATATGCTTCAAACAGGTAAGTTTTTACCCTAGCAATAAAAGAACTGAAATTGTTTTGGAGAAGAATGCTAATAAAACTTTATTAAAAGGAAGAGAACTTTAATTACCATAATGCCCATCAAAATGGCATTTTCAAACTCTCTGTAAGCCTCCCATAAACTAGATCCCTGTGCAACATGTAAACCAGCAGATGACAAAGCTTTTTCAAACACTTCCCTGATCTTGATCACGCCATCCTGTGATGCCATTCCACCAATGGAGAACTGTACGTATTCCAGCCATATTTTTACAGCTGAGGAAAAAACATACATCAGTATTAGTTATTTAATACATTTATTTGATCAATGATTTTTAGATCAGAGAATTTTTATTTGGTTGTGCCATTATACTGGAGATTTTTATTGGTTTGAATGGGTATTTAACTGGCCTTGCAGTCATAATAATTTAGAGCAAGATTATTGTATTCAGACATCAATCAATCAAAATAATGGATTTGATGTTTCAAACACAAATTTTGTACTCTAGAGTAATGAGTAAAGTTCTTTGATCTAATTGTTCAATCTATTCCCAGTAATGAGGAGCTTTATTTTCAATTTCACACATCTTGTCACTTTCAATGAAAGTATCACTTTTATCAATTTCAAGCCTCCAAAGCATTTTCTGTATATACCTTCATCAGGTACACTCATACCCAAAGCTTTTGACAGGCAGGGATGTATAAATATTTTTAAAATATAGGAGCTAAATGACAAAAAGGGATCTAAAAGAATATACAAAAACATATATTTTATAGGGAAGCTCTGCAGACTTCTCTGGTTTTATCCCCCATATACATGTGTTCACTCTGCAGACTTCTCTGGTTTTATCATCATATATACATGTGTTCAGCAGTCTTTTTTTTATTTGACTAACAATCCCTATATTTACTTATTAAGTGCATCAAATCGGATTTGCTATCTGTTGCTATATAACTACCACTTAGTCAATGCCATAGCTATATGCCAAAAATTATTTAAAATAAATGGGGAATGTGTCCATGGGACACAGATGATGCCCCGCTTGCATATAATGTTATAAAGGGATATAACTCAAGAACTGTAAAAGTGACGCTACCCATTTGGTTGAGGCAAACTAAAGTAAGAGAACAGAAACGAAAAATTCAGCAATTTTTCCATTTGTAGAGGGGCATAACTCTAGAAAAGCAAAAGTGATGCCACCAAAATTCGAACTTGATCTGTGTTTTGTGGTAATTAGCATTGTGTATAAGTTTCATAACATTTGGTTGAGGCAAACTAAAGTAAGAGAATGGATACGAAAAATTCAGCAATTTTTCTGTTTGTAGAGGGGCATAACTCTAGAACGGCAAAAGTAACGCCACCAAAATTCAAACTTGATCTGTGTTTTGTGGTTATAAGCATTGTGTATAAGTTTCATAATATTTGGTGGAGGCAAACTGAAGTTAGAGAACGGAAACAAAACATTTAGCAATATTTCCATTTGTAAAGGGGCATAACTCTAGAACGGTTAAAGTGATGCCACCAAAATTCAAACTTGATCTGTGTTTTGTGGTAATTAGCATTGTGTATAAGTTTCATAACATTTGGTCGAGGCAAACTAAAGTTAGAGAACGGAAACCAATTTTGGGACGTATGTACGGACGTAGACAGACAACGGTAAAACTTAATGCCCCCTCTGCTACGGCAGGGGAATAAAAATGCGCAAAAACAGTAAAAACCTACATAAATAATCTTTGACAGCTCTTTCAAATAACTCTTCTACTTTCTTCCTTTCTTTTTGATCATCACCAGCTAATGAAATTTCATCTTTAAGCCATTCTAACCACAGACCTGTGGAAATAAATTGACACAACAATATGTCGCTTTTTGATCATCACCAGCTAATGAAATCTCATCTTAAAGCCATTCTAACCACAGACCTGTGGAAATAAATTGACACAATAATATGTCGCTTTTTGATCATCACCAGCTAATGAAATCTCATCTTTAAGCCATTCTAACCACAGACCTGTGGAAATAAATTGACACAATAATATGTCACTTTTTGATCATCACCAGCTAATGAAATCTCATCTTTAAGCCATTCTAACCTCAAACCTGTGTAAATAAATTGACACAGACACAATAATATGTAGCTTTTTTAAACTAGTTTTTTTAATACATAACCCTCCCCCTATTTCCTGAGTCAGACAGAAAAGAAAAGTTACCTAGAAGGTACAAAAACTCTCAACTGAAGTGGGTAAATTTTTTACTCTAGATATGACTTGCATGAAGGGTAATATATACATAGCAGGAGCTGAATAGACTGACTATACACTGAGATGAATTTGAGATGAAGAACAGCAATAAAAACACTTTTGCTTTTTGTGTTTTTTTTTTTGCTGTGCATGATGTACTACTGTAAATTCAGAAATAATTGCAAGCATTTATTATTGCGAATTTTGCAGAATGGACAAAAATGCGAAATTAATTATTGCGATTTGTGGAAAAGCTGCATACAGATATATCTGTCAGATATAAGAATGCAAGTTGTTATCATTGCGATTCTCACCAAGTCACATTATTCGCAATAATTTCTGAATTTACAGTAATTTTGTGTCAAGGATGGATATCCCTTATCCTTTGTTTTTCTATTATACATCTTCACATGGAAATCATACAATTTTATCTGTTAGTACATGCATGGACTACAGTACACACACACACACACAGTGTTAAGTGAACCACAGTAAAACAGGATGGTTGTTAGTGATTAAGATTGATAATACATGTTCTCTGATTACTGTCATCTAATATCAAATATATAAAGAAGTAATTCAGCATGGTATTTCATCCTCAATCAATGTAATTCACTGTCGAAATTCACAATAAGTAATGACTTTAAAACCTTACCTGTACTGTTCTGGAAGAGTAGTGGTCTGAAGGGTTTGACCACCTAAATTTTGAAAAGGACCGACACAATTTTGTGATTTTGCAATAAAATTATAGTGAGGACCAGCAGATATTCTTCAAGGACCACCAGGGAAAAAAAGATTCGGAGAACTCTGTATTTATCTATCAATAAAAGTTTAAACGAGAAAAATTATTTTCCTCCATCAATAAAATGTGAACATGGTGAAATTACTTAAATTCCTATCTTACCTTCTGCCAAGGGAAATAATTCACTCATTCGTTGTCTGGCATCTCTAAGCTGGTCTAACTCTCCAAGTTGTTTTAATAACTTGATTAAATCTATGTGAACATCATACAGGTAAGGGTTCTTTGATATCTGAAAAATAGACTGAACATTTTTATAGAGAACATGTTAATCGATCATTTTGATATAATTCCTGTACTCACACATTTCTATTTGCTTTCTTTCAAATTAACATCCACTTCTGTCATGTCAGAGCAGAAAAGATTTTCAAGCAAGGAATATTTTTCATCATCATTTTACTGGGCTTAGTTTACATTACTGTCATCTTTAACTGCTTATGCAAGCATGTACAACTGCTTTACCATGTGTGTGATGTGTTTATTTTTATGTGTGTTTTTCTTCTTTTTTTCTTGCTTGCATGATTGTGTTTTTTTGTTGTTGTATATGTTTGTATGTTTTTGTTAAAAGCTCTTTAGAGCTTAACGTTTTGTAGCATAAAACCAACTCTTTACGGATTAATACTCATTTAAATGTAGATACCAAATCTACGGCATAACGATTTCCTGAGAACTCCCAAATACTCAATATGAACCTGACAACCAATAGATATTACCCGAAAGTTTTACTGTCTATGGAGTAATACTTCTTTTATAAGATAATAACTTAATTTTTGATGCAACACATCTTCTGATTAGCTGAAAGTTTTATGTCTATCAGCTCAGACATAATTTTGTCATGTGACCATGACATCATCAATGTTTTTTTAAAAATTTACTCCTTAAATATGGAATTTAGAATTAAATTATAAGGAATGACTGTAATATTGTCTATTTGAAATATCCTCAAAAATGTGGTGCACACTAAAGAGATAAATGTATTGTATTTGAAGCTTTGCGGACATCCATTGGTAATTTTTCTGTCGCAAATTGAGTTTACCTGGCGACGCGTAGCGCAGAGAGGTAAACGGATATTTGCAACAGTAAAACTATCGATGGACGTCCGGAAAGCCTCAAATACAATACAGTTATCTCTAATCTGATGCAAAATAAACAAATCATTCCATTTCAGTCATGATTTCAGTGTAAAATTTTCACTGAACGAAAATTCCGCGAAATGATGTTATCTTCTTTGGCGCCTAAACTAAGTGATGTCATAGGTATGCTTCCGGCGTCAAACGTAAACACTGGGCATTTTCTTGCTTCTTGTTCACCTAAAAATGTAATATTTTTTTATAAAAAGAAGATTTATAAATTATAGGTGCAAAATGTGAGTTTTTTTGCTAATAATTGGAGAAATTACCTGTCAATGCATTCCAGAATTCAACATGTCGGCTTCCTTAGTTACAGACAGGGAGATAGAGAATTTTACGCTTCTTGTAATCCAATCAAAACCACTGATACAAAATAATTGCATTAGAATTTTAAATAACCCGCTACACGCGTTATTCAGTGTGCACCACATTTTTGATGTTATTTCTTCATAGACAGAAAAAATATTACAGTCATTCCTTAAATAAAGTCTATAATTTTAAGATATATATATATGTCATCTTTACTCAATGCAAGGTATCAATTTAACTTCATGCATTTGATTTGTGTGTCTTTTATGCAAGTTCCCATCTGGACTCTGGCGGAGGTAATTAGCCAAACTTGATTGCGGACTGCATAAGGTATGCCCATGCCTTGTGAGCTTCCTTTTTAAATTTTCCTAATTAAAAAAATAACTTTATTATTTAAAATTTGTAACATATAAATAATAGGTATCTACCAGAGTTCGCGAAAACTTATTTTGACCCGTCGGTCATGGGACCGACAAAGCATGATTATTTGTCAGTCCTACAAAATTTTAGCCAGTCCTACAAAATCTGTCAATTTTATCCTGAAATAAAATTAATAACATATTTTATAGAAAATAACTTTATTAATATTAGTTTTATTCTTCGCACCCACAGGCAAATTAACAATGAAGGACCAGTTTTGATTGTTCTTATTTTAAGTCATCTTCACTATCAATTTCATCATCTGAATCACTTTCTCAGCTGTTACAGTATTTGTTTGCTCCATTGTAGGGTTCAATCGCGATTGTTTGCCAGGAATGGCTCTATGAACAAATTTAGTAGGCCACGTGTAGGTCGCCGCTTTGGTTTGTTTATAATAAATCCGTAAACCAGTACCAGAAATTGGCAGCGGTACATCTGATAACCGATGTAAACACTTATTGGAAACAGTTGCGGTTCATCTAATAACCGATGTAAAAAGTGCGAAATATGGACTACAACGGCCGCTTTTACATCGGTCATCGGACCGCACTAGCCTTCAAAATACTGGTCCGAGCCTCATTTTGACCGACAGGACCGACAGGACCAACCATTTTCGCGAACTCTGTATCTACCTTTTGAACAATTACTTCTGCCATATTGTGTTACAGGGAAACTTGCATACCAGATACACAGAGCGAATGCCTGAAGTTAAATTGTACTTTTATCAAGTAAAAATGACAAATATCTCAAATTTGTAGTCATTATTATCAAAGAAAGCAGTAAACATGGTATAACACAATACAATTTAGAGTTTTTGGTTAATATCTATTGGTTCTCGAGTTCAAATTGAAGTTTTGTGAGTTCTTGGGAAATCGTTGCACCCCCAAATCTAAATAGGTATTGGGTTTGTTCACTCCCAAAACATATTTGCACCCTACAGGTTCGCACCCCCAAACGTTTGCCCCCTTGGGTCCGATCGCACCTTATTTTTATTCAAATACCGGTTGAATTATTAGATTTTTTTAGATGTATATATCAAAATATTTATATTTTCATGAATAAAAATTCGTGAATTTTTTTAAAATGAAATATTTTTTCTGTGATTTATTTCAGATTACTGTTAATTGGTATTTACTAAGCTACTTGGTATCATTACTATGTGTTTGGTTGAAAGTAATATAAAAGTAGTTTATTATTCATTACGTCAAAATAATTCACAAAAGAAAACTTGTTTATGTTTTTATAATGTCAGTTATTTTAAAACAATAAAAAAAACTTATTTTCTTGATTTTATAGCAATACACTAACTAAGGCATGATTAAAAATGTATTCAACACAAAACCTTTAAAAAGGGTGCAAACGGACCCAGGGTGCATAACGTGTGTGGTGCGAATGTGAAAGGGGATGAACGAGAATGGGAACGAACATGATTTTGGGCGAACGGACCCTGATTTATCTTAATAAAGCTTTCAACATGAGTTTCGTATTTGTATTATAATCAAATTGGTTGAGTTATGCTTAGTGGTAATTTGGACAGAAAATCAGGCTCTGTTCTAAGGTCATGTGAGTCTGAACCGTTTGAACCTCTATTAAAACAGTAAAATAAGGCCTCAGTTTTTGATAACAGGCTAATGACCTGTTTCTGAAGTTCTGCAACTTGTCTCTCTGATTCCTCATTTTCGCTGTCAGAGTCATTTGACTCTGAATCCTTCTCGCATTCCATATCTACATCTGCCTTTTCTTCGTCGTCACTATCTTGCATTTCTTTATTATTTTCGTCTGCCGTGGAGTCCGCCATTGCGTTTAAAAAACGTATAAAGGGAGGCAATTGTGGAAAATGCTAAAACCAAGGAAGCAGATATGGTATCGGGTCCTTTCGCTCCCTTACACGTTCGTCCCCTTGGTTCGTTTGCACACCACACGTTTATCACGCTATTTTCATCCAAACACATGTTGAATTGTTAGATTGTTTTTGTCAAAAAAATGAATGCATGAATGATTAGGAAGATACGTGACAAAAATATGTTTGATTAATAATATTTTCGGCAGGGAAACTGGTAATCTTAGTTTAACTGTATGTAACAGTAAATTCAGTCCGGTAGTAAAATTTGTCCGCCAGACTTTTCTTCCTAGGTAATCAAGTCCCTGACCATAATCTTACTAGGAATATAAGTCCCTGGATAAATTTTCCTAGAAAAAAAGTCCATAGCTAGTAAAATATGTCTCATTGTGGCACTTATTTTCCTAGGAAAAGTTTTATATATCCATATTCCCATTTTTTCCTTTAAAATTTTATTTCTCAAGACATTCTTTTAAATTCATCTATATTAAAATTTTGAAAGGAATATTTGTAATTATGTACATCAAAAAAGTCTGTGATATCAATTTTCTTAGGGAAAAAGTCCGTTAATTATTAAAAATACACCCATATTTTAATAAAATAGTGAAATATTAAAGCACAACTGTTTTAACATTTCAATTGTCTGTCAGCCATGTTGTCAATCCCTGGAATCCTACAAAAACATCGAAACCTCAACATTAGCTCAAAATCCATCAAAGAGCATGCCTATAAAATATTAGTAAGGCCGCAAATGGAATACGCCACGACAGTATGGGACCCGTACCAGCAAAACCACATAGATAAAATTGAAAAGGTACAAAGACGATCTGCGCGATATGTAACCAGCAGACATAGAAATAGATCAAGTGTCAGCAACATGATAACTGAACTAGGATGGAAAAGCTTACAAACAGGACACCATACTTACCTATTACAGCCAGCCACCAAAGACTGTAGGAAATGGTCCTTCTTCATAAACATCGTCAAGGATTGGAACAAACTGCCACCAGATATCGCCACAGCAAAGTCTCTTGAGATATTCAAGTGTCAAGTGACCAAAACCTCAAACTAAATCAACAGAACAATTTGCTTTTAAACTGTTTTTAATCATGCGCAACTTGCCAGAATATTCATCATGTTGAATGTGGGCAGTATTTGGAAGAAGAAGAAGAAAAACATATAAGAATTAAAAATTCTATTGTTTACATGTAAATTATTTCTTTCGTTACAAAATTTCCCATTAAAATAAAAGACAAGGACGTTTTAACCTTGGATATTAATGCCCTGGACATGAATTCCTAGGAAAATAAGTCTGGGCACATAAATTTGATTAAAAGATTAATGCACAACTGTAAAGCAACATTAAAACCAAAGAATTAAAAATTCCATTGTTTACATGTAAATGATTTCTTTTATTAATATTGCACATTTTTTTAGTAAAATAAAGGACATGGACGTTTTTACCTAGGAATATTTATGACCTGGACATGAATTCCTAGAAAAAAATAGTCTGGGCACATTAATTTTATTAACAGATTAATGCACAACTGTTAAACAATATTAAAACATAAGAATTAAAAATTCCTAGTCAAAATAAAAGACATGGACATTTTTACCTAGGAATATTGATGGCATGGACATAAATTCCTAGGAAAATTAAGTCTGGGGACATAAATTAATGACATCGGACTAAATATACTAGTAAATTCTGTAACCATGGACTATTTATACTAGTAATATTTGTCCGCCCGGACACTTTTTACCAGGACTAATTTATCTCTTACACATGTATAAATAATAAATAAATAAGCTTTATTTAGAGCTGGCATTGCATACAAACAAGGACATAACATAAGCTCTAATGAGCTTTTATTTGACATAAGTAACTAAAATTGGAGTCGAGCGCACCTATCACTTGCGGTGCAAAACTTTAAACCTCAGTGTTGACGGCTTATAATGCTTTGTTTATAACTAATTAGACAACTAGGCCACATGCAACAGACTATCGTTTATTGCTGAGACTATACCTTATCACATGTGTTATACTAGTCTCAGTTTATTGTTTTACAGTGAAACACATTTACAACAAATGGTTATAAGGCTTATCATATCCAATTACGGTTTCAGAAGGGGATAGGGTGTGGAGTGCGTACAACCCACCCCACCTTTGTTCGGAAAATTTATCCTGTTTTGGCATAAAACTGTTTCAAAATTGTTTGCATCGCTCCGCTCGCGGCGGTATGTATAAAGGTTTATGGAATTACACCCCTTTATAAATCCTGGATCCGCCCCTGATATCATAAGAACATAACATTGTAATATAATGTTTGAGCAATATATAATTTGGTTATTTTTACGTCCATTTTCTGTCAGGATTGCCAGGCTATAAGTTCTTACAACCTTTAGATTGAGTTTCTTTCTTACATCAGGAAAAAAGGAGATATGTTCAATGTAATTTGGAAGTATTTTCGAATAAAAAAGGGAGATGTGGTATGATTGTAAAAAGGCAACTATCCAGAGACCAAATGACTTTGATGTTAGCAACTATAGCTCCCCGTACGGCCTTTAAACATTACCAAAGCCCATACCACATAGCAAGCTCCCGACAACAAACTGTAAAACATTTCAAACGAGAAAAGCAATGGCCTGATTTATACACAAAACAACAACAGAAAAACAAATATGATATACAGCAAAGGACGACGACAACCAAAAGAATTGTAATTATTCTACCACCAAACGAATTGTAATTATTTGAAATAAAATTTCGAAATAATAATATAACATAAGGAATGTATATCCCTCGTGCATAGCTTTCATTCCTTTGCCTTTAGTTCTTTTTCTTTTTTTGCTCTTCAACGTTTGTATTAAGTTTTGAACTTTGGCCTATATCATCACTACAGGGACATTCATTGTCCAATGATCATCTGGTGCAGACGGTAAAGTTGGAATTGTTGATATTATTCAAATTAATCTTTAATACTTTGTTATGAATCACAATTTAAAAGTAACAATGTTTTTCTTCAGGTACATCGCATTTACAAATACCACACGTACGTTCTTTCATTTTGAGGTTCATTATTTCACCATTCTCAATGGTACGATTATATGCACTTTTTTTTTAACCCCGCCGCATTTTTGCGCCTGTCCCAAGTTAGGAGCCTCTGGCCTTTGTTAGTCTTGTATGTTTTTTAATTTTAGTTCATTTATATGTTTTGGAGTTTAGTGTGACGTCCATTTTCACTGAACTAGTACACATTCTTGTTTAGGGGCCAGCTGAAGCCCGCCTCCGGGTGCGGTATTTTCTCGCTGTGTTGAAGACCCATTGGTGGCCTTCGGCTGTTTTCTCGGCCCTTTGGTCGGATTGTTGTCTCTTTGACACATTCCCCATTTCCATTCTCAATTTTACTAATTCTTAAATTACTAATTCTGCATGGTTCTATTGTCACTTCGTTAATTTACAAATCTACTTATTAAAGGAATGACTGTAATATTTTTTCTGTCTATGAAGAAATAACATCAAAAATGTGGTGCACACTGAAGAACCCGCGTAGCGGGTTATTTTAAAGTGTGCACCACATTTTTTATGTTATTTCGAATAGACAGAAAAATATTACAGTCATTCTTATAATTTAATTCTAAATTCCATTTTAAACCGTAGTAAACCATGAAAAACGTTGATGACGTCACGGTCACCTGACAAAATTATGTCTATGATCTGATCAATCGGCAATCCTCGGGTGAATCCGCTAATCGGCCGAGTTGTGACGAATGTGATCTGATAAACAAAACAATGTCAGCCAATCAGAAGACGCGTTACATCCAAAATTAAATTATATTATCTCATGCTCTTTCAAAGCTCTCAGTAAAAAATAATTTTGAAGAAGATGACACAAGAGCAACAACTTCGTCAACTATTCGTTGTTTAATCTGACTGAATGAGAAAGTAACATATCCTTTTTAAATTAATTTCACCAATATAGTCCAACTGGTAGTCTGTTCTGTGGCAAAATTAAATGATATGTTCTAAAGAGTTGTTTGATGAAATGATGTGATTCAAAAATTTAATACATGAAAAAATATATTGGATTTTAAGGCAGTATTCCAAGCCCAGTAAGACATATGGCAAGCAAATTTATGAGCATGATATCTACTAGGGAGTTTCTTTTTAGTGTTAATGCGATATCTTGGATGGTTATGATGAATTGAGATTTGCAAGATCGTCTTTTGCGGAGTCCGTGTCGTATATTATAAACAAATTTCATTTCTGGCAAAGTGGTCCATTATGCTGCTATTTTTATGTGTTCCTTGAGCTTGTATTTAATTAAGGAAGGAGATACAAGTGTGTAATAATATTAGTTACATAGTGTGCTAGTGACCTAATGCGATATATATGGGGTCAATAAATTCCATATGGGGTACTGAGAGCGAAGAAGCTCTCACCCCATATGGAATTTACTGAACCCATATATATCGTATTAGGTCACTAGCACACTATGTAACGAATTTATCTTACCGACTATCTTTATAACATGTGGTATTTAGACTAGTGGCCTATCAAAGTGATCAAGTCTTCAATACCGTTAGTATTAAGAACCTACTTCCATTGGTCTATCTATACAAAAACAAATGCCAACAATAACAACTTGTTAGCTTTAAATGTGTTTTATCAATTTATTTCAATCGTTCATCATTAGTTTCTTCGTCTGTTGAAACCTTTAAGATTTTTCTTACTTATGGGGGTTTTTAACGACCTTGACTGGCTATAAAGCCCTCGCACGGTCGGTAAGATATTTCCTCAACACCGTGTTGTTTTTATAAAGGGACATAACACCACTACTAACAGTGTATTGAAATAAACCCCGCCTACTAACCTAATATGGAACCCTACTAACCTAATAATTGCTTTTAACCAATCATATTCCTAGAAATGTATAGGAGGTAAGATAAGAGGTAAAATGATTTTCGTCTTTACGAAAAGTGAAACTCATGTGCATCTTTGCAGTCATGTAGGACTTATATAAATTCTCCGATGTTTGGTGCAGCTGTGTAAAAATAGGAGCTAGTTGATCTGCCGCTGCTTTCACTATAAAAGATGGGATTGAATCAAGACTTGTGGCTAAACGAAGTTTAAGATTTTTAACAGTTTCAAATTGTGATTTCCTTTAATGTTAAACTTTGTATCGTCCATGGTGGAACATGGACTTTTGCCTTTATTTGGGAAATTTATTCCGGTTCCATCACTGATTCAGTGATTCTGGCTAAAACGTCAGCTCAGTTTGCACTTGATGTAACTTTGAAGAAATTCCATTTTTTTCTTTAAATGTGGTACTTCTGTCCATTTTGGCCTTTGCTCATGATGTATGACCAAATTTATTTAATGACCAGATTTATTTTACTTATCCTTATAATCAATGCTGAGTTTTGTCCATATACATCTTGTTGGCTTGCTTGAAATCTCATTGTACTTCTTGTGTAAGTGTCTCATATACCTATCCATATCTCTTTTCATTTAAATTTTCCTGGCCTTTTTGTTTTTGTTTTCGTTTAATTTATTTTACTTCTAATCGGTATGTCCATATCATTATATCTTATTCAGTTGACTAAATAATGCTTAAGGCAGTTTACATAATTTATTTCAATCGTCTTAACTTTTGTTGTTTGCTGGCTTGGCTTGAGTTGGTTTCGGTGATGATGTCATGATTGGTATAACTGCACTGACATAATGTTGAATTAAATGGGGGGTTAATGCCTAATCTTGATGTTGATAAGATGGATGCTTCAGATAGTAAAAGAAACTAAGCAAAATGACAATGATACATAAATGAACAAAGGACTACTAGCAGTTACTGACATGCCAGCTCCAGACCTCAATTAAACTGATTGAAAAATTATGTCTTCATCATATGAAAATCAAGTACAATCCCTCCCGTTAGGGGTTTAGTATCATACCATCATAAATATATGAGAAGAACATAACCCGTATCATGCCAACAACTGGTTTTAGAATAAATGTGTTTATTTCCGATGCAAAGACCCTATGAGTGAATCAATATTAATACCAAAATATGCAATCCTTAATGACTTGACAACAGTATCGTAACTATATCCTTTCCGAATAAGTCTGCTTAAAGGTTTGGTTAGCTTTTTAGGTGAATGTCGATATTTTTGTGCTTTGTAAAGAATATTACCATAAAATATTGGATGTGAAATACCTGAACATATAAGATGTCTGCATGTTGATTTATATCTACGAATGATGTCCTTGTACCGATGATAAAATTTAGTAAATGTTTTGACTAGTTTGTGATATCGAAAACCCTGGTGTAATAATTTTTCAGTAATACAGAGATTTCTTTCGTTGAAATCAAATACGTTGTTACATACACGAGCGAATCGAACAAGTTGAGATATATAAACACCATACGATGGTGACAAGGGAACGTCACCATCTAAAAATGGATATTTAACAATAGGAAATGAAAAATCATCTCTTTTATCATAAATTTTGGTATTAAGCTTCCCGTTAAAGATAAAGATATCAAGATCCAGGAAAGGGCAGTGTTCATTGTTAGTATTAGCTTTATCTAAAGTCAGTTCGGCAGGATAAATCTCTTTAGTGTACATACTGAAGTCGTCATTATTGAGAGCCAATATATCATCTAAATATCTAAAAGTGTTATTAAATTTTTGAATCAGATGTTGTTTCGATGGGTCTTTGCTGATTTTAGTCATAAATTGTAAGTGTCTGTCATTGATGGATTGTTTGATTTATTTAAAGTTAAATACTTGCTGTCATCTTCATTTGGTATGAATTATATTTTTAAATTGTTAGAGATGTTTGGTTTGAAACAAGATCGACAAGTCTAGATGTGTCTTCACCTTTTCCTAGGTTGCTGAAAGCAGTTACTGTTTGTCCACTTGTGACAGTCGTCGCAAGCTATCTACTGTGTTGTATGCTTTCTGACATATTGTGCATCGGAATCCTATTCGTTTAGGACTTGGGTTTAGTTCTATACCTCTCTGTAAGAATCCCTGGCAATTGTATATTTTGGATGAGATTTCGTACATATTTTTTAGCCCCCACCACCAGTATGTTTGTACGGTATATGTTACATGCTTACTCAAGTGTTCAGTCAAGTATATAGTATGAGACAGGCTGCATTCCTATGGGAACAAAATGTGTCCCGCTGCTTATCGACGGTTTTTATTATGAGGCAAACATTATACAAAAGCTTCTAAAAGGAAAAGAAGGTGTTAATATCCTTTAACTTGATACATGGCTATATGATTGGTGTCCTTTCCCTGATCAATTCAAAGTTTGGTGACTATGTTGACCAATATACTTGAAATAAATGATACCACAGAAACTGTTAAGGATGTCTTATATCTAGACTTACATCTAGAAATGGACAATGAGGGTCCAATCACAACTAAACTTTTCGTGAATTCGATTTTCCCATTGTGAAGTTTCCATTACTGTGTAGCAGCATGTAATCAGCGCCTGTATATGGAGTATATATAATCCCCTAAGTTCGTGTGTACATTCAATTCTGTTTGGTCAACAATCGACACTATGCATTTAAAAATAGAGAAACATTTGAAATAAATAAATTTACTTTTTAAAACAATATTAGAGTTAATATTTAGCACTTTCAAATTATTCCACAAAAAAAATCTAAACGACACTTTTTCTCGATTTTATATATTTATATGAATATCCTCTACTAGATACGAGCTTGCATTTCCTGTCAAAATTTCCTTGATAAGCGTGTTATTGTAATTACATATTGTATAACAAAGAACACTCCGATTCAAATAAAAAATCTCTAAAATTAAAGTCCTCATTTTTTATTGACAACATATGTGTTGCGTTTGAAGAACGTGCTTTTAAACAGAAAATCTGTATTCCTATAGGAACTTACTGTGCTCCTCTTCTGACTTCTCGGGAAGAATGAAAAGAAGCTAGAATTGTTCTGTTCTATAGTTGAAGTTCTCCCTATATAATCAAAAGATAAGTGACTGTCCCATCGAACTTGTAAAAAGGATATCACAGGCAGAGTTAAGTCTTCGTCATATCTTGACTTACAGCTAGAAAATGACTAGTATGAAGATCGGTTAATAAAAAAAAAATTACGACAACAGAGATGATTTCAGCTTTCCTATTTCGAATTGAGACACAAGTTGCAGAACATCAGATTCAGATCAATAACACAAAATGAATTTAAAACAAAAATACAAAAAACAATAGTAAACCACCTTACAATATAGAGCATGATTGTCTGTCCGGAATTGCCAATTTAACATCACTTAACCAACTAGCTAACAGTCACACCACTAGCTGTATCTTTTTACCACCTCACGATAACGTGCTCGATTTGAGTGCGGAAGGTCGTTGATTCGATGGCCGGCCGGGTCAAGCCAAAAACTAGAAATTTGGTATGTGCTGCTTCTCCGCAAAGTACACAGCTTTTAGGAGTGAGAGCAAAGACAGTCCGATTCGGAGTCAGCAGGGTTAAAAATTTTGTTACAGGTAACTAGCCCAGGACTTGTTTGCAGCAGGATTTTACTAGCCCTGTTGGAAGAACTGCTAGCCCATCAAAACTGACCTGCTAGCCCGAAAATGACTTACAATTAAATCACAGTTTGCTGCATAATTAAAGTGGGTGTCCCTTATTTTGAAGGCGGCATTATACACTGTATTTAATAATTTTTGTTGACCTGTAAACAAACAGTGGTGCATATCCTAACTTTGTTGTTCCAACATACAAAGCAGACTTTTATTGGCGTGCTCGGGAAAATAACGGCAATATTCTCTGTTTTTTTTTTTTTTTCATCAGCAACACGACCGACCTTGCCCAGGGAATCTTTCTTTCCGGGACACTATTCCGCTTTTCCCGGTCGTATTTGGCATTTTTGGGGGATGAATTGTCAGTCTCATTACCCATTTCATCTACAGTTTTTCGTTTTAAAACTGACGAAGTTCCTGGGTGCCCGTACTAAAATATTTAGAAATATTTGGTTGCATGGATTGGTTTCGTGTTCAACAGTTGTCCGACAAGACAGGTCAATACCGATCAATACATCATACCCCAGTACCGTTAATTGAAAATCTCGGCATAAGAAATGTACAATACCCCCTTGTACTGTTGTACTGAGAAATCGATAAGTACGAGAATTGCGATCAATACATGATACCGGGCCACCCAGAGTTATTTGTTCTATTTTTAAAATATGTACAACAGGACCTGTACAAACCAGTTCAAATTCTTGGAATCCCGGATGACGTAATTGAATCTGATTGGCTAAGATAGAATAGTGATGAAGGGATTTTCCACTTTCTATTTTGAAAACGCCAAGATTTTTTGTTACTAGTCCGTCGGGCATATTGGGTTAAAAATTTTGATTGCCCGAGGCGTAAATGCTCAAGTCCCGGGCGTCGGGCTAGTGGATTTTTAACCCTGTGAGTCAAAATAATGCGTCCAGATAAGGTGACATGTCGTCTTGTGGATTGATAAAAATGGAGGCGAAAGATTCCAAAGTGTCATTCAAACTCATAAGTCAAAAATAAACTGACAACGTCATGGCAAAAAAAAAAAAAGACAAACAACAGTACACAAAACACAACATAGAAAACCAAAGACTGAGCAACACGAACCCCACCAAAAACCGGGGGTGATCTCAGGTGCTCCGGAAGGGTAAATTTTGTGAATCAGCGCGTTAAAAATCTTGCTCGACATATTGGTCTAGTAGAAAGCAGGTCACTTCGAATAAAGTTAAGGATACCACAAATCAGTCAATTCTGTTCGTATATCTTAATTTACACCTAATAATTGATAATGGTGACCGATTGAGAACAAAACTGGACAACAAAAAGAGAAGATTTCAGCTGACGTATAATTATATTTCGGTATGCGGGAACAGCCTTTGGTGACAAACAGCTGTTATAATATGCGTACATTCATAGAGTGGACTAAAAAACGAGATTGTGTCACACTCCTTGAAAATATCCTGTAATTAACTTACTATAAAAAAATAAGGAGATGTGGTATGATTGCCAATGAGACAACTATCCACCAAAGTTCAAATGAAGTGGATGTAAGCAAGCAAGTTAACCAAAGATACTATCTTTACCTACACACTCAAGTCCATATGCTGGAAACATAATATACACCTCACGAACTCTTTAAAAATTAAATTTTGCTTATTGACATTATGTCATGAAAATAGGAAAACAGTGTCACGTACCGGAGGTATAACGGCTTGATAGCGTTTTGGAATCGAATGAATAAGTGGTTAGGTCTCCTTAACATGAACGACGAACACCAAGGACTTAATGAAAGCTGGTACTCAAATTAAGTAGCCAAGGTTATGGCAGTTGACGATGAATGAAAAGGAAGATGCCTTATTTCTCTGCTTTTGATCTGGGGTACTGCTTTTCTTATAGTTGCTCTTTAAAGGCAAGGCTGTGAATTGTTGTTTAAAGCCAATGCTCTTAATTACTGTTTAAAGTTTGCCAGTGCGTCAACTAAAGCCAATGCTCTTAAAATATGCCAATGCTTCAAGCTGAAGTCAATGCTCTTAAAACATGCCAATGCTTCAAGCTGAAGCCAATGTTCTTAAAATATGCCAATACTTCAAGCTGAACCCAATGCTCTTAAAATATGCCAATGCTTCAAGCTGAAGCCAATAGATATAGGAAGATGTGGTGTGAGTGCCAATGAGACAACTCTCCATCCAAATAACAATTTAAAAAAGTAAACCATTATAGGTCAATGCTCTTAACATATGCCAATGCTTCAAGCTGAAGCCAATGCTCTTAAAATATGCCAATGCTTCAACCTGAAGCCAATGCTCTTAGAATATGCCAAAGCTGAAGCCAATGCAGGAAATATTCAATTTAGAAAACTAATTAACTATACAGAGGTGGATTTACCGTGGGCACAGGAGGCACGTGCCCTCAGTCGGGATCACCAAAATCTTTTTTAACATAATTACATTGCTTCTGAATCGGATTGATTTGACTTCTCAAACTAGCCGTTAATAAACCCCAGATTCAACATGCGTGATTTATGACAACTTAATTATCGATGGGTGTGTAAATGTTGACATCTATGTGTAATGTTTATATTAATTGTGTAAACTAAATGTACATGCTGATCGGAATACGAATATTTTTTATTGGTTTCTGATACAATTATACAGGATTAAGATCGATTACATGCAAAATATATAATGATCAGGAAAGAAATTACCAACTAAAATCGGTTTTTTGAAGAATAGGTTCAGAAAGATGTTTAGTGTACGTCAATCTGGAAGTAAAATGAAATGAACATTTGAACTGTTGTTATTTCTGTCAATATAAATAAATACTTCCATATTTCCTTTACTTTCAATGGAAACACAAAACTTGTTTAAAAACCTTACCCCCCTTTTATAAAAAAAAATAATTGAATAGCCAGTGCCTCATAAGAAATCATTAATAAATGATATTGTATTCTTATACGACTTACTTTAGAACATAATACAGTAATATATGTATAGTTTTCTTGTTTCGATTACCATGTACTAAGGTAATGAAAGAGTTACCATGTATGAGGGTGTGAAAGGGGTTTACAGATTAGAGAATAATGGACAGACAAGTAACGATAAGAAGAAGTAGAAGAAACGAGACAAATGATTGTAGAAAACAGAAGTAAGGGATGATGAAGTGTAAGGAATAGAAAACAATTGACAGAAAATAAGAATAGAGTGAAATGGTTAAAAAAATATAAAGAATGTACAGAAAGAAATACCTGACCACCACCACCTCCTTTCACCCCACAACCACATCCACCACCACTACCACAACCCACACTTGCATATATATATAACAAGAAAATGATCTAATTTTGATATCATGGTGCCCCCCAGACATCAAGGTTCTGGATCCGCCCCTGTTATAACAAAACAATTTACGAAAAACAAAAAATGACAGACGAACCAAAGACAACCACTGAACTACAGGCTCTTGATTTGGGACAGACACATAAAGAATGTGGCGGGGTTAAACATGTTTGAAGGCGCAAACCGTCACTTTGTTTTATTCTATAAAAAGTGTTTCATCAAAATTGGTAGGATGCCAATGGTCTAAGGTTCCCTCTGGGTATTAAAACTAGCTGCCATTATATAGCCAAGTGTGCTGTGAAAGGCATTAACACTAATAATCCATCAATCTTTTGGTTGCCCTGTTTCAAAATCATATAGATACCAGAGCCTCTCATTTGTTTATTTTGTGTTAAGTTCTGTCATTGACAACTTTTGTCGAGGACAGTTGATCTCTAGATATTTGTGTGCCTTCTCATTGATTGATGTATATATCTTACATTTACATCTTCTTAAGAGTTCTTTTTCTTTATAGAAGTTGAAACATTGCATCTGCAACCAAAGTTTGGTGAAATGGTCTTTGGTCTTATAAAAGTGTATAATTGGCCAAATCCATTCAAGATGGCCGTCAGCATAAATTTCAAGTCCTCACTCAAGCCAATTGAAACCAACCTTTTCTGTTCATCTTTTCAGATTGCCACCGGAGCATCTTAAAGGCTGAGACAATTGCAACATCAAATGTTTGTCACAATATTTTCATGGATAATTCAGCAATATCAAATTTGTTGATAATGTCACTATTTGAACTAATAGATTGATTGATTGTTGCTTACATTTTCCAGTGGCAAATATTTCATGTATATTCAGCGGGACAATTGAGTTACTAGAAGTATAGGTACCACTGTCAGACGCTCGTGCTTTTCTTATGCACATTGACTATTACTTCATTTTTATTGTTTATTCAAAACTGGTGTTTGATTATTAATCAGGTAGGCAATTAGATTAAACTGAAATTGAATTACATATTTTTTTTTAATTGTTAAATTTTATATAAACGAAAAGAAAAAGATGCAGTATATTACGAAATATGAATTTAAACTATATCAAATTTATCTACCACTTTATTTCATTGGAAAGAAAGAAATTTATTGACAGGTTGATATATTGATCGATATGTTGTGTTTCTGTTATCAACACTTCACTTTAATTGGAGTTCAGGGTTGTATTCTTACTTTTAGTAAATTTATCATTTTCAATACGGAATGTCTCTGCATTTTTCATAATCACAATCTAAATCTGAACTTTGGACAGTTTATGCAAGACGACGATTACTTACTGCACCCGTTCTCAGAAATTTTGTGCAATATGAGCAGAAAATCTGTATCCTTGAGGCAGACTTCGAACCAGCAAACAAATTCACCCCTGGATCCCGCAGTTGTAGTCCCAGGGACTGAATCTGAAGCAATGGAACAAAATCTGTATGATTTAGAAATACTCAGACAAGCAAAACAAGGTCCATTGGATGCCTACAGGAAAAAGTCATCATTTGACTGGAGGAATATGAAGATTTATATGGATGGAGAGGAGATTTTAAGATTTAAGGTGAATAGACCTCTGTTTAATAAACCTTATTTATTGTTAATGTGCTTTACACTAAATCCATTGGATGTTGGATGTGTACGGATTGATAATTATTTAGTCTTAGATGCATGATTTTTTATTAGTTGTTAGTGGCTTTGAACTAGCTTTCAGATATCTGCAGTACTCTCAGATCTGTTCCTAATGTCTTTTGTTGTTGGGATGTACAAGTACCCTGCCACGTCCACTTGTATTTTTGTCCATCTGATGAGTTAAGCCTTTTTCAACTGATTTTATAGTTCATTCTTATGTTGTACTGTTATATCACTGTCCCAGGTTAGGGGAGGTTGGGATCCCGCTAACATGTTTAACCCGCCACATTATGTATGTATGTGCCTGTCCCAAGTCAGGAGCCTGTAATTCAGTGGTTCAGTCGTTTGTTTATGTGTTACATATTTGTTTTTCGTTCATTTTTTGTACATAAATAAGGCCTTTAGTTTTCTCGTTTGAATTGTTTTACATTGTCATTTCGGGGCCTTTTATAGCTGACTATGCGGTATGGGCTTTGCTCATTGTTGAAGGCCGTACGGTGACCTATACAATGTAGTTGTTAATTTCTGTGTCATTTTGGTCTCTTGTGGACAGTTGTCTCATTGGCAATCATACCACATCTTCTTTTTTATATTGGCATAACCAGATTACTTTTATAGTTAGATGGTATCTGGATGATTTGTTCCGAATGCTAGTCAATTCATTCCAAGTCCGATTTGTTCCAAGCCAGTTCGTCCCAGATTTGGTCAATTCGTACCAAGTCAATGGTCAATTCGTTCCAACTGATTTAGTTCATTATTAACATGATTAATTAGACTAAATAATTTGTTCCAAATTTTTTTTAATGTACATGTATATGCCTCCGAATATTACAGTTTTTGTGTAAACCAGTGTATAGTGCATGGCAGAAACCGGCAAATTCATGTCCATTTTTTCTGAATATCATATAAAAGGACATTTTTCAATAAATTACTTTGGAGGCATTTATGGTTTGATTTTTATAAATAAAACAATGTGTTGAAAAACGCAGATTTATGTGTAGTATATTTGTTTATTTAGACCCTGTTCACACTAGCATTTTTTTAATCAATCTTTTGAATCGATCTAAATAAAATCAGTTCGCGTTCACATTAACTTTAGTCATAATGATCTCTGTCTGTCTAATCTGAACCACTGCGTTCACACTACAAGTAATAATGCAATTGATTTGACCTAAGTACCCGTAAAACTGTAAACATTGTGTATAAAAATTAATCAAATTTATGTGTTGATACACTGATTCACACACTTGAAAAAAAAATGAAGTTATTGTTTCTCTTGAACATGTTGAATCAAGTTCAAATTTTGATACTGGTGTTCTTGCAGTTTTCTTTAAATTTCAATAAATTTTTCATAAATGTAGCTAAAGATGTAGGAGACATAAACATTAAAATAGACAAGAATCACCCAAGCATAATAAAGATCGAAGAAAGTAAAACTGATTATAATGAGTTGAATTTTAAACCTGTAACAGACATGACAGAAGAGTTTGTGAGTAAACAAATAAATAGCAGGGGCGGATCCAGCCATTTTAAAAAGGGGGGGTTCCCAACCCAGGATAAAGGGGGGGTTCCAACTATATGTCCCCATTCAAATGCATTGATCGTCCAAAAAGGGGTTCCAACCCCTGGAACCCCCCCTCTGGATCCGCCACTGAATAGTTTAAATATAAGAAAAGCTACTGGATATGACAATATTTCACCAAAAATTATAAAAATGACACAACCAGTAATATCATATCCTATTAAAATTTTAGTTAATAAATCAATTAACAGTTCAATTTTTCCAGATAATTTTAGAACCATAATTTTTTAAAGCTGCTCAGGTATCCCCCCTGTTTAAAAAGAATAACTCTTTAAATAAAGAAAACTATAGACCTGTAAGTGTGTTACCATGTATTTCCAAAATTTATGAAAGAGCTATACATGATCAACTAATGGAATTCTTAAATAAACATTTTCATCCTCTTCTTTCGGCATTTAGGTCAGGTTTTGGTTGCCAAACAGCACTTATTAAAATAATAGAAGACTGGGAAAAAGCTCTGGACGACAACAAATTTATTGCCGCAATTTTGATGGATCTATCTAAAGCATTTGATTGTTTACCACACGATTTACTTTTACTAAAATTGGAAGCATATGGTCTGTCTAAAAATTCTCTAAAATTATTACAAAGTTATTTAGAAAACAGAAAACAACGTATTAAAATTGGAAGTTTTTACAGTGAATGGATCGTATGTTTAAAGGTGTACCACAAGGGTCAATTCTTGGTCCAGTTCTTTTCAATGTCTTCATAAATGACATTTTTCATTTTGTACAAAATAGCACCATTTATAATTATGCTGATGATAACACTGTATCATATAGTGATCATGATATAGATAAAGTTGTTGAAAGTTTAGAAACTGATAGTTTAAATCTAATAAACTGGTTTTCTATAAATTTGATGAAGGCTAATCCTGACAAATTCCAGGCTATATCTTTGCGTTCACATTTAAAATGAGATCGGTTTTCTTTAGATCGATTCAAACTAAACTTCTTTTGGTGTTTTAGTTTAGACCGATTAAAGATGGATTCAAAGCGTCCTCAAAAGAAGTAGAAGGTTTAGGGTCCTTTTTAAAACAGGCATTAGAACTGAGGACAGGGGACTCTTGATTTATTTATATAAATATATGAACATGATGAATAGATTGTTTTGCTTTTTACTTGTATATGTTTTATGGGATATGCCTTCCTATGTTTTTTTTTGTATTTTTGTGTATGTTTTCATTCATATAATGCTTAAATGTTATATTTTTGTATGTTACTGTCACAAATCTTTTTAAAAGGATTTATATATGGCAATAAAATTATAGTAATAGTAAAAAGTACAATGTGAAAGCTATAGAGATTTACGGAGGCGGTTTATTAAACATTATTATTATTTATTCTAACTTTTTTTATACATTCAACAATTAGTCATTTGTCGACACTATAAAAACAATATAAATCATGCCTGTAATACATCATTAAACAAAATGTTGATAACCCGTAATTGGATTAACTAGTTAATTATGACACGTGTACGGGTTTATTGTTAATGATATTGGCACGTGTATAAAAAGTCTAAAACATCGGGAGGATTAATATATAGCAAAGATAAAGATAGAATAAAAACATAGTATGTACAAAGATTTAAGCATGTATATTAAGGAATAGAGATCATTTTACCTATTTCAATACAGTTGCATACATAAGGTGCAAAAAGCTTAGCAATTAAAAATGTAACGGTATTCGTCACCAACAGTATCTAAATTGTTAAAAAAACGTTCACACATAGTACATTGTAGTAAGCATGAACTATCGTTATATTGATCTGAATAAACATCAGTTATTCGATTTTAACGGATGTGAATTTTCTATTATTCAATACGGATTCAAAATTATAACTGGTGGAACTATATAGTAAATAAGGATACAACTACAAAATAAACACAGAATGGAAACTTTTGCCTGCATCATAAAGGTGAAAAAACAGTCAACATAGTTGCACTTTGGGTACCCTCACATATCTCAAAATTACAAAAAAAAAATTTAACTAACCAGTTCCATGCACAGGTTCTGTTTAATGTGCATCCAAGAATCACATAAGTCACAAGACAATGCATGCTGGCGAACACGAACAAAACAAGCTTTGACCAATGCTGAGTATGGGTTTTATTCTTTAGACGAATGCATAAACAACTATTATGCGCATAGTAATAAGCAATTATAATAATAACAATTTCTTTGAAAATAACACTAGTTAGTATATTATATTTATATATAATATATTAATTGTCATGAAATACTTACTTAAATATAATTAATATAATTAAATTATATTAATTATATTTAAGTAAGTATTTCATGAATATCAATATATATCCTTCCCAATTAATAAACCATAGAAATAAATTTTAAATAAATATTTATCTACATTTTATATACATTTTATATATGTACAGCATTAGAAATAAAGGTAATAAATAAAATTGAGAATGGAAATGGGGAATATGTCAAAGAGACAACAACCCGACCAAAGAGCAGACAACAGCCGAAGGCCACCAATGGGTCATCAATGCAGCGAGAAAATCCGCACCGGAGGTGGTCCTCAGTTGGCCCCTAACTAAAATTGTGTGCTAGTTCAGGGAAAATGGACGTCACACTAAACTCCGAAACATATAAATGAACTAAAGTTAAAAAACATACTAGACTAACAAAGGCCAGAGGCTCCTGACTTGGGACAGGCACTAAAATGCGGCGGGGTTAAACATGTTTTGTGAGATCTCAACCCTCCCCCTATACCTCTAGCCAATGTAGAATAAAGAAACACAATAAGGTTATTTTAATAATTTATATGGTTTAACACTGTTCTTTAAAAAGTTGGAATGAACTGACCAAGCAACTTGGGACGAATTGGTTAGTACGAATCGGAGTTGGAATGAACCATCCAGATACCTTTGTTCCAACTCCAATTTGTACCAAGCAATTCGTCCCAAGTTGCTTGGTCAATTCATTTCAACTTTAAATAGAACTGTGCTTAACCATATGAACTACCATATATTTACCATAACAATAGACACTTGTTTGTCAAGTTTTACAACTTTTTAACTGCAACAATTTCAGTATCCGCCAAAATATTTAATTGGGATTTGAGAATCCACCAAAATAAAAACCGCCAAAATTTTTCGTATAATTTGTTGCCCCTAAATCGTGAAATTTTACACCCACGAAAATAACCCGCTATACGGTATTAGAATAACCTTATTTCGTTTATTTTAGTGCTGTACCTATATAATTTATATATAATGTATACAAATATTTATTTAAAATTTATTTCTATGGTTTATTATAGAAATGATATATTTACAATTCATTCATGTTATCACTTAATATTTCATGACATTTTAATTTAAAAACTACTAACTAATTTTATTTTCAAAGAAATCATTATTTCATTATAAGTGCTTATAAATTATGTATTTTGATACTATGCACATAAAAGTCTTTTATGCATTCATATAACTAATTCTAGTTATTATGGTTATTAATAATATTCAAGCTGTTTTTTCTATTAATGGTTGGAAGACTGAGAAATAACAATCTGCCAAGTTACATTGTATGTGTTGCACTAATTAATTTTCCCCTGATATTGGCAAAAGTAACTTAGATAAGCATGATAAGTAACATTTTAAAGTGTCACAGTTTGTATAGGTAATTTTGAAAAGTTATATACACTTGTTTAAGTACTATAAAGACTTCATATTAGCATCCTATATATTGTGTGATACATTTTGACATCCATCGCTCATGTGAACTGTCTGTTTACCAATTTTACATTATGGCCTCAGGAACTACTAACCAGATCTTCCTGACGTATATGTACAAAAAATGTATGGTCTCAGGCTTTATGGTAGAATGCTATACTGTGTGAATGCATTTTGACAGCTATCGCTCATCAACTTCCTGTCTACCAAATATTCTTAATAAACATATTGGCCATGTATGAAATTTTGCTCACATTATACTCAGGAACTACATCAGAGTACATATCAGATCTTGCTGAAATATGGTCTCTGGCTTTATGTTAGCATTTTATAGGGTCTCTTCTCTGATGCATTTTGACATCCATTAAAATTGAGAATGGAAATGGGGAATGTGTCAAAGAGACAACAACCCAACCAAAGAGCAGAAAACAGCCCAAGGCCACCAATGGGTCTTCGACACAGAGAGAAAAATCTGCACCCGAAGGCGGGCTTCAGCTGGCCCCTAAACACAAATTTGTACTAGTTCAGTGAAAATGGACGTCACACTAAACTCTGAAACATATAAATGAACTGGCTACCAACTTCTAATTTACCAAAAACTTATATGCTTATAGCCTTATACACATTGCAAAATTTTGTTCACATTTTTAGCTATATCCATTACTTGACGTCCGGTCATAAACTTTTGAAAATTTCTTCTCACATTATTATAATATGGTTAATTGCAGTTTTTGGCTTTTATCTAAACTAAAATTTTAGAGCAGAACTAAATTGTCAAAATTATCAGCTGGTCTAGTTCTATCAACCAGGAAAATAGAAATATGTCAGTAAAATTGGATAACTCAATTTGTAGTAATTGCCCTTGAAATATCCTTTTTAATGCTTTTTATCAATTTCAAAGTTTTTGATTATTATCTTTAAAACTTTTATAGAAAATTTAGAAAGAGAGAAAGATAGTGTAAATAAGTTAATAACCAGAACAAAATAGTCTTTTCCATTCTCAATTTTATGCATGTGCGAAATCCTCAGTTGACAGATTATAGGAGTTATTACCCTTGCCCTGGAGAGATGGTTTTTACCTTTTTTTGCAGAAACTGTTAATAACAAAAATGTTCAGCAAAATAACATGTTCAAAAAAGTAATCATGGCATTTATGGTCAATTTACCTCTTATTTAATTATTGCCCATGAACTATGTTTTATTTTATCCATTTTGCATTTTTTTTGCAGAAACAAAGTAAATAGAAACTAGAAATACCTACGGTATGTTTGGCACAAAAAGTCAACATGGCCCAAATTGTCAACTGACTCCTTAATTTTTACCCATTTATCATGTATATTGTGTCTTTGCAGAAACTATAATAGAAAGACATGATAGAGGAACATTCTGTACTTAGTGTCTTGTTGTTGTGGGGATGTATAAGTACCTTGCCATGTCCACTCTGTGTTTTTGTTAGATGTATTTCTGCTTTGTATCGATCTGATGAGTCAAGCCCTTTTCAACTGATTTTTAACCGGATTTTCCAAAGAAAAATTGGTTATTGATTTGGGGATGTACGGCAGGCGGGCGGGCAGATGGGCGGGTGGCTGCCAAACAGTGTCAGTTCATTAACATGAAAACTTTTTGACGAAATCTTTTCAAATTTAGATATGTTGTTTCCTGTGACTAAATGAAGGTCAAGTTCAATTTTCACGATTTTAGCTGTTCTGGTTGTTGAGTTGTAGACCTTTCAGTAGCAAAATTGATTTTTAACTAGATTTTCGAAGGAAAAATCGGTTATTGATTTGGGGATGTAAGGTAGGCGGGCGGGTGGGCAGCTGCCAAACAGTGTCCGTTCATTAACATGAAAACGCTTTGACGAAATTTTTTCAAATTTAGATATATTGTTTCCTGTGACTAAATGAAGGTCAAGTTCAATTTTCACGATTTTAGCTTTTCTCCTTGTTGAGTTTTAGCCCTTTTTAGTAGCCAGATGTGGTACTTATTATGTGATTGAGTTATTTCCCTTTGATAAGAAATGGTTTATTATATACATTTTTTTATGCCTCCGCCGTAGCGGAGGGGGCATTAAGTTTTACCCTTATCCGTCTGTATGTACGTCCGTACGTCTGTCCGTACGTCCCAAAGTTGGTTTCCGTTCTCTAACTTTAGTTTGCCTCCACCAAATGTTATGAAACTTATACACAATGCTTATTACCACAAAACACAGATCAAGTTTGAATATTGGTGTCGTCACTTCAACGGTTCATGAGTTATGCCCTTGACAAAGGGAAAAATTGCTGAATTTTTTTGTTTCCGTTCTCTAACTTTAGTTTGCCTCAACCAAATTTAATGAAACTTATACACAATGCTTATTACCACTAAATACAGATCAAGTTTGAATTTTGGTGGTGTCACTTCAACCATTCATGAGTTATGCCCGTTTACAAATGAATAAATTGCTGAATTTTTCGTTTCTGTTCTCCAACTTAAGTTTACCTCTACCAAATGTTATGAAACTTATACACAATGCTTATTACCACAAAATACAGATCAAGTTTGAATTTTGGTGGTGTCACTTCAACCATTCACGAGTTATGCCCGTTTACAAATGAAAAAATTGCTGAATTTTTCGTTTCTGTTCTCCAACTTAAGTTTACCTCAACCAAATGTTATGAAACTTATACACAATACTTACTACCAGAAACCTCAGATCTAATACAAATTTGAGTAGCATCACTTGTACCGTTTTTCTATTATGTCCCTTTATAACTTTATATGATATGCAAGCGGGGGCATCATCTGTGTCCCATGGACATATTCCCCATTTATTGTATATAAAGTTTGATTACACTAGGTGTTTTTTAAATAATTTTCACCTGTTATCAGATTACAAAGCATATGGTAAATATCAATCATAGAATTATAATTGGAGTGACAGATTTATTTGCAAATTTTCTGTTTCCTAAGTGTTGATGATTATAATCTCTATAGGACAGTATAAACATAGTTAGAAATTTACTGTTCATTATTAGACATTTTGAAGATAATTACAGGTAAGTTTTATAGATTTTAAAAGACATTGTATTAATGATAAATGACATTTTGGATTTTTTTTCTTTTCTTTAGTAAATTGTTTGAAGAATTTTGTGGTAGGTTTGTTTGTTATTCTGTATAAACTAATTTTCTGAATGCTTTATATATTTTTTTTTGATGAAGTGAACTCCTTTAAAAACTAAGCTTATATTGTCTATTAATAAACATATATTTAGATTTCTAATTTTGGGCCCAGTTTTCAAGTTGGTCCAAATCGGGGTGCATAATTAAACTGTGTTTGATTTCAACATAAATTGAATATATATAGGGTTCTTTGAAGTGCTGAAGATAAACCTGTATTTATTTTCATGGAGTAATTAATTAGTATTTCATCAAAAATTGAATTTTTGGGGTTCTTTGATATGCTAATTCTAACAATGAACAGAAATGGAGTAATTAATAAGTATTTCATAAAAAATTGAATTCTTGGGGTTCTTTGATATGCTAATTCTAACAATGTACTTAGATTTTGGATATTGGACCATAATAGGTAAATGTCCAATTTCAAATTTTTCAGTTCTTTGACCACATTCATTTTGTGTCACAAACCTTTGCTGTGTCAAATATTCCATCACAATCCAAATTCAGAGCTGTTTTAAGCTTAAATGTTGTGTCCATACTTGGTCAACTGTTCAGGGTTCGACCTCTGCAGGAAAATCCGGTTTGCTGTCACTCTGACAGCCTCTTGTTATAGTTTGTTCTTATGTTGTACTGTTACACCACTGTCCCAGGGTAGGGAAGGGTTGGTACGCCTTTAAACTAGTTTAACCCCGCCACAGTCTGTATGTGCATGTCCCAAGTCAGGAGCCTGTAATTGATTGTGGTTGTCTGTCGATGTTGCTGTATATCATATTTGTTTTTCGTTCATTATTTTGTACATAAATCAGGCAGTTACTTTTCTCATTTGTATTGTTTTACATTTGAGCTGCGTAGGATAGAAATCGACCTTATGCAAATGAATATCAACAAATCTGTGAACTTATTTTGGGTTGAAAAAATATATATGCAAAGTCTGTAACTATGTGAAAATAGAGTTGATATAAGACCCCTACAAAACCTACCAAAATTCATCAAAGTCTTATACATGTACATGTATATGTGCACTTGCATAAGGTTGATTTCTATCCGACACAGCTCATTTGTCATTTCGGGGCTTGTATAGCTGATTATGCAGTATGGGTTTTACTCATTGTTGAAGGCCATACAGTGACCTATAGTTGTTAATTTCTGTGTCATTTGGTCTCTTGTGGAGAGTTGTCTCATTGGCAATCATACCACATCTTCCTTTTTTTATATTCAATAATCTTAGTGTATACTTTTATAGTTCAAATCTTGATACAAAAGCCTTCAGGTTCAGCATTTTAAGTTCTGGTACATGTAATATCAGGTACATAAAATCTTATGTTGACTTTCAGAATAAGATATGGACTACTTTGGAAAAAGACCCGATATTTTCTCAGTCCATGATAACTGAATCATTAGAGGAACAGAGAAGGAAGACATTTTTACGTGTGAAAAGATTATTTGAATACGACTTACTTAATGATGATGAAATATTCAGTAATCCATTAAAACACAAGATTTTCACTGACTCGCTAGGGATGTATGACTGGTCAGTAATGGCTAAGTTTCAGTTAAATGTTGAGTTCACTGGAGGAAATATTGGAGCCTCAGGGACAGCTAGACATGCTGATATTGCTCAGAAATTCAAAACATTCGAGGTAAGTCTGACAAACTTCCAGAGATATAAGTATATATACTATAATTGTTGTATTTGTCTCCAACTTTGCTTTTAACATCTGAAAAGTGGGTACTCAATGAAAATCTTGTTTTTGCTGATATTTTTGACCTATGTATTGACCTTTATGTTATGTAATGCAGGAAGATGCAATTTTGTGTCCTTTATGCAGAGAGTGGTCCTTGAATAGAATCCTACTAGTAGGTGCTTTCAATTAAAAAAAAAATGTATGGAAAACCATTTCAGTCAAAAATCTTTTATAGCTTGTCTCCATAATATTGCCATCTTTAATTTTGTTAGGAAACTTATGCTAGAACGATTGGTATGTACGCTCATCAAGAAAAGATGCTTAGTAATATTTCTAAAATATCTGATTTATATGTTTTTCAGTATTTTGGTTGTTTCTCACTAACAGAGCTTAGTCATGGGAGTAATACAAAAGCTATGAGGACAACAGCTACATATGATCCTAAAACTCAGGTAAAAACAAACATACACTCACAACACTCAGGTAAAACAAATAGACATATATACTCAAACACTCAAGTAAAACAAATAGACATATACTCAAAACACTGGCATATATACTCAAAACACTCAGGTAAAAACAAATAGACATATACTCAAAACACTCAAGTAAAAACAAATAGACATATACTCAAAACACTCAAGTAAAAACAAATAGACATATACTCAAAACACTCAAGTAAAAACAAATAGACATATACTCAAAACACTCAGGACATATACTCAAACACTGGTAAAACAAATAGACATATACTCAAAACACTCAGGTAAAAACAAATAGACATATACTCAAAACACTCAAGTAAAAACAAATAGACATATACTCAAAACACTCAGGTAAAAACAAATACTCAAAACACTCAGGTAAAAACAAATAGACATATACTCAAAACACTCAGGTAAAAACAAATAGACATATACTCAAAAAACACTCTTAAAACACTGGTAAAAACAAATAGACATATACTCAAAACACTCAAGTAAAACAATATATACTTAAACACTCAAGAAAACAAATAGACATATACTTAAAACACTCAGGTAAAAACAAATAGACATATACTCAAAACACTCAGGTAAAAACAAATATACACTCAAAACACTCAGGTAAAACATATACAAAACACTCAAGTAAAACAAATAGACATATACTCAAAACACTCAAGTAAAACAAACAAGTAAAACAAATAGACATATACTTAAAAACACTCAAGTAAAACAAATAGACATATACTTAAAACACTCAGGTAAAACAAATAGACATATACTTAAACACTCAAGTAAAACAAACAAGTAAAACAAATAGACATATACTCAAAACACTCAAGTAAAACAAATAGACATATACTCAAAACACTCAAGTAAAACAAATAGACATATACTAAAACAAATAGACATATACTCAAAACACTCAAGTAAAAACAAATAGACATATACTCAAAACACTCAAGTAAAAACAAATAGACATATACTCAAAACACTCAGGTAAAAACAAATAGACATATACTCAAAACACTCAGGTAAAAACAAATAGACATATACTTAAAACACTCAGGTAAAAACAAATATACACTCAAAACACTCAGGTAAAAACAAATAGACATATACTTAAAACACTCAAGTAAAAACAAATAGACATATACTTAAAACACTCAAGTAAAAACAAATAGACATATACTTAAAACACTCAAGTAAAAACAAATAGACATATACTCAAAACAAACAAATAGACATATACTCAAAACACTCAAGTAAAAACAAATAGACATATACTCAAAACACTCAGGTAAAAACAAATAGACATATACTCAAAACAAACAAATAGACATATACTCAAAACACTCAGGTAAAAACAAATAGACATATACTCAAAACACTCAAGTAAAAACAAATAGACATATACTCAAAACACTCAGGTAAAAACAAATAGACATATACTCAAAACACTCAGGTAAAAACAAATAGACATATACTCAAAACACTCAAGTAAAAACAAATAGACATATACTCAAAACACTCAGGTAAAAACAAATAGACATATACTCAAAACACTCAGGTAAAAACAAATAGACATATACTCAAAACACTCAGGTAAAAACAAATAGACATATACTCAAAACACTCAGGTAAAAACAAATAGACATATACTCAAAACACTCAGGTAAAAACAAATAGACATATACTCAAAACAAACAAATAGACATATACTCAAAACACTCAGGTAAAAACAAATAGACATATACTCAAAACACTCAGGTAAAAACAAATAGACATATACTCAAAACACTCAGGTAAAAACAAATAGACATATACTCAAAACACTCAAGTAAAAACAAATAGACATATACTCAAAACACTCAGGTAAAAACAAATAGGCATATACTCTAAATACTCAGGAAAGATCAATAAGATTGCTTCATTGTTGTTTGCTTAACATCCAGTGGCAAATATTACATGCATATTCAGAATGATGAACCAGTAGAAAATACTACAAACACTCAGGTAATAACAGTGATCACATTCAGGTAAAATAATTAGCCAATAGTTACAAATGTACATAAAATCCAGTTACAGTGAAACCTGTCTACACAGAACCCTTACTAAACTGGAAACCTGTCTTGATTAAACTTTATAAACAAGTAACTTGCAAAAGCAAAACCTGAGTAAACCATAAAAGTGTCTAAGCAGAACCAAGAGTAAATCAGAAACTGGTCTTAAGCAAACCTTGAGTGAACCAGAGACCTGTCTATAGGCATGGACAATATAAAAAAAATGTAAGCATCACTATTTTATCTTACTTATTTTTCACTGGCTCCATGATTCTGTGTTGATTGTCACAATTGCTTAACTTCGATTGTCCATTATATTTTACAGATTCGTTATAAATATATAAAAAAAAACATACACAGAGGACTAAGTTTAGTTTATATGCAAGCATTGGTTCAATAATTTGCTAAACATTATAATCACCAGAAACTTTTTTCATATGACTTTAATATAGTATAGACCATATCACCATTCAGAATTTGCGACACTTGACTCAAGATTTTGAGGCACTTGAACTATTGACGTCATACAACAATCACTTTTGCATTATTACGTCTTTCTCGTATGATGTCAAATTTATACAGTAACTTCTGTGATGGCCAGTAAAGGCAGACAAAAAGGTGATAAGGGATAAAAGTATATTTACAAGTTTATAAATTTGTTTAATAATAAATAAATATACTGTATATGTGCTCTTCTATTTTCAGGAATTTAAATTAAACACTCCAGATTTTGAAGCAACAAAGATTTGGTCAGGTAACTTGGGTAAGAACGCTACACATGCTCTGACATATGCCCAGTTACATACTCCTGACGGCAAGTGTCATGGCCTACATTCCTTTGTTGTACCCGTCAGAGATCCAGAAACACTACGTAGTTACCCAGGAGTTGTTGTTGGTGACCAGGGTGAAAAATTAGGACTAAATGGTCTAGATAATGGGTAAGATTTACATGTAAATGTTAGAATATTAAAAAAATATAACACAAATATATGTAGAACATCCCACAAATACGACAGTAAATTATGATTCTAATAGACGCCTCTCTAGAATTGAAATTTGAATACCAGGGAGGGTCGGAACTCCACTCTTATTTTTTAACCTAGGTGAAAAGTCATCAGTTTCACTGATTCTTATGCATTACAGAAAACAATTACAATTCAGTTGATGATACCTCAAAATATGAATGGAGTTCTGACCCCCAAGGTACTTTTTTTTCTCGAATAGCCCATAACAGATAAATGTATGTGCTGTTTACATGTGTGACATATATACATGTATATGGTATAGATATGTGTTACCTGTATTGTACCTTGTCTATCATTATTTTATGCAAAGTATATATTCCCTGGTGGTGTTGGAGACTTTGATTGATTATTTTTATTTAAATTCATGGAAATCGAAGGAAAAATCCATTTAATAATATTAAAATATTTATATAAAGCAATTTTTTTTTATATAACAAAAATAAATTTATTAAACATTGATATGATACCATTTCAGTGTTGAAGTATTGTTACACAGCTCATTCATAATATTTACATTTAAATGTTTATACCAGATCTGTGTGTAAAATCTTTTTATACTACACAAAACAGTTACAATAGTTATTTAATTGTTTTCATTGTTTTCTTTCAGTTTTATGCATTTCAACAATTACCGAATTCCCAGAGAGTACTTATTGAACAGAACAGGTGATGTTTTAGAAAATGGGACCTATGTAACTCCATATAAGGTAAGAAATACAGTTCTAAATAAAAGGCAATTTATTAGAGGCCAAAGAATGTAAAATAGAAAATGACCCAAAACTACTGTTTTATTTATTTACTGGAAATTATTGCAAGAGATATTGTGAAGGTGTTCATTAGAGTTTTAGTCCTACTCTCTGTGTATGTCCTGGATTAACCACCCATGTCAATATGAAAAAGACTAAACAGCTTAAATAAACAGTCAGCCAATGAAAAAAGATATTTTTAAAACTTTTTTTGACTTTAAAATATAGATGAGATTTAACTTCAAGCATCAGAAGTGAAATTTCAAAGTATGAATACACCTGAGCATAGCTGTCTCTTTGATCCAGTCATTATAGAATTTTTAGGATTTAACCTCTTTAGGGTCAGAATTATTGAGATTGCAATTGTTTTATGAAGGAAAATCACTTCTGAAATTATGAATGTGTGTTATATTATTGCGAACCTGATAATGCTACATTTTCCGGAATTAATAAAAACAGCAAAATGATCTGAATTTTAAATAACATGGTACTATTTTTGATAGGACCCTAACAAAAGATTTGGTGCCTCACTAGGTGCACTGTCTGGTGGTAGAGTTGGTATCACAGGGATGTGTACATGTAATCTAAAGTTGTGTATGCCCATAGCTATACGTTACTCAGCTGCCAGGAGACAGTTTGGACCTCCAGACAAGGAAGAAATACCTGTCCTTGAATATCAACTTCAGGTAAGGATTTACTGAAACATTGGGAGATGGAGGTGTTTCAGAGAGGTCTTATGGTAGAGTAGCAATATCTATGCTCATTATAAGAATAAAAAGATGTGGTAGGGTTGCCAATTAGACAGCTATCCAATAGATTCTAAATAGGTCACAGTTCCATTTCAACAATGAGCAAAACCCATATTGTATAGTTTGCTATAAAAGGCCCCAACATGACAAAATGTGGAACAATTCAAACAAGAAAACCAACAGCCTGATTTATGACACAACAATTAAAGAAAACAAATATCACAGACAGCAACCAAAAACAAACACTGAATTTCAGGCTGGTGACAGGCACATATAGAATGTGTCTGGATTATTTTTGTGAGCGCTCAAACCCTCCCCTAACCTGGGACATTGATGTAAGAGCACAACATAAGAACAACCTGTAAAAATCAGTTGGAAATGGCTTAATACAGCAGATTGATACAAAGCACCAAGAAACAACTAACATAAAAACAAAAGACATGAAGTACCGATCTAAGAGTCCTCACTTTAACTGAAAGCTAGTTCGAAGCCAATTACAACTAATAGAATTGCATTGTATTTATTATTTCAGCAATAAAGGCCACTAATGTTCCATGAAGTCTACATATATAGTGGTATTATTCATTATTTCAATGAATCTACAGAAATTCTAACAAATAAAAAGTAGGTAATGCCAAAACACATAATTAACAGCAATTGGTGATGATTAATCTACAGAAATTTTAACAAATAAAAAGTAGGTAATGCCAAAACACATAATTAATAGCAATTGTTGATGATTAATCTACAGAAATTTTTGATTGGTATATATGTGCTAGTACTCATTATGTTTTTGCTGATACGTATATATAATAATATTATTTCAGCAATGGAGACTGTTGCCATTTCTTGCCGCTACATATGTATTAGAACATTGGTCTGACTCTTTCTTCATGGACTTTGTGGGTGTGAGAATTGGCCTTATGTTGGGCAACAATTCTGAAGAACAGGCAGAGTTGGGCAAGGAAATCCATGCCTTATCTTGTGCCAGTAAGCCGTTTGCCAGTTGGATTGCCAGAGATGCAGTTCAAGAATGTAGAGAGGCATGTGGAGGTCATGGATACTTTTATGGTAAGAGAGTTTTAATGGATATTTTTATGTTTTCTTAGTTTTATGAATATTTATATGCAAAGCTATATTTAATTCATATTTTTGTTATAAGTTAGTTTTTAATGCTTATTTTTTTGGTAAGATAGTTTTTAAAGGCAGTGCTTTAATGCCTTTATGGTTGCCGGGTTAATTTTTCCTTCCGCCATGTCTACGTGGGGGGTCATTTGCCATAATAAAAATCTGGAAATGTTGAATTCTTTCATCTTCTCTTTGTGATATAAAATGTTTTTCGTTTCAATTCTTGTACATTGGGAAATAAAGAAACGATCAGTGTGTTTTGTTAGTTTTCAAAACTTTTGATAGATTTGTATTTTGCATTATAAGCAGTCAACCGATTGACAAACTAGAGTTATTTGAATTCTGTGTGGAAAGAAGTGGGGTTAATTTCGAGTGTTATCTGCAATCTAAAGATGTTTTAAAATCATTTCAGTCGTTGATTTAACAATGAAAGGTCGACTGAACATGAATTATATTGCATATTATACAATTTAAAGTGCATTTCGGTTTATGCACGTGAAGCCGTAGGATGTTATTGTTTTTCGATTTCGGTATCAGTTATGTATATGGTCTACGTATGAGCTCTTTCTCTAGGAGCACCTCCAAGTGTTTTTAATTTCCCACCAAAAAAACCGACTAACAGCTATGGGAAAATAGTTCAAAAACATTCCATATAATAAAATGCAAATACATAATTGATCGTAACTTTTTTTGATACTTATAATATTATTTAAACAAAATGGATTTCTGAAAAAAAGAGAAAAACTTAGAGGATTTGTCTAAATTTCTTCACTTCCGGGCGCAGTAATATGCAAATTTTGAAGGTCGTGACCTTTTTTCATCGCCTTCGTTTCGCATCTTTTAACTAGTTATTGTTTGAAAAGAGCTAGTTTTAAATTTTATACTTTTATAACTTTCATCAAATATTTATATGAAATATGTATTGAAAATTTTAAATGCAATTAAATAAGTTATACGAAGATAAAGCTTAATATACGCACTTTCATTTTATGTAAAATTTAAATGTGTAAACAAACAGGTGAACAAATTTAGTCAGAACTCGAGATCTCTCCAAAATAACGCTGTCCATCTTTCATACCGCGTGTAAATTTCGAAAACGTCGCCGAGTTTAAACATTTGTCAGGTAGAGGAGGGATAGTCCAAAGGGACAGTCGTAAGTGTTTATGTACAAATGTTGAATAAAAAACAGATGAAATTAATATGCAAATGATGCTTTTTCGATTGGTACAGTTTTCGTAAACATATTTTAAGGGAAAACAACTAAAATAGCATTTTAAAAACTTTGACATTATGTAAAAATCGTGACGTCTAACAGAACGTTACACTACACATGCACCAGGCTGGAGAGTTTGTAAATAGACAGAACAAGATAGAGATAGATAATTAAAAACATTTAAAATGTACAAAATATAAAGATTCACTTCACACAATTAGTAGACGCTTTATTATTATATGTATCATACACGACTCTAGTGTCTAAACGACGGTGGTAACTCAAAAAACTGCAACGGTTCAAACTTCGTCAAGTCTAAATATGTAAACATATCCACTTGATTTTATGTAGAAAGTAACGTATGCAATACATCTACCATTTTCTCCTTCTTTTTATTCGTCGTCTTACTAGACAATGTTCATCTTACACATAAACACAGGTTGTATGTATGTATCTTTTCTCGGGAAATGATATTCTCTTGCTCATGAAATTTATTAATGTGTAATTATTTATGAAGGCAGCAATTCTATACTGTAGTCTGTTGTGTAGTATAATTATAGTGTTACTAGAAAAGAGAAATTATATTATTACACAAGGCTCAATTAGTATTTTTTTATCCATCAAGACATGTAATTTGACCTAAATTGATACACACACACTCGTGAATGCAAATTATCCGAAATACATGCCAAGATCCAGTGACTGTGATAGCAACAACAATACCAATTAAGGACTTGTGACATTGCTAGCTTCCTAATGAGAGTAATTTAAGTACAAGTGTACTATTGAAGTATTGATTAGAAGCAAGTGCTAACTTCCTGTCTTTCTAAAGTATACATACAACATATGATAGGACCAGGTATCCTCATAGGTGACAATACACCTTATCGCTATTTGGAAATCTGTCCCGCTTAACCCAAGAATCTGTTTCGCTTGGACTTTTGACGTCATACAACAATCACTTTTCCATTGTGGTGTAAGATATTTTCTATTATGACATCAAAATTTTACAGGAACTTTAGTAATGTCCAGTAATGGCAGACAAATAGCAATAAGGTGTATTGAAAATAACTAACACTAGTTATTGATCTATCTTGGGAAAAGTTTCTTGGATTTATACTTGAAATTACTTTATACTTGGAAATAATTTTGCTTGGAGTGATAGTTCTAGAAAAAGTAAATATTGTCATGGAAAGAGTTGACATGTTGCAATGTACATTATGGTACTTCATGTTCTTGCAATACACACAATACAGTAACTAAGCAATCATTATGAACTACTTTTCCTAGGATGGAAGTCATTGACTATGCTTAAACATTCAATAATAAAGAATAGTCTATTTATATTAATAAGGAAAAGTTCTTCTATGTCTTAAAAGTGCGTACCATGGCGAGGTACAGAAAAATCATATATATACGGTGATAATCACCAAGGTTCAAATTTATTTTCTGAAGTATAGGAAGACAATGTGTACCCCATTGTTAAATTTACATTGCTGATAAGATTAAAATAGATATCTTGATATTGACTGTATGTTACCATAGTTTACAAAAAAAATTAATATTACATATCCATATAAAGTGTATTTTATAATAATGCCACAATATCTATTATCATCATCCATGTAAAATATATGCTTGGTATATCCAATATGTAACTCCATAGATACACACATATACAATGTGCGAGTTAATTATATCAAACAGTCATACAAATTGCTTATAAACATCAAAGTGCACTGAGATTTAATACCAACATTCTTGTTGGCATACTTTACCTAGAGCTGTGTTGCATATAAACATGTGTTCGCCATATTCTTAAAGCTGTGGAATCCAAGGATAACAGGTACCATCATACATATATAAACTGATAGATAGACAAAGTCATCTGTGCACGATAAGTTCAACAGAATAATTCTACATAGTTCTATGGTACCGAATCAAAAGTTTATATAAAAGAAAGGAGTCAAAGTTTTCCCATCATAGTTTAGTTACATACATTTTTTTGTACCTTAGGTCGTTGAATATAGATCATTATACAAATAAGGAGATGTGGTATGATTGCCAATGAAACAACTATCATCCATGCTTACTAGTATTAACAAACCATATTTGCAAAGTTGAATAAAATACAGTTGGTAACTGGTATTTATTACTAAAAAGAAAATGCCCAACTATATTAAACAGTATTTGACTATAAACATAGATAAACAAGGTACTAACTGGACATAATGCACTAGTTAATAAACAAGTGAGAACAATCACCTTCATATAATGCTCAGAATATGACATTCATAAAACTTGTTCGATATCATTAGAGAACTTTAAATCTTAAATACTGAAAGCCACCTCTGATAAGTACACTGTACTATGCAAAATAATGATATAACTGGACTAAAAATACACAAAACCTGTAATTAACTGCCTTTAAAGCGCTTTCGCGCTTTGATTATGATTGTTTTTGTTGTAAGATAGTTTTTATGATTACTTTTGTGAAAAGGTAGTTTTTATGAGTACTTTTGTGGTAAAATAGTTTTTATGATTACTTTTGTGGTAAAATAGTTTTTATGATTACTTTTGTGGTAAGATAGTTTTTATGATTACTTTTGTGGTAAGATAGTTTTTATGAATTATTTTTATGGTAAGATAGTTTTTATGAATTATTTTCATGGTAAGAGAGTTTTTATGATTACTTTTGTGGTAAATTAAGGGAGAAGATACCAAGAGAGCATCCAAAAATTACAAGTAGAAGAAAAACAGACAACACAATGGACAAAAGAAAATAAATGAATAACAGTCTATAAAAAACATCATAGAAAACTGAAGACTGAGTCACACAAATCCCACCAAGAAACATCATAGAAAACTGAAGACTGAGTCACACAAATCCCACCAAGAAACATCATAGAAAACTGAAGACTGAGTCACACAAATCCCACCAAGAAACATCATAGAAAACTGAAGACTGAGTCACACAAATCCCACCAAGAAACATCTGAAGACTGAGTCACACAAATCCCACCAAGAAACATCATAGAAAACTGAAGACTGAGTCACACAATCCCACCAAGAAACATCATAGAAAACTGAAGACTGAGTCACACAAATCCCACCAAGAAACATCATAGAAAACTGAAGACTGAGTCACACAAATCCCACCAAGAAACATCATAGAAAACTGAAGACTGAGTCACACAAATCCCACCAAGAAACATCATAGAAAACTGAAGACTGAGTCACACAAATCCCACCAAGAAACATCATAGAAAACTGAAGACTGAGCCTCACAAATCCCACCAAGAAACATCATAGAAAACTGAAGATTGAGTCACACAAATCCCACCAAGAAACATCATAGAAAACTGAAGACTGAGTCACACAAATCCCACCAAGAAACATCATAGAAAACTGAAGATTGAGTCACACAAATCCCACCAAGAAACATCATAGAAAACTGAAGACTGAGTCACACAAATCCCACCAAGAAACATCATAGAAAACTGAAGACTGAGTCACACAAATCCCACCAAGAAACATCATAGAAAACTGAAGACTGAGTCACACAAATCCCACCAAGAAACATCATAGAAAACTGAAGACTGAGTCACACAAATCCCACCAAGAAACATCATAGGAAACTGAAGACTGAGTCACACAAATCCCACCAAGAAACATCATAGAAAACTGAAGACTGAGTCACACAAATCCCACCAAGAAACATCATAGAAAACTGAAGACTGAGTCACACAAATCCCACCAAGAAACATCATAGAAAACTGAAGACTGAGTCACACAAATCCCACCAAGAAACATCATAGAAAACTGAAGACTGAGTCACACAAATCCCACCAAGAAACATCATAGAAAACTGAAGACTGAGCCTCACAAATCCCACCAAGAAACATCATAGAAAACTGAAGACTGAGTCACACAAATCCCACCAAGAAACATCATAGAAAACTGAAGACTGAGTCACACAATCCCACCAAGAAACATCATAGGAAACTGAAGACTGAGTCACACAAATCCCACCAAGAAACATCATAGAAAACTGAAGACTGAGTCACACAAATCCCACCAAGAAACATCATAGAAAACTGAAGACTGAGTCACACAAATCCCACCAAGAAACATCATAGAAAACTGAAGACTGAGTCACACAAATCCCACCAAGAAACATCATAGAAAACTGAAGACTGAGTCACACAAATCCCACCAAGAAACATCATAGAAAACTGAAGACTGAGTCACAAATCCCACCAAGAAACATCATAGAAAACTGAAGACTGAGCCTCACAAATCCCACCAAGAAACATCATAGAAAACTGAAGACTGAGTCACACAAATCCCACCAAGAAACATCATAGAAAACTGAAGACTGAGTCACACAAATCCCACCAAGAAACATCATAGAAAACTGAAGACTGAGTCACACAAATCCCACCAAGAAACATCATAGAAAACTGAAGACTGAGTCACACAAATCCCACCAAGAAACATCATAGAAAACTGAAGACTGAGCCTCACAAATCCCACCAAGAAACATCATAGAAAACTGAAGACTGAGTCACAAATCCCACCAAGAAACATCATAGAAAACTGAAGACTGAGTCACACAAATCCCACCAAGAAACATCATAGAAAACTGAAGACTGAGTCACACAAATCCCACCAAGAAACATCATAGAAAACTGAAGACTGAGTCACACAAATCCCACCAAGAAACATCATAGAAAACTGAAGACTGAGTCACACAAATCCCACCAAGAAACATCATAGAAAACTGAAGATTGAGTCACACAAATCCCACCAAGAAACATCATAGAAAACTGAAGACTGAGTCACACAAATCCCACCAAGAAACATCATAGGAAACTGAAGACTGAGTCACACAAATCCCACCAAGAAACATCATAGAAAACTGAAGACTGAGTCACACAAATCCCACCAAGAAACATCATAGAAAACTGAAGACTGAGTCACACAAATCCCACCAAGAAACATCATAGAAAACTGAAGACTGAGTCACACAAATCCCACCAAGAAACAGAGTTGACTTCAGGTTCTCCAGAAAGGATCAGCAGTTTCTGCTCCACTAATGCCACGCTCCACATTACACCCATTCATATGAGTCATAGACGGTAATTAGGCATCATAAAATAGCTGATTGGTTAATGTTTCTTTTCTAACTATAAGTCATTGTCACAACATGTAAATTCTCTAACCCTAAAACTTAACCATACATGATTCTCTTTGATAATTTCCTCTGAACTTGTAATATCTTTTATCAATATTTACATTTTTTCAGTAAACCGTCTTGGTGCTATACGTAATGATAATGATACTAACTGCACATACGAGGGCGACAACAATGTGATATTACAACAGACCAGTAATTATCTGTTAGCTAACCTGGAACAAGTCAGGAGTGGTAAGTTTTGCTCACCTGGTACTCAAGGTCATAGGAGCTGCATTTGGCATAATTGCATAAAAAAATTTCACCATTGTCAGTTTGCATCAGGCTATAAGCTTTATATGTATATCCAAGACAGTTACTGAATTGGTGGGGTAATTATTCACCTTTAAGAATCATTCCTACCATAAACTCTTTTTAAAAAGAGCTTTTTTTGGAGGAAAAAAACATACATAAAACAAATAAAACAACATATTACATGCACTATTATAAATTTAGCAACAAAAGCAAGAAGGTATGCAATGTATAGAAGAATGTAAGAGCACCTGAATAGCAGATGAATTGGCAAGTGCCTCTCTGGTCAGCTGTCTAGATCTCCAAATCTTTAAATCATTGCCAAATTGTCAAACATGGATCTTTTCTTACATGAATACATTAAAAAGTTTGGTAAATCATCATCAGATAAATGTGTCTAGATAGGTTTGTATGTCTATTATTTAACCTAGATGAGAATCTCAATCCACCACAAAGTAGGGTTTCTATTAATAAAATTTACTATAAACTGGACTATGGTAAGAAGATTGCATCCTTAATGTTGAACTATGATCAATTACCATGTCTAATTGAAAATTTCAACTTTTTCAGGTAAAAAGGTGTCAAGTCCATTGGGAAGTATTAATTTCTTGAATGATATTGATAGCTTGCTGAAAACTACATTCCAAGTTAGAAGTGTAGAAGACTGTATTAGACCTGAAGGTTAGTAAAACACAAATGTACATACATAATTTATTTAACTGTCTCATGGTAGTGTGTTTGCCTTGAGTTGCGGGAGGTCATGGGTTAGAACCCTGGCCTGGTCAAACCAAAGACTGTAAAACTTGTATTTGCTGCTTCTCTACTAAGCATGCAGCATTAAAAAACTTAAGAGCAAAGACTGGTTGGCTCGGAGTAGGAATAATGTGTCCGTATGGGTGACATGGCTTCCTGCAGACTGCTAGAGCTGTCAAGTTAAAGATCCGGCTCAGTGTGTCGGTCTAGTAAAAAAGTAGGGTTCATATTCATATGGCACTAACATATTCTTGTCCTGAATATGCATTTAATTTGCCTCTACGTTAAACAGCCATCCATCCATCATGATTTATTTGCCACTGGATATTAATCAAATGAAAACCAATCAATCAATCCAGACAGCTATTGAATAGATTTAACAGAGACATTGAAACTTTTAACAGAATGAACAAGCGATCAAGTTCTATTATACTTCTCTGCATACCAATTAAAAAGTAGTATAAGTTATAATGATAAAATCAAATGACACTTAAAGTTCCCAGTAGCTATGAAATTTTACTAATGCACTGCAGATCCTGACCTCTGAACCCATTGTTTTCCATTACACTTTAAATTATTACATGTTTCAGTTTCACTGGAAGCCTATAGATGGTTGGTTGTAAGATTACTGGTGGATAGTGATGCCAGACTTAAACAACAACTGGACCAAGGGAAAGATGGATTCTCTGCTAGGAATGACAGCCAGGTGTATTACTGCAGAACTCTAGCCATTGCTTTCATTGAGGTATCTTTCAGATATCATTATATTGTCTCACAAGAGTTGTCTTAATAGCAGATTGATGGATAGATATATACTAAACATCCTGCTGAAGTATAACATGCATTTTAAGGTTATAAATACTGAGGATTCATTATTATTCGTTGGATACCAATTTTCGTGAATTTCAAGGGTATAAGTGAACCACGAAATTAAATGTTCAACGAATAACAAATTTCCTTTAGGCTTGTATGCAGACTTCGGCAAAACCACGAAATTAAATTTCCATGAACATGTAAACTTTCCTTAATCCACGAAAATTGGTACCCACGAAAATATATGAATCCACAGTATTTGTATTGGATGAAAAATTAGTGAAGCAAAATACTTAAACAATTTCAAGTACATAAATTGAACATTTTGCTTCATTTTGTCCCCCAACCAAAAGAAGTCATGGAAGGAAGATTAAAGTATGTGTGCAGTTTTTATACGACCGCAAAAAAATTTTGTGGTCGTATATTGGTATGACGTTGGCGTCGTCGTCGTCCGGAGACACATTGGTTTTCGCACTCTAACTTTAGTTTAAGTGAATGGATCTCTATGAAATTTTACCATAAGGTTCAATACCACAAAAGGAAGGTTGGGATTGATTTTGGGGGTTATGGTACCAACAGTTAAGGAATTAGGGGCCAAAAAGGGGCCAAAAAAAGCATTTTTGTAACTTCCAGACAATAACTTGTGTGTAAGTGTATGGATCTCTCTGACATTGTACCACAAGGTTCCATATCACAAAGGGAAGGCTGGAATTAATTTTGGGGGTAATTGCCTCAAAATTTTAGGAATAAGAGGCCAAAAAAGGGGCAAAAAACAAGCATTTTTCTAGTTTAATGACAATAACTTGTGTGTAAGTGTTTGGATATTTCTGAAATTGTACTACAAGGTTCCATATCACAAAGGGAAAGCTGGAATTGAGTTTGGGGGTAATTGCCCGAAAAGTTTAGGAATTTGGGGCCAAAAAGGGGCCAAAAAAACACATTTTTAGCTCACCTGGCCCAAAAGGGCCAAGTGAGCTTTTCTCATCACTTGGCGTCCGTCGTCCGTCGGCGTCTGTCGTCGTCCGTCGTCGCTGCCTGTTAACTTTACAAAATCTTCTCCTCTGACAATAACTTGTGTTCAAGTGTATGGATCTCTGTACTGCAAGGTACCATACCACAAAGGGAAGGCTGGGATTGAGTTTGGGGTGATGAATCATAAGGGGTTCAAAAATTTGGAGGGGGATTTTTTTTTCCTTTTAGCTCACCTGGCCCAAAGGGCCAAGTGAGCTTTTTCACTTGGCGTCCGTCGTCGTCGTCCGTCATCGTTAGCTTTTACAAAATCTTCTCCTCTGAAATCACTGGGCCAAATTTAACCAAACTTGGCCACAATCATCATTAGGATATCTAGTTTAAAAATGTGTCCGATGACCCCGCCAACCAACCAAGATGGCCGCCATGGCTAAAAATAGAACATAGGGGTAAAATGTAGATTTTGGCTTATATCTCTGAAACCAAAGCATTTAGAGTAAATCTGACATAGGGTAAAACTGATTATCAGGTCAAGATCTATCTGCCCTGAAATTTTCAGACAAATCTGACAACCTGTTGTTGGGTTGCTGCCCCTGAATTGGTAATTTTAAGGAAATTTTGCAGGTTTTGGTTATTATCTTGAATATTAATATAGATAGAGATAAACTGTAAACAGCAATAATGTTCAGCAAAGTAAGATCTACAAATAAGTTGTCATGACCAAAATTGTCAGTCGACCCCTTTAGGAGTTATTGCCCTTAATAGTCAATTTTTAACAATTTTTCGTAAATTTTTGTAATCTTTTACAAAAATCTTCTTCTCTGAAACTACTGAGACAAATTTAACCATACTTGGCCATAATCATTATTAGGGTATCTAGTTTAAAAAATTTGTCCGATGACCCCACCTTTCAACCATCATGGCCAACTTGGTTAAAAATAGAACACAGAGGTAAAATGCAGTTTTTGGAAAGTTTGCTATAGCTTGCTATAGCAATAAACTTTCTTAAGGCATCGGCCTCTAACCGGAAGTGACAGACTATCTTACTTTAGGATGTGTGTCCTACTCCTAGATAATGTAGTACTGGTGTTTGAAAACTAATTCTAGGAAGATGCTTTTGAAATTTTGAGTTACTTCTATTTTAATTAGCTTACAGCTTGCATTAAAATGTACTGAATGTTCATCGATGATTCAAATATTTCAATTTCATTTTGAAAATGGCTATCACAAACACTACTGGATGGATCTGCAGCTGCGCTACTGCTGGATCTGCGTAAAGTAAAATCAATACATAATTTCATGCTTGCATCACAGCTGAAGATTGACCAATCAGATAATTAGATTGTGTTTATCTATTTGAATATTGGAGTTGAAGCGGTGGCAAATCCTCGGGTTTTACCATATAATGGTACACAAACTTAAAACCAAATTTGTTTTTTGTTGAATCATTAAAATTTAATTTGAGATCTTTTTTTCAAATCTCCTTATCATATTAGACATGTGTTTTAAAAATCTTTGTGATATCTTTTACCGTTTGGTTTTAAATTGGAATTAAAACTTGTATTTTCCCATAGAGTTTGAAGTAAAACCCAGAGAATCTCACCTCCTAGAAATTTCAAGTGCCAGGATGTTCGAAAATATGTATACACACACGAGACAGCAAATCTACGTTATGCTTTTATTGGTATTCTTCAGACATGCGTCAGATCCATATATTTGTGCCTCCTAACGGGAGTACTATAATCCCGGTTTCAGTGGTTTCCTACCGTCCTCCGGTTGAAGAGAAAATTAATACTGTGTTTAAAATATTTCATGAATGAACATTTTTCGACGCTTACTACGATGTTTACAAATGTTTATTAAAGACGTAAAAGCCCGAGTGTATCGAAAGTTTCCTGTATCTCATCTCGGCCCACAACAAACTCGGACTATAATAAACTCGGCCTATTACATAATCGGCATCAGTATAACAAAATTCGTAATTATACTACTTGCTATTACGTCTCCCAACAAAGTTTGGAGACTTATTGTTTTGCTCAGTTCTTATTATTTTTCTTCTTGGGGTCTATTTAGGGGTATTTTGAGGGGTCAACAGAAGGAGGATTTACTATAGAACCCTATTGGATTTTTTTTTTAATTTTCAAATGACTATACCTTGAAAACAGTAAGTGATAAACACACACGGTTTTCAGTAATGATCACAGGACCATAAAACAAATCAAATAAAATATAGGTTGAGTCCCTGGGGTCACCCCACCTACCCCATTCTATTTAAGAACTTCTAAACGGTCAAGATCCCCACCCCTAAACCATATATATTCTTGTATTGGGCAACAAAACAAATCAAATGAAATATAGTGGGAGTCCCTCTGGGTCAGCCCCACCCCCTCCTGTTTGAGAACTTGTAAACGGTCGAGATCCCCACCCCTAAACCATATATATTCTTGTATGGGACAATAAACGAATCATTGGCTTATATCTCTGAAACCAAAGCATTTAGAGCAAATCTGACGTGGGGTAAAATTGTTTATCAGAATAAGATCTATCTGCCCTGAAATTATCAGATGAATCGGACAACCCGTTGTTGGGTTGCTGCCCTGAATTGGTAATTTTAAGAAAATTTTGCCGTTTTGGGTTATTATCTTGAATATTATTATAGATAGAGATAAACTGTAAACAGCAATAATGTTCAGCAAAGTAAGATCTACAAATAAGTCAACTTGACCAAAATGGTCAGTTGACCCCTTAAGGAGTTATTGCCCTTTATAGTCAATTTTAACAATTTTTCGTAAATTTTGTAATCTTTACAAAATCTTCTCCTCTGAAACTACTAAGACAAATTTAACCAAACTTGTCCACAATCATCATTAGAGTAACTAGTTTAAAAATGTGTCCGATGACCCGCCCGTGAACCAAGATGGCTGACATGGCTAAAAAATAGTACATAGGGTAAAATGCAGTTTTTGGCTCGTATCTCTGAAACCAAAGCATTTAGAGCAAATCTGACGAGGATAAAATTGTTCATTAGGTCAATATCTATCTGTCCTGAAATTTTCAGACCAATCAGGCAACACGTTGTTGGGTTGCTGCCCCTGAATTGGTAATTTTAAGAAAACTTTGCACCTTTTGGTTATTATCTTGAATATTATTATAGATAGAAATAAACTGTAAACAGCAATAATGTACAGCAAAGTAAGATCTACAAATAAGTCAACATGACCAAAATTGTCAATTGACCCCTTAAGGAGTTATTGCCCTTTATAGTCAATTTTTTACAATTTTCATAATTTTGTAAATTTTTGTAAATTTTTACAAAATATTTTCCACTGTAACTACTGGGCCAAGTTCATTATAGATAGAGATAATTGTAAGCAGCAAGAATGTTCAGTAAAGTAAGATCTACAAACACATCACCATCACCAAAACACAATTTTGTCATGAATCCATCTGTGTCCTTTGTTTAATATGCACATAGACCAAGGTGAGCGACACAGGCTCTTTAGAGCCTCTAGTTCTAGTTTCCAGACAATAACTTGTGTTCAAGTGTATGGATCTCTCTGAAATTGTACTGCAAGGTACCATACCACAAAGGGAAGGCTGGGATTGAGTTTGGGGGTGATGAATCATAAGGGGGTTCAAAAAATTTGGAGGGGGGGATTTTTTTTTTTTTTAGCTCACCTGGCCCAAAGGGCCAAGTGAGCTTTTCTCGTCACTTGGCGTCCGTCGTCCGTCGTCGTTGTCGTCGTCCGTCGTCGTTAGCTTTTTACAAAAATCTTCTCCTCTGAAACCACTGGGCCAAATTTAACCAAACTTGGCCACAATCATCATTAGGGTATCTAGTTTAAAAAATGTGTCCGATGACCCCGCCAATCAACCAAGATGGCCGCCATGGCTAAAAATAGAACATAGGGGTAAAATGTAGATTTTGGCTTATATCTCTGAAACCAAAGCATTTAGAGTAAATCTGACATAGGGTAAAACTGATTATCAGGTCAAGATCTATCTGCCCTGAAATTTTCAGACAAATCTGACAACCTGTTGTTGGGTTGCTGCCCCAGAATTGGTAATTTTAAGGAAATTTTGCAGGTTTTGGTTATTATCTTGAATATTAATATAGATAGAGATAAACTGTAAACAGCAATAATGTTCAGCAAAGTAAGATCTACAAATAAGTTGTCATGACCAAAATTGTCAGTCGACCCTTTAGGAGTTATTGCCCTTAATAGTCAATTTGTAACAATTTTTCGTAAATTTTGTAATCTTTACAAAATCTTCTTCTCTGAAACTACTGAGACAAATTTAACCATACTTGGCCATAATCATTATTAGGGTATCTAGTTTAAAAAATTTGTCCGATGACCCCACCTTTCAACCATCATGGCCAACTTGGTTAAAAATAGAACACAGAGGTAAAATGCAGTTTTTGGAAAGTTTGCTATAGCTTGCTATAGCAATAAACTTTCTTAAGGCATCGGCCTCTAACCGGAAGTGACAGACTATCTTACTTTAGGATGTGTGTCCTACTCCTAGATAATGTAGTACTGGTGTTTGAAAACTAATTCTAGGAAGATGCTTTTGAAATTTTGAGTTACTTCTATTTTAATTAGCTTACAGCTTGCATTAAAATGTACTGAATGTTCATCGATGATTCAAATATTTCAATTTCATTTTGAAAATGGCTATCACAAACACTACTTCGCGGATCTGCGCTGCGCGGAAAGTAAAATCAATACATAATTTCATGCTTGCATCACAGCTGAAGATTGACCAATCAGATAATTAGATTGTGTTTATCTATTTGAATATTGGAGTTGAAGCGGTGGCAAATCCTCGGGTTTTACCATATAATGGTACACAAACTTAAAACCAAATTTGTTTTTTGTTGAATCATTAAAATTTAATTTGAGATCTTTTTTTCAAATCTCCTTATCATATTAGACATGTGTTTTAAAAATCTTTGTGATATCTTTTACCGTTTGGTTTTAAATTGGAATTAAAACTTGTATTTTCCCATAGAGTTTGAAGTAAAACCCAGAGAATCTCACCTCCTAGAAATTTCAAGTGCCAGGATGTTCAAAATATGTATACACACGAGACAGCAAATCTACGTTATGCTTTTATTGGTATTCTTCAGACATCGTCAGATCCATATATTTGTGCCTCCTAACGGGAGTACTATAATCCCGGTTTCAGTGGTTTCCTACCGTCCTCCGGTTGAAGAGAAAATTAATACTGTGTTTAAAATATTTCATGAATGAACATTTTTCAACGCTTACTACGATGTTTACAAATGTTTATTAAAGACGTAAAAGCCCGAGTGTATCGAAAGTTTCCTGTATCTCATCTCGGCCCACAACAAACTCGGACTATAATAAACTCGGCCTATTACATAATCGGCATCAGTATAACAAAATTCGTAATTATACTACTTGCTATTACGTCTCCCAACAAAGTTTGGAGACTTATTGTTTTGCTCAGTTCTTATTATTTTTCTTCTTGGGGTCTATTTAGGGGTATTTTGAGGGGTCAACAGAAGGGAGGGATTTACTATAGAGCCCTATTGGATTTATTTTTTTTTTAATTTTCAAATGACTATACCTTGAAAACAGTAAGTGATAAACACACACGGTTTTCAGTAATGATCACAGGACCATAAAACAAATCAAATAAAATATAGGTTTAGTCCCTGGGGTCACCCCACCTACCCCATTCTATTTAAGAACTTCTAAACGGTCAAGATCCCCACCCCTAAACCATATATATTCTTGTATTGGGCAACAAAACAAATCAAATGAAATATAGTGGGAGTCCCTCTGGGTCAGCCCCACCCCCTCCTGTTTGAGAACTTGTAAACGGTCGAGATCCCCACCCCTAAACCATATATATTCTTGTATGGGACAATAAAACGAATCAAATGAAATATAGGGGAGTCCTTGGGTCACCCACCCACCATTCTGTTTGAGAACTTATAAACGGTCAAGATCCCCACCCTAAACCATATATATTCTTGTATAGGGCAACAAAACAAATCAAATGAAATATAGTGGAGTCCTCTGGGTCAGCCCCACCCCATCCTGTTTGAGAACTTGTAAACGATTGAGATCCCCACCCCGAAACCATATATATTCTTGTACGGGACAATAAAACGAATCAAATGAAATTAAAGGTGAGTCCCGTAGGGTCACTCCCACCCCCTTCCTGTTTGAGAACTTGTAAACGGTTGAAATCCCCACCCATAAACCATATATATTCTTGTATGCGACAATAAAACAAATCAAATGAAATATAGAGGCAGTCCACAGGGGTCACCCCACCCCCTTTCTTTTTGAAAACTTGTAATCGGTCGAGATCCCCACCCTGAAACCATATATATTCTTGTACGGAACAATAAAACAAATCAGATGAAATAAAAGGCTAGTCCCCTAGGGTCACTCTCACCCCCACCCCCTTCCTGTTTGAGAACTTGTAAACGGTCCAGATCCCCACCCTTAAACCATAAAAATTCCTGTTCATGATTTCAAGAATATTTTAATGACATACAGGGGTAATCCCTAGGCGTCACTTATGGTGCTATTGTATATCACTTTATTAGACCAAACCAATTTGTACTGGACTTTGCCCAATGTCAGGCGACCGTGGGAATGACAAATTATGGGAGCTTTGTTTGGGAGACTTCGTAACAGCATCCTGTTACAATTATTTCTTGTATTAAGTAATTTTTTTTTTAAAGTAGGAAAAAAAGTTAACCACGCAATCTACACATTTACAACCTATTTGAAATATTACAATCTACCGTTGCAAACTTTCCACAGGTGCTATCCAGCACTTTGATTGGTTTATATCTCTGAAACTAAAGCATTTAGAGCAAATCTGACATGTGGCAAAAATGTTCATCAGATTTAGATTTATCTGCCCTGAAATTTTCAGACGAATCCGACAACCAGTTGTTGGGTTGCTGCCCCAGAGTTAGTAATTTTACAAAAATTTTGCAGTTTTTTGTTATTATCTTAGATATCATTATAATATCTAATATCTAATACTATTGATTATGATTTTAACCTTATTTTACATGATTTCCAAAGCATCAGTAAACACAGGTGAGCGACACAGGCTTTTGAGAGCCTCTAGTTTTTATACGACCGCAAAAAAATTTTGTGGTCGTATATTGGTATGACGTTGGCGTCGTCGTCGTCGTCGTCGTCGTCCGAAGACGCATTGGTTTTCGCACTCTAACTTTAGTTTAAGTGAATGGATCTCTAAGAAATTTTACCATAAGGTTCAATATCACAAAAGGAAGGTTGGGATTGATTTTGGGGTTATGGTACCAACAGTTAAGGAATTAGGGGCCAAAAGGGCCAAAATAAGCATTTTGTAACTTCCAGACATAACTTGTGTTTTAGTGTATGGATCTCTCTGACATTGTACCACAAGGTTCCATATCACAAAGGGAATGCTGGGATTGATTTTGGGGTAATTGCCTCAAAATTTTAGGAATTAGGGGCCAAAAAGGGGCAAAAATAAGCATTTTCTAGTTTCAGGACAATAACTTGTGTAAGTGTATGGATCTTTCTGAAATTGTACTACAAGGTTCCATATCACAAAGGAAAGCTGGAATTGAGTTTGGGGTAATTGCCTAAACGTTTAGGAATTAGGGGCCAAAAGGGGCCAAAAATAAGCATTTTTCCAGACAATAACTTGTGTTCAAGTGTATGGATCTCTCTGAAATTGTACTGCAAGGTACCATACCTCATTGAAGGCTGGGATTGAGTTTGGGGTGATGAATCATAAGGGGTTAAAAATTGGGGGATTTTTTTCCTTTTATACGACCGCAAAAAATTTTGTGGTCGATATTGGTATGACGTTAGGCGTCGTCGTCGTCGTCCGAAGACGCATTGGTTTTCGCACTCTAACTTTAGTTTAAGTGAATGGATCTCTAAGAAATTTTACCATAAGGTTCAATATCACAAAGGAAGGTTGGGATTGATTTTGGGGTTATGGTACCAACAGTTAAGGAATTAGGGGCCAAAAGGGGCCAAAAATAAGCATTTTGTAACTTCCAGACATAACTTGTGTTTTAGTGTATGGATCTCTGACATTGTACCACAAGGTTCCATATCACAAAGGGAATGCTGGGATTGATTTTGGGGTAATTGCCTCAAAATTTTAGGAATTAGGGGCCAAAAGGGGAAAAAACCAGCATTTTCTAGTTTCATGACAATAACTTGTGTGTGTAAGTGTATGGATCTTTCTGAAATTGTACTACAAGGTTCCATATCACAAAGGAAAGCTGGAATTGAGTTTGGGGTAATTGCCTGAAACGTTTAGGAATTAGGGGTCAAAAGGGCCAAAATAAGCATTTTTCTAGTTTCCAGACAATAACTTGTGTTCAAGTGTATGGATCTCTCTGAAATTGTACTGCAAAGTACCATACCTCAAAGGGAAGGCTGGGATTGAGTTTGGGGGTGATGAATCATAAGGGGGTTCAAAAAATTTGGGGGGGGGATTTTTTTTCCTTTTTTTCCTTTTTTTTTCTTTAAAATTTTCCATTTTATGTTGGTTATTTCTGATTTATATTTAAAAGCAAATAATAATGATATGGCAGGAGATGCACACCAAACAGGATGTGTAAATTATTATATAATAAGTATTGTGCAATAGCAAGAAATTTTCAATTGCACAGTATTGCGCAATAGCAAGAAATCTTTAATTGCACCTTATTGCGCAATAGCAAGAAATATCCAATAGCACAATATTGCTCAATAGCAAGAAATTGTCAATTGTACAGTATTGCGCAATAGCAAGAAATATTCAATTGCACAATATTGCGCAATTGCAAGAAATATTCAATTGCACAGTATTGTGCAAAAGAAGATACTTTGTATAAATTGCTTATTTCTTGACCAATTTCAATGGGGTTTTATTCTTGAACTCTTGGGGTTCTTTAATATGCTGAATCTAACCGTGTATTAAGTTTTTGGATTTTGGGCCCCATTTTTAAATTGGTCCACATTGAGGTCCAAAGGGTCCAAAATTAAACTTTGTTTGATTTCATCAAAAATTGAATTATTGGGGTTCTTTGATATGCTGAATCTAACCATGTATTTAGATTCTTAATTTTTGGTCCCGTTTTCAAATTGGTCTACATTAAGGTCCAAAGGGTCCAAAATTAAACTTAGTTTGATTTTAACAAAAATTGAATTCTTAGGGTTCTTTGATATGCTGAATCTAGACATGTATTTAGATTTTTGATTATGGGCCCAGTTTTCAAGTTGGTCCAAATCGGGGTCCAAAATTAAACTTTGTTTGATTTCAACAAAAATTGAATATATGGGGTTCTTTGATATGCTGAATCTAACCATATATTTAGATTTTTGATTTTGGGCCCGTTATCAACTTTGTCAACATTGAGGTCAAAAGGGTCCAAAATTAAACTTTGTTTGATTTCATCAAAAATTGAATTATTGGGGTTCTTTGATATGCCGAATCTAACCGTGTATTTAGATTCTTAATTTTTGGTCGTATTTTCAAATTGGTCTACATTAAGGTCCAAAGGGTCCAAAATTAAACTTAGTTTGATTTTAACAAAAATTGAATTCTTAGGGTTCTTTGATATGCTGAATCTAAACATTTATTTAGATTTTTGATTATGGGCCCAGTTTTCAAGTTGGTCCAAATCGGGGTCCAAAATTAAACTTTGTTTGATTTCAACAAAAATTGAATATATGGGGTTCTTTGATATGCTGAAACTAACCATGTATTTAGATTTTTGATTTTTGGGCCCCGTTATCAACTTTGTCCACATTGAGGTCAAAAGGGTCCAAAATTAAACTTTGTTTGATTTCATCAAAATTGAATATATGGGGTTCTTTGATATGCCGAATCTAACCGTGTAATTAGATTCTTAATTTTTGGTCCCGTTTTCAAATTGGTCTACATTAAGGTTCAAAGGGTCCAAAATTAAACTTAGTTTGATTTTAACAAAAATTGAATTCTTAGGGTTCTTTGATATGCTGAATCTAAACATGTATTTAGATTTTGATTATGGGCCCAGTTTTCAAGTTAATCCAAATCGGGGTCCAAAATTAAACTTTGTTTGATTTCAACAAAATTGAATATATGGGGTTCTTTGATATGCTGAAACTAACCATGTATTTAGATTTTTATTTTTGGGCCCGTTATCAACTTTGTCCACATTGAGGTCAAAAGGGTCCAAAATTAAACTTTGTTTGATTTCATAAAAATTGAACTCTTGGGGTTCTTTGATATGCTGAATCTAACCATGTATTTAGATTTTGGATATTGGACCATAATAGGTGAATGTCCAATTTAAAATTTTAAGGTTTGAAGTAAACCCAGAGAATCTCACCTCCTAGAAATTTCAAGTGCCAGGATGTTCGAAAATATGTATACACACACGAGACAGCAAATCTACGTTATGCTTTTATTGGTATTCTTCAGACCACATTCATTCTGTGCCTCCTAACGGGAGTAGAAATCCCGGTTTCAGTGGTTTCTACCGTCCTCCGTTGAAGAGAAAATTAATACTGTGTTTAAAATATTTCATGAATGAACATTTTTCGACGCTTACTACGATGTTTACAAATGTTTATTAAAGACGTAAAAGCCCGAGTGTATCGAAAGTTTCCTGTATCTCATCTCGGCCCACAACAAACTCGGACTATAATAAACTCGGCCTATTACATAATCGGCATCAGTATAACAAAATTCGTAATTATACTACTTGCTATTACGTCTCCCAACAAAGTTTGGAGACTTATTGTTTTGCTCAGTTCTTATTATTTTTCTTCTTGGGGTCTATTTAGGGGTATTTTGAGGGGTCAACAGAAGGGAGGGATTTACTATAGAACCCTATTGGATTTATTTTTTTTAATTTTCAAATGACTATACCTTGAAAACAGTAAGTGATAAACACACACGGTTTTCAGTAATGATCACAGGACCATAAAACAAATCAAATAAAATATAGGTTGAGTCCCTGGGGTCACCCCACCTACCCCATTCTATTTAAGAACTTCTAAACGGTCAAGATCCCCACCCCTAAACCATATATATTCTTGTATTGGGCAACAAAACAAATCAAATGAAATATAGTGGGAGTCCCTCTGGGTCAGCCCCACCCCCTCCTGTTTGAGAACTTGTAAACGGTCGAGATCCCCACCCCTAAACCATATATATTCTTGTATGGGACAATAAAACGAATCAAATGAAATATAGGGGGAGTCCTTGGGGTCACCCCACCCACCCCATTCTGTTTGAGAACTTATAAACGGTCAAGATCCCCACCCCTAAACCATATATATTCTTGTATAGGGCAACAAAACAAATCAAATGAAATATAGTGGGAGTCCCTCTGGGTCAGCCCCACCCCATCCTGTTTGAGAACTTGTAAACGATTGAGATCCCCACCCCGAAACCATATATATTCTTGTACGGGACAATAAAACGAATCAAATGAAATTAAAGGTGAGTCCCGTAGGGTCACTCCCACCCCCTTCCTGTTTGAGAACTTGTAAACGGTTGAAATCCCCACCCATAAACCATATATATTCTTGTATGCGACAATAAAACAAATCAAATGAAATATAGAGGCAGTCCACAGGGGTCACCCCACCCCCTTTCTTTTTGAAAACTTGTAATCGGTCGAGATCCCCACCCTGAAACCATATATATTCTTGTACGGAACAATAAAACAAATCAGATGAAATAAAAGGCTAGTCCCCTAGGGTCACTCTCACCCCCACCCCCTTCCTGTTTGAGAACTTGTAAACGGTCCAGATCCCCACCCTTAAACCATAAAAATTCCTGTTCATGATTTCAAGAATATTTTAATGACATACAGGGGTAATCCCTAGGCGTCACTTATGGTGCTATTGTATATCACTTTATTAGACCAAACCAATTTGTACTGGACTTTGCCCAATGTCAGGCGACCGTGGGAATGACAAATTATGGGAGCTTTGTTTGGGAGACTTCGTAACAGCATCCTGTTACAATTATTTCTTGTATTAAGTAATTTTTTTTTTAAAGTAGGAAAAAAAGTTAACCACTCAATCTACACATTTACAACCTATTTGAAATATTACAATCACCGTTGCAATCCACAGGTGCTATCCAGCACTTTGATTGGTTTATATCTCTGAAACTAAAGCATTTAGAGCAAATCTGACAGGTGGCAAAATGTTCATCAGATTTAGATTTATCTGCCCTGAAATTTTCAGACGAATCCGACAACCAGTTGTTGGGTTGCTGCCCCAGAGTTAGTAATTTTACAAAATTTTGCAGTTTTTGTGCATCAGTAAACACAGGTGAGCGACACAGGCTCTTGAGAGCCTCTAGTTTTTTCTTTTAAAATTTTCCGTTTTAAGTTGGTTATTTCTGATTTATATTTAAAAGCAAATAATAATGATATGGCAGGAGATACACACCAAACATAATGTGTAAATTATTATATAATAAGTATTGTGCAATAGCAAGAAATTTTCAATTGCACAGTATTGCACAATAGCAATAAATCTTCAATTGCACAGTATTGCGCAATAGCAAGAAATCTTCAATTGCACAGTATTGCGCAATAGCAAGAAATATCCAATAGCACAATATTGCGCAATAGCAAGAAATTGTCAATTGTACAGTATTGCGCAATAGCAAGGAATATTCAATTGCACAGTATTGTGCAAAAGAAGATACTTCATATAAATTGCTTATTTCTTGACCAATTTCAATGGGGTTTTATTCTTGAATTCTTCGGGTTCTTTAATATGCTGAATCTAACCATGTATTTAGATTTTTGATTTTTGGGCCCCGTTATCAACTTTGTCCACATTGAGGTCAAAAGGGTCCAAAATTAAACTTTGTTTGATTTCATCAAAAATTGAATTCTTGGGGTTCTTTGATATGCTGAATCTAACCATGTATTTAGATTTTGGGTATTGGACCATAATAGGTGAATGTCCAATTTAAAATTTTTAAGTTCTTAGACCACATTCATTCTGTGTCAGAAACCTATGCTGTGTCAAATATTTAATCGCAATCCAAATTCAGAGCTGTATCAAGCTTGAATGTTGTGTCCATACTTGCCCCAACTGTTCAGGGTTCGACCTCTGCGGTCGTATCAAGCTGCGCCCTGCGGAGCATTTTATTAGTGTTGGTGGCATCCATGTGATAAGGTCAGGCATATTTCTGTGAGAACAGTTTTTTAATTAAGGACTGATGTTAATTGGATATGAAGTAATACATGACACAAAATCTCTTCTCTTTGACAAAACCAAATGCAAAGGACAGTGCTTGTATTACTGTTCTTCATCTCAGTCATTTATCGCCCATAGATTTTCTTCTTAAGGATGTTCGCTCCTCTTGTTTTTGAATTTTTGCCAGATATTCGGAATCCTTTGGTTTTATCCATGTAGTGCCATTAATAAATCTTGCCCACTAACCCCTACTTTTCTCTCCATAATATGATTACATATAGTTCAATATGTCATCTTTGAAAATCTTATAAAATCCTTGTTATTTTTTCATCATTTATGAAAGAAAACAGGTGATAATGTTAAATGTATGAAAAATCTACAGAGAATTACTTCCTGCCAAATTTTCAGTGGCTTATATCTCGAAAAACAAGCACACTGACCCTTCATTTTTTTCTGCTTTTTTAGCTCACCTGGCCCGAAGGGCCAAGTGAGCTTTTCTCATCACTTGGCGTCTGGCGTCCATCGTCGTCCTTCGTCGTTAACTTTTACAAAAATCTTCTCCTCTGAAACTACTGGGCCAAATTTAACCAAACTTGGCCACAATCATCATAGGGGTATTTAGTTTAAAAAATGTGTCCGGTGACCAAGCCAACCAACTAACCAAGATGGCCGCCATGGCTAAAATTAGAACATAGGGGTAAAATGTAGATTTTGGCTTATATCTCTAAAACCAAAGCATTTAGAGCAAATCTGTCATGGGGTAGAATTGTTTATCAGGTCAAGATCAATCTACACTGAAATTTTCAGATGAATCGGACAACCCGTTGCTGGGTTGCTTCCCCTGCATTGGTAATTTTTAGGAAATTTTGCCGTTTTTGGTTATTATCTTGAATATTATTATAGATAGAGATAAACTGTAAACAGCAGTAATGTTCAGCAGAGTAAGATCTACAAAAAAGTTGACATGACCAAAATGGTCAATTGACCCTTAAGGAGTTATTGCCCTTTAAAGTCAATTTTAACAATTTTTGTAAATTTTGTTATCTTTACAAAAATCTTCTCCTCTGAAACTAGTAAGACAAATTTAACCAAACTTGATCACAATCATTATTAGGGTATCTAGTTTAAAAATGTGTCCGATGACCCTGCCTGCCAACCAACATGGCTAAAAATAGAACATTGGGGTAAAATGCAGTTTTGGCTTATATCTCTGAAACTAAAGCATTAAGAGCAAATTTGACATTTGTAAAATGTTCATCAGGTTAAGATCTATCTGTCCTGAAATTTTCAGACGAATCAGACAACCCGTTGTTGGGTTGCTGCCCTAAATTGGCAATTTTAAGGAAATTTTGCAGTTTTGGTTATTATCTTGAATATTATTATAGATAGAGATAAACTGTAAACAGCAATAATGTTCAGCAAAGTAAGAACTACAAATAAGTCAACATGACCAAAATGGTCAGTTGACCCCTTAAGGAGTTATTGCCCTTTAAAGTCAATTTTTAGCAACTTTTGGTAAATTTTTGTAATCTTTTACAAAAATCTTCTCCTCTGAAACAACTGAGACACTTAACCATTTAACCAAACTTGGTCACAATCGTCATTAGGGTATTTAGTTTAAAAAATGTGTCCGATAACCCTGCCTGCCAACCAACATGGCAGACATGGCTAAAAATAAAACATAGGGGTAAAATGCAGTTTTTGGCTTATATCTCTGAAACTAAAGCAAAAGTATAACGGTTGCATTGATTTATGCATCAATTGTAAATAAAAATATCAGGTGAGCGACACAGGTTCCTTGGAGCCTCTAGTTAGTTTCTTTATTTATATACCATCAACTTATAACAGTCTTTTAAAAAGCTTGTTATTTTGAAACAGAAGAGTTAACATCCTTAACATACTGTGGATTCATTATAATGGGTGGAATACCATTATATTAATAGATTATTGTTGGTCATCTCAACATGATTGATTTTCTCGCTTGAGCCGGCACGGCGAAAGTGAGAAAAGCAATCGAGTTGAGAAGACCAATTATCTGTCAGTAAGATCAAAGGAAAATTTCGTAAAATAGCGATAAAATATATTATTGGAATTTCTTGGTTGCATTTGATCCAAATACAAGTTTTCTTTAGGTTTGTGCGCAGATTTTGACAAACCACAAAAGCAATAACCACTGAAATACATTTTTTTTCTCAATCAACAAAAATTGTTACCCTTCCAAAATAAGTGGATCCACAGTAGTTATTAAATTGTAATAATTCTTTAATATATTTTCTTTTTGATTTCAGATGACAGTTTTAGAGAGATTTTATAAAGTTTTACAAGAAGGGAAGAATGGGGAAGATGTCCCCTCAGAATTACGATCAGTATTAACCAGAATTTGTTCTTTGTTTGGTTTGTGGAGACTTGAACAACATCTGACAACTTTATACCAAGGTATATCAACATTGAATTTAATTTGCTGGATGCTATGTTAAATTTAATAGGTCTGTGGGACATTAAAAAAAAATGTTAACTTTATATCAAGGTATATTGACAATGATATGTATCTGCCAACTTCTAAAAATCATGTGGGATTTTTAGCACTAGAGGATGTAATGAATCTCTCATAAATGTCATAAATGTTTTTTCAATTTAATATACTATAATTTTTTAATTCCATTTTTACTACTTTATAAAAGTAAGGAGATGTATGTATGATTGCCAATGAGACAACTTTCCACCAGAGTTCAAATGAAGTGGATATAAGTAATTATAGGTAATCATATGGTTTCAACAATGAGAAAAAACCCATACTGTATATTCAGCTATAAAAGGCCCAACAAAGAAAATGTTTGAATGTCTGTTTTGATGTTTTTAGTTTATTTTGATATAGGATTACAAGAATCAGGTCGACATCTATCATGGGTTAATCCCCATAAAATTTAAAAGTTAGCAGGTCTGTTATCAGCAAGGCCATTTTGTGTTTGTGTATAAATATTAACTTTTTTTTATTCTGTAGGAGGTTACATTACTGGAAGTAATCCACCTCAAATTATCAGGGAGGCCATTTTACGTTTGTGTACAGAATTGAAAGATGATGCTGTTTCGCTGGCTGACGCTGTAGCGCCAACAGATTTCATATTGAATTCGCCTATAGGACAATCTGATGGAGAGGTTAGTATCAGTGGGGTCATTTGTCTAGTGTTCATTCTGATTTTTGCATGGGACAGTTTGTTTCATAATGACAGCACATTGAAGGAGAACTGACAGGAAGTTATATAAATGAAAATGAGATTCGAAAGATCCCAAATGGACATTCAAACTAAAGTCGAAAATAAACTGACAACACCATGGCAAAGAAATAAAAAAAAAGACCAAAAGATAAACAACAGTGTACAAAACACAACATAGAAAACTAAAGACTGAGCAAAACTTGGATGGTTTCGGGTTCTTCGTAAGTGTAAGCAGATACTGCGCCACATGTGGTACCTGTCATGTTGCTCATGAAAGTACAAACTGGTGATATATCTAATTCAGTAGGTCACATTTGTTAATTAGAATTAAATATACAGTTGAACCTCATTGTGTCGAACTCGGTTGTGTTGAAAACTCGGATGAGTCGAAGTAATTTCTCGGTCCCAGTAAAATTCCCGTTTGATCAATGCATAATTACCTCTGTTGAGTGGAACTCGGTTGATTCGAATACTCGGTTAAGTGGAGTAAGATTTATAGTCTTGTAGATGTAAAATTAATGTAAATTGACCCCAATGTCTCGAAATTTGAAAGTAAAATTTTCAAAAGATGCAGACCTAATGATAAAAAATCAAATCGGATGTATTTCTTATGTAACCTAATCATTTTCAAAAGAGATTAAAGCTGTGTAAACATACTTGTTTGTATAACAGTTAAAATGACATGTTTATGGTGACCTGTAATTAGCACCTTTGTTGATAGTCCAAGTGGAACGTTAGTGTGTTGAACATATTTTATCTGACATAAAAACGAAACGAATTCAAATGTCCCAAGCAGAGATTAAATGAATCATAAGAATAAAAATTCATTAATTACAATAAAATAAAAGGATCAAGACAACTATGATAACTTTACAATAATTTAATGTAAAGAGGACGACCTCGTCAGAGACCGTTCAGAACTTGTTTCGTTCTGAGAGTGATTTCATAAATTATAGTGACTGATCTTTGTAAATATTTGTGTATACTGTTGATTTTATTTGTGAATGATTTGTATCTGAACTTGTGTGTTTATTTATTATGGTGGACCAAAAAAATATGGAGATTGAATACACAATCATAAAGTGTCATATCGAAAAAAGGCACACTGTTCAAAGTATCTAGTTTACACAAATCTCACACAGAATTTCATGCATTCCAAATTGATGACGCCACACTCGACCTCGGATGAGTCGAAACCTCGGATAAGTCGAATACTTTGGTCCGGTCCCTTCGACTTCGACATAACAAGGTTCGACTGTCTATAGTGTCTAGGGTGAGGGTCCACAATCAGTCATTGTTGCAAGGGCCAACATTAAAAATATCTTTGTTTCCCTTCCCGACTGAGGTTTTCAGGGTATGGATAGGTAGGTAGGCAAATTATTTTATTTTATTCCTTGATATGGTTTTCTATATTGAATTTGTACAAAATTCAACAGGTTGGACTCAAGTTAGGAAAAGTGGGGTATTCCCTGTATTCAGGGTACACCCCGTTTTCTGTTGTTAAAAAAACCCAGTATACAGGGACTTCTTTTTTCCTATTCAATTTATATGGTATGAAATATACAAAAGTGCACCTTCTACACATGATAACAATGTTTTATGATAGCAAGTGTTTTTATTAATTAAAAAATCAAGCTAATTTCAAGACTAATTTGATGCGTAACTCACAACAAAACAATTCCCTTGTTCACCAATTCATACCTTGATCATCCATTATGAGATGACAAAAAGATAAGTTAATCACTTGGGCATTTGAATTCCATGAATAGAAAGCAATAGAAGTAAACATAATTCAGTTATGGTCAGTTACACCTGGAGCATGCAGCTTGGTCAATTGATTCCTAAACAAAAGATTTGCGAGTTCTAGAAAAAAACAAGGCTTCACTTTAATATTCATGTTTTGTTGTTCCTGAAATACTTTAGTATTTACAAATTCTACTGATGCAGTAAAAAAAGTGCTCTTTTGTAAATTTCATGCCATAAATTGAAATAGATAAGGAATTCCTTGTAAATTGGGTTTTTTTTTTAATGCCAGAAAATTGGGGTATTCCCTGAAAACAGGGAATATCCCACTTTTCCTGACTTGTGCCCAACCTGTTCAAAGTAGAAAGACTTTAAATAGATATAGGAAGATGTGGTATGAGTGCCAATGAGACAACTCTCCATCCAAGTAACAATTTATAAAAGTAAACCATTATAGGTCAAGGTACTGCCTTCAACATGGAGCATTGGCTCACACCGAACAGCAAGCTATAAAGGGCCCCAAAAATTACAAGTGTAAAACCATTCAAACAGGAAAACCAACGGTCTAATCTATATAAAAACGTTTAAAGCATGATTCAGACCATTTTTACTCAAAGTTTTATCTTTTATACAGGAACAGAGGAGATTAAAGAACAAGCAAATCAATATGCACTCAGGGGGTTGAAATATGCTTCAGTTTTTTTTTTTATCAAAGATCACCCTTGCAGACACACAAATAGTGTGACCAGCCATTTTGTTTGTTTTTCTTGATTCCGAATCATTAGGCGCTTTAATGCAAAAAAATGCCTTTAATTAAAACGCTCGTTGACTACAGCATCCGAAAGGTATCACCAAAAACCAAAATAGAAAAAAAAAATAATATTGGACACAAACGGCCGATAAAATTTTTCGGGTCACGGTGATTTTACCGGGTTGGTCTTGGGAGGGGAAACAAACAATATTTTATTTTTGGCCAAGACTTTACCATTTTAGTAAAAAATTACGAACATGATAATTCAAATGTTGGAGTTTCAGAATTAAAATCGTGTGCATTTTATAGTTCAGTCACCTGCATACCATGCATAGAAATATCCAGGATTATCTTGCAAAACAAATATTCATTTAACTTATAATGTTTTCTGGCAGTTTACCTGTGGAGGCGATAAGTTTGTAGCTGGACAGTTTACCATCATATTTTAAATTTTCTTCAGAGACTAGTATTGAGGGGGGAGATTTCCTTTTGACAGATATTTTGAGGCTCCCTACAAAATTTGTACATATATGGACATTTGATATTTATATATAATTCTTGGGTTAAGAGTTTACTCCTAAAAAAATAATTATTTGTGTATTTCAGATTTACAAAAACTTGTATAATGCCATGATTAACACACCAAACTGTTTTGAAAGACCTGATTGGTGGCAGGAATTTGTAAACAAGCCTGTGATTGGCTGTAGAGCCAAGCTATAAATTGTGAGATAGACTTATTGGTGGCAGAACTTTGTGAAGTAATCTGTGATTGGTTAAAATTCAGACTAGAATAAAAAAACTGCCAGAAAAGATCTAAAGCAACTGTGATTTCATTTAACAATGTACTAAATTTTACTGTAAATTTATTGAGAAAAAAGTGAATTATTAATATACATGTAGATATCAGATTTTTGGAAAGTAAACAGGAATGACCCTGTCCTTCTGTCAGACCATTTGTTAATTCATCTTGTTAGCACATTTTCCTCTTAAGTCAAGGTAGTTCACCATTAAAATTATGTATTTTCAAGGGGAGATAATTGGATTCTGTCTGATGGATTCAAGGGGAGGTAATTTTATTTTATTTGTTATATAACATTGACATATGAAGCACAACTCCTTCCAATCCATTTATCAATTGCAATGAAACTTTGCTCAGTTTTATTAAAGTGTTGTTCTTGTTGAAATTAAACAATAATTGTTTAAGGTACATTGATATTTTACCTCATTTATATATTGTTGTATTGATTTGTTTTTATATTGTATTGTATTCAAATTTAAGTGTGTACATGTTGTTTGTTTGAAAACTTGCACATGGTTTTGGAGTAAGACTATATACGCATATATATATATTTCTGTAACATGTTATGATAGATTCTTTTGATGACATTTTATATTTCAGTGTCAGATTTACAAATAATGAACAGAAAGAATTATATATTCATATTTTAATATTTTACCAATTTAACCAAACTATTGTAAATAAATTTCTTATGTAAATTAGAACAACTGATCTAATATTTTTTATTCATTGTTGAAAATTGTATGAATTTTGGTTATTTTTGTTGTTGTGGTGCTATATCAACATTTACCCCATTCATGCATCTTATAAAATTCAACTTAATAATTTATGGACTGTAGAATTAAAATTATCAAATTTTTAGAATTTTCAGATTATATTTATTTGATTATTTAATACTGTTTTGTTTATCCTTTGTTGTATTTAGGTTTTAGTTACCAATGATTGTTATTTTGGTTATTCTTAGGTATCAAAATTTCACAGTAGAAGACATGTCTATAAGGGTTTTTAATTAATTTAGGATACTGTAAACATGGAAATTTTAGCATGGGGTTTATTTTGCTAATTTCGCAAAATTTATCTCCTGGGCAAATAGTTTGTATGTGAAGTGCCAACTTATTATCAATGCAGGAATTTAATCCCCAGGCAAAAAGTATAGTTATAGAAATAACAAAATATACATGTTTTACAGTAGTTCCAATAATAATCATATATATACCTGCAGCACATTCCAGGATCCTGTATTGTTATGTGTATGTTGTTATTGTTGTCGATTTGAGTCTGTGATGTTAGCTGGCACTTATCCAAAAATTTGCAAAAGAGTGTTCTGAGGAGTTCCACTTTAAAAAGAAGGGTTCTAGTCAATTTTTTGAGATTTTTATGTGATTTAAAAAAAAAATTGAAGATAGTGGGGTCCCAACCTCCTAAATTCCCTCCTCCTGGATATGCCAATGAATATGTGACTGTTATACAGAATAATTTCATGGTATATTATTTTTAGGGGTGTATTTACAGTCATGTTAATAGTACATATGTATTCTGAACAAAAAACGTTACATTTTATTAGTTTTTTTTTTAGAGTGAATACAGTGATTATTTAAGGAATAACTGTATTATATTATCACACTTGCCAACATCAGTCATTTGTTTTACCGTTCAGAATTAATGACAATGAAATTTGAGAAATAGTGTTGTTGATTTGTTATTTTTTGTTCTTCCATCTCCAAGGAAAGAAAAAGTAGAGGAAAAAAGAGATAGAATGAATTACCAAACTTCTTGGACAGCAAATGAAAAATTCATCATCAACCAATAAACAAACCAAAAACTACCAATATAGAACAATAACCAGTTGATTTTAATTCATGACTCAGGAAAATATTTTCTTCACAAAATTGATAATTCTATACACAACTATTTTTACACAATTTTCCCTCAAGCATGCTTTTTGTTTCCCAATCCATTTAGAAAAGTCCATTTAAACAATATATATAGCTGTCAATTTCAAGGGATTGATTTTTTAATGAAAGTCACTGAACCATGACCTACGGGGGAAGGGCCTTGACTTGATATGTACTGATAGTAATGCAACAACAAGAGTGCACATGCTGAAACTTCTCACCTAATTTTGTCAATATAATAGAACCATAAACAACTGTCATACAAGTGGGAGGTTTGGTTCAACACACCATTTTCTTGAGAAAATGCCTGTACCAAGTCAGGAATATTGCAGTTGTTCACTTGATCTGTTGATTGATATAGGATAACGTTTGATTTTGTCAGTTTTTATGGACATCCCAATTTTGAATTTTCCTTAGAGTTCCATATTGTTATACTTTTCTACTTTACTTGTCGTGATTGAATTAATGATGAAAGTGGTGTAATATGAAGGTTTTACTACAAGAATCACATAAACTTAACATTGTCAATGATCAATGCAAGTGAAGTCAGATTAACCCTGCCAGGCAGACAAGTACACCTAATAATAATATCGTAGTATAGCTTATAGTAACTGAGAAACAGATCTAATTAAGAAAATTGAGCATTGTCCAATGAACCATAAAATGATATAGAGGTCAGATAAACCCTGCAAAACAACATCTACATTATCTATTCATTCCATACACCAGGCCTTGCAGTCATAAAACTTTCGAGTACGATTCTCGTACTCCGACTCAGAAACCAACCAATCAAAACACTGGATTTAATGTTTCGAGCACAAATTTTGTACTCTGAGTACTGAGTAAAGTTTTATGACCGAGAGCCCAAATATAGTTGACCTTTTCGATTATAATATCTGAGTAACGAACATAACCATGAAAACTTTACATTGACTAATGCACCATGAAAATTAGGTCAAGGTCAGATGAACACTGCCAGACAGATATGTACACCTTACAATTATTCCATACACCAAATATACTGGAACTTTTGCTTATAGTATCTGAGAAACGGACAACACCATAAAATTGAGGTCAAGGTCAGATGAACACTGCCAGATAGACATGTACACCTTACAATCATTCCATACACCAAATATACTTGACCTATTGGTTTTAGTATCTGATAAAGTGACAAAACCAAGAAAACTTAACACTGACCGATGAATAAAATTTAATTCTATTTTCAAGCAGTCGATGAACCATGCAAACTCTCACAGAAATTGTCAAATCAAAATGGTGTTTGGTTTAGTCTAGTGTAGTAGTGTGTTACTGACAGACAAAGACTATTGCTAAAATGGGAATAGGGTGATGTACAAAATCGGTAAAAGATCCACCCTCCACCACCATTTGTTTTTAGCACACCTGGCCCAAAGGGCCAAGTGAGCTTTTCTCATCACTTGGTGTCCGGCGTCGTCCGTTGTCGTTAACTTTTACAAAAATCTTCTCCTCTGAAACTACTGGGCCAAATTTAACCAAACGTGGCCACAATCATCATTGGGGTATCTAGTTAAAAAATTGTGTCCGGTGACCAAGCCAACCAACCAAGATGGCCGCCATGGCTAAAAATAGAACATAGGGGTAAAATGTAGATTTTGGCTTATATCTCTAAAACCAAAGCATTAAGAGCAAATCTGACTTGGGGTAGAATTGTTTATCAGGTCAAGATCTATCTACTCTGAAATTTTCAGATGAATCGGACAACCCGTTGCTGGGTTGCTGCCCCTGCATTGGTAATTTTAAGGAAATTTTGCCGTTTTGGTTATTATCTTGAATATTATTATAGATAGAGATAAACTGTAAACAGCAATAATGTTCAGCACAGTAAGATCTACAAAAAGTTGACATGACCAAAATGGTCAATTGACCCTTAAGGAGTTATTGCCCTTTAAAGTCAATTTTAACAATTTTTGTAAATTTTGTTATCTTTACAAAATCTTCTCCTCTGAAACTACTATGACAAATTTAACCAAACTTGTCCACAATCATCATTAGGGTATCTTGTTTGAAAAATGTGTCGGATGACCCGCCCGCGAACCAAGATGGCCGACATGGCTAAAAATAGTACATAGGGTAAAATGCAGTTTTGGGATACGATTGCTTTCAAGCAATCTGTAGACTTATACCGGTGGCTCAGAGCATTGCCCTCACGTCAATCGTTTTATTCTAAACATTAAGGAACATCTCAGATTCTTATGATTGTCTTGCTTTAAAAGGTAAAACAAACAAAGGGATTGAACTTAAACAACTTTCCTATAATGTTCTTTTCATAATCTTCATGTTTGATAATTCCCTAGACTTATATGCGTGTTTTAACATCACGGAAAATCAGAATTAAGCAGTATTTATATTTAGTGTATTTATAAATTTAGAAACACGTCAGAGAATTCCCAGTTTTGATAAATGCGAGAGTTCTCTGAATTCCAATAAATCTCTTTCTGTCATATAAGAACTGAAGTGGAGTTTTCTTATATGTTACCGTTATGAAACTGGTATTTGAGATTGTAATTCCATAAAGAAATAGAGAACCGTCTAGGTCGTTTAATAAACAATAATATACGTTCTTGCTCCAGGGTTTGTTTTGGAAATTATGCGCATGCGTATAGTTTTCTTGACTTCAAGGGTTTTAGATTGAATGGTTGCTCTGGATTCCCCACTCAATTAATTAATTTATAACTCATGGGATCTTTTCTAAGTATGTCTGCTATTGAGGGTTATTGTTGTTGCATAATTTTAATTCATATGCATCATTTAAATTAAAATAAATGTAGTCCTCATCGTAGAACACCTTCAGGCGAAATGGAGTCTTCCATATTATCGTTTCGAGTTGTCTCCTTCCGGAAGTAACTTCCGTGAATTCTGAAACAACACGTCGAGTATTAGCTCGTTCTGTCAATAAACGTCGTATTATATTAAAACGAACGCAATTTAAACCGATAAATGTGTACGGAAAGGAGTCATGATCACTGACCCAAAGGAAATTAAATATTTAAAGAGTTAGGAATGGGTTCCTCCTAGAATTAACGTAGGAAAATAGGTGATAAGATACGAAGTGAAATACCCAAATCGAAATACCTTCGAATTCTCTCACTCTGAGTCTCAGTGACTGCTGTGGAAAGTAAACTTGGAATTGATAGTACAAACATAAAACAGAATAGGCCTAATTACATTGTTCATACACTTTTATCCGGGATTGGCTATTTTGTAACTATTTTACATGTGCAGTTGAATTAGTTTTGAAAATAATATTATCCAGCTACATGTATACATGTGTCAATGAAACAACGGCAATCGTATCCCTCAGAGCAATCTGCTCTTTGATTGGCTCATATCTCTGAAACCAAAGCATTTAGAGCAAATCTGACATGGGATAAAATTGTTTATCAGGTCAAGATCTATCTGCCCTGAAATTTTCAGATGAATTGGACAACCCGTTGTTGGGTTGCTGCCCTGAATTGGTAATTTTAAGGAATTTTGCCGTTTATGGTTATTATCTTGAATATTATTATAGATAGAGATCAACTGTAAACAGCTATAATGTTTAGCAAAGTAAGATCTACAAATAATTCAACTTGACCAAAATGGTCAGTTGACCCCTTAAGGAGTTATTGCCCTTTAAATTCAATTTTTAACCATTTTTCGTAATTTTTTGTAATCTTTTACAAAAATCTTCTCCTCTGAAACTAGAGCAAATCTGACGAGGATAAAATTGTTCATTAGGTCAAGATCTATCTGCCCTGAAATTTTCAGACCAATCAGGCAACATGTTGTTGGGTTGCTACCCCTGAATTGGTAATTTTAAGAAAATTTTGCAGCTTTTGGTTATTATCTTGAATACTATTATAGATAGAGATAAACTGTAAACAGCAATAATGTACAGCAATTTAGATCTACAAATAAGTCAACATGACCAAAATTGTCAATTGACCCCTTAAGAAGTTATTGCCTTTTATAGTCAATTTTTTACAAAATATTTTCCACTGTAACTACTGGGCCAAGTTCATTAAAGATAGAGATAATTGTAAGCAGCAAGAATGTTCAGTAAAGTAAGATCTTCAAACACATCACCATCACCAAAACACAATTTTAACATGAATCCATCTGTGTCCTTTGTTTAATATGCACATAGACCAAGGTGAGCGACACAGGCTCTTTAGAGCCTCTAGTTTAAATTGGGATACTCAACTGAATTTAACCATCAATACACTAATAATAATTTTCCAGTTACACAAAAAACAAGACAAGAAAAACAATTAATGATTTAATTTATATTTATGTTGTTACACAATAAACAAGTTTTACTGTAAACATACAAGTAAATGTCCACAATATCAACACAATGTATTTAATTGTTTACTTTTTATAAGATATATCAACAAATATAATAACAGGCATTGTTAACAAAGCTACTAGTAATTTAAAGAACAAAATTTTTCCAAAATTAAGTTTAAATTCAAAGAACTAGTATTAAACTTAATCTAACTTTTAAAATTTGTTATTTTAAAACAAAAAGACAAAAATGTTTCAATAGGTAATCTTTAACAGATACTAAAATTTGTACATGTGTGTATTATTTTTCACTTACTTAAAAAACATGAATTTTGTTGTTTAATCATAGATTCCTTGTTAACCCTTTGTATTCCTTTATATAATTGGGTATCTACACACCAATGGTGGCCATATTTATACATTTGGTTGTAAGTTGGTGTGTCTTAACCAATGGTTAAAAAAACCTATTTTTCACAAGGTCTTTCAAAGTAAAATAATTTATACTGAACATCGACACTACCATATCTAAAAAATATTTACAGAGGTCATACTGAGGTCAATATTGACACTAACTAAATACAATCAATACATATATGTAAACTATATACAACAATTGTTTAAAAGTTTATACATCTGAAAAATGTATAAATAATAAAATACTTGAGTATTATCTACAACCTTAGAAAGAACAAAACTTATCAAAGTAAACAATGAATATCAAAATAATAAAAGCAAACCATTTGAGGTAAAAAATTATGTGTTGTTTCCATTGCATGCAAGTTAACTTTGTGAGGCAATTGAAAATTGAATGTTGGTCTCCCCTAACACAATATCAAATGGTTGGCAGGCAGACATTTTGTTTTTATCTTATTTTATCTATTTTGCAAGAGATCAAACGAGCCACCAGCTTTGCTCTACAGAGAATTTCTTCTTAATCCACTGACAGGAAATTCTTGAAAAAAAATTTGATTCATATTTTAAACTTTAAGAATTTATTGACAAATGAAACTTTTTAAAAGAAATTATCAGACAATTAAAGCTACATTACCAGATAGTCTTGGTCTGTTTTCATCTATTGAAAAAAAAAAAGAATTGACCCGGGAGTTAAAACAGACACGGCAGGGTTAAGGGAGACCAACAATCTTTTTTGCATGGCCTGAGTCCAAAGGATGTTCAAGAAGGCAAAAACAAAAAGATGGCTAGAAGTAAATCCTTTTTAAGTACCAGTAGGTGTATATACACTTTTTCAATGATGTATTTTGTGATTCCAAAGGATGTTCAAGAAGGCAAAAACAAAAAGATGGTTAGAAGCGAATCCCTTTTAAGTACCAGTAGGTGTTGATACACTTTTTTAATGAATTATTGCTGGGCTTAAGTCAATTTCCAACCATGCAGGAAAAGTAAAATTCACTGATGGGTATAAATGAAAATTATTTGTATCTTTTCTATGAGTGAATCTTTAATTACTTTTATGTGTTAATATTTGGAAGGTGAGCAAGTTAAGGAAAATTATGTTCCCCTTGGAAAAACAGTTTTGAATATGTATCTTGCAATTGTCAATATAGTGATGAAAATTAACATCACTAATCCATTTATTTTTACATGCTTTAAACACTGACCATGTTACGGCCATACATAAATGACCTCTGTCCTAAATGATTTTTTTTTATCCATTTATTCTCAATACTTTTATAAGTTAGCTGAAGTTGTTGAACTCAATAGTACTTCAATAGAATATTTTCATATTCAGTAATATTGTCAAATTACTCATTTCAAAAATGCCCAGGACATAAAACATGCAATGTTTAAAACAGAATTATTGTTATAATTGTTTAGAAGAGTTACGAAAGCTTCATTTATAATACCATATATCAGGAATTTTCGTGTGTGTCTAATTTTCGCAGTGTTTGAGGTAGACACATTTTAACCCTAAGCAAAAATGTTACTGTCCGATTAAATGCATTGTACAAAGTGAAACACGAATAATGAACAAGGCAAATATTTATCTGACCCTTCTTAGAATCAATTTGCGAACAATATAAAACATGATGTGAAAATAACCCGATATCAGGAATATAATAGAAAAATGATTCATAATCACATTTAAAAGTATAAATAGTATATTTTCATATTCACTGAAATGTTTTAAAATTAACAAAAAGAAAACCATCACTAACAACAATTCAAATAATTTTACATTATTTAGAATATTTACATATTAACAAATATTAATACCATATTCTATATTTACACAAATACTTGGCACTGATGTAGATTAAAAGCAGATGTCTGCACTACATAAAATTAGTCATAATAATTTCTTTGCCTTGGAGATTTTTTATGATCATTGTTTACAGACATGGTTAAACAATCACATTATTTTGGTGTCTGCTTTTAAATTGAAAAGATTACCCAGAATTCATTATAATCTGTTATAAAAAAATCTCCAAAAAAATATTAAGAGCTGATCATGCAAGATAAAAACAAATTGTGATTACATTTTGAAATAATTATACAATATGTGTAAATTGTTGAATTTGTTACATGATTTTAACAACCAAATGAAAATATATACTATTAAAGTATAAAATAATTATCGTTTGTTTTTGATGAATTCTATCAAATCAATAAGATCTAATTATAAGCATACATACAATTAACATTTACAATACAAATAATTCATTCTGAAGACACTGGAAGACTTTTTACACAAAAAATGGCTGATTTTTATGCACTATTTTTGACATAAACTTTTATTGGTTTCTACTTAACAGTTTTCAGGTCAATAGAATGTGTAAGGACAATTGCAATTCTGAGATAGCAAAATATGATTTCCTGTAAAAAAAGCTTTCATATATTATTGTGGTGAAACTTTTGTTAAAAAGCTAACAGGGAAAAATCATTTCAGATATCTTATTCTAAAAAAATAGATATACAAATGTATCAGTTTATAAAAATTAACATCATAATAGCTAACTGAAATTTCAACATCGCTATCGACCTACTTCCAGCAAAAACATATTATTTATAAATCTGGAGACAATTTACATGATTAAGCACCAGACAGAAATATTATGAGGTTATTTATCTTTGGTAAAGTTTAAAAGAAAACATATAAAAGCGGGTGTACTGTAAAGTTCCAGTATTCTCCTCAGGACCTATCTTTCCAGGACCTATCTCCCTAAGACCTTTCAGCATGAGGGTAACATGATCCTATCTGAAATGATTCCTTTGATATTGTGTCATGGATGTGATGCTATAATTTCTAGAAATAAGATGGTGTTTCAAAATTCCCTTTTTTCCTGGAAATGAAATTTTAGGGAATGGGAGAGGGGACTGATTTTCAGGAGGATATGTTAACCTGACTATTGTGAATAGAAAATATCACAAAAATGTCAAACTTTCCTTTAAAATCTATGCATAAAAATAGTTAGACGATGACCAAAACATGAAAATAAAACATGTATGTATTTTGCCTTTCTCTGAGTATCCAAATTTGGCTGTACCCCATGTCTACTTTATTTTTATATTTCAATTTATAATATTGACAACAGATGCTTATCTGCTTATATCATGGATTTTACTTCAAGTCCTGTGATATAACACCTTCAAGTCGTGTGATATAACACCATGTCCAACCGACAGGGCAGAATGGCGAACAAGAAAAGCTTTAATATTTACCCCCAAAAACAATTGAAAAATGGAAAATCCACTGTTTTGTATGTTAGAGCTTGTATCATGAAAAACAAAAACAAACCTAGACAGATAAAAAAAGGCATAACCCACTTTTGTGTATGTTAAAGCTGCCATGCAGTTACTGATTACCCTTTTAAAAACTGAGATGACATAAATATATGATTGAATATACAATTATATGACAATAAGGTGACATGATTAAGAGGGAAAATAAATAATTCTGAGTTCATAGACCTTTAAATGATCGCAAATATCAGGTGCAAAGTTATAAGATAATGAAATAAATGATGTACTGGCTCCTGTATTACTGATATCAGATTGTCTAATTATGATACGTTGACCTACATACAACATCATTTGATTCTATGCTTGTTTTATGCAATTAAAACAATAATAAACAAAATTTAAAATCCAAATATTAAGTTAATCTTTTAATGATTAAAGAATCCTTCAACAAATAAAACAAACTTTGGAAGAAAACCCTCTTACTTTGTCTGTCAACAACAAAAATAATTAAACTGTTGCAAAAGTAACAAAGTAATTGTTACAAAATTTAGTTGTTGTCATAAATCAAGCTTTCAGAAAAAATAAATATCTTGCACCAAAAGTTAATGTACCAGCTGAAATTCCAATTTTAAAATTTATGATGTAATAAATCTTTGTACAATGTTATTTATCAGCAGAATGTATTATGGACTTTTAACTTCAACTATATGACAGCAAAATTGGTTTTAAAATTTTCCTGAAATTTTTCTTTTCAGAAAATTTGCAGAAATCAATATCCACAAAATGGACCTTCTTCTTTGTAAATTAGAATTGATACATTTCTTTAAGAAAAAAATCAGAATAATATAATGGTAAGAATATAATTGAGCCAAACTGTTGACTACCCCATTGAACCAGACATATCAACATTTATCAATATAGGTACTTGACAATCAACCTCCTTGATAATCAATAAAACAGAGGGTCTGGACAGGGTAAACAGAATAGAGAATAATGGACCCAAAAAATAAAGGATAGAGAAAATGGGCCAAAATATATAAAAATAGAAAAAAAAATGAGAGCTACAATAAAAAGAATAGAGAACAATGAGAAAAAAAAGAAAGAAAAGAAAATTGCTTAAAAAAATTGAAGAATACAGAAAATGACTAAAAGAATTATACAATACAAATTGAAAAAGATATCCCCATCCAGAGCTTCATTGACTACAGAAATAATAAATAAATACAGAGCTTCATTGACTACAGAAATAATAAATAAATACAATGTAACTGGCCTTATGTCATTTTATAGTCAATGTTAACGGCCGCAGCAGAGAAATCCATTTAAAAAATGTCAGAATTCAGAAAAAGTATAAATGAGAATAACAGAGGTTGTGGCATAATGGTATTAAGACAGTTACCAACGACACAAGTTAATCAAAACAATTAAAGTACTTATAAGAATTAAGAAATTATATAAACAAATCAATTCTACACAATAGAAATTCCTCCAATTTAGGCATTCATATACCTGTAGTGCTGCCAAAAGACAATAAATAAATAAAAAGCTTTGTTCTACACATACATAATAGATTTGGAACTTTTTCAATCCAGTGAATAGAAAGTGATGAACAAAAGAAGACAAGTTATCTCCCCTTATTGTGCACAGTGCATTCTATAGTTGTTTTCCACAAATGTGAAAATAATTAACAATTAATTATCATAAATCTGTTATTCAACAACCCTGCATTATATTTGCATTGCACAAATGGTTATCAACCATAATTCTCACTCATTAATTTTCTTGAAAGAAATAAGAGAGTTAAAAAAACTAAGTTTAAATAACAGTACTTAAACCTAACATTATAACTATTGCTTCTTGAAAATTGCAAACTACATTTTGATGTACAGCTTTCAACTGAACATTCTTCTTACTATCATAAAACTGACACATGATAGATAAATTTCAAATGTCTTTAAAATGTTTTGACAGATGTCTTAAATTAAAGCACTTTATAAACACAGATCACAATGTAAAAAAACACACATGCATCACATACAATATAGAAAGTTTTCCGTTATTTGAGTTGGAATTATTTCCCTTGGCCTCCAAGTTGGAGGTGAAACTGGACAATTTTCTTATTTGACTAAACAAATGAAACCATTAGGTACAAGCAAATCTGATAAGAGATCCTTTCTAGATTGTAGTGATCAATTAAGGCTTAAACTTCTTCATAAAGATCTCTTTATAAAGTCTAGTGGTCAGTATCTATACTATTAATTGAGAAGACCTCATTTTGTGTATCGCTTCTCTTCCTTCCACAATAAAGTAATCATTATGCTTCTGTGTCCTATAGGTACCATGCATAGTCGTATTTGTCATCCTTGCTTATGATTATTCCGTTTGGGTTATTTTAGGAGGAAAATGAAAATAAAGGAATTTGTGCAAAGATAAATGACTACTGTAAATTCAGAAATTATTGCAATGTTTTTCTTAATGCGAATAATTTTGCTGGGTGAGTCTCGCAATAATAAGAATGCGCATTCTGATATCTGATACATATATCTGTATGCAGATTTTCCAGAAATCACAATAATTAAACTCAAATTTTTTTCCATTCTTCAACAATCGCAATAATAAATGGACGCAATAATTTCTGAATTTACAGTACTCAAATTGTCTTTCTAAAACTATCTATTCCATGAAATGAAATGGCTAAATTAATAATAAGAGTTTTTATTTTTTTCTTTGAATTATAATGACTTTTTTCTGAAAAATGAAGGATGAAATCTGTGTCTATGTTACAAAATTAATACTAAATAAATACAAGGTACAACAAAATCTAAACTTCAATTTGCAACATAAGACTGTTTCACTACCATATCACAATATATGTTGCCATAGTAACTAGTATGATACTAAATGTTGTCATAGTAACTAAATTTGATGATTTCATGAAACAATCTGTAATTTATACTGTTGTGGTAAACAGGCAGTGAAATGTGTTGTCATGGTAACTAGAAATAAATCTCACAAGACCATATCTGGCCTTTAGTTGTCATGGTAAGTGGGCATAATCCCTTCAGACCATATCTGACCCCATGTTGTCATGGTAAGTTGTAATAGTGTCAGGATGATATGGGGGTCGTTGTACATATTTATGACCTGGTACACTTATTAAAGATGTTGGCTGAAAAATACATCATGTAAAAATATCTTACTATATTTATAGAGCAATAGATCAATCTTTTTATTGGTGCAATTCTTTTATCATATCTAAGTATCTGTATGTTTCCTTTCTTTCTTTCTTTGTTCATTTATTTTGTTTTTTTCTCTTTGTAATTACTGTACCCATGGTTACCATTAAATCATACTCTAGATAAATAGTAACAACTCTTCCATAACAACATGTCTCAGATTTCCATTAGTTTGCATAAAGCAGGAGGAATATTCAAGGCACTTTTTTAAAAATTTTGATTGGAGGCTGATGTTTTAGCAGATTTGACTAATTGATTATTAATTCTATACACATAATAGGGTAAATAAAGTTGCTCTTAACAAACATATTTTTATTTTTAAAATAAAATAAACATGATTAGACTCTTAAAACTGTCTGACATGCTTGAACATTTGTTTGATTTTGAAGGTCAATGAACTATAAAATGAGACCAGTCTAACAGCAGGAGGAAAATGAAAAGCAATGACTTAATTTATTAACTTCTGACAAAATAAGGAAGGAAAATGAACAAAAGATAGAATTTTTTTATGTCTATTGTTGATGGTAATTGGTGTGGTCTGTAGTAGTCCAATATTTCTATTAGTTCCGGTTATCTTTTTTATGTTTCTATTAGTTCCTGTTATTTTTTTTTTATATTTCTATTAGTTCCTGTTATCTTTTTTTTGTTTCTATTAGTTCCTGTTATCTTTTTTATGTTTCTATTAGTTCCTGTTATCTTTTTTTATATTTCTATTAGTTCCTGTTATCTTTTTTATGCCTTTAAGCATTGTGAAATATCTTTTCTGCTCTCATTTTGATTAGATGTTGATTATTTTTTGTTTCTAGCATATTTAAAATATACAAATAATTACCAAGGGTTCAATTTCTGGTTCTTGGTCGTAAGGTTTACTATTGTTGATATGCTCCTCCTCATTAAAATCTTCCTCATCACTGTTCAGTAGATTCATCATAGAGGGCGCCAGTTTCTCTTTCTGTCTGATTTTCTGGGTCAAGGTTAAATAATACCAGCAAATAATATTATCTTACTTACGAAAATAAGTTTAAATGGTTTTTACCTTTACAAGTATTTCAATGCAAATTAACTTAACTGAATATTTGTAATTTTTTCTATTTTTCCTACAAACTAATTACTTTGTTTTGATTGCCAGGTTTCTTCATCATATTTATTTATTGGATATATATAGAATACTGTAAATTCATAAATTTTTGCAATGCTTTTATTAATGCGAAGGGATAGGTCTTGGTATTAAAAATCAAAGTGCTTGTAAGCACTGAAGGGTAAAGATTGCTTTAATTTATCAGTGGGAAGTCAAATTAAACATTGAATTGTATAAAGCATTGGTTAAAGGAAGATAACTCCAATTTTAAAGATTACTTTAACAATGACATCATTGATATTTTTAGAACAGATATTAAGATTCCTGCACCTTGCACAAGTTATGTAATTTTCTTGACAAGTATAACATCATTTTGTAACTTGAATACCTGAGCGTATATATTTCATTGATAAATTTATCTCACATTTTTTGTTTATTATTCAACAATCCCAATAATAAAAGCAGGAAAACAATGATCTGACAGAACATGCTGATAGAATGTCTGCATTTATTATGGTGATGTGTTTTCTTACATGTTGTTATCATGTGAGCTAGTACAATAAAATGTGGATCTAATCAGCAGCAACATTAATAAATATATAATATATGCATTTCTCTTAAGGATGTTTGCTACTGTTTCAAAATAACAAGCTTTTTAAAAGACTGTTATAAATTGATAGTAAATGAATAAAGAAACTAAAAAAGCAGAAAAAAATGAAGGGTCCGTGTGCTTGTTTTCGAGATATAAGCCATTGAAAATTTGGCGGAAATTAATTTCTCTAGCTTTTTCATACATTTAACATTAGCATCTTTTTTCTTTCAAAAACGATGAAAAGTATCAAGGATTTTATAAGATTTTAAAATATGACATGTTTAAACTATATGTAATCAAATTATGGAAAGAAAAGTAGAGGTTTGCGGGCAAAATTTTTAATGGCACTACATGGATAAAACCAGAGAGGATTCTGAATATCTGGCAAAATTCAAAAACAAGTGGAGCGATCATATTTAATCGGTATGGATTTTAACTGTTTTCGACCATTTTGAAAATTTTGATATACACGTTTAAATATTTTTCTTGCTTACTTTCCCACCATTCTGCACTTTGCATCAGATCATTATAGAAAAAGATTCTACCACTTTACACCATTGTCTACACAATATTTATCCACTCACGATAATTAATTTATCAAATTAAAATACTCAGGAAATATCAAAATTTAAAGTTTGAAAATTTAACTACCTCAAGTGAATAAATATTATAATTAACAGGGTGGCATAGAAGAAATTATATCTACAATATTATACAATACACATTCTCACCCTAAATATGAATATTGTTGAAAGATTATATGATCAAAAATGATAAAATTGTCCATTCATAAATATAAATGCCTGTCAAATGTTGTGTATATAACATAAATAAATTATAGATTTACTAAGGATACATTTGTTTAAGTGTTCTTTTGTTTGTCTTTTTTCTTGAGAAAAATTTTCTTGCCAATGCCATAAACTGTTTTCTTGATGCTACAAAACAAATTAAATTTTATTACATTCAATAAATTTATTGCTTGAAGTTTAAAAACCATTATCATAAACAGCAAACCACAAATAAAAAGTGATCTTATTCTAATGGTATGTATATGTTTTTATCCATTATGTCGGCTTTCATTACTACTGTAAATTCAGAAATTATTGCGTGCATTTATAATTGCGATTTTGTCATTTTAGACTAAAATGCGATTTTAATTTTTGCGATATTGAGAAAAATCCTGTTCAATTCATATAAAAATTTTCAAAATGTGAGTTTAAATTATTGCGATTATAACCCTGTCGCATTTTTCGCAATAATAAAAACATTGCAATAATTTCTGAACTTACAGTAATAAGACTTAAAGTAAATTATATAACCTAAAATTGTTCACATCCTCGTACTGATGTGAAAACTGGACCATTTATCAATCATAATAAATCTCCTTATCTTCATATAAAATGTGAATATAAACCATGCATTTCAATTTTGAAATGGTATTTATAACTTTAAAGAAACATAGCATGTAATTTTTTTTTTTGTGTTGAAGAAATCTATGCTTACTCTATGTAATTTTTTTTTCAAGACTATTCCATTAAAATGAACAATGGTGTGTAGGAAAGTTTTTATAAAATTCCTCCACAACAAACATAAGTCGAGGCCTTTTATAGCCGACTATTATAGTATGGGTTTTTCTCATTGTTGAAGGCCGTACAATTGCCTACAATTGTTTATATCCACTTTATTTGAACTTTGGTGAATACTTGTCTCATTTGCAATCATACCTCATCTCCTTATTTTTATATTTCTTATGAGTTTTAAGCAACATCAATAAGACAAACAACCATAAATGACCCAGGACCCAGGTCCAAAAATGAAAACTTCCCAACTTTCCCTCCCATATCCACTTTAATGGAATAGCCCTCAACAGAAAACGGTAAACTTTCATAGGTAAAAATTAAAAAGAAACAATTTAAAGACATTAATGACTAAAAGAGTTTACATGTGCTTACTCCAATTTGTCTTAAATACAAAAATGCTATAAAAAAATATTTTTGGAGGCACATAGGGTGTCATACCTCCTCCCATGTCTTTCAGTTTATGTCTTAATTCCGCATCATCATCTCCTTGTGGTATTGGCTGACTAAAAGGGAAGGCATCTAGCTGCTGTTGTCTATCATCTCCATAACCTTCTATAGAAACTGAAAAATAAAGGAGTTACCATGATAACTACAGTTCTCAAGCTTCTTTTGTTTGTCCTCCATTACCTCCTAAAGGAGGGTCGTAATGGGGGTTCCTTTATGACGAATAACTGTAAAAATTCTTGCCAAATGACGTTAACGGTAATTTTTAGTGCATGACGATAATAAACAGCTGCGCCATGAGCGCATGATACGCCCGTCGTCTTGTGTGTGAATTTTTATGCAATAATCATAAATAGTTTCTGACATACGGCCTGACATGCGAAAACCCCCTTTTTTTTACAAAAAACTTAATATCTCTAAAATAAAATTTTGAATCAAAACCAAAAAGTATACAGATCTTTAGATTAATATAACTAAGAAGTGTGTAAAATTTAAAGCAATAATCATAAATCGTTTTTGAGATATGGCGCGACATGTGAAAACCCCCCTTTTTAAAAAAAAAAAATCAATATCTCAAAAATAAGATTTTGAATTAAAACCAAAAAGTATACAGATCTTAAGATTAATATAACTAAGAAGTGTGTAAAATTTTAAGCAATAATCATAAATCGTTATTGAGATACAGCGCGACATGTGAAAAAACCCTCCCCTTTTTTTTTACAAAATACTCAAGAACTCAAAAATAAAATTTTGAATCAAAACCAAAAAGTATACAGATCTTTAGATTAATATAACTAAGAAGTGTGTAAAATTTAAAGCAATAATCATAAATCGTTTTTGAGATATGGCGCGACATGTGAAAACCCCTTTTTAAAAAAAATCAATATCTCAAAATAAGATTTTGAATTAAAACCAAAAGTATACAGATCTTAAGATTAATATAACTAAGAAGTGTGTAAAATTTTAAGCAATAATCACAAATCGTTATTGAGATACAGCGCGACATGTGAAAAACCCCTCCCCCTTTTTTAACAAAATACTCAATATCTCTAAAATAAAATTTTGAATCATCACCAAAAAGTACACAGATCTTAAGATTAATATAACTAAGAAGTGTGTTAAGTTTTAAGCAATAATCATAAATTGTTTTTGAGATACGGCGCGACATGTGAAAAAAAACACACACCTCTTTTAGTTACTAAGTCCCTTAACTCAAAAAGTTTTAATCTTATTTTCACCAAAAAGTATACAGATCGTTTGACCATCATAAGAAACAACTATGTTAAGTTTTATGAAATTTTGATAAGTCGTTCTCAAGTTACGGTGCGACATGTTTACGCCGGACAGACAGACGGACAGACGGATAGACGACATTTGTATACCATAATACGTCCCGTCAAAATTTTGACGGGCGTATAAAAAAATCGACTGACAAGTCACCTTAAATTCTTTCCAAAAATAATGGTAACTGATAATTATTTGAGACCTCTGACGAATCACGATAAGGATATTTTGACGAATCACGATAAAATTTTAACCGATTTGACGCTAACGGTAGCAGAAAATGACCATTAATAATAATAATAATTCTTTTTTTAAAGAGGGTTACACAGTTAGCTGGAAAATAAATGCTGAATTTGTAACTATGGTTAATAACCATAGAAATATAATTTCAGCTATCTACCTTCACTAGAAATTGTTCAAATAGAAAAACATCTTATGGTATTGTTAATAAAAATTTCCAGTTGAATTTATGTTAGGAGGAACAAAATATGTTAACAGCTCATTTAACTGACTTAGTCTCCAGTTTTCATACAAGATGATTTAGAAATGGATAAACAATACACTTCTCATGACCATTAAAGGACAGTCTAACATCAGACTATAATTACCTCTATCATCATCATTAAAGGACAGTCTAACATCAGACGTTGCTGCTAGTGGTACCTCAGCTGACCAATCATGTCTGTCTCCCTGTTGAGGGATGGGAAGAAGTCGAGGTTCCTCTGGTACTTCGTGTGACTTTTTCCACATTTCTAACTGCTCTGTAAGAGGAGCATGCTTCCGACTCTCTGTAGAGTCACGGATGGGTGATTTCTTCTTCCGCTCTGATTTACTTTGATTCCTGATTCGTTCTGAAATGGTGGATAATTGGATATCATATAAAATAAACAATTGGATTTCTGGATGACACTCTCTAAATATAAACTTCAGCAATATTATTGTGTGCCCAAGGTTATGAATATTCATTGAAAACAAGAGTGCATGCGTTGAAAGTGTCTTGCCTGCTTTACTGATAACTAATTTTTATGTTAAAAGTCTTGAAGATAAAGGTTTTAATACAAGTATCACATAAACTTAACATTTTTAAAGATCTATGACAATGAGGTCAAAGTCAAATAAATCCTGTTAGACAGACATATACACCTTACAATTATTTCATACACCAAATATAATTGACTTATTGCTGGTGGTAATTGAAAAACAGACCAAAATACAAAAATTTAACATCGACCAATGAACCATGAAAATGAGGTCAAGGTCAGATGAAACCTGCCACACTGACATGTACTCCTTACAATCATTCCATACACCACATATAGTTGACCTACTGCTTATAGTATCTGAGAAACAGACCTAGTCATGTATCTTTAACCTTGATCACTGATCAATGAAATGAGGTCGAGCTCAGGTGAACCCTGTCTAACAGACATGTAGATGTTGCTAGGAACCCACCAAATATAGTTACCTCATCCCTCATAATAAGCGAGAAATTCACATGACAAAAAAACTATAACTTTTCTTCAATCAGTCGCTGAACCATGAAAATTAGGTCAAGGACAATGGATATATGACAGACTGAAACTATATAATATAAGGTATCTGCATACAAGGTATGAAGCATCCAGGTCTTCTGAAATACCGCTATAAAGCCTTATACAAATAATTTACATTGCTTCTGCCGCCGTCACTTGATAGTTATACCTATATCTGGCATATTGCAACAAAAGTCGCAGGCAAGACAAAAATCATTCAATCAAATGCAGATTTTAACAATCAGCAAGGAGAGAAGATATGTGTCGATAATTAAACACAAAACTTTGGTGATTGCATTCATCTTTTTTTTTTGGTGAATCAGCTTAGTTGTACTATATAGATATAGGAAGATGTGGTATGAGTGCCGATGAGACAACTCTCCATCCAAGTAACAATTTATAAAAGTAAACCATTATAGGTCAAGGTACGGCCTTCAATACGGAGCATTGGCTCACACCGAACAGCAAGCTATAAAGGGCCCCAAAAATTACTAGTGTAAAACCATTCAAACGGGAAAACCAACCGTCTAATCTATATAAAAACGAAAAACGAGAAACACGTATGAACTACATAAACAGACGACAACTACTGTACATCAGATTCCTGACTTAGGACAGGTGCAAACATTTGCAGTGGGATTAAACGTTTTAATGGTACCAAACCTTCTCCCTTTTTCTGAAACAATAGTATAACATCACAACATAGAAAGACACACTATAAAATATCAATTGGAAGGCTTAACTCAATCAAAAAACATAAATTAACACACAATGAACGAATAAATTTGATCTGTGATACCTGAATGCAAATACATAGTTAATAAAAATCAGAAAATCATCACTTTTGAAAAAACCTGTGTCATATTATACACAGGTAAATGAAAATAATTTTGTTGTTAAGTATACTTCTTCTGTGTGTATAAACTCTTCTGTTTAGGAATACCAAGAAATTTCTTTAATATCAATAAAACTAATCTAACACTTGATAAATATGGGGTGAACATCAACAATAAAACTATACAATTATTGCTAGATAACACTTCCTGTACATGTGCTATACCTATATTCTGACATTATCCATATTCTGACATTTTTAATTTACTATCTAAAAGGCCAGCAAATTTATGTGGTGAGACCATTTCTAATACCTTTTTCTAATGTCTGCATGAATTCCTCATTCCCTCTGAGTTCCTGTAGAAATTCGCTGTTCTGTAACATAATGGCAAGTCTCTCATCCTCTAAATATTGTGACATCTCAGGGTCCGAATTCATCACAGCCGTACGACGTCGTCTCTCATTCTCCTTCATTTTCTTATCCAGCATACCTTGCGTAAACTCATGTGAAGATATTATCTGAAAAATATTTGAATCTGAAGTTATGACACTTTAGGGCATTTGGCACTCAGTCTTGTTTTGCATTTAAGCTTTCTATTCTTTCTTCAATTATGTCATATACAGATAATATGTAGGCTCACATTGAAACCTATAGGAAATAATTGATCATCTTTTCTGAAACTGTTTGGCAAATCTGAACCGAACTTGGAGGAATTTGACCTTGAGATTCAAACCAACAGTTCTACAATTTATTCTCTTCTGTGTCAGAGCAAATAAGGACCTTGTCCTGAATATGCATGTAGTTTTGTCAGTGGAAATATATAGCAATTAACAATCAATTAAACAATGTATGTATTAAAACAGATACATGTATTCAATGGCATATCAATCATAATTCACAAAACCAAAGATATTTTCTACTGAATCCATTTTTTAATACTTCAGGTCATTGTCCTAGCTAGCCCAATATATCATGATATATGGGGCATAGTTCACCTCTCCCCTTTCTGTGCACCCATCTGCCTTTCCAGTCCTCCCCTATGCATTAATATTTCCTGAAGGAAGATATGTACTTTACAAAGTAAAATAATTATTTTGACAACTGTAGTGGCAAAAAGCTTTTCTCTAATTCTTCGTCAATTTATCCCTTTCTGCACCCATTGTATAAAAAAAATTTAATCAACATGTGGTTCATTTGATCTCAGTTCTTCATTGGTTAAAATCCCATTATGACGTCGAATTTTCTTGCTTACCTCTAAAATTTCCTATTGTGACGGCATGAAAAAAGGCGACCATGCCTGATGACGTCACATAGAAAGAACACATCTTTTTGCAGATCATTCAAAAAGAAGGAATAAGTTTGCCTGCATATTGTTTGAAAATCATTAGAGAAACAGATTCCACCACCAAATCTCGTGTAATACGATATTTATCCACTCTCGACAGTTAAATTTTAAATATTTAAAATACTCGGCGAGCCTTGCGTTTTAAATTTGAAAATTTAACTGTCTCGAGTGGATAAATATCGTATCACACTCGATGCAGTGGTAGAATCTATATTTAACAACCTAAAAAATACCATAAATCCAGCAAAAATACAGTAAATTATTCAGTTATCACTGTAGGTGATCAAATCTGATTCCTGTAAGGTACAACAGATCCTAGTGATATAGATTTAACATGTTGTATATACTTACTAATGACTGACTGGTCAAAGGCATTCCTGTACTCCTAGTTCTAAGTAGCGGTTCAATAGGTGATCTCTCACTCATGCTCCGAGACAGTTTGGTCTGTCTTGTACTGTTATCTTCTGTAAGAACGCTTTGTGACAGTTTTTTCCTTTCACTACTTGACCTTGAACTAACATGCTTACTCCTTCTGTGGTGCACTCTAGGTTTTTCATTTAAGTCAATATTAGGGTCTAAAAATGACCTCGGTGTTTCAGAGGGTGGAATCAATCGTAAAAAGTCATCTGGCAAGTTACCCAGCATGGGTGGGTTCCAGTTACGGAAACCGGTTTTAACGGGTGTATTATGAGTAATATGGGAAGACGGAGGTCGTTTAGGTTCAGTATTAGACAGAGACAGTTCATCAGTATCTGGGTCAAACAAACTCTTGCTACGTTGTGACCTGTGTGATTTTCTATGAGCTTTTGATGACATTGAATGAGACCGTGTCTTTGATGTGTTTTTGCTCTCCTGACTAGATATAGGTGTTGTCCAGATGTTTGTTGAAACAGCTTCAGTATAAGATGGAGGAGAATCTTCACTCCTGTGCTCATTATACAATGGACAATCGTCTTCCACCTAAAAAGTACAATTAAAAAACTTGTCACAGTGGATCACTCAATATCAATAAAGACCTGCGCATTGAGCGCATGATAAGCCCGTCGCTTTAACAAGAATTAAGTTCCATAACTCCTCAAAGTCATACAGAAATTTATAAAAAACTAAGGGAGGTTATTTAAATAGATATGAACCAGTCACCAAAGTTTCATGAAAACTGCTCAAAGAACTTTTGAGTTATTGTCCGAAAACAGGAAAATCCCCCTTTTTTAATGAATAAAACTCAGAAACATAAAATCTAAAATTTATAAAAATCCAAAGGGAGCTCAAACCAATAGACATGATAGATATAAACAATTCATCAAAGTTTCATGCAAATTGAATTATTGTCCGACATGCTGACAGACAGACAAACAACGGTATACCATAATACGTCCTGTAAACAGGCGTATAAAAACTGTGATGACTGAATCTCCTTGTGTGTAGTGTAGATGATTTGTACATTACACACATGGTGCTACATTAATACTCTATCTTGGTAGTGAATCTTCACAGTGAATGGTGACTGTAGGAATGGTGTGATTGACTCTGAAATACTTCACAGTTGTGCCTGTCAATATTTTATTGGTTTGTTCAAAGTAAGGTGGTTGTCGCTGATTCATGTTAATGTTTATTTCTGTTTAAGTGTTATCATGGTTGTTGTCAGGTCATCCATCAGATTTTGTTCATTTATAACAAATCTGCTCTTATGTTGATTTATGTGTTTTCCGTAGGGTGTACTCTACATGCTCTATGTATCTTGGTTTATTTCAAACATTTAATTCTATGAAATTTTTCATATCTTACAAAGATCTATAAGGAAATTTTTAATTGCATGCACAAATCTGATTTGGCCATATGCCATGTGGTTATTCAGGAAGGCCGTCATTTCTAGTGTACACTACATAAAAGATAGAACAAAATAGCAAGAGTACTAACTGGTGACAAAAGATCTGGGGCAATCTCTATTGGCGATTCCCTGCCTTCTGTAACTATACTTACTGGTGATATAAGATCTGGAGGGATCTCTGTTGGGGATTCCCTACCTTCTGTATCTATACTTACTGGTGATATAAGATCTGGAGGGATTTCTATTGGGGATTCCCTGCCTTCTGTAACTATACTTACTGGTGATATAAGATCTGGAGGGATCTCTGTTGGGGATTCCCTACCTTCTGTATCTATACTTACTGGTGATATAAGATCTGGAGGGATCTCTATTGGGGATTCCCTGCCTTCTGTATCTATACATACTGGTGATATAAGATCTGGAGGGATCTCTATTGGGGATTCCTTGCCTTCTGTATCTAATATTTACTGGTGATATAAGATCTGGAGGGATCTCTATTGAGGATTCCCTGCCTTCTGTAACTATACTTACTGGTGATATAAGATCTGGAGGGATCTCTATTGGGGATAATGGAATTCCCTGTCTTCTGTAACTATACTTACTGCTGATATAAGATCTGGAGGGATCTCTATTGGGGATTCCCTGCCTTCTGTTACTATACTTACTGCTGATATAAGATTTGGAGCGATCTCTATTGGGGATTCCCTGCCTTCCGTAACTATACTTACTGGTGATATAAGATCTGGAGGGATCTCTTTTGGGGATTCCTTGCCTTCTGTATCTAATACTTACTGGTGATATAAGATTTGGAGGGATCTCTATTGGGGATTCCCTGCCTTCTGTTACTATACTTACTGCTGATATAAGATTTGGAGCGATCTCTATTGGGGATTCCCTGCCTTCCGTAACTATACTTACTGGTGATATAAGATCTGGAGGGATCTCTTTTGGGGATTCCTTGCCTTCTGTATCTAATACTTACTGGTGATATAAGATTTGGAGGGATCTCTATTGGGGATTCCCTGCCTTCTGTAACTATACTTACTGGTGATATAAGATCAGGAGGGAACTCTATTGGGGATTCTCTGCCTTCTGTAACTATACTTACTGCTGATATAAGATTTGGAGGGATCTCTATTGGGGATTCTGTGCCTTCTGTAACTATACTTACCGCTGATATAAGATCTGGAGGGATCTCTATTGGGGATAATGGAATTCCCTGCCTTCTGTAACTATACTTACTGCTGATATAAGATCTGGAGGAATCTCTATTGGGGATAATGGAATTCCCTGTCTTCTGTAACTATACTTACTGCTGATATAAGATCTGGAGGGATCTCTATTGGGGATTCCCTGCCTTCTGTTACTATACTTACTGCTGATATAAGATCTGGAGCGATCTCTATTGCTGATTCCCTGCCTTCTGTAACTATACTTACTGGTGATATAAGATCAGGAGGGATCTCTGTTAGGGATTCCCTGCCTTCTGTATCTAATACTTACTGGTGATATAAGATCAGGAGGGATCTCTGTTGGGGATTCCCTGCCTTCTGTATCTATACTTACTGCTGATATAAGATCTGGAGGGATCTCTATTAGGGATTCCCTGCCTTCTGTAACTATACTTACTGCTGATATAAGATTTGGAGGGATCTCTATTGGGGATAATGGGATTCCCTGCCTTCTGTAACTATACTTACTGTTGATATAAGATCTGTAGGGATCTCTATTTGGGGTCCCTGCCTTCTGTATCTATACTTACTGGTGATATAAGATCTGGAGGGATCTCTATTGGGGATTCCCTGCCTTCTGTAACTATACTTACTGCTGATATAAGATCTGGAGGGATCTCTATTGGGGATAATGGGATTCCCTGCCTTCTGTATCTATACTTACTGCTGATATAAGATCTGAAGGGATCTCTTTTTCGGATCCCTGCCTTTTGTATCTATACTTACTGCTGATATAAGATTTGGAGGGATCTCTATTGGGGATTCAGTGTTCTCCCCAGGCCCTTAAAGGACCGCGGGCCTGCGATGTATATTTTTTACCGTGGTGGTATCGTTCTTACCGCGATGTATAATTTTTTTCCGTGGTGCGAAAATTTTCAGTTAAAAAATCGTAAATCGGTAAAGTTTTAAACGACTTGTTAAATCTTCTCCGTGCGGTATAAAATTTCAGGTGAAATTTGACTAGTTCAAACCAGTTCAAACCAGTTCAACTTCAGTTGTAAAGATTGTCTACAACACGTGATCAATTTACCTTACGAGGTTAACCTTGTTGATTGGATTTAATCGATGTAATTAACACTTGTTACATGATTCTTTTGTCTTTTAATTAAGAGATCCTAACTATATGATCACAGAAAACTATTTTAGGGCTTCACTCACCACCCAAGCACTGACCTGTGACAAGTCAGCAAATACTTTGTAGGCTTTGTACACAAACACTTAAACAGTGTCGACCGATAGTTGACAAATATACATTTCTCAATTCTTATATCATAGTATTATATGTCTCTGTTTTAACCATGGCTCCCCCAAGGGTGACTGGGGAATAGAAGTATGGTCACCATTGGTCTTCCTCCGACCGGCAGTAAAACCCTTGCTAAAGTGGGGCGTCCGTTTGGCTGTGCGGGATGTACAAATTTTGCAGCCACGTCCGGTCAGAATGGGGACGTTAAATCCGATGCCTCGTGTACAGAGAGTGCCACGCTCTTTGCACGTTAAGAACCCTTGCAACAACTCTTTGAGGGGTCCGTAGGTGACCTGTTCCAAGGCTAAATTTCTGTCCCTATCCAATATACCCTCATTACCCGTGGCAGTCTAAATTTCTCCGACCATAATCCCGGAAGCCCCTATTACAGAACCTACCTATTGTGTTTATTGTTAATTTGTTCTCGTCCTGAATATGCATGAAATATTTGCCACTGGACGTTAAGCAACCAACAATCAATCAATCATTTAACCATGGCCAAAATTATCTTTAATTATGACATAGTTATTGCATGATCGTCGGGTTTCAAACTATAGTATCTGTCAAGTAAGGGAGCTACCATTTGATTTTTATAGGAGGGCTAGGATGAAAAATTGTGTCCTGCCTATTTATTTTTCCCTCTATTCGGTCCTGCCTTTTTATTTTTCACTCTATTTGGTCCTGCCTTTTTTTTTTTAGTTTATCCTGACTTTTTATTTACATAAATTGTCATCCTGCCTTTTTTTTTTACTCAAAACTCCTGTCCTGCCTATTTTTTTCAAATTTCATCCTAGCCCCCACCCCCACTTCCAAATGTCAATTCAAAGGAGACGGATAGGTTCACGGATAAATTAAATGCATGGCTGTTCCTTCAAACTGGGATATCCATAATTAATGAATTCAATAACAGACGTTGCTAAATCTATATCTACTTCCTGTCATGACTTTGTTGTTGACATTGAATATGGTTTATACACCTAGACATAAGAGAAATTTATAGATTTAGGAATTCTTTTAAATGTATCATGAAAAAAAAACAAAAATTTAGATTTCAGTGCAGTATTAAGTCTGTATCTATGTTTGATTACGTGTATCTCCAAAGACAAGAACATGAAGAAAGGTTAATATTTACATGAAATCTATGGCAAATTGTTTTAAAATTTATGAAAAATTTCTTTTTATTAAAATTTAAGATAGAAACTGGTTCAAATAATAAATCAATATTTGTGCTTCTTAATTTTATATCTCCTTATGACAGGAATCCTTTCACATCCAACAACTTTCCTTCTAGAAACTAGAAAATTTTAAATTGAACATTTTGTTCTCTTTTGAATGATATTTTATTTTTATTGATTATGGATTTTATAAAGATTTAATTACTTTAAATTTATGATGAATATTTTGTAATGAATCATGTTTTATTTATTTTTAAAAATATTAAAGTATACAAACTATTTATTGATTTACTTTTTTACAAATAATTTTCTGACTCAATGTCTACATAACACAGTACCACAGTATTAAAACAAAACAAGAGACATAAAAACTACAGTAACTAGAAATTTAGCTAAGCAACGCGACGCGACTGATTGTATGAATCATTTCACCAAGCTGTCCACACGCGTTACCCTGGTGCTATCCAAAAATCCTGGGGAGAACACTGGGGTTCCCTGCCTTCTGTAACTATACTTACTGTTGATATAAGATTTGGAGGGATCTCTATTGGGGATTCCCTGCCTTCTGTAACTATACTTACTGCTGATATAAGATCAGGAGGGATCTCTATTGGGGATTCCTTGCCTTCTGTATCTATACTCATTGTTAACAACTGATCAATTGTTGAATCTACAGCACCATCATTTGCCCTTAGTACTGCCTCAATAATCTCACAGTCCATTGTCGGGAACATTGTTTTGAAATCAGCCATTGCCTGATCAAAGTCCAACTGTTTGGTTGGTCGTGATTTTGTTTTACTTTTTTCTGTGTTGCTATGAGTGCGATGATGATGGTGATGGGGTCTATGACCGTCTACAGTAGTAACTGCTGTTTCTGTCATGTTGTTTGGTATAAATTCATTATCCGGTGGAGATGGTTGATTCCTGCGGCTGCTACGTCTACTACTCGGCTTGTGTTGCTGAGCGTCTGCTGTTGCCATCTGGAGTCAGTTTATTCCTCTCCCTTTCTTTATCATATCATTACCTTAAGAAACCTACAAAAGTAAAAGAAAGAATCTAAAAATCTTAAGGAATACATATATTTAATCACACAACGAAAAATAATCTGTACCATAAATTGATCACACAATTAAATAGGAATCCATACCATAATATTAACACATAACCAAAACGGAATATGTATCATAATTAATCAAATAATCAAAAAGGGAATATGTTCCATACATGTGTACTTAAATCACATGACCCAAAAGGAATATGTACCATACATGTGTACTGAATGACATGACCCAAAAGGAATATGTACTATACATGTGTACTGAATCACATGATCCAAAAGGAATATGTACCATACATGTGTACTTAAATCACATGATGCAAAGGGAATATGTACCATACATGTGTACTGAATCACATGATCCAAAAGGAATATGTACCATACATGTGTACTGAATCACATGATCCAAAAGGAATATGTACCATACATGTGTACTTAAATCACATGACCCAAAAGGAATATGTACCATACATGTGTACTTAAATCACATGACCCAAAAGGAATATGTACCATACATGTGTACTGAATCACATGATCCAAAAGGAATATGTACCATACATGTGTACTGAATCACATGATCCTAAGGAATATGTACCATACAGGTGTACTGAATCACATGATCCAAAATGAATATGTACCATACATCTGTACTGAATCACATGATCCTAAGGAATATGTACCATATATGTGTACTGAATCACATAATCCAAAAGGAATATGTACCACACATGTGTACTGAATCACATGATCCAAAAGGAATATGTACATGTACCATACATGTGTACTTAATCACATGATCAAAAAGATCACCCTTCAATAAACTTCCAACTTCCTCAGTGAGATTTAATAATGCATACAGCATATATGTAAATGTAATGTATTTCAGTAGATATTATAGATTACATTTTCATTTAATTTATTATAATATTATTTTTGAATGATTGATTTTTGCTTACTTTCATTCATCATGACAAGCAAATATTACCTTAAGTTTTATCATGGCATAGTTTATCATTAATAAGTTCATGTTAATTGTTTGATTCTAAATTTTTTTTGAAAAAAATGTTTCAGACATGTCAGAAGAGAAGTTGAAAAACTGTTTGTATATATAATGAAAATAAGAGAAATAAAATAAAATATTGATTAAAAAATAATCTTATTCCTGTATGTTATTTTTTGAATAAAGTGGAAAAATTTGTTATCCCTAGAAAAAGTAATCAAGACAAATGGTTGGTGCCTTACTTATTTATCTTCCATAACCTTATTTCCAAATGAGCTTTGTCTCTACCAAATAACAGTGATAAAACTTACAATACTACATGTAACTCCAAAATCCTACAAGTACTTATATTGACAATGAACATAGAACATTGACCTTTACATCAAGGAAATGTTTCATTCAGTAGGTATACTATGTACATTTGTATGAGGGTAGGTATGGCCTTTATAGACAGGTATTACTTTTCTCTACCTGTAGGGTCAAATGAGACTACAAATTTTGTCACCATTGTCAAATTATATTTTTCAGCTACTGTTTGTGTCTCATGGAGAAAATGCTTATTGTTAATGTTATTTTAATAAAAAAGTTAACTGTAATTGTCATGTAGGGTACCCCATTTCTACCCTCAGATATATGAATGGAAAGATTCATGAATCATAAAATTTTCTTCCTGTCAAAATATTTAAATCTAGGATGGAAGGAAGATATTTAAGTGTCACAACTACTTTTTACCATTGATTACAATGATGACTGCACTTGTTGTTCCTAAGTACTTCATATTAGTCTAATTTCATTGGTTTTATTTTTGTATAATTCCAATGTTGTATAATTCCAATGTTGTATAATTCCAATGTTGTATAATAAGTTTTTTCCATTGGTGAATGTCAAGGAAACCAAAATGTTTGTAAATGTTTTAACTGGTTTAGTTGAATTCCTAGATAGGCTTAATGGATCTTTAAGTGCTGATTGATTTATTGATCAGGACATTATTTTAGTGCATTTTTAGTGAATTTTTAGTATAACTAAATGTTACTTATCCAGCTACAATGTAGGTTATTGATGTTAAAACTAGGTCTTTCACTAAAAAAGTTATCTAACCGCTACTCTCATAAAGGGTGAAGGCTGAGACCTCAAAAATTGTTATTTATTACTGTTATCGTCCTTTGATTTTCGTTGTCTTAAAATAGAGTCCCTAGTGTGGACAGTGTATAACTTGCACACAGTTTGATCATACACCTTCCAAATTTATTTCTTTATATTTTATGCATATAATAGTAAGTAGGGAGATGAACTTACATGTGTAAACAATTTGGAGCAAGTTTTACATGTAGGTAAAGTAGTGATCTGGTCCAGTTTGAAAAGGTCAAAAATTAGTATGTCTAGATCTGAAGCTGTAAAACTGTATTATACACCCCCTCTACATAAAATGTCCTTAATTTAAGTGACAATCTATAGACTTTTCTATAATTTGTCCCAATATTAATACACTACACTGTAAAAATATTTTTTTTGATAAACCAGGTGTGATTTTTTTAAATTTGTGTTTTCTGTATTAAATAAATGCACTACGATATAACTGACCAGTGTTTGTTATATGTCTGTTTTGCTTTACTCACATCATTCTGTCGGGCTGTTCAATATAGTTTTTATAAGAATTCTTTGACTGCTTTATAAATTGTTCATTTCGGGGCCTTTTATAGCTGACTGTGGTGTGGGCTTTGCTCATTGCTGAAGGCTGTACGGTGACCTATAGTTGTTAATTTCTGTGTCATTTGGTCTCTTGTGGAGAGTTGTCTCACTTGCAAACATACCACATCTTCTTATTTTTACCGTTACAGGTTTTTCTTTGAGTGTTGTACGTGAGAAAATATACATATTAGAATTAATTTATTTTTTCATCATTAACAAAAATAAAATGTTTAATGCATAAAAGTCTTATAATTATATTTCTTGTGTATGTCATTAACAGAGTCATTTCATACAGTACGAAAATAATCAACCCAACTGAATTACAAGTGTAGACCATCAAAAGGTAATTTCCTGGTATTCTAAAGTTAAATAGCAGGTATATTGTTTTGAAATACATGCAGAAAGTAATCTGTGTACAATGTTGGAATTCCAAATGATCTGTTGATAATTGACACTTCGAGAGAGCGTGATTTTCTTTTTACATCAATTGCCTGTTTTGGCATATTGATGAGGCTTAAAATAGCACATTTGAACAACTTTCAAATAAACTTTTATAAATTTACAAATTCCTGTTAATCATCATGATCATAGCTCATTACCATGATTATTTTTAATGTAACATTCTAGTGATCACTGGTTATAAATAGATATTGTCATAATTGATAATTACGATTTCACACTATCACCATTGTTTATCTGTTTATCTGTATTCATGGTATTTGAGATTATCAACACGTGCTAGCATACAAAAAATTTATCTGTAAATACCCTGATATCTATTATCGTTACAGTTGAGAAATGAAAATTTTTGAAATTGGAAGTAAAAAAATCGCAATTTCAACATTGACGAAGCCCAGCCCCTGAGGCACAATTTAAATACACTTTTATTTTTAAAAGACACTGAGTAATTTTTTTATGTTTTTTAAAGGAAAAACATAAAGAAAAACATATAAATGAGTTCAAAATACAAAATCAGGTTCACTCTAAATTTTTATTCCTTTAAAAGCTCTCATGATGAAAGAAAAGAGCCTTTACACATGCTCCACAATGAACATGATTACATGTAAACATCAAAATCAGGTACAGATCCAGAATTTTGAAAATGGGGTGGAGGGTGTCCCTGACAAGCCAAAGTTCGAAATGATACTAGAGCATCCCCCCCCCAAATCTGCCTCTGAAAATGATGAAAAACATGTACATGTATCAGTCTTCATGATAAACTTTTGAATCTACAGGCCAAAAGCCGAATTTTACAAAATTTTTAGTTAAGATTCTATCATGTCTATTGACCTGTAGACAATGGTAGAGATGATTTTTACAGGCCCGACCACATTTTTACAAGCCTGGGCTGGTGGGCCTGTGTTTGATAGCTATAGCTCAGACTGATGTATGTATTAAATTTTTCGAAGCATAGCACCAAAATTATTAATAGTGTATTTCTATGCTCACTGACTGGCATGACTGGAAGGATGCTGTGTATAAATTTAAAATGTAATCAATTTGACCTTTATAAATGTGGAAAATAATTTAAACACAATTAAATTGAAAAATTAAATTGTGTTACACATAAAAATAAGAGACAATAACCTACCTCGTACATGTATCTGCATATATATTTCATTATTTGTAAATAAAACTGACATTTACAAACGTTGAATAATTCATTCATACTTTAAAATGTGGCAATTCTTACAGCATTGATTTAAACAGTGATATAAAAGAAGGAATTAACTATTATACCGAAAATGTAACACATAACAAACATCAAAGAAATATTTCGAAAGTGTGTCAAGATGAAGGATGGGCTTTTCCAATTATACTTCTGTATAAAATTAACCTAAATTATCCTCAGTTTTTATCTTACTTTGAGTTCACATCTTATTCCCAAATAATGTTGAAATAGTCATTTTTTAATCGTCTGTAGCAATAGCAAGCTTTTAAGTATTTTTTCAACCACCTGCTGCGGTCAAGCAACCGGAAGTCCACTTGTAAACACAAGATTGTACTGGCTCACCTAAGTGTTTAATGCAGTGCAATTTCACTATAAATCACATGGTGTTCATACATACATTGATTCAATGTTTTCATCATGGCTGGGTCAAGAATTGATAAATTTTCAAATATATTTGCAAGGTTCTCTATTTATTATATACTGACAGTTCTCATATGACTACAAAGATGATGAAAAAGACTTGAATAAATATTTTTTTTTTGCCAATAGCAGGGTGTCGAATGATGATGAGCAGAATAATCACAAATGTGACAATCATGATTATCAAAGATGATAAAATAATTTTTTAGTTTTACAGAATAGAATATCACTATATAGAGAGAAATAATAAAAACTCCTTACTTTTGTAATTGCATCTTGACCCTCGTTATTTAGAAATATTATACATGTTCTTTTGTATATGTGTTGAACTACTACTACCAGTGACTAGGGCAACGTTTAACCCTCTGAGTCCCAAGCGGACATATATGTCCTCCACCGGCCGAGTCCCAAGAGGACATATATGTCCATTTCACCTTGTTAAGAAATATAATCGAGTAGAACTCTGTAAATAACCGACAGAACTTATAGGTGTGTACTCATTTTAAAACCTTGTTCTCCATAAACATTTTACACATATTTTCATGCAGATCTATCCGGCGATCATCAAAAGACCATCAATATTTTGAAAAATATTGTTACATTTCTCCATTTAACTTTCATTTTCTATATGACCTGTATCGGATTTTACTTCTTATAATCTGTGAAGTAATTTATTCTCGGCGGGATTTTGATTTTATTAACAACAGATTCGATATTTGCATTGAGTATTTTTGGGATATAATAAGAATATTGACAAGTTTTGTACTAAGGGTTTGGCGTTCGTGGCGTCAATGAAATTCATCTAAATGACGTCAGATATTACTTAGTAAATTACTATCGGGCACTCACCGTCGTCTTCATTTAGTTGAATGATGGCTGCGAAATGCTTATTGAGAATAAATTAATACAGCTTTTTAATAAATATAACCAACGCAATTTTAAGAGACATATTAAGTATTTATTCTTGGCATGAATAAGCTTGACAAAAAACATGGTTTTTGAATACTTCTATGTCATTTGGGCTCTGGTGGAGGGTTGTTTCATTGACAATCATACCACTTCTTCTTATTTTCTATATTTTGAATAATCTTAAATTCGAATCTTAAACATCACAGAGACTCCTTAACATATATTATATATTTTAATTTGTAAAGCTGGTTCTAAAGAGGTTTTGTTGTTAAAATATACCAAGATTTCCATTTCGAATTTAAAAAGTGAGACCACTCAAAAAACAATATTATCAACTAAAATTCAATGTCATGACATCTTTAGAACTTCTAAAAATATATATACGTGTAGGCCAAAATATAGATATTTAAGTCATAAGTGACTCTTTTTTTGTTCTTTTTTAGACAAAAAATTAGCACATCAGAATAAAAACTCACCGTAGAATTCAGAAGTTTTTTTTTTCTATCAGAAAAGGCTGAATTATGAAAAAGTAAAAAAAACAAAAACAGTTTGAATCAAAGTTCAAATATAAATAACAAATGAATTACCAAAATATGATATACTAGTAGTGTGCATCTCTATGATCTGAGTAAATAATTTAATAAAAAAAAATACTAGTAACTTATCAGCACAGTTTGCATATTTATGTATAATAGTGCATTTTATGTTTTGAATTTGATTTGCTTTTGTTATTTTTTTTCTTTTAATGCTCTTCAATTTCGTTACTATTTTGGTTTCTAAATTTTCATTCTAGAGAGACAAACGGGCGTTTTTAGACTTTTAAATTATGATAAAATTAGAAGAAGTGGTATAATTACCAACGGGACAACTCTCCACCAGAGACCAAATGGCGTAGAAGTTAGCAACTATAGGTCATCGACGGCCTTCAACATGATATATTTTTGTACAATAACCAAACATCATGACGATATATCAAACTCTAAATAGCCCTAGTAAAGACAAGTTGTAAGCAACTATCACAGGAGGGAGGGGTTGGGGTGTATACATGTACTAATTCCTCGTCCTTTCTATATCTACTAGTACAATAGTAAAGCACGTTCACACTGTAACCATTGTTGACGAACATATGATTCTAAATGACCCATTTGAACGAAAGAAATTTGAAATAATAATCTGTTATAAAATATTATGTTGCAAACTAGATGTTTAACAAGCCACAATCAATCAAAATACAAAGTAAAAATTGTCTATAAATAATATCCCCCTTTCTTGTAAGATCATGAAGAAGACAACAACCTTTACTAAATGAAAAACCAATCAACTTGAAATATAGATCTCTGGTTTCGTAATGTTCATAAACAAGAGTGTTTAATTACGACAGATCTTCATTTTAACCAGACCAAGGAAAAATTATTTAGGGCATGATACATTGTATTAATACCAAAATGTCTTCTAGATGTCTATTTTGGGGTTTTGTTGTTTGCTTGCTGTCTCATTGGTGTATACCCCTGCATATCCTTTTATTCATAACTGTTCCGTATTGAAGACACACCCCTAAACTGTTCTGACACACCTTAAACTTAACTTCCCAAAAACATAGTAAAGTGAGTTTATGATTTAGTAACTTTTACAAACACGCACAATAAAACAAATGCAATAGTATTTCAAGGGTTTAATTAGATGACTTTAATTTTATCTCTTTCGTCTAAATTAGGGAAGGCCTTAAAAATTACAAAATGGAGATCTTCGAGTAAATGTATAATGCCAGTGGTTCCTTTATTTGCTGTAGACTTTTTTTTCTTTGCTATTCAATGATTATAATCTTCCATTCTTACATCCCAACTTTGTCTAAATTACAGTGTCCATTTCATAATAACCGAAAAGAACTCGTCTTTTAAAGTTGGCAAAACGTAATTCCACGTTGAGGCTATAACAAAAAAAAATTCTAGATTCTCGTCCGCATCTGATATTTGGCTATATCTTTCTTTTGCTAAACGTTTTCACCCCAAAAAATGATGAAAATTTAAATTGAAATTGAAAAAAATCATTTTGTAGGGCATGGTTCTTTGAAATATTTAGATACAGTTAAATAGTTTTAAAGTATCACCTATCGCATAAATAATCCTATGTCGTGCTCTTTTAAGATGGAGCATAAAGATGTATGCTTTAGGTAAATATATGTATTTCAATAAATTCTGGGTATTTCTTTTAGTAGACTGTTTTATTTTTCCCGCCTTGGTGAACGGGACGTTTGCTCCGCTTATTATTTTCCACTGACGACCTGCGCCCAGAAAATGTTCTCCCGCTGTCGACTGACAAGCGGATGAAATCTCAAGTAATAGCAAAGATAGAATAATTGAACTTTATTGAAAAATGAATACCCCAATGGGATTGATGGCATACGTGAAACGTGAACACATTACATAATACATCACAAAAATGATAAAAAAAAAACCCCAAAGAAATGAATTATTGTGCGGCCAATTTATTAATTCACGGCATATTGTTCTGTTGCATATATAATGATTTTGATACGATGTTCCATTTATGAAGAGATATTGTTGACTTCGGCACTATTTATGAAAGTAGTATTCAAGACATCGACACAATACTTCCGAGTTTTTCAAACAAAATTTAAAGAGTAAATATTTTTTTTGGCATATTGTTTCCAAAATAAAACCTTCTTTAAGTTGAATATTTCAGCAAATATCAAATATATTTCAAAAAATGAAACGCTGATAGGATGGCATAAGAACTTTTGCAATCAATAACACTTCACACTATGCAAATCGATTAAACTATAAGCGTTTTCAAGCTGTTGACTGTACAACATTAACTAATGGTATTTTCAAGTACCTGCAAGCTACTTTATTTCGACGTCTTACACATAAACGTCCACGAATAACACTCTTTTGATGACGTCATATGCTTTAACGGTACATTTTGAAAATAAAATAACAATGTTTTATAATGTCAACTATGTAAACTTAATGTTTACAAAGTCAAATACACCAGTAAAGGTATACTAGGTCAGGAATGTGTATTCAAAATATGGAAAATGTGCATTTTACCTCGAAAAATAGGGTTTTCCATGTATGAAAATGATAATTATTTGGGACTGAGAGAGTTAACCATTGTTAATGACCTTAATACAAAAGTCGCTTTGGAACCGTTTCTGCCATACAGGTGCCTTGGTTGTCTCAGACCCACATCAAATGTGACATAGGTCGACTAAATACTTGTTTCTTTTAAAAAAACAGGAACAATCATATAAAATGCAGATGAGCTCTCCTTGCGCTTTATTAAACCACCCTAACAATTAATTAAATAATTGAATAAGAAATAACGAACCAGATTTGTGTCTTAGTTATAAATTGAAATGTTTCAGTGATTTAAGCAATTAACCAGTTGACATGTTATTCATATATTTGTTTATTGTCCTTTTGAGGTTTTCCTATATTCAGACTCTGACCAGAGGAGGGGCGACAGCCTTAGGTGCTGTGTGCAAATTTTAGTAGGTCACATGGTACGATTTAAGCGTCCCTCGACAAAAAAACTTTTGAATCTGGTAAAGATTGATTTGTTCATGTTTTTTATATCAAATATACTCTCTTGCACTCGCAGAAAATATAAAAAGTTTTGAAATAAAAAGATTAATCAATGATAGAAGATCACTTTGTATGAAATATTTTCTTTATGTTTTTTTATCTTTAAAGTAAATTCTATCAATAAAGAAATGCACTGTAATGGCGGGAAATTTTATTCGATATCTGCGAAATCACAAGGCACAGATTTTTGTTAATTTTACAAATGTCAGCACGTGAAAATCATTCAAATTTATGTCAATCAAAGAACACTATTCGAACATTCTAAATCTTAAGTCTCCAGCCGTTGCTTCGTAAGAAGTCGCTAAAATATGATTTCCAGTAAGTAAAATATCAAAAATATTTGTCAAATCCGCGAGTTATGTTATTTTAGGCATATAAAGTTAAAACTCTTATGTATTTTAATTATTTTTAAAACAAAATGAAAATTTTGTCTTACGAATAACCATCATGAAAAAATATAGTTTTTTTCATAATTGAATCGTGCATTATTTGTGTATTGGATTGCTTAATTGCCTTCTCTCTAATGTTATCTCTGTTTTGTTTACTGACAAATGACGAAATAATGCAATATTTAAAATTTAGTATTTTACAAAACTTTGTCCCGATTAAAAACTTTAAACCGACTGAATAAATTGAGAATCCAGTGATTATCGATGTCGAAATTAGCCCTTGGTAATAAACAGTCAGTTTGGGTATAAATATGTTTATTGCCAAGAAATAACTAACAAATTTGTTTATTATGTATGTAAAAACTATATGTATATTGCTTGATCAGCCCTTCTGTATATTACTATTTTTTTTTAATTGATTCAACAAATTTCGCTTGTCCAGGTGTCATTAAAGGTGATGTCCACACCACGAGTAGTTTGGTATAAATGACACAATACCACCGCGACCGATCCATAATATAAGACAAATCTGCGTGCGTGTGCAGAGTGTCGTCCCTCCTCTAGACTCTGACAGAGCAAATTGTTTTATGATTTTAATTTTATAAATACATATATAACATGTATAAGCATTAGGAGAAAATAAAAGTTACAGTTATGTTAAAAAATACGCATGATGTATTTTTAAAATATTCAACATTTTCAATACTTTTAAACTGTTGAAATATAACCATATTTTTTAAATTATATAAATCAACCTGATGCTGACTTACTTATCTGTTAATTCAGAAATTATTGCATGCATTTATTATTGCGAATATTTGAAGAATGGACAAAAAAGCAAGATTGATGATTGTGATTTTAGGAAAATCTGCATACAGATGTAAGAATGCCAGTTCTTAACGTTGTGGTACTTACCCAGTCGCATTATTTGCATTAATTTTATAAAAACCTCGCAATAATATCTAAATTTACAGTTTACTTTTGACCTAATCGTATACACTGATGACCTAATCTAATACATCTTTAACCTCATCTTATACAACTTTGACCTCATGTTGCTCCTACCTGATTATATAGGCAAAGATACCAAAGGGATATTCAAACTCATAAGTCGAAAACAAACTGACAATGCAAATGTAAAAAATGAAAAGTGACTAAAAGACAAACAACAGTACACAACATACAACATAGAAAACAGAAGACTTAGCAACATAAACTAAACCAGGAGGTGACCTCAGGTGCTTGGGAGGGGTAAGCAGATGCTGCTCCACTAGTGGCTCCGGTCAAAAGTACATACCCAGTAACAAGTAATTAGTTCTGCCTACCCTAACACACCTTTGACCTCCTTTTACTCCTACTTGATTATAGTAATTAGTTCTGTCCCAATGTAATACACTTTTGTACTTTTTATCTAAGCCAATGAATTTTCGTTTTGTGAGATTATGTCTTAAACATGTTAAATGGAATACTTTGAATATTTTGCATTAAAACAGAAAAAATATTATAAAGTTATCCAATCATTTAGATATTTTATCTATATGTAAAACATTATTAAGTTGTCCCTTTTCAGACAAGCAATCACAGTTACATGCCCTTCATCTTAAAACAGTCCCAATGTATATAGAGCTATACTAAACTTATCCTAGTGTTCAAACTACTTGCCCTAAGCCATACCTAACATAATAACAAGTACCCTTAAAACCTAGCCGAAAAACTAAAAACAACATCCTAGCCTGACCCTCATTTTTAAGGAACCCTATCCCTAAAGTACAGCCCTTAAACATGTTACAGCCCTTAAACATGTTAAAACCTAGCCGAAAAACTGAAAACAACATCCTAGCATGACCCTCATTTTTATTGAACCCTATCCCTAAAGTACAGCCCTTAAACATGTTAAAACCTAGCTGAAAAACTAAAAACAACATCCTAGCCTGACCCTCATTTTAAATGAACCCTATCCCTAATGTAAAGGGACAGCTAAAATAAAAGAAGGCTGTACTATAGGTAACCTAGTTTTATTACTATTTACAGAGTGGAAGGAATGATACGATCGGGAGCTTTGAAATATGAAGACAAACCAATCTGGTTTAATGTATACAAGGCATTTCCACCAAAAGTAAATCCAACTTATACAAGGAAACCATCAGAAAATCAACAAGTAGTTAATATACTCTACCCAGAAGATCTAGTCAGAGCGTAAGTTACTTATACAGATGGTAATAATATACTTATCTAAAGCATTAATAAATAAATTTGGTGTATTTACTGTCTTCTGATTGGTTAAAAGTATTACTTTTATTTTCAATGTTGTCAATTTTTATGGCGACACTCCCACTCTGACATTGTGTATTCATACGCCAACATGTGTGTACGTTGTTATTGTTAATATAAATAATATAAAAAGTTCTTTGAGCCTTATTTTTGATAGAAATTTATTTATAATGAATGGCAATAATTTATTTTGAATTTATTGAACCATAAAATTAATTTTTGACTCTTCACATTTTACATAATCCGCTTCGCGGATTATTCAATGTGAAGAGTCAAAAATTAATTTTATGGTTCAATAAATTCAAAATAAATAATAGCCATTCATTAAATAACATTAAAGGTACTGCACATTTCAACACCCAATGTCTCTTCAGTGATTCTCAAGGTCAAAAAATTTGAAAGTCCAAAACTTAATGCAAAGAGGTGATCAAACCAAAAACCGAAAAAGCCTAACCGGGAAATGGAATCAGAGCTTTGAGTGATATTTACCAAAGTAACAAGACAGAATGTTTATATTGGAAGATCTAGTCATAAGTTCTCAGTATCCCAATACATGTATAAAAAGGTACATACTAATTATAATAATTATTGGATGACATGGCAGACCACACCATCCACCAACACCCAATCTCTCTAAAACATAGACGGACAAACAACACAGAAAACTTGGCTGCCATTGATGGTAATTTTTCAAGCTTTACCTCTGAAACTACAAAATCACATCTGTAATGATGAACCTATACATGGGTTAACCACAAGTATGCAACAAGTTTCCATTGAAAATTATGGGAAATCACATTTAAATTTTTTTTTTCAAAATTAAATTTGCTGGCAATATATTGAAAATCAGTTGCTAAAAATATTTTGTTTTTACACATCAGAGGAAAAACATGCTGCCATCAAAATAGAAATTAGTCTCTTTTCATTATTCATTTAGCTTTTATATAAACTATGATTTGTGTCTAATTGAAGGAAAATTACTTCTGAAGTTCTGAAGAAAAAAATACAGTGTGTCACCCTCACTTACACATCATTATGACTGTTTAAAAATTTCGATCACAGGACTGGAAGTATCTTCTATGATTTTCTATTATTTTGGATGAATATTAGTAGTTTTATTTTTCAGGAAATATTATGCAGTATATGGCAGTAAAAAATCACAAGAATGATGAATATAAGTAGTTTCATTTTTCAGGAAATATTATGCTGTATATGGCAGTAAAAATCACAAGAAGTAGTAGACTTAACAGAAAAGGAAACACCAACCCAGTGTCAAAGGTCAGTTCATTGTATACTTCAGTAGGGATCATCTGAAAATCTCATGGAGTAATCAAATCTCAAGAAGTAAATAAGTCTCAAAAAGTAATCAAATCTCATGAAGTAATCAAATCTCAAAAAGTAATCAATTTTATGAAGTAATCAAATCTCAAGAAGTAATCAAATCTCATGAAGTAATCAAATCTCAAGAAGTAAATAAATCTCAAAAAGTAATCAAATCTCAAGAAGTAAATAAATCTCATGAAATAATCAAATCTCACGAAGTTATCAAATTCCAAGAAGTAAATAAATCTCAAGAAGTAATCAAATCTCAGGAAGTAATCACTCATGAAGTAAACAAATCTCAAGAAGTAATCAAATCTCATGAAGTAATCAAATCTTATGAAGTAATCAAATCTCAAGAAGTAATCATTCATGAAGTAAACAAATCTCAAGAAGTAATCAAATCTCATGAAGTAATCAAATCTCAAGAAGTAATCAAATCTCAAAAAGTAAATAAATCTCAAAAAGTAATCAAATCTTAAGAAGTATATAAATCTCAAGAAGTAATCAAATCTTAAGAAGTAAATAAATTTCAAGAAGTAATCAAATCTCAAGAAGTTATCAAATTGATACCTCTGTGTTATTCATGTCATAAATTCATCAGGTAGGTACTGTAAATTCAGAAATTATTGTGAGGTTTTTATTAATGTGAATAATGAGATTAGGTGAGGATCACAATAATAAGAACTGGCATTCTGATATATGGTACATATATCTGTATTCAGATTATCCTAAAATCGCAAAAATTAATCTCACATTTCTGTCCATTCTTCAAAAATTGCAATAATAAATGCACGCAATAATTTCTGAATTTACAATTTAATAGTTTTAAACATCAGTGAAAAAAGTGGGAAAAAATACAAAGGAGGAAATAAAAAAGCCATAAGTCAACCAAAAATAACAGACAATACCATGGCCAAGTGAAAACAGGCAGACACCATTCTACAAAACACTATACAGAAAACAGGCAGACACCATTCCACAAAACACTATACAGAAAACAGGCAGACACCATTCCACAAAACACTATACAGAAAACAGGCAGACACCATTCCACAAAACACTATACAGAAAACAGGCAGACACCATTCCACAAAACACTATACAGAAAACAGGCAGACACCATTCCACAAAACACAATACAGAAAACAGGCAGACACCATTCTACAAAACACTATACAGAAAACAGGCAGACACCATTCCACAAAACACAAGACAGAAAACAGGCAGACACCATTCCACAAAACACTAGACAGAAAACAGGCAGACACCATTCCACAAAACACTAGACAGAAAACAGGCAGACACCATTCCACAAAACACTATACAGAAAACAGGCAGACACCATTCCACAAAACACTATACAGAAAACAGGCAGACACCATTCCACAAAACACTATACAGAAAACAGGCAGACACCATTCCACAAAACACTATACAGAAAACTTAAAGATTGAACAACATGAACCCTACCAAACATTGTGAACTTTCTGATTGGTCAGCAGCTCATTGTCTCTGAATCAAAAATACTATTTACTAACAAGTGGAAAAAATATTTACTGATCAATGGTCGATGTGTTAAATGAGTTTGATATCTTTGTTATTCTAGAATTTACTTTTTTCTTTCAGATTTGTAGATAAGTATTTTGAATTAAAAAAATCTGGAAGAGTAAGTGATGATGATTTATTTAGACAAGCAGCTAGTTTCATGAGAGCCCAAGGTTTTAAACTAGAGTCAGAGGTTGAAAAGAAAGAACAGAAAGAATTAGTAAGCATACTACACTCCACCCTACTACTTATATAGTAGTAATACCACCAAATTTCCTATTAGGTTTGTTAAATTGGCACTTTTCAAAAAATTGTCCATAATTTATCTTTGTTTCAAATAAAGAAATACTTGGCATGAATAACAGTTTTATCCTGTCCAGTACTACAGTCAAAATTTCACATAACATTTCATTGCATATAAAATAATAACCATCACTGGAAGTTAACCAATCAAATTGTCACCCCTTTATTTCCTGTTTACAAGCTTTAGTAACCATGTCACCTCCAGTTTCAAAAATATTTTATAGAAACACCAAATCAAAAAAGAATGGTGCTTTGAATCACCCAATTGTATGTGTTCATGACTAAATTTTTTTTCCTGCAATGAAATGCAGGGTTAATTTCCTACAACTGTCAAATTCAAGGAAATATTTTTTTCAACCCTTTTTTGTATGAAACGGATGTGACGTACCATGTTTTGGTGGTATTACATCTATATTTCTTTTATCTTTTTTTGTAGTTTAAGTATTAGTTCTGTAGAAGTTACATTTTAATTTTTTTGTATCATTTATATAGGAATCTTTTAAATTTTTTCTTTCCTTTGAGGAATGTTGTACAAATGCAAAACAAATCACTCTGTTAATCTGTCTATTCTCCTACAATAGAAGGGGACATTATGTTTTCTGATCTGTGTGTCCATCACTCTGTTAGTCTGTCTATTCTCCTACAATAGAAGGGGACATTATGTTTTCTGATCTGTGTGTCCATCACTGTGTTAGTCTGTCTGTTCTCCTACAATAGAAGGGGGCATTATGTTTTCTGATCTGTGTGTCCATCACTCTGTTAGTCTGTCTATTCTCCTACAATAGAAGGGGACATTATGTTTTCTGATCTGTGTGTCCATCACTCTGTTAGTCTGTCTGTTCTCCTACAACAGAAGGGGACATTATGTTTTCTGATCTGTGTGTCCATCACTCTGTTAGTCTGTCTGTTCTCCTACAATAGAAGGGGGCATTATGTTTTCTGATCTGTGTGTCCATCACTCTGTTAGTCTGTCTGTTCTCCTACAATAGAAGGGGGCATTATGTTTTCTGATCTGTGTGTCCATCACTCTGTTAGTCTGTCTGTTCTCCTACAATAGAAGGGGGCATTATGTTTTCTGATCTGTGTGTCCATCACTCTGTTAGTCTGTCTGTTCTCCTACAATAGAAGGGGACATTATGTTTTCTGATCTGTGTGTCCATCACTCTGTTAGTCTGTCTATTCTCCTACAATAGAAGGGGACATTATGTTTTCTGATCTGTGTGTCCATCACTGTGTTAGTCTGTCTATTCTCCTACAATAGAAGGGGGCGTTATGTTTTCTGATCTGTGTGTCCATCACTTTGTTAGTCTGTCTGTTCTCCTACAATAGAAGGGGGCGTTATGTTTTCTGATCTGTGTGTCCATCACTTTGTTAGTCTGTCTGTTCTCCTACAATAGAAGGGGGCGTTATGTTTTCTGATCTGTGTGTCCATCACTGTGTTACTCTGTCTATTCTCCTACAATAGAAGGGGGCGTTATGTTTTCTGATCTGTGTGTCCATCACTCTGTTAGTCTGTCTGTTCTCCTACAACAGAAGGGGGCATTATGTTTTCTGATCTGTGTGTCCATCACTGTGTTAGTCTGTCTATTCTCCTACAATAGAAGGGGGCGTTATGTTTTCTGATCTGTGTGTCCATCACTGTGTTAGTCTGTCTATTCTCCTACAATAGAAGGGGGCGTTATGTTTTCTGATCTGTGTGTCCATCACTCTGTTAGTCTGTCTATTCTCCTACAATAGAAGGGGACATTATGTTTTCTGATCTGTGTGTCCACTCTGTTAGTCTGTCTATTCTCCTACAATAGAAGGGGGCATTATGTTTTCTGATCTGTGTGTCCATCACTGTGTTAGTCTGTCTATTCTCCTACAATAGAAGGGGGCATTATGTTTTCTGATCTGTGTGTCCATCTCTCTGTTAGTCTGTCTATTCTCCTACAATAGAAGGGGACATTATGTTTTCTGATCTGTGTGTCCATCACTCTGTTAGTCTGTCTGTTCTCCTACAATAGAAGGGGGCATTATGTTTTCTGATCTGTGTGTCCACTCTGTTAGTCTGTCTATTCTCCTACAACAGAAGGGGGCATTATGTTTTCTGATCTGTGTGTCCATCACTGTGTTAGTCTGTCTATTCTCCTACAATAGAAGGGGACATTATGTTTTCTGATCTGTGTGTCCATCACTCTGTTAATCTGTCTGTTCTCCTACAATAGAAGGGGACATTATGTTTTCTGATCTGTGTGTCCATCACTCTGTTAGTCTGTCTATTCTCCTACAACAGAAGGGGGCGTTATGTTTTCTGATCTGTGTGTCCATCACTCTGTTAATCTGTCTGTTCTCCTACAATAGAAGGGGACATTATGTTTTCTGATCTGTGTGTCCACTCTGTTAGTCTGTCTATTCTCCTACAATAGAAGGGGGCGTTATGTTTTCTGATCTGTGTGTCCATCTCTCTGTTAGTCTGTCTATTCTCCTACAATAGAAGGGGACATTATGTTTTCTGATCTGTGTGTCCATCACTCTGTTAGTCTGTCTATTCTCCTACAATAGAAGGGGACATTATGTTTTCTGATCTGTGTGTCCATCACTCTGTTAGTCTGTCTATTCTCCTACAACAGAAGGGGGCATTATGTTTTCTGATCTGTGTGTCCATCACTCTGTTAGTCTGTCTGTTCTCCTACAATAGAAGGGGGCGTTATGTTTTCTGATCTGTGTGTCCATCACTCTGTTAATCTGTCTGTTCTCCTACAACAGAAGGGGGCGTTATGTTTTCTGATCTGTGTGTCCATCACTCTGTTAGTCTGTCTATTCTCCTACAACAGAAGGGGGCGTTATGTTTTCTGATCTGTGTGTCCATCACTCTGTTAATCTGTCTATTCTCCTACAATAGAAGGGGACATTATGTTTTCTGATCTGTGTGTCCATCACTCTGTTAATCTGTCTATTCTCCTACAATAGAAGGGGACATTATGTTTTCTGATCTGTGTGTCCATCACTCTGTTAGTCTGTCTATTCTCCTACAATAGAAGGGGACATTATGTTTTCTGATCTGTGTGTCCATCACTCTGTTAGTCTGTCTATTCTCCTACAATAGAAGGGGACATTATGTTTTCTGATCTGTGTGTCCATCACTCTGTTAGTCTGTCTGTTCTCTTACAACAGAAGGGGACATTATGTTTTCTGATCTGTGTGTCCATCACTCTGTTAGTCTGTCTATTCTCCTACAATAGAAGGGGGCGTTATGTTTTCTGATCTGTGTGTCCATCACTCTGTTAGTCTGTCTATTCTCCTACAATAGAAGGGGACATTATGTTTTCTGATCTGTGTGTCCATCACTCTGTTAATCTGTCTGTTCTCCTACAATAGAAGGGGACATTATGTTTTCTAATCTGTGTGTCCATCACTCTGTTAGTCTGTCTATTCTCCTACAATAGAAGGGGACATTATGTTTTCTGATCTGTGTGTCCATCACTCTGTTAGTCTGTCTATTCTCCTACAATAGAAGGGGACATTATGTTTTCTGATCTGTGTGTCCATCACTGTGTTAGTCTGTCTGTTCTCCTACAATAGAAGGGGACATTATGTTTTCTGATCTGTGTGTCCATCACTCTGTTAGTCTGTCTATTCTCCTACAATAGAAGGGGGCGTTATGTTTTCTGATCTGTGCGTCCATCACTCTGTTAGTCTGTCTGTTCTCCTACAACAGAAGGGGACATTATGTTTTCTGATCTGTGTGTCCATCACTGTGTTAGTCTGTCTGTTCTCCTACAACAGAAGGGGACATTATGTTTTCTGATCTGTGTGTCCATCACTGTGTTAGTCTGTCTGTTCTCCTACAATAGAAGGGGACATTATGTTTTCTGATCTGTGTGTCCATCACTCTGTTAGTCTGTCTATTCTCCTACAACAGAAGGGGGCGTTATGTTTTCTGATCTGTGTGTCCATCACTCTGTTAGTCTGTCTATTCTCCTACAACAGAAGGGGACATTATGTTTTCTGATCTGTGTGTCCATCACTTTGTTAGTCTGTCTATTCTCCTACAACAGAAGGGGACATTATGTTTTCTGATCTGTGTGTCCATCACTTTGTTAGTCTGTCTATTCTCCTACAATAGAAGGGGACATTATGTTTTCTGATCTGTGTGTCCATCACTCTGTTAATCTGTCTATTCTCCTACAATAGAAGGGGACATTATGTTTTCTGATCTGTGCGTCCATCACTCTGTTAGTCTGTCTGTTCTCCTACAATAGAAGGGGACATTATGTTTTCTGATCTGTGTGTCCATCACTCTGTTAGTCTGTCTATTCTCCTACAATAGAAGGGGACATTATGTTTTCTGATCTGTGTGTCCATCACTCTGTTAGTCTGTCTGTTCTCCTACAATAGAAGGGGACATTATGTTTTCTGATCTGTGTGTCCATCACTCTGTTAGTCTGTCTATTCTCCTACAATAGAAGGGGACATTATGTTTTCTGATCTGTGTGTCCATCACTTTGTTAGTCTGTCTATTCTCCTACAATAGAAGGGGACATTATGTTTTCTGATCTGTGTGTCCATCTCTCTGTTAGTCTGTCTATTCTCCTACAATAGAAGGGGACATTATGTTTTCTGATCTGTGTGTCCATCTCTCTGTTAGTCTGTCTATTCTCCTACAATAGAAGGGGGCGTTATGTTTTCTGATCTGTGTGTCCATCACTCTGTTAGTCTGTCTATTCTCCTACAACAGAAGGGGGCGTTATGTTTTCTGATCTGTGTGTCCATCACTCTGTTAGTCTGTCTGTTCTCCTACAATAGAAGGGGACATTATGTTTTCTGATCTGTGTGTCCATCACTCTGTTAGTCTGTCTATTCTCCTACAATAGAAGGGGACATTATGTTTTCTGATCTGTGTGTCCATCACTCTGTTAGTCTGTCTGTTCTCTTACAATAGAAGGGGGCGTTATGTTTTCTGATCTGTGTGTCCATCACTCTGTTAGTCTGTCTATTCTCCTACAACAGAAGGGGGCGTTATGTTTTCTGATCTGTGTGTCCATCACTCTGTTAGTCTGTCTGTTCTCTTACAACAGAAGGGGGCGTTATGTTTTCTGATCTGTGTGTCCATCACTGTGTTAGTCTGTCTATTCTCCTACAATAGAAGGGGACATTATGTTTTCTGATCTGTGTGTCCATCACTCTGTTAATCTGTCTATTCTCCTACAATAGAAGGGGACATTATGTTTTCTGATCTGTGTGTCCATCACTCTGTTAGTCTGTCTATTCTCCTACAATAGAAGGGGGCGTTATGTTTTCTGATCTGTGTGTCCATCACTCTGTTAGTCTGTCTATTCTCCTACAATAGAAGGGGGCATTATGTTTTCTGATCTGTGTGTCCATCACTCTGTTAGTCTGTCTGTTCTCCTACAATAGAAGGGAACATTATGTTTTCTGATCTGTGTGTCCATCACTCTGTTAGTCTGTCTATTCTCCTACAATAGAAGGGGGCGTTATGTTTTCTGATCTGTGTGTCCATCACTCTGTTAATCTGTCTGTTCTCCTACAATAGAAGGGGGCGTTATGTTTTCTGATCTGTGTGTCCATCACTCTGTTAATCTGTCTGTTCTCTTACAATAGAAGGGGGCGTTATGTTTTCTGATCTGTGTGTCCATCACTCTGTTAGTCTGTCTATTCTCCTACAATAGAAGGGGGCGTTATGTTTTCTGATCTGTGTGTCCATCACTCTGTTAATCTGTCTGTTCTCCTACAACAGAAGGGGACATTATGTTTTCTGATCTGTGTGTCCACTCTGTTAGTCTGTCTATTCTCCTACAATAGAAGGGGGCGTTATGTTTTCTGATCTGTGTGTCCATCACTCTGTTAGTCTGTCTGTTCTCCTACAATAGAAGGGGGCGTTATGTTTTCTGATCTGTGTGTCCATCACTCTGTTAGTCTGTCTATTCTCCTACAATAGAAGGGGGCATTATGTTTTCTGATCTGTGTGTCCATCACTGTGTTAGTCTGTCTATTCTCCTACAATAGAAGGGGGCATTATGTTTTCTGATCTGTGTGTCCATCACTCTGTTAGTCTGTCTATTCTCCTACAATAGAAGGGGACATTATGTTTTCTGATCTGTGTGTCCACTCTGTTAGTCTGTCTATTCTCCTACAACAGAAGGGGGCATTATGTTTTCTGATCTGTGTGTCCATCACTCTGTTAGTCTGTCTATTCTCCTACAACAGAAGGGGACATTATGTTTTCTGATCTGTGTGTCCACTCTGTTAGTCTGTCTGTTCTCCTACAACAGAAGGGGACATTATGTTTTCTGATCTGTGTGTCCATCACTGTGTTAGTCTGTCTGTTCTCCTACAATAGAAGGGGGCGTTATGTTTTCTGATCTGTGTGTCCACTCTGTTAGTCTGTCTATTCTCCTACAATAGAAGGGGACATTATGTTTTCTGATCTGTGTGTCCATCACTTTGTTAGTCTGTCTATTCTCCTACAATAGAAGGGGACATTATGTTTTCTGATCTGTGTGTCCATCTCTCTGTTAGTCTGTCTATTCTCCTACAATAGAAGGGGACATTATGTTTTCTGATCTATGTGTCCATCACTCTGTTAGTCTGTCTATTCTCCTACAACAGAAGGGGACATTATGTTTTCTGATCTGTGTGTCCACTCTGTTAGTCTGTCTATTCTCCTACAACAGAAGGGGGCATTATGTTTTCTGATCTGTGTGTCCATCACTCTGTTAGTCTGTCTATTCTCCTACAATAGAAGGGGACATTATGTTTTCTGATCTGTGTGTCCATCTCTCTGTTAGTCTGTCTATTCTCCTACAATAGAAGGGGACATTATGTTTTCTGATCTGTGTGTCCATCACTCTGTTAGTCTGTCTGTTCTTCAAAAAATGAAAACAACACGTTATTAATTACATGCGTCCGAAGCGCTTTTCTGGATTACCTTTATCAGGAACGCTCACAGCGGAATATTTGAAAGCCAAGGTTGTATAAGAACCGAAACAATTGAAGAGCTATATAATAAAAAAGAACCTTAAGAAAATAGCCAAATCCATTTAAGGTCAACTTTGCCTGAGGGAGTTGAAACCTTAGTTTCTTTAAAATTTCAAAATTTATAAATGGACAAATTTCTTCTTTGTTTGAGAATGTGCATTTTAGACAAAACCTTTTTATGACATTACTTTTAAAAAATTGTGTCATTAAGACTTGGCTGATATTTTGTTAAATCCTTTCTTCTGAAGCTTAAAATAGGTGATTTGTAATGATATCAAGCAATATTGTATTTTTGGTGAATTTACGGGGACAAATAAGCTCCCACATGTACTTTGTCCTATATTACATGTGTTCATAAAGATTTGTTCCAAATAAGGATTTGAATGCTGATTTAACTGTTCACTAAACATGAAAATATGATGTTGTAAGTGGGGCATGGTACACATAAGTTGTCATATGAATAAAAGAGAATAGGAGTATCCATTGATAAGACAGCATGACCATGACAATAACCTGACCTTAATCTAATCTTAGGATGAGAAATACAAAAAAACCTGAAATCGCAGTATGTGAGACATGGGTATTACTATCCGATGGCGGCAGTGGCGATGGCGTAAACTATTTGTATAAAGCTTTATATTTCAGAAGGTAGAAGACCAGGATGCTTCATACCTTGTATGCAGATACCTTATGTTATGAAGTTTCCTTCTGTCATATGCCCATTGTCCTTGACCTCATTTTCATGGTTCAGTGATTGCTTGAAAAAAAATTACAGTTTTTTTGTCATGTGAATTTCTCACTTATTATGAGTAATAGGAAAACTATATTTGGTATATGGGTTCCTTGCAACGTCTACATGTCCGTCAGACAGGGTTAACTGACCTCGACCTCAATTCATGGATCAGTGATCAAGGTTAAAGTTACGTGATTAGGTCCGTTTCTCAGATACTACAAGCAACAGGTCAACTATATGTGGTGTATGGAATGATTGTAAGGGGTACATGTCAGACTGGCAGGTTTCATCTGACCTTGACCTCATTTTAATGGTTCATTGGTCAGTGTTAAGTTTTTGTGTTTTGGTCTGTTTTTCAAGTGCTATAAGGAATAGGTCAACTATATTTGGTTTATGAAATGATTGTAAGGTGTACATGTCTGTCTAGCCAGTGTCATCTGACCTTGACCTCATTTTCATGGTTCATTGGTCAATGTTAAGTTTTTGTGTTTTGGTCTGTTTTTCAAATACTAATATCAATAGGTCAACTATTATTGGTGTATGGAATGATTGTAAGGTGTACATGTCTGTCTAGCCGTTATCATCTGACCTTGACCTCATTTCTATGGTTCATTGGTTAACATTAAGTTTTTGTGTTTTGGTCTGTTTTTCAATTACCATAAGCAATGGGTCAACTATATTTGGTGTCTGGAATAATTGCAAGGTGTACATGTCTGTGTGATAGTTTTTTTTATCTAACCTTGACCTCATTATCATGGATCTTTAAAAATGTTAAGTTTATGTGATACTTATCTTTAAGACTTTCAACATAAAATCAATGGTCAGTAAAACAGGCAAGACATTTCAGCATGTGCACTCTTGTTATATCTTTGTACACAACAAATGTTTCTGAAAAAAAAATATTTATCAGCTTCACTTTATAACGAAATTTGTGTTTTATATCCATAGTGGTTATTTGTAAAGATATCAAATTTGGATGATTACTCAAATTATAAACTCTTTTTTTTCCAGCATAATATGGCTCAAGAGATGTTTCCTAGCTAATAGTGTTTGTGTTAAGACTTCAGAACCGAGCTCGTAGACATAAGATATGGATCGATTAAAAAATGAACCGTTGCTGTCCAAACTCAGATGGGAAGAGTGTTAAGAGTGTCAATAAAATGTTATTAAATTTATATATTTTTCATATGTCTTGGATTTTAACAAAAGTTGTGATATCTAAATGATAGTCCAAAGTCCAGTATGGCCACTCTTAATAATCCATGTTCAGAAGGAGCACACTAAAATGAATTCTATTACTTTTAACAGGGGCATTGGAACATGAACTTGAGAATAGAAAAGAAAGAAGAAATGTTATGAATAGAAAAATACAATGTATGCCCATCGTATTGGGGTTTTGCCATGGCGTGGTCAGTTTTCCGTCGACTTATTAGCTTTGAATGTCCCCTTGGTATCCTCCACCTCTTTTTTGACACAAACTTCAAAATATATAAGGCAAAGAGAATCCATCAAAACAATGGCACAAAACCAAAGACCACAAAAAGACAAACAACAGTCTACAAAACACTCCATAGAAAACTAAAGACTGAGCAACAGGAACCCAACCAAAAACTTGGGTGAATTCAGGTGCTGCTGAAGAGTAATCAGATCCTGTTTCACATGTTGTGTAGCTCATAGTAAGTACTAGTCAGAGATTGAGTGACAGCCTCTTTTTAAGATTTTATATTTGGTGATTAGTCTCATTCTATTATGTCAAAATTGAGGAAAAGAGGACAGGATTGTGAAATGCAATTGGAACATATCTGTTTGTCTGTGACAAAGATATTCCATAACAGTCATCCAAGTTGTGATGGCATCCGTTCAACTTTTGAAGGGATGACCTCAACTTTACCACTCGATACCCATGGTTTAAAAGCTTCCTTATAAGCAGCTATCTGTGATCAAGGAATAGAAATCGTGATAGTTAATGCAAGCTCAGGAATATCATATCAACTGGTTTATATACTTCATACAATAAATGAATGAATTAGCTAAAATAACATGTTTTGGGATCTTGGCCAAATCTTTACTGTAGAAATAATGTGTTTACAACATTTTTTTTTATCTTTCACTGAACAAACAACCAATTTATCGGCAAATATAATTGAGATGGGCACTTTAAAGATCACCTGTAATCTAATTTATTTTTCAAAGCTTGCAAAAAGTAAAATAACAAAAATACAGAACTCCAAGGAAAATTCAAAAGTACCTTATCAAATGGCAAATTCAAAATAAAACACATTAAACGAATGGAAAACAACTTTCATATTCATGACTTGGTACAGGCATTTCCTTATGAATACTTGCAATTTTATCTATGATTAAAATTGTGCTCCAATACAGAGGTTGATTCAGAAGAAAAGAAGATGGTTAATAGTGGAAGAAATTTTATGAAATCGCAGTCTCTCTCTCTTTCTCAAAATACAGGTCCACAGAGGTGGATTTACAATTTTTTAGCTGGGTTATGCAAAGTGCAAATCCTGCTTATAATATGGTTTTTGTGTAATTAACTACAGTTTTCAATTTAGAGCTTTGTAACCTTTCTAGGATGTTTTGTTTTATATACATTGAAGATGTGAACCTCAATATATATACACATTTAGAGCATTTTTGTAGATTTTCCAGGTCAGTTGTCAGTAGGATTCTTCAAGGTGGTGCTAATTTTGTGTAGTCAATTACTCGTGCAGATTTTGGAAAAATTTGAACTAGTGGTCATTTAATGTATTAAAAAAAATGCTTATTCTTCTAAGGAACTGCAGTAAATGCAACTGTTTGTAGTAGTACTATAGCAAGGATTTTTGTCTCACCTGGGACGAAAGTTGTAGAATGTGAGGAGATTGATTACAGTCATGTGGCTGGGGCATACACTATTTGTATAAAGCTTTATATTTCAGGAAGTAGAAAACCTGGACTCTTCATACCTATAAACAGAGTCCTTATGTCATAAAATTTTCTTCTGTATCCATTGCCCTTCATTTTCATGGTTCAGCGACTGCTTGAAAAAATGTATTTTTTTTGTCATATGAATTTCTCACTCATTATGAGTAATAGGATATCTGTATTTAATATATGGTTCCTTGCATTGTGTTCTTGTCAGTCAGACAGGTCCCTCTGACCTCGATCTCATTTCTTGGATCATTGATCAAGGTTAAAATTACATGATTAGGTCTGTTTCTCAATGATTACAATGATTGTGTATGCAATGATTATAAGTTGTACATGTCTGTCTGGTAGGTTTCAACTGACCTTTACCTCATTTTCATGGTTCATTGGTTAATGTTATTTTTTTGTGTTTTGGTCTGTTTTAAATATTATAAGCAATAGGTAAACTATATTTAATAGTGTATTGAATGATTGTAAGGTATACAGGTCTGTCAGGTATTACCTGTCCTTTACCTCATTTTCATAGTTTATTGGTCAATGTTAAGTTTCCGTAGTTTGAAGGTATCACCAGCCCAGTAGTCAGCACTTCAGTGTTGACATGATGTTAAGTTTCCGTAGTTTGAAGGTATCACCAGCCCAGTAGTAAGCACTTCAGTATTGACATGATGTTAAGTTTCCGTAGTTTGAGGGTATCACCAGCCCAGAAGTCAGCACTTCAGTGTTGACATAATGTTAAGGTTCGTAGTTTGAGAGTATCACCATCCCATTAGTCAGCACTTCAGTGTTGACATGATGTTATGTTTCCGTAGTTTGAGGGTATCACCAGCCCAGTAGTAAGCACTTCAGTGTTGACATAATGTTAAGTTTCCGTAGTTTGAGGGTATCACCAGCCCAGTAGTCAGCACTTCAGTGTTGACATGATGTTAAGTTTCCGTAGTTTGAGGGTATCACCAGCCTAAACTGGTCCGCCGTTCCATCTATAGCTCCGCACCGAAGGAACGGGTTGGAGCCATTGTCACATTGGCATTAATTGGACGAGTCTTACAAATTCAACGATTCGCTAATAAAATAGACCAATCATAGTGATAGGAAATTGACCCCAATTGTTAAGACTGCGATGCCGCAAAATAAACAAGTATCTGTTAATTAACCCCATGGTGGTAGCGCAGATAAATGACCAACGAGCGTGTTATCATGTTCTTGACAAATTGAGCCGGTATCTTTCAGTCCCTTAAGAACTCAGTAGGGTTATAAATGTGCTAATTTTTCGTTTGATTTCCTATCAGTATAATACATAATAAACATAGCACATGATGCACTAGTCTCGTCGATTTATTAAATCCCGTGGTCAGAATTCTGACCACGGGATTTAGGCCGTACCTGTTGTTAGTGTAGCGATAAGTGAACACAACAGGGGTCCAGCTTATCACCAGCCCAGTAGTCAGCACTTCAGTGTTGACATGATGTTATAAAGTTTCCATAGTTTGAGGGAATCACCAGCCCAGAAGTCAGCACTTCAGTGTTGACATAATGTTAAGTTTCGTAGTTTGAGAGTATCACCATCCCATTAGTCAGCACTTCAGTGTTGACATGATGTTATGTTTCCGTAGTTTGAAGGTATCACCAGCCCAGTAGTAAGCACTTCAGTGTTGACATAATGTTAAGTTTCCGTAGTTTGAGGGTATCACCATCCCAGTAGTCAGCACTTCAGTGTTGACATGATGTTAATGTTACCGTAGTTTGAGGGTATCACCAGCCCAGTAGTAAGCACTTCAGTGTTGACATAAATTATCATTGATATGATCATGATTAAATATTGACTGTTTACCAAACTTTGATTTTTTTTTTCGAAATACTACGGATTTTCTACCCCAGGAGAAGATTACCTTAGCTGTATTTGGCAAAACCTTTCGGAATTTTGGATCCTCAATGGTCTTCAGGAATATGACAGTTGTTTTCCATTCGTTTGATGTGTTTGAGCTTTTGATTTTTCCAATTGTTAAGGGACTTTCCGTTTTGAATTTTCCTTGGAGTTCGGTATTTTTGTTGTTTTACTTTTTTCTGCAACTTCGTACTTCATTTGGCCATTTTAACTTTTTTATTCAAGCGTCTCTGTCAGATGAGTCTTTTGTAGACGAAATACGCGTCTGGCGTTCAAATTTTGATCCTGATATCTCTGATGAGTTTATTTGGTCCTCATTCAGATGATATCAACAATTGGCCAACTGTAGTGGGTCTATGGAATGATTGTAAAGTGTACATATATGTCTGGCATGTATAATGTGACCTTGACCTAATGTTTTATAGTTCATTGGTCAATGCTCTGTTTTCATGGTTTCGTCTGTTTCTTTGATACTACAAGCACTAGGTCGGCTATATTTGGTTTATTGAATGATTGTAAGGTGTACATGTCTGGCTGGCAAGGTTTATCTGACCTTGACCTCAAACTTATCTTTAAGACCTTCAACATAAAATCAATAATGGCCACTAAAGCAGGCCAAACATTTCAGCATGTGTATTCTTGTTTCCCCACAATTTCTTGATATGATTTGAAATTTTTCAAACAACTCCTCCACTTTTTCCACCAGTGATTCGATCCCTTTGATTGACACAGAGCCTTCAAACTTTTTATGTTATGTGTATATTAATTGAAGAGGTACACCTTATTTTGTGTACACGTTTAGAGAATTTGTATATGTGCTTTGCTCTTATGTATCTCTTGGAAGACCAGTTTCTTTTTGTTTTCCAATTTGTAGAAATCAGTAAGTATTACCTCTGATTGTCTACAAACATGATTCTAGGAGCAAAGCAAATACTAGTTCAGTTATCATTGATTGATATAATAATTTAGATATGTCGTTATAAACTAAAACAAAACAAGAAGAGTTTTCAAGTTTTGCTAATTTGGAGAAATTTAAGTATTTCAATGCAATACTTTGCATTGTTGACCCTAAAATAACATTGAAAGGCTCTTCCCACCAAAATGTGTGTAAGAATTTTGTTGGTTTGAATCCATATCCGGTGCTCAGTGAGCATGTAGTCTTTTGGTATAATGCTGGTTTCATGAGTAAGTTGATAATTAATTCGAGTTCGTTTGCTTCTCTGTTATTGCATAGTAGCATGCTTGCTTTGAGAGTTGTATGGTCCTGGTTGATTCTCTGGTTGATTCCCTGTCTGGCTTTCTGTTTTTTCATAGTAACATTATAACTTATAGAGCGAGAGGCTGTTTTCATTCCCTGCCCAATTTTCTGTGGTATCATAGTCATGTCTACGAGAACGAGAGTCTACGGATTTGATCTAAGATCGGTTGTCAGTCATTGTGGCTTCTGAAGTTAAATTATCAGTCTTGCGCTTTGTGTTCTCTAAGTAGTAGGTTATGGATTCCAGAGCGAAATTTTGTGGGTTTGATTCCATGTATGGTGCTTTGTGGTCTCATAGTAGTATATGGCTTCCAGAGTAAGGTGTTTTGGGATTGGCTCCCTGTTTTATGCTCTGTGGTTACATAGTAACCGACTGGCTTCGTGAGTCAGCGATTATTTGTTGGGTTTCCTTTCGGGTTCTCAGTTTTGTCATAGTAGTATAGTGGATGAAAGAACTATCTTTTAGAGGTTAGATTCCCTGTCTGGATTTGTTAGCTTAGACCCCCGATAGAAAGATTATGGTGTCGAGGGCGATATCTAATTGATTTGTTCCCTTGGTCTGTTCAATTTTCTGTTTCCAGAGCGAGATTTTTAGCCTGGTTCTCTATGGTCTCATAGAAACATGATTGCCCCAAGAGAGAAATGTTGTGTGCTTGATTCTCGGTACAGGAGTAGAAGTAACAACATTAAGGGTACCCATTTTACTGCACCAGATGCGCATTTCGATACTAAATCTCACTTCAGTGATGCAAAATATATGAAAATCTATCAAAAATGAAGAGATTATTGATATTAGGTTTGACTATTGTCTATGATCTCATTCGAGCATGGTAGTTTAGAGGGAGAGAGGATCTGGGTTTGATTCCCATTTCGGTTAACTGTTGTCTGTTGTTTCCTAAAGCTAGCTTGTTCATACGGTTGTGGGTTTTATTCCCTGCCTGGTGCTGTGTGATCTCATAGTAGTATGGATTCCAGTTCCAGAGCATGTTGGTTTTGAGACAGAGGTTCCAGAACGAGAGGTTGATTCAAAATCTTGTCTCTGTGGTATCATAGTATACCGGATTTGTGAGCATCATCGCCTTTAATTTCAGATTAAATACACACCAAAAGAATGTTTGGTATATAGTTGACTTAGCCTCTTGTTGATTTTGATTCTTATCATTCTGTCCGCATTTTGTTAGATTATCTTACCAGCTGCAAATATTTCTTATGAGTTTTATTCCTTTGTATTTATTGTTTGTGTGGATGGGGTACATACCAAATACTACTTATTTGTATGAAGCTAAATATCTTAGGTTGGGGGAAACTTCAATAACCTTTATTGTTCGTAAACATAGTCAACGTAAAGTCTTTGTGGTTAGGTTACCCTTTCAGTCTCTAAATTCAATAGGTCAACATATGTTGAATTTCGTATATAGATTCAGTGTTCTAATGATCTTGATCTTATTTTTCTTCTGATTGCAATGCACATTTATTTCTTGTGTTATTTTCATTTAGCATTAGGTCGACATCGCTGCTGGTAAACTGTTACCTGGTTACGGTGTCACAGAGGATATCATTAGCTCGGCAGTCAGACCCACCAACTTTCGGTAGAAAAAGTGGCAATCCTAGTCCAAGGAAATATCAAGAAACTACAGTCCTAACAGGTAATCTTCACCTTATATGAATTTGGGTATTCTTTCGAGTCCTTTTTTCGGTACTTATTATCCTTGGCTTTCAATTTTTGTCATTATCAGATGGTCCTTGTCGGACTGGCAAACATGTTCACCTTACAACCATTCTATATAGCTATCAACCAAAAATAGTTCTTTTGAGAATATAATCAGAAAAACTGATCTTATCAGGAGTACGTACGTTATGTTGATCAATGAACCAAGAAAGATCAGATGAAACCAGCCAGACGGACGGGTTCACCTTTTGTACCTTTACCTTTGAAACATGCTACAGTTTCGTGTTTCATTTGGCCTTCAAACTGTTTTGTTTGAGCGTCATGAGTCTAATGTAGACATAACGCGCGTTTAGAGTGTCAAATTATAAGCCTGGTATCTTTGGTGAGTATTTATTAGGGATGTCAATGAATGCAAGAGTATCGCTCGGTTATACCGAGTATCGAATCCCAAAATGATACTCGACTAATCGGTTTCGTGTTGCCATCTTTAAAAAATATTATTGAGAGCGCCTCTCTGAAAATCAAAAAGTAATCTTTGATCAATCAAAATTAAAATACATCTCGAAAGTTTAGAGCAAAGATTTTCGTCTGCAGGACTGTTAGTTACGTAACAAAATCGAGAAACGAATCTACGCAGAAACAGATATTCCATAATGGTCAACCAACTCAAAATGGCGTCCGTAAAATGTTCGGAGGAATGATTTCAACTTCACCACTTGGAACTCTTGTTTCAATAGCTTCCTTGTAAGCACCAACCTTCTATCAAGGAAATCATGATAGGAAATGCAAGCTCCGGAAAATCGTATCAACTATGAGATACATACTCCATATGCAGCTGCTGCTGGAATGTTGCTACATAGAAATGAAAAGTTCACAATTGGGAAGCTGGAATCATCTCTTTTGTCGTAAACTTTTGTTCTCAACTGACCCTCACTGTCAATTTCTAAATGTTATTTAAGATATGCGGCAGACTTAACTGAATCTGTTGTATTCTTTAATTCAAGTCCGGAATATGACTGTTGTTTTCCATTTGTTCCGTTGTTTGATATTGTAGAGCGTTGATTTATCAGGTTTTATGGACTTCTTCTTGTTGAACTTAACTTGTTTGAGACTTTTATTCATACTCTTTTTCAATATGAATAAGACTTATCAACCCGGATTTGTTTTCTCTTAATCGATTTATGACTTTTGAACAGCGGTATACTACTTCAGTGGCGCTCGAATCAAAATAGCTGGAAAGTCAAATCAATTACGAATTGCATTGCGAACTAAAATTCTAAAACGGTAGTCAAATCTGGCTTAGGTAGTCTTTGTCTGGACTAGAAAAAAAATACAAAACATAATTTTAAAAAGCTACAATCTTAATGTCTTATCCTAAGCTAGACTAGATCCATTTGCCCAGTGGTTGTCGTTTGTTGCTGTCTGCCATACTTTTCTTTCGTTAAATAACAGAATGGATTGTAACTGAATACTAGAATATTAAGAGAACAGAATGGGTTGTAACTCAACACCAGAACATTCAGAGAACAATGGATTGTAACTGGACACCAGAATATTCAGAGAACATAATGGTTGTAACTGGACACCAGAACATTCAGAGAACAGAATGGATTGTAACTGGACACCAGAATATTCGGAGAACAGAATGGGTTGTAACTGGACAACAGAACAATTCAGAGAACAGGTAATCATTACTGGAACCAGAACAAGGCTGATCATAATTGGACAAAAAAGGACTTTGTTTTAGTTGATTTTAGTCTCTGATGCAAGATTTTTATTATTAATTGTTTTTGGCTTTTAACTGGCTTTCAGTAACTGCGAGTACTCTCAAATCGTACTTTCGTTTTAATTTGACCTGTTGACACAATCTGTAATGCATTTTTTTATTCAATGTTTACTTATTTTGTGTTATATCTCGTCTCACTATTTTTAATATGTACCACCTTTGATAAGTATTAAGTATGACGATAAATGCTCACTGCAGTTCTCGTACTATGAACAACAAATTTATTTATTTTTTGAAAATATCTCCGAACTCCTTACAACAAAATTATTATATTAATATTTACATGTGTACGTTATTTTATTTAACGCCATTTTGTCAAAGGTTATAGTTGTCTTTTTGACATTGTTTTACATCCCCCCTTTTTTATTTGAATTGTATTTATATTGTGTCATAGATCAAATTTATTCGTTCAGTGTATGTTTACTTGTTTTTGTTAATATGTCTTTTTGATTGAGTTAAGCCATTTCAATTGATGTTTTATAGTGTGTCTTTCTATGTTGTAATGTTACACTACTATTTCAGGTTAGGGTGAAGGTTATCCCTGTTAAAACGTTTAAACCCGCTTCATTTGTTTGCACCTCTCCTAAGTCAGGAACCTGTTTCAGTGGTTGTCGTTTGTTGATGTGGTTCTTAAGTGTTTCTCATTTCTCGTTTTTATATAGAATAGGCCGTTGGTCTTTCTGTTTGAATTGTTTTACACGTCATTTTTGGGCCCTTTATAGCTTGCTGTTCGATGTGAGCCAAGGCTCCGTGTTGAAGGCCGTACTTTAACCTATAATTGTTTACTTTTACCAATTGTGACTTGGATGGAGAGTTGTCTCATTGGCACTCATACCACATCTTCTTATTTCTATGTATCTACTTTTTCAATTGACACCCCACCAGAAAAAAAAAAAAAAAACAATAGCAAATAACAATTTAATGTTGACGTTCTATTGATAACAGCCAGTACTACATTGGATCCCCTCAAGTAAATGAAGGTCATGATAACCAGCCTATACCTAGAAACAGCTATGCCAATTGATATATGTATAAAATGGGATCAAGGATTGTAGACTAGAATATAATTGTTAATGGTTTTCTGTTAACAGTTTCTATCTTCTATAATTTTGGCCCAAAATACAAAAAGGGTAATAATCATCATTTCAGGGCAACAACTCCTATAAGAGAATAACTAACAATTTCCCTTTATGCTGAATTATTTGCAGATCTGGTTTTACTGATAATTTTTGCTTTGTAAAGTGTCTATCTGTCTATCATAGTCTAAAATATAATAGGCAAAAGACCAAAAAAATGGTAAAATTGTCATTTAAGGGCAGTAACTGTTTGTAGATATCGCCTTGTCGATATGTTTGCCATTTAATGTTTCTCTCTATTTATTATAGTTTCAACATAATAAGCAATAACACAAAGAAGATGCTAAATTTTTCATTTAAGGATAATAACTCCTTTCAGGAGCCAAATGACAATTTCAGCAATAAGTTTTGCTATTTAAAGTTTCTATCTATCTTTTATGGTTTTCAAGATAATAATGTAAATATGGTAAAAATCGATATCAAAAGGCAATAACTCCAATAAGGATTCGACTAACAGTTTTGATTTAAATGGACAGTAGGTAGATCTAAAAATTCTGAACATTTCTGAATTTCAGATTTTCTTTATCTATAGCGGTTTTCAAATTAATAGACAAAATTAGCATTTTAACCCTAGGTACTATTTTTAGCCACATAAAAATAAGGAGATGAGGTATGATTGCACATGAGACAACTATCCAACAAAGTTCAAATCAAGTGGATGTAAGCAATTATAGTCAACCGTACGGTCTTCAACAATGAGAAAAATCCCTACCGTATAGTCGGCTTAAAAAGTTTCCGACATGAAAAATATGAAACAATTCAATTGAGAAAACTAACGGCCTAATTTATAACAAAACAATTTACGAAAAAACAAATATGACAGACATGAAGCAACGACAACCACTGAACTACAAGCTCCTGACTTGGGACAGGCACATAAAGAACGTGGAGGGATTAAACATGTTTGTGAGCGCTCCATGTTGGTTGGCAGGCGGGGTGACATGTTTTTTTTTTTAACTAGAAACCCAAATGATTATTGTGGCTAAGTATGGTTAAATTTGGCCCAGTAGTTTCAGAGAAGGTGATTTGTAAAAGTTAACAGACGACAACGATGGACAAAGACGACGGATGCCAATTGATGAAAATAGCTCAGTTGGACCTGTGGGCAAGTTGAGCTTAAAATAGCCCCTTGGCATATAAACTGAATGGTCATATTTAATGAAAGTTAAAAAACGTTACGCTCTAAAATTCTTGTAAGAAAGGTGGTGGTAACACCTGTAGTAGTTTTTTTTTCACAATTTATTATAAAACGATTGTAATGAGTGACAACAATGTTTCATGCTGTTTGAGGTTAAGTACTCAAGGGAACATGCATGTAACATTTACTGTAAAGCGTGGAAGCGAAAAGACAATGATCTTTACAAGATTTTTTACTTCAATTCTTGAGTGATTTTTAACCGATATGATTTATTTCAATAAGGGCTACTTGTTAAGTTGGTTTGATTGACAGGAACATCAGACAAGGCAATCAACAAGGGAATTATGAATGTAAAATTTGACCCACAATTTGGAAGCCAAATGTCGATAGCCTTCACAGGATTTTTCACTTAAATTCATAAATAATTTTTATCCCAAATATTTTATTTTTAATAAATATCACATGTAAAATTAGTTGATTAACAGGAACATTAGATACAATTTAGAAATTGAATTTTGGTATTTGCTGCTTACCCGGTACTAATATTTCCTAATCACAGATCATTTAGGGGAAAGAGCAAAGACTGAATAATGTTGGGTGACATGTTGTCATCAGTGATGTTACTTGTAAACTAGCTAAGTGTGTCAGTCTAGTTAAAAGCATGGCTTTCTGTTTTATATGCATATAAAACAAATTTGTTATAACTGAATTCATGTAGTTTTTCTACTCTTGTAAATATATTGCTCAGGAAGATTATTCGGATTACAGTTTTGCACACGTTTTTTTAATCACTGGGATGTATGATTGATTGATTATTGGTGTTAAATGCCACATTCAGCACTCTCTTCGCTATATCATGGTGGAAAGTGTTTAATATTGAAGGAATCAGGAGTACTCTAAGAGGGGACCTTCGACGGGAAAGCTGACCATCATAGTCAATTGAGATTCAAGTCAAAGCACCTTGCCATGGACGGCATTCCTACTCATAATTTCAGGCAAGTGATAACTGTAGATTAACTAGTTAGAGCACTCCTCCACCAAGGATCCTTCACTGGGATGAACTAGTTAGACCATTCTGCCACTGCCACCATAACCCCTTCACGGAGATGAACTAGTTAGACCACTCTGTCATAGAGGCCCCTTCACGGGGATGAAATAGTTAGACCATTCTTCCACCAAGACCCCTTCATGGGGATGAACTAGTTAGACCACTCTGTCACAGAGGCCCCTTCACCGGGATGAACTAGTTAGACCACTCTGCCACAGAGACCCCTTCACGGAGATGAACTAGTTAGACCAATCTGTCACAGAGGACCTTCACAGGGATGAACTAGTTATACCACTATGCCACCAAGACCCATTCACGGAGATGAACTAGTTAGACCACTCTGCCACCAAGAACCCTTCACGGAGATGAACTAGTCAGACCACTCTGTCACAGAGGCCCCTTCACGGGGATGAAATAGTTAGACCATTCTGCCACTGCCACCATAACCCTTCACTGGAATGAACTAGTTAGACCACTCTGCCACCAAGACCCCTTCACGGGGATGAACTAGTTAGACCACTCTGTCACAGAGGCCCCTTCACAGGGATGAAATAGTTAGACAATTCTTCCACCAAGACCACTTCATGAGGATGAACTAGTTAGACCACTCTGCCACAGTGGCCCTTTCATTGGGATGAACTAGTAAGAACACTCTGCCACCAAGACCCCTTCACAGGGATGAACTAGTTAGACCACTTTGCCATCAAGACCCCTTCACTGGAATGAACAAGTTAGACCACTCTGCCACCATAACCTCTTCAGGGGGATTAACTATTTAGACCACTCTGCCACCAAGACCCCTTCACGGGGATGAACTAGTTAGACCACTCTGTCACAGAGGCCCATTCACAGGAATGAAATAGTTAGACAATTCTTCCACCAAGACCACTTCATGGGAATGAACTAGTTAGACCACTCTGTCACAGTGGCCCCTTCACTGGGATGAACTAGTTAGAACACTCTGCCACCAAGACCCCTTCACAGGGATGAACTAGTTAGACCACTCTGCCATCAAGACCCCTTCACTGGGATGAACTAGTTAGACCACTCTGTCACCAAGACCCCTTCACAGGGATGAACTAGTAAGACCACTCTGTCACAGAGGACCTTCACACGGATGAACTAGTTATACCACTCTGCCACCAAGACCCCTTCACAGGGATGAACTAGTTTGACCACTCTGCCACAGAAGATCTTCACAGGGATGAACTAGTCAGACCACTCTGCCACAGAGGACCTTCACAGGGATGAACTAGGTAGACCATTCTGTCATAAAGACCCCTTCGCAGGGATGAACTAGTTAGACCACTCTGCCACAGAGGCCCCTTCACGGGATGAACTAGTTAGACCATTTTTCCACCAAGAACCATTCACTGTGATGAACTAGTTAGACCATTATGCCACCAAGAACCCTTCACTGGGATAAACTAGTTTGACCACTCTACCACCAAGACCCCTTCACGGGGATGAACTAGTTAGACCACTCTGCCATCAAGAACCCTTCACAGGGATGAACTAGTTAGACTACTCCGTCACAAAAACCTTCACATGGACGAACTAGTTATACCACTCTGCCACAGAGGCCCCTTCACTGGGATGAATTAGTTAGAACACCCTGCCACAGTGGCCCCTTCACTGGGATGAACTAGTTAGACCACTCTGCCACGGAGGCCCCTTCACTGGGATAAACTAGTTAGACCACTCTGCCACAGAGGCCCCTTCACTGGGATGAACTAGTTAGACCACTCTGCCACAAAGACCGATTCAGGAGATGAACTAGTTAGACCACTCTGCCACGGAGGCCCCTTCACTGGGATAAACTAGTTAGACCACTCTGCCACAGAGGCCCCTTCACTGGGATGAACTAGTTAGACCACTCTGCCACAAAGACCGATTCAGGAGATGAACTAGTTAGACCACTCTGCCACAAAGACCGCTTCAGGAGATGAACTAGTTAGACCACTCTGCCACCAAGACCCCTTTACTGGGATGAACTAGTTAGACCACTCTGCCACAAAGGCCGTTTCATGGGGATGAACATTTTGTACAGGTACTCATCATAACATTTAACAATCTTTATTTAAGATTCTTGTGCAACATAAATATAAAATTAGTAAAAAAAAATATACATGTATATACAAAATAATTATTCTGAAAAATAAATCCGACTAACAATCTACCAGTAGATTTTTCACAGACATGTATATATATTTAACAAAGTGACAGAAAATAGTTATATATTTAGAAATCCATACATATATTTTTACTAAGACTTCGAGATTCTCAACTCCTCAATTTATGTTCACATGGCCTGAAGAGCCTTGTGAGCTTTTCCCATCACTTGGCGTCTGTCGTCGTCTACCGTTTACTTTTACAAAGATCATCTCCTCTGAAACTGCTTTGCCAAATTTAACTAAACTTGGCCACAATCATCAATGGAGTATTTAGTTTATAAATGTGTCCAATGACCACGCCTACCAACAAACATGGCGGACATGGCTAAAAATAGAACATAGGGGTTAAATGCAATTTTTGTCAATTATCTTGAATACTGCTTAAGATATTGAAAAGCTGGAGTCGGTTTCACAAAAAAACTTACGACTAAGATTGATAGTAAGTATACTGAATTGTTTGTGACTTAGGACCAATCTTAGTCGTAAGTTGTTTTGTGAAACCGACTCCAGACACATGTAAAAATGTTGAGAATGATGTCAGAAACTGTTCTTGCCCTTAATCAACAAATTTTACCAATTTTTTTTTTATTTTTCCTATTATCTCGAAAATTATAATAGATAGATACTTTAAAATCAAAAATGATCAGCAAGACAAGATCTACAATTTAGTCAACATTGCTGATATCGTCAGATGACTCCTTATTGAAGTTTTGCCCTTTGATGAAGATTTTTACCATTTGTTTGCATTTTTGCCTAATATATCAAAAATTATAATAAATGGATAAAAACTTAAATAAGCTAAAATGATCAGCAAGACAAGATCAACATTTGAATTAATATGGAGGAAATCTTCCAATGACTCCTTATTTGAGTTATTGCCTTTAATGATTTGCCAATTTATTTGCGTTCTGCCTTATATCCTAAAAATTATATTAGATAGAAACTTTAATAGGCAATAATGATCAACAAGATAAGATTAACTTATAAGCCAAGGTGAAGGAAATTGTCAGACATCTCTTCATTGGAGTTGTTGCCCTTTAATGACAATTTTTAGCAATGTTTTTTTTCTTTTTTCCTTATATCTTAAATATTTAAATAGACATGTAGAAACTTAAATAAGCAAAAATGGTCAGCAAGACCAGATCTACATGTAAGTCAAATGGCTGAAATTATCAGTTGACTCCTTATAGAAGTTATTGATCTTTAAAGATACACATTGTTAGTGTTTTTTGTCTTTTATCTTGAAAACTATACTAGATAGATAGACACTTTAAATAGCAAAAATGATCAGCAAGATAAGATCTACCAATTAGTCAACATGGCTGAAATCGTCAGTTAACTCATTATCAGAGTGACTGCCCTTAAATGACTATTTCTTTTACCTTTTTTTGTGTTTTAGGCAAAAACTAAAGGAGATTGAGAGACACAGAAAAAATAACCAGAGATACAAGATTATGAAAAAAGATATTTTTGTCATTTATTTCTTTTCTAGTCAACAATGTTGGAGAGTGTCCATTGTGGAAGAAGGACATTAACCTAGGTGAGCAACACAGGCTCTTTAGAGCCTCTTGTTTCTATATTTATCCCCCTCCAAAGTAAAAAAACAAACTGAATCATTTATTTCAATACAGGAGACATTTAAAAATAAATTCAAGCTATTTGTATAAAGATTTACATTTTGAAGGGAAATCAAGTAATAGTGCCATCCATACAAAATAATAATTTTTGGTGTTAAAATGTTTTCATTGAAAAAATTTCGTGATAGTTTAATATAAAGTTTCAGGGAAACTATTTTTGCATACTGTTATGGGTGCAATCAATTGTTTTATATACATAACTAGGGTTTTTCCTTGCATAAAATACTGTGGATTCATTATTATTCGTGGTATACCAATTTTCGTGTATTTTGTGGGTATAGGTGAACCACGAATTACAATGTTCAACGAAGTGCAAATTTCCTATAGGCTCGTATGCAGACCTTACTTAGCCAAACCATGAAATCAAATATCCACGAAAATATGATTTTTCCTCAATCAACGAAAATTGGTTCCCATGAAAATAAATGAATCCACAGAAGGAGAAATTCCTGTTTATTTACAAATTTGGGGTAAAATTTATGATTTTTTTACTTTCTTAAATATTTGAATGAACATATAGAAACTTAAATAAGCAAAAATGATCAGCAAGATAAGATCTACATGTAATCAAATGGCTGAAATTATCAGTTGACCCCTTATTGAAGTTATTGCTCTCTAAAGATGATTTTTATAAGTTATTTTGTTTCCAATTATAACATGATGAATGATAAGAATGATTTTAAAAATTAGAAAAGATATACTTGGTATAAGGGTAGACAACTCTGAAAAACTTCATGTTTTTAGTACGGAAAAATTGTAACTACTGTACCTCTTTCTGGAGCAGGTGAATGTACACTGGAATGAAATATTTTTCAAAAGACTAGGTTAAAATCACAGTTGTGATTCCCTGAAAGCGCCTACATGGATATACAAATGGCCTGACTTCAGGTTTTTCATGTTGGGAGAGGGCAAATTTTTTATCATGTTCTTTGGGTAGAATTGTTTGATTATGTCAAACATACATTCTACTTTTATTTCATGGTAAACATGAGAAAATGCTGATTCATGAGATATCTAGTTTGAAAATATCTTTATAAACAAAACTACCTTTAAGGAGACCCTTATGTGAGTCCCTCAAAATATGATGTCATACAGAAGAACTCTTTATCACACCTTTTATTTGGCATTTTGAAAAAAAAAGCTTTCAGCTAAATCTCTACACCCACAAGTTGCATGTAAAATCTATAAAATTTCCAATTTACTATTACTTGACCTTAACCTTATAAGGTTACTGCATAATGAGAATATTGTATGTAAAATAAATGCAAACAGTTAATAAATAAACATGGAATGTTATTAAATAATAACAATAAAAAGTGTAGAAAATAAATATACTATATAATATTAAAAACACAACTCAAAGTTGATAAGATATGTTACTTGGAATGCATAATATTCTACGGAAATCATTTTGGCATATCATACTTTCATGAATAGATCATTTTCATATACAAAATGTATGTCAATAGACAACACTACAAATTTCTCATACATACACTGATATTGCAAAAATCAGCTCAGCCACATGGAAAGTTGATATATGGATATGTAACAATAGAGCAATTTTCTGCAGTTTAAATCTATTCTGATATCTTTGGAAAATTATCTTGTAAAATTTGGAAATCAAAATGTCAATAAAGGAGTAGGTTCGATGAGGCCCTAAAATGGCCCCTATTTCAAGCTAAAATTTTAAATTAGGATTAATTGACCAATATCTCAATGAATCATAGCTAATACTATGACTAGATAGAAAATGTTTCTTTTTGTTGAAAATTTACGTCCTTCCGTTCTATTCATGACGTCACAGTAGCACGAAAATTCAATGAAAACGAATAGATTTTCATTGATTATTTGGACAGGAAACATAGCGTGCAGGCATTGACAAAAAAAATCTTTTAACATAATCTTTGTTCTGACATTTTACATATCTGACTTAAATATTTAGTTGGTCGACGCCTGCACTCTATGTTTCCTATGCCTTAATTTGTTTGAAATCAGTACGATTTTGTCAAATTTTGCAAAAATCTCTATTTTGGACCTATTTGTGATATCAAAATCAACGTTTCAAAATAAAACTTTAACATAAATAATTCTATTTAACTTCTTACATGCATTTTCATCAACTAAAACCATTTTAATCCTAAAACATTGAACTTAATAATCGGGGCCAAATATGGCCCTTACCGAACTTACTCCTTTATACTTCTAATCAAGAATTTTGGAATGGTGGTTTGGCACCTAAATGGAAAAATCCCTATTTCCTATCCACTTTCCTTAGTGCCGGTATCTGTTGAAAATACCAGGAAGTATACCTAAAAATACCTAAAAAAATAAACCTTGTTTTACATAGATGACAAAAAAAATAAAATTGGTCCAAAAACATGCAAAAGTTACAGTGAGACACATATATATATTTACAAACTATATTGCACTTGTATATTACCTTGACACACTTATCAACAGATTAAAAGTTCTAAAGACTATCTATAATTTAACTGGACCATGTCATGGTATCCAGTCTATAATCAAAACAGTGGTTATATACTGTAAATTCAGAAATTATTGTGATGTTTTTATATTTTGAAAAATGCAACAGGGTTATAATCGCAATAATTCAAACTCGCATTTTGAAATTTTTATATGAATTAAACAGGATTTGTCTCAATATCGCAAATATTAAAATCGCATTTAAGTCTAAAATGACAAAATCGCAATAATAAATGCACGCAATAATTTCTGAATTTACAGTATTTATTTTCTTTTGAAGAATAATTCAAATCTCACAACAGTCATCTTCATTATAAAAATAGCCCATCAACAGACTTACAATGTCAAAGGCCAAGATCGTCCCCTACCTTTACCACAACAGTCTTATGATCTTGATACCCTTATCATGGAGTAATAAAGCTAACATTAAACTGAAACCCTGACCCTCTTCAAAATCATGTAGGAATGTTTTAATGTCATGTATAATTATAAATATCATCAGTCTCAACAACAGACATGTTAAGAACAATATTTTGTCACTTAATAATCTAATAGAATATGTGTAATTTAATGTTCCTACACCTAAATGATAATACTGTTACACTATTGGTTGACCTTTTATTGCTTATGAAGCCTAAAATAGGGTACGCTTTTGAAAGTACTACCCAGAATGCATTAGCGTAATTTTATTGTACCTACCCCAAATGATAATATTGTTATGCTATTGGTTGAACTTTAATTGTTTACCCAATCACAATGTTTTGGTGTACTCTTTTGAAAAAATACCCAGAATGCATTTGATTTGAATGTGGTGAATTAGTAAATCTAAAGTTAAACTGAGACATAAAGTTATTGTGTTGTTAATGCACTACAGTCATCTCTTGTTGTGTATCCTGAAAAATAAATAACATGTCATGTCATCACAAATCTATCATTCTATGAGAAATAGCTTAAAGGGAAACTTCGCACAAAAATGAAAAATTTATATTATGTTCATTGTGTATAAAAAATCACAAATTCATTAATATTAAAATTTTATTTCCCTAAATAAGAGATCAGCATCGATTTTAAACTGAGATTATCAATTCTCTACATGTCGCCATCTTGACGGCTGCCCGATTCAAACAACACATGATATCTATAAACCACAAATTACCAAAACCAACAGGGACTAACGTTGTCGTAATTCAGTGTTGAAATCACTTGTCAGGCGTACGGTTGTTTTATTAACCCGACAAGGTAATGACAAACGCAATCAATTTCCCGGATTATAAAAAAAATTATGCCAAATATGGTTGTATACTACCTATACAAACTTTTTAAACTAACTTGATACGGAACAATGTTTAAAAAAAGGTTTAAGAGTCGGAAAAGTCAGTCGATTGGACATATATTTTTCTTAAATAACTTTGTTCTGTCGTTTTTTAAACTGGTATTTTTTTAAAGTTTATTAAACAAGTAAATATATAGAATTACTTTAGAGCAATTACATTTGTTTAAAGTCCAAATTAATGAGCGGGGTTGTGTGAAAAATTGTTTTTCAAAAATCTAATTTGGTCTTTTATGCAATACATTTATTCAAGTCTGTCTTCTCTAGTTTGATCATAGCATGGCTAAAGGAATTATTGCCAGAGGTATTGTGAGGTGGCATGTCCAGGTATTCAAGCGATTTCCTGTTGGGCTAAACAAGTCTTTATTACACAATTACATAATGCAGGCTCATTCATCGCTTTACTGCATGCTGAGCGTATCAGTGTACACAGCCGGAAACTTGGAACTTTCCTTTTTAAAAACTATCAGATGTAATATACATCATTTGTACATGTTTTATCTTGAGTCCGACAGTTATATAATACTAGTCATTGCTAAACTAATATGTGTATACAATTTAACTACCATTTGTTTATGAATGGCATTTCTGGTGTAAGGAATGATATTTGTGAAAATCTCGTTAGTTCTAGCTAAAGATTTGAGGAAATAAAATTTATTTAGATACTTCCTACGGCTGTAAAATTTGGAAAAATGCCAGTATATACTCCTTGTCAATAATTATGGAAAATGTGAAACATAGCCTATATAAATTTATTTCACGAAAAATGTATGCACTTGTCGATCATTGGTTTATATAGATAGAAAGTTACGGAACTGTATATAGTCACAATTAAAAATATATGAGAGAAAATAATCATATAAATTGCATAAATATACATATCTTTGTACTTTATAGGAACGGGTATATGAAAATTTTCTAGATTTTTTAGGGGCAAAATGCACACATTTGGTATATAAATTGAAAAAAATGCACATCTAGTAGAAAATAAAGTCTCACTAACTATAGCATTTCATATATAATTGTCATTCTTGGTTGAAATGATGGAAATTGTGGAGTCAATTAAAAAAAATGTACATGTACACTGTGGTTAGTAGTGGTTATGCAACTTCCTAGAAAATGTGCATAGCTGTAGTTGCATAGTACACACCATAAATATATTTCCAGTTTATTTCAGTCAATTTTATAGGTACTATAGCGGAGCTATATGTATGATGTATATTACCTTCATCATATGGTACTGTCCCACGTACTGGTTTATATTTAAATTGGTGTTCAATATCTATTCATGGTAATAAGGTTATATAACCAAATTGGTATTTCATTTTCAGACTGAATGAGGATATGTAATTTTTGAATGGAAACATATTGACTATCAAATTAATTTTGGTGTTTTCTACTATTAAAGTATTAAATCAATTTAAAAATACTGCTTGTCCATTAATTACTGTAGCCGATATGAATTTACAAAAGAATTTTGTTCCTGGATGTCTTTTTTTGGTTGTTGTTTAGTGATATAAGTTAAGAAAAACAATTTAGTCAGAATTTAAATCAGCCCCCTGGACCCCTCATAAATCATGAATGGTCATGCTTTACAAATTTCTTTTACATGGTACATTCTGTATACATACTGATTTACCTTGACATTTCTGGGTATTACAGACCAACATGTATATTACCTGTAAATGGTAGGGTGTTGTCCCATGAGGTCTTACGTATACAGGTTCATGTTTATAATGGCGTTCAATACCTTGCTCTGATATAACAAGATTTTATAAAATTCACACTTCTGAATGTTCTGTATATCATTTCATATTTTATTTTCAGACCGAAAGAGAATATGTTTATTTTCAAGGAAACATATTGAGTATCAAATTAATTTCGGTTGTTTTTATTTAACTTGGTATTAAATCACAGAAATTTTAAAATACTACTGCTTGTCTGGTATTAAGGAGTATTCTTGTCTGTTTAGAGTAGGAATAATGTGCCCTACTGAAGAATATGAATGACAAGTCTTGTAAAGGTACAAGATATAAAGCACATGGGAAATCCGATTCTTCCAGTCTGTCTAAAACAAATCACAAACATTTTCCTTCACTATATACTAATGAGTAACACGTTTCAGCCGAACTATGTATTTTTTCAGTATCATTCTACATAGGCAAAGTTGACTTTAGATGGTTTCTGATATTGATTACAACACCTTTTGATCAGGTAACACCTACCAAGATTTCAAATATTTAGATTAGTGTGTTTCCGTACATTTTGTAACTGAACGAGGTAAACCATGCACAAGCGCTCTGGATACACATTTTTTTTACGTTTTGATCAGTAAATAATATACTCTTATTTTAACACTTGATTATTAGTTTTCCCAAGATTATTTCTTCATTTTTAAACTTATCAAATAAAAAATATTTTTTATTTTGATAGCTTCTCCTTTAGATTTATAAATTTGAACATTATTTAGCTTTTATAACATCAGATTTATTCATCCTACATGTATATGACAAACATCTTCAAAATAATAATTAGGTTAACAACGTACCTAACCCAGGTCCTAAATATAATTTAATATTCCACCAAAATCTATGTGTATTTGCCACCATCTTTAATATGTATTTTAACTTTGTGTATTTAACTCGACCTTCTGTCTTATAATCCATTCGAATTGACAGTCACACCTGGTACGGTGTGCCCTAGACGCCCTGCTAATTGCCGATCTGTAAATTACCTTATAGCTTCATACAAGCCTTCCACGAGTATTGCCAGAGAATAATACACACATCGTATATACCTAATCCTAGCGTACCGGTAGATAGTAAACGGTCAATAAGAGTACACCTTTGTCTTTACAGTTTAAGTGACACTTTAATTTGTTCACCATATATATCGGAAAAGCAAATATTAACAAGCATTCTGTGAGTATTGCCTGGCAATACATAGTCCCCTACCAGTTAAAAATTCATTGTACTGGAACAAAATGCTAACTTGTCATGGTGTAAACTCTATAACAAATATCAAGTTAATATCTTCAAGCATGCCGAAAAAAAAATGAGGAAAATTGATTATTTGAGTAAATTTTCTGTCCAAGGACCATAACTCTGCACAAAATCATCAGACCGGAACAAAATTCGAATTTTATCTGTAACTTGTCATGATAAAACTATATATTGATGATCAAATCAATATCTTTAAGCATGACGAAAAAAAGCGAGGAAAACTGATTATTTGAGTGAATTTTCTAAGTCCAAGGACCATAACTCTGCACAAAATCATTAGACCTGAACAAAATTCGAACTTGATCTGTAACTTGTCATGATTAAACAATACACCAAATATCAAATCAATATCTTCAAGCACACAGAAAAAAAGTGTGGAAAACTGATTTGCCAGACTGACGACAGACAGACAAACAGACAGACAGACAGACAGTCAGAGTGCAAACCTAAAGTCCCCTTCGACTTTGTCGGTAGGGGAACAAAAAAAAAAAAAGATTGACTTTTTTTGCTATAAACAAAAATAAATCGAAATGTATACGGTAAATGAAGCAAATTTTATTTCATGAATGTTAAAAGTTGCATGTCTGTTCATTTTATTTCTTTATTATCGGATGGTAATAAGCTATCAAAATTAGTCATCAGTGCGCTTATGATTACGTTAAAATATGATTAAAGATCAAGCCTTTAAATGATTGTACTTAATACAGGAGAAAATGCCACGTACTACAGGAAGTAGTCAATAATTTTTTTATTAATTATTGATTTTCTTCTTTATTACTGCACATACAGCGATAAAACTTTGTGAATATATATATTATGTTATAATGAAAATATTTAAACTGTAAGTAAAAAATCGTGAATTTTCCCTTTAAGGTGAAGTCAAAGGTTCTATAAATGAGAATATGTTTCCATAGGACACCTTGCCAACTTATACTATTAGATTGTTCAGTGAATCATGAAATATGGATCCTAACCCTAATTTGACTTAAGTTTTTATTGTTCACATCATAATAATCTGATCATATGTGAGGATTTGAATAGGGGGATTCTCACTTCCCTCACAACCTTCTTCCAATTCCCTCCAATTTACTCTAAATCTAAAACTGGTCAAAGATACTTTCCTGCATATCCCCAAGTTGCAAATTGATGTGACCATAAATGATTAATGATTTGGTGATTTCAATGAATTTCTATTATAAATATTTCACTTGTTTGCACAAAACAAATGTGGTAAAAATACATAAGAACCTGACAATTTATATAACCATGTCTATTGTTAAAGAACAAATATTGACCTCTGTTTTACCTTCTGTGGACTCAGTTATTTTTGTGGATACCAGTTTTCGTGTATATCGTTAAATTTGAATGTCGATATTTGATTTCATGGTTGTAATCAAGTCTGCATGCTTGCCTGTAGAAATTTTGTACTTTGTTGAACATTTAACTTCCTGGTTGATATCCCATGAATGTTTTGATTCATTGACATATAACCTATATCTCCTATAATGGATGTTGATTGTCATATCACAGATTACTCACCTTCATTTCTCTTCCTTTTGTTTCTATAGGCAGTAACAATGCTACAACAGTCGCTACTAAAGATATTACACCGTATGTTGATATTGCTAAATATGAGGATTCTTTTAACAACACCTGAAATGGTTGAGAAAATCATGACTTCAAATATCATAAAATGTGAAAATTTTGCTTATTCAGACCTCTACAATAACTTTTTTTTCAACTTGTCCGGTAGGACAAGTACATACCAAAATTTACTTGTCCAAATGAAATTGTAACTTGTCCAACGAAAATCTTAATAATAACCTTTTTTGCATTTTAAGTTGATTCAAGGAACAAAATGAAGTAAAACAATAGAACAGAATTTGATTTATATCTTTTGAAATACCTTTTAAAAATATGAGTCGAGAACAACTGAATCTAGTCATGTCACAGGACTTAGGTTCTAGTTTTCATCAATGCCAAAGTCTCATCAGACTCTAGACATGAGGCACCGTCTGATAGGCCTGCCAATGTCCACTCATTGGATTTGTATCCTGGTTTTTTAAGTTGAAAAAGTTTATTCAAATGCAATCAATAAAAAAAAAGATGAGGTATGATTGCCAATGAGATAACCTGCAAGAGACCAAATGACACAGAAATTAATAACCATAGGTCACTGTATTGCAAGTATTGTTTTTTTTTTATATATACAGTCAAACCTCGTTGTGTCGAACTCGGTTGTGTCGAAAATTCGGATGAGTCGAAGTAATTTCTAGGTCCCGGTAAAATTCCTGTTTGATCAATGCATAATTACCTCTGATGAGTCGAACTCGGTTGATTCGAATACTCGGTTAAGTTGAGTAAATTTTATAGTCCCGTCGATATAGATTTAATGTAAATTGACCCCGATGTCTCTAAGTTCGAAAAATGCAGACCTAATGATAAAAATTCAAATCGGATGTATTTCTTATGTAACCTAATCATTTTTCAAAAGAGATTAAAGCTGAGTAAACATACTTGTTTGTATAACAGTTAAAATGACATGTTTATGGTGGCCGGTAATTAACACCTTTGTTGATCATTCAAGCCGAACGTTAGTGTGATGAACATATTTCACGTGAGATAAAAATGATACAAATTTAAATTACCCAAGCTGAGATTAAATGAATCGTTAAAAGGATTAAGACTATTATGAAAATTCATGATAATTTATTGAAAAAGCAGATGACCTCATCAGAGACCGTTATTTCCTTCGTATATGTAAGAGAATGATAATCCCTTTCTTCATGATTAAGTACGAGCGTTAGCTTACAAACTTAGAATACTGTAAAGTGCTCAAGGCTCAAATAATCTTTTGATCGGTTGTATTCAAGAATTAGTTTCATTGTCAGTGCAATGTCTATAATTGATGCATGACTTCCTTTTTCGGCATGTCATTTATGAATTAGTTTTAGTGATGTAAGGACTTTCTTATCATTTGGGATTTTTTTTAAAAATGTGTTATAGATATTAGGTGACACAACAGTACAAAGAAAAGGTAGGAATTGTATATGTTTCCTGATTGTGAGTATGAATGTAAATCATGTAATATTTTAGTGAGGAATTATCCTTTTTTTATTTACAGTTTAAATCAATTAATACATTTGAGTTACAACTAAATTTTATTTCACAGCCAATATTTTGGTCCGGCTTTTTACATCAAATACTATTTCATTATGGCAGGGAAATGTTCAAATAAAATGCCTTTAAAAGTTTTTAATATGTTCAAAACTTAAATTAAATTCCTGTTTTTTTTTTTATTTCATCGGAATATTGGAAATAACTTTTCTTCCCAACCGCTGATCCAGTAATCAAAGTTTTTGGAAAGATAAAGATTTAGGTTATTTTTATTTTAAAGCGTTTTTTTCTTTGTTTGCATTGCTTTGATATTGTTTAATTATTTAGTAATTTGAAGTTATTAATATTTTCATAATAACATTCACGTACCAATTTTACTGCACCAGTAAACTTCAACTTATTTTTAGTTTTTTGTTTGTTTCACAATTCAACTTTTAGTCATTTTCAATCACTTTGTGATAAATCCTTTCAATCTGATAAAAGTGCTTCGGGGCAGTTGTAACTCATTTATAGAAACTCTTTATTTTGAAATGTAAATAGACCCAAATAATAGGATAATCCCTTATTAAGAACATGATTTACATTCACTCTTCACAATTAAGAGACATCAAATCCTACAATTTCATTGGTCGAGAGCACTTTGCTATATTCTAACGCGAGTGATTTTATAATTTATAGTGACTGACCTTTGTAAATGTTTGTGTAGACTGTTGATTTTATTTGTGCATGATTTGTATCTGTACTTGTGTGTTTAATTATTATGAAGGACCAAAAATGGAGATTGAATGCACAATCATAAAGTGTCATATTGAAAAAAGGCACACTGTTCAAAGTATCTAGTTTACGCAAATCTCATACTGTATTTCATGCATTCCAAATTTATGACGACACATTCGACCTCGGATGAGTCAACCTCGGATGAGTCGAATACTTTGGTCCGGTCCCTTCAACTTCGACACAACGAAGTTCGACTGTATGATCAAATATGATTTGGGAATTTTATGGTAAATAATTTCTTCATTTTTATTTAAAAAATATTTTTGTTAAAAAAATTACAGTATGGTATTTATTATAAAACAACAGTGTAGGAAAACGAGGTACTGATTTGTCTTGGTCCCGAAATGTCTCCTGTCTTCTGCGTTGCCAAACTGTCTGTCAAATATGGTGCCGACCCGACTATTAAACTTGGAGCCGAATCGTTTCCGAGCTGGTGACGAACTGTTTTGTAAAGTTACAAAGCGCATCGCTGATTCGGATCAGTAAGACTGGTTTCTGAGAATAGTATGCCTTTAACCTGTTAAAAAGTACCTGACAAAGAACCAGTTTTAAATTATCGATTGCAAGTAAACATGTCAAATTAATACTTGTTTTTATCTTCTGTTCTTGTTTTTTGTTTATAATTACTTTGTTCATCAAAGTTGGATTACATTTATTTTCTGCATAATAATTTAACTTGTCCCGTCGGACAAGCTTGATATAGCTTTTACTTGTCCGACCTTTTTTTCCTCTGGTACCGGACAATCGGACAAGTGTTCTTGTCGAGCCCTGCTATTATGTTTTTCATTACATATCTTTTTTTTGTTGTAAAATTGTGTTGCAGGGTTGAATTCTTTTTGAATTTAACATATAAAATACTCTGCCTTGAGCTTACTGGGTCCTTATGCCACAAATGATGTAGCTATTGCCTTAACACTGACCATATCATATAGAACCACAGGCTTGACTAAAGAGTCTGTGTCACTCACCTTCATCTTCAATAATGGTGACTTTTTAGTAAAAAAAATCATCATTAGAGGGGAATAACTCTATCAAAAGTCAACAAACAATTTCAATCATGTTAACCAATTTGAAGATCTTATCCTGCTGACCAGTTTCCATTTTTAATGTTTCTATTCATCTATTGTAGTTTTCAAGATAAAACCCCCAAAAATGGTAAAAGTTATCATTAAAGGGCAAAAACTCCAATAATGAGTCAACTGAAGATTTCAGCCATGATGGCTTATTTGTAGATCTTTAATTGCTGATGACTTTTTGCTTTTTTAAGTTTCTATCCATCTATTATAGTTTTCAAGATAATAGACAAAAAATTGGAAAAATTGGAAAAAAATGGTGATTTATAAAGGGCAATAACTTCAATATGGAGTCGGCTAATGACTTCGGTCATGTCGACTTATTTGTAGATCTGGTCTTGCTGATCACTTTTGCTTTGCAAACTTTCTGTATTTCTATTATAATTATCAAGATAATAGGCAAAAATGAAAAATAAACTGTTAACACAGAGATATGTCTTGCCTTTTTGTTATTTTGATAGTTAAATGCAAATGTTGAAATTAAAATAGCAATACTTTAACATTTAAGTTATGCAAAGTATTCAAAGTAAATGAACCATGACTAAAAGTACAGGGCCAAACAATCTCCATGGAAATGAGATGTGCCAATACTAATACAACTGAATACCAAATTTCATTGACCTACCACTAGTGGTTCCAAATAAACTGACCTAATCACAAACTAATAAATGTAAAATAACGGTAAGCAAACATTTCAAAGTCAATAGACCATGACTGAGGGGGAAGGGACAAATAATTCCCATGGAAATGGGATGTGCCAATGCTAATACAACTGAATACCAAATTTCATTGACCTACCACTAGTGGTTCCCCATAAACTGACATACTCACAAAACAATACATGTAAACTAAGCAAACATTTGAAAGTCAATAGACCATGACTGAGAGGGCAGGGGCAAATAATCTCCATGGAAAATGAGATTTGCCAATGCTAATACAACTGCATACCAAATATCATTGACCTACCACTAGTGGTTCCCCATAAACTGACCTAATCCCAAAGTAATACATGTAAACTTAGCAAAAGATTCTAGGTCAAGAAGACGCCAGAAACAGCATACCTGTGTCTCTCTTGTAGTCTCCGTCAAGTGAGGAAAAAATTGGTAAAATTCATTGTTTAAGGGCAATAACTCCTACAAGAAGTCAACTGACAGATTTGATGTCAACAGACAGAAGGCAGATCTTATTTGCCCCAGTCTGATTTTCTCTATTGGTATATATAGTGATTTTCAAGATAATAGAAAAAATTGCATTTTACCCCTATGTTCTCTATTTAGCCATGTCAGCCATGTTTGTTGGCAAAGGGGTCAGTGACAATTTTTACAAAACTAAATATCCCATTGATAATCGTGACGACGGACGCCAAGTGATGGCAAAAGCTCACACTGGTCCTTCTGGCCAAGTGAGCAAAAAGGTTTAACTATTGACATTACATAGGCCATATTACATAGAGTATGATGCAACTATTGCCTTAACCATTGCCATACCATTAAAGTAGTTTCAGACTTTATAACTTACCTGTGCCACAAATGGTGTAACTATTGCCCCTACCCTTGCCATAGCACTACAAGATCCTAAGCCTATAACCTACCTGTGCCACAAATGGTGTAACTATTGCTCGAACCTTGGCCATACCACTACAAGATCCTAAGCCTATAGCTTACTTGTGCCACAAATGGTGTAACTATTGCCCCTACCCTTGCCATACCAATACAAGATCCTAAACCTATAACTTACCTATGCCACAAATGGTGTAACTCTTGCCCCTACCCTGGCCATACCACTATAAGATCCTAAGCCTATTATTTACCTGTGCCACAAATGGTGTAACTATTGCCCCTACCCTGGCCATACCATTGCAAGATCCTAAGCCTACATAATTAACTTACCTGTGCAACAAACGGTGTAACTATTGCCCAACCAATAGCCATACCACTGCAAGATCCTAAACCTATAACTTACCTGTGCAACAAATGGTGTAACTATTGCCCCTACCCTGGCCATACCACTACAAGATCCTAAGCCTATAGCTCTCATTGATGTAGGATAAACCTGAAATGTGATAAAAACAATAAACATCAAAAGGAATTATGTAATTAAATTTCAGACATAGAAATATAACTTAAAATCTGGTTGTGTGACTTTTATGGTCTCTAAAAACATTATTTACAACAATTTTTTTAAGATCATTAATAGTCTCTAACCTTTATTCATAATTTTTTTTGGGACATACTATTGCCCTAAAGACATCTTTTTTTATGCTTCATTGACATATTCCCAACATTTTTTTCACTCTTATCCATGGAATAGCACAATTAGTCAATTTTTCATTTTGATGAATTGTTGTTCATGTTACAGGGAGTATAAAAATGTCTTGATCGTCTTATGCTAGCCACCAGTTTGGGATGTTGTAATACATTTCCTTGCTTGATCACAACAAGAACTTTAGTGGTATTTGTGTCTCATTCAAGAGGCATTTTGCAATTAACTAATCAGATCTATCTGAATAATGCATCTTTATTTTGGGCTGCTAGCATGTACAACATTATTTTTCATTATTTAAGAACATATTTGCTAAAAAAAACATTTACCTGGGTTGTACCTTACATCTATAACTTAGCCCTTTGAGTATAAACATAAATGGGAGGCAGCTCCAGCAATTGGAGATAACCTATGTAAAATAGAAACTTACCTCTGCAATATATACATATGCAACTTGAAATGCTCTTTACAAAGGGAGGAAACTATTGTGATGGGAGAAAAGCTATCTAAAATAGAATCTCACCTATGGAATATATATATATATAGATAGCTTGAAAAGCTGGTTATAAAGAGAGGGAACCTATGTTAAATAGAACCTAACCTACGGAATATATATATATATATATAGATAGATAGCTTGAAAAGATCCTGATATAAAGGGAGGCAACTATTGTAATAGGAGATAAAAAATGTAAAATAGAACCTCACCTCTGGAGTATAAAAATAGGCAGCTTGAAAAGCTTCTGATATAAAGGGAGGCAACTATTGTGATATGAGATAAAACATGTAAAATAGAACCTCACCTCTGGAGTATAAACATAGGCAGCTTGAAAAGCTCCTGACATAAAGGGAGGCAACTATTGTAATGGGAGATAATCTTTTTTAGATGAAACCTTACCTCTGGAGTATAAATTTAAACATAGGCAGCTTGGAAAGCTCCTGACATAAAGGGAGGCAACTATTTAATGGGAGATAATCTATATAAGATGAAACCTTACCTCTGGAGTATAAACATAGGCAGCTTGGAGGGCTCCTGATATAAAGGGAGGCAACTATTGTAATGGGAGATAATCTATATAAGATAAAACCTCACCTCTGGAGTATAAACATAGGCAGCTTGGAAAGCTCCTGACATAAAGGGAGGCAACTATTGTAGTGGGAGATAATCTTATCTAAGATGAAACCTTACCTCAGGAGTATAAACATAGGCAGCTTGAAAAGCTCCTGATATAAAGGGAGGCGACTATTGTAATGGGAGACAATCTATATTAGATATTAAACCTTACCTCTGGAGTATAAACATAGGCAGCTTGGAAAGCTCCAGATATAAATGCTCTGGCTACAAACAGGAAAAATGTTAATACAGGCCTGTAAAGAAAAAAAATAAGTCATATGATTGAACAGTTCTTCTTATCCCCATATTGGCTTGACCAACTTTATAATAATAATAATAAAACATATTGATATACTATCTTGACTTCTTGTATCCAAAATAGCATTCCTCTGTATTTTGTAGATGCTTAGATGTTGGCCTGTGCATTAAATTTGAGCAAAGGAAGTAAATTTAAGTTCAGGCTGACAATTTAACCCTACATAGATATAAGAAGATGTGGTATGAGTGCCAATGAGACAACTCTCCATCCAAGTCAAAATCCACAAATGTAAACCACTATAGGTCAAAGTACGGTCTTCAACACGGAGCCTAGGCTCACACCGAACAGTAAGCTATAAAGGGCCCCAAAAATTACTAGTGTAAAACCATTCAAACGGGAAACCAACAGTCTAATCTATATAAAAACGAGAAACGAGAAACACTTATGAACCACATCAACAAACGACAACTACTGAACATCAGATTCCTGATTTAGGACAGGTGCAAACAAATGCAGCGGGTTTAAACGTTTACAGCATGTTTATGTGCCTGTCACAAGTTAAGTCAAGTACTGGTCAGTGGTTGTCTTCAGTTATTTCTGTTGTCCTTTGGGGAATATGTTAATGATGCAAGTGACAGTGATATTTGATAATCTGTTTAATATATGACCACCTTTTTTAGACTCTGGGTGATTTAGAGGATAACATACAGAAACTTGTCTATTGCTGAAGTATGTGTATTAAACTCTTCATGTCTATTGTGATTTAAGTTGTTGCCATCTTATATATATACTGGTACCCCATTTCTGGTTTTATTCATAATTTTTTTTCAAACAGTTTCTTTACTGCCGAACATGTGGCAATTTTCTATCACTAGCAGTTTCTCACAATTGAGACACTCTTAAAACTTAATTATTCTTGCATAAAATGTAGGTCAAGGTAGCCCTATATTTCAATGGATATTCATGGATAAAATGTAGGACAAGGGAGCCCTATATTTCAATGGATATTCATGGATAAAATGTAGGACAAGGCAGCCCTATATTTCAATGGATATTCATGGATAAAATGTAGGACAAGGTATCCCAATTATTCAGTAGATCTCTATCATTATCTATGGTGTGGCTTCTTATAAATTTCATTCCATCATGTGGTCTATAAACCATAATATAATAAAATGCTCCGCTGGGCGCAGCTTGATACGACCGCAGAGGTCAAACCCTGAACAGTTGGGGCAAGTATGGACACAACATTCAAGCTTGATACAGCACTGACTTTGGATTGTGATTAAATATTTGACACAGCATAGATTTCTGACACAGAATGAATGTGGTCTAAGAACTTAAAAATTTTAAATTGGACATTCACCTATTAATGGTCCAATATCCAAAATCTAAATACATGGTTAGATTCAGCATATCAAAGAACCCCAAGAATTCAATTTTTGATGAAATCAAACAAAGTTTAATTTTGGACCCTTTTGACCTCAATGTGGACAAAGTTGATAACGGGCCCAAAAATCAAAAATCTAAATACATGGTTAGACTCAGCATATCAAAGAACCCCATATATTCAATTTTGTTGAAATCAAACAAAGTTTAATTTTGGACCCGATTTGGACCAACTTGAAAACTGGGCCCATAATCAAAATTCTAAATACATGTTTAGATTCAGCATATCAAAGAACCCTAAGAATTCAATTTTTGTTAAAATCAAACTAAGTTTAATTTTGGACCCTTTGGACCTTAATGTAGACCAATTTGAAAACGGAACCAAAAATTAAGAATCTAAATACACGGTTAGATTCGGAATATCAAAGAACCCCAATAATTCAATTTTTGATGAAATCAAACAAAGTTTAATTTTGGACCCTTTGGACCTCAATGTGGACCAATTTAAAAACGGGACCCAAAATCCAAAAACTTAATACACGGTTAGATTCAGCATATTAAAGAACCCCAAGAATTCAAGAATAAAACCCCATTGAAATTGGTCAAGAAATAAGCAATTTATATGAAATATCTTCTTTTGCACAATACTGTGCAATTGAATATTTCTTGCTATTGGGCAATACTATACAATTGACAATTTCTTGCTATTGCACAATATTGTGCTATTGGATATTTCTTGCTATTGCGCAATACTGTGCAATTGAAGATTTCTTGCTATTGCGCAATACGGTGCAATTGAGAATTTCCTGCTATTATGCAATACTGTGCAATTGAAAATTTCTTGCTATTCACAATACTTTTTATATAATAATTTACACATCCTGTTTGGTGTGTATCTCCTACCATATCATTATTATTTGCTTTTAAATATAAATCAGAAATAACCAACTTAAAATGGAAAATTATAAAAGAAAAAAAAAAGGAAAAAAAAAAAATCCCCCAGATTTTTGAACCCCTTATGATTCATCAACCCCAAACTCAATCCCAGCCATCCCTTTGTGGTATGGTACCTTGCAGTACAATTTCAGAGAGATCCGTACACTTGAACACAAGTTATTGTCTGAAACTAGAAAATGCTTGTTTTTCGCCCCAAATTCCTAAACATTTAGGCAATTACCCCAAACTCAAACCCAGCTTTCCCTTTGTGATATGGAACCTTGTAGGATAATTTCATAAAGATCCATACACTTACACACAAGTTATTGTCCTGAAACAAGAAAAATGCTTGTTTTTTGCCCCTTTTTGGCCCCTAATTCCTAAAATTTTGAGGCAATTACCTCCAAAATCAATCCCAGCCTTCCCTTTGTGGTATGGTACCTTGCAGTACAATTTCAGAGAGATCCATACACTTGAACACAAGTTATTGTCTGGAAACTAGAAAAATGCTTATTTTTGGCCCCTTTTTGGCCCCTTATTCCTAAACGTTTTGGGCAATTACCCCCAAACTCAAACCCAGCTTTCCCTTTGTGATATGGAACCTTGTAGTACAATTTCATAAAGATCCATACACTTACACACAAGTTATTGTCCTGAAACAAGAAAAATGCTTGTTTTTTGCCCCTTTTTGGCCCCTAATTCCTAAAATTTTGAGGCAATTACCTCCAAAATCAATCCCAGCCTTCCCTTTGTGGTATGGTACCTTGCAGTACAATTTCAGAGAGATCCATACACTTGAACATAAGTTATTGTCTGGAAACTAGAAAAATGCTTATTTTTGGCCCCTTATTCCTAAACGTTTTGGGCAATTACCCCCAAACTCAAACCCAGCTTTCCCTTTGTGATATGGAACCTTGTAGTACAATTTCATAAAGATCCATACACTTACACACAAGTTATTGTCCTGAAGCAAGAAAAATGCTTGTTTTTTTGCCCCTTTTTGGCCCCTAATTCCTAAAATTTTGAGGCAATTACCTCCAAAATCAATCCCAGCCTTCCCTTTGTGGTATGGTACCTTGCAGTACAATTTCAGAGAGATCCATACACTTGAACACAAGTTATTGTCTGGAAACTAGAAAAATGCTTATTTTTGGCCCCTTATTCCTAAACGTTTTGGGCAATTACCCCCAAACTCAATTCCAGCTTTCCCTTTGTGATATGGAACCTTGTAGTACAATTTCAGAAAGATCCATACACTTTCACACAAGTTATTGTCATAAAACTAGAAAAATGCTTGTTTTTTGCCCCTTTTTTTGCCCCTAATTCCTAAAATTTGGAAGTAATTACCCCCAAAATCAATCCCAGCATTCCCTTTGTGATATGGAACCTTGTAGTACAATGTCAGAGAGATCCATACACTAACACACAAGTTATGTCTGGAAGTTACAAAAATGCTTATTTTTGGCCCCTAATTCCTTAACTGTTGGTACCATAAGCCCCAAAATCAATCCCAACCTTCCTTTTGTGGTATTGAACCTTATGGTAAAATTTCAAAGAGATCCATTCACGTAAACTAAAGTTAGAGTGCGAAAACCAACGTGTCTTCGGATTAAGACCATGACGACGACCACGACGCTGACGAGGCCAACGTCATACCAATATATGACAGCAAAATTTTTTTGCGGTCGTATAAAAATAAGTTCAAATGTATGCCTTCTCATATTTTCATCTACTTTAAAGTAACTATTTTAACAATTATGTCTGCCAGATTTTTTCTAAATGTTTATCTAACCATATCTTAGATTGATTCTTTCTATTTTAAGAAAGAACATGAGATTGCTCGTAAATGCATGTTAACAAAAAGTTTCATGCCCATTGAGTAAAACAATAATTAAAAAGTATTGTCAAACAGGAATTGACTGCCAAGCAATCCAAAAATCCCCTGTAGGGTAAAACTCAACATTATCAAGTTTAAATTGTTCCTTAATGCAGAAGCTGAGAAATATGGAATGAAAATCATGATCAGATGAATGAACTGACAAGGTCGTTGCCATATAACATCCATAAGTAATGGTATAATTTCACAAAATCATGTCCTTAAAAAGCTTGAATAAGTTCTATACTATTGCCAATACCTACCTAGATGTACATATATTTGATAACAACACAAAAATAGTGAAAACAAAAAATTCAAATGCCATCGTAAACTTTCTTCCCAGTCTTTCTATAATAAACACAGTCACAAACAAACCTACAAAATACATAAAAACACTGTTACAACACTCTAATAAAAAAAACATAAAATATACTGGACTTTACATGTTTTGCATTTTGCTGATTTCGCAATTAAGATAAAATTGTAAATAAAAGAAGAATGTGTCCATGGATGTTGTATTTTAACTGATTTTGTTTTTCTCTTATAGTTGATGTGTTTCCCTCGCTCAAGATTGGTGAAAGTCATACCACCCACCCAAATTAGAACTTGATCTGTATTTGGTGGTAATAAGCATTGTATATAAGTTTCATAACATTTGGTTGAGGCAAAGTAGATTTAGAGTGTGGAAACTGTGAATTCAGTAATTTTTCAATTTATAAAGGGACATAACTCAAGAACGGTTAAAGTGATGCCACCAAAATTCGATCTTGATCTGTGTTTGGTTGTAATAGACATTGTGTATAAGTTTCACAACATTTGGTTGGATAAAACTAAAGTTAGAGAAAGCCAATCAATTTCAAGAAGGACAAAGGTAACACTTAATGCCCCCTCCGCCTAGTGGCTAGGGCGTAAAAACTCACCAGGAAACTCGGCAAAAGTTGTCCATGTCAAATCTATATAATCAGATGTTGTCAGACCTTTACATTCTACATAACAAGCCTCCTCCACTTCTTTTGTAGAACCTAAATAGAAAGATGGTATTATAAGACAGGTAGGATTTTGGAAATATGTACACATAGATTCTACCACAGCATCAAGTGTGATACGATATTTATCCACTCGAGACAATTAAATTTTCAAATTTAAAAAGTGAGTCTCGCTGAGCGTTTCAAATATTTATAATTGATAACTGTAGAGAGTGGATAAATATTGTATTACACGAGATTTGGTGGTGGAATCGGTTTCTCTAATGATTTTTAAACAATATGCAGGCAAACTTATTCCTTCTTTTCAAATGATCTGCAAAAAGATGTGTTTTTTCTATGTGACGTCATATGGTATGGTCACCTTTCTCATGACGTCACAAGAGGAAAGCAAGAATTTTGACAAATGAATAATAAAAATAATCAACAGGTCAGGAAAAGAATAAATCGGGTAAGAATTAGAGAAACATATATTTGAGTCCTCAATTTATAGTATTATTTATAGAATCAGTTCAAGGCATAAATGCATTTGATTTGCTGATGGTATAATAAGTAACTATCATATTATCATTTCTAATGACATTTTTTAGTATAACTCTCTGATGGACCAACAAAAGAGGTCTGGATGGGGTTCATAGAATAATGGGTAATGGGCCAAAAAAAAGTAATAATAGAGCAAAATAGGTAAAGCAGCAAAAAGAGAAAAAAAAATAGAGAATAATTGGTCCTGATATATAAAGATCAGAGAATAATTGGTCCTGATATATAAAGATCAAAGAATAATTGGTCCTGATATATAAAGATCAGAGAATAATTGGTCCTGATATATGAAGATCAAAGAATAATTGGTCCTGATATATAAAGATCAGAGAATAATTGGTCCTGATATATATAAATATCAGAGAATAATTGGCAAGCATAATAAAGAATAGAGAAAAACAGCCTAAAAACAACGATTACAGAGATCACCCCTAACCAGCCCCTTATGAAAGGACTTGCTAGGTCCAAATGAAAGTCTTTCTAAAGAAATTTTCCAGTACTTGAAAACTGGAAATTTATCATATGCTATAAATTAGAAATAAATTTTATTTTGAATAAATTAGCTTCCACAGCTGTCTGAGATATTCTGAAAAGTTAATTCATCTGTAAATAACAATCTTACAAAAAAGTAAAAAGAAAGGAACGACTGACACATAGATATCTAATAAGGCTACATTCTCTTACAGATTGACTATTTAAGTGTCTGACCATTGTAACACATAGATATCTAATAAGGCTACATTCTCTTACAGATTGACTATTTAAGTGTCTGACCATTGTAACACATAGATATCTAATAAGGCTACATTCTCTTACAGATTGACTATTTAAGTGTCTGACCATTGTAACACATAGATATCTAATAAGGCTACATTCTCTTACAGATTGACTATTTAAGTGTCTGACCATTGTAACACATAGATATCTAATAAGGCTACATTCTCTTACAGACTGACTATTTTAGTGTCTGACCATTGTAACACATAGATATCTAATAAGGCTACATTCTCTTACAGACTGACTATTTTAGTGTCTGACCCAGAGCTCCAGATAAGAATTCACAAATTGGGGTTTTTACCCTCCATTTTTTTATGTAATTGGGTGATAAAGTTTTTTAATTGCATTATCAATTCCAGTTCACCCCTCAAGCAAATATCAAATTGGGTTTTTCACCACCAAGCTCCTTAATGTATTGGGTTTTTTCATCAACACAATATTGAATATTTAGGCATGTTATAATCGCATTATATCAACCCCAGATGTCTTTCCATCTTAAATGTGTTTCTTTCTTTGTATATGTGCTAGCTGTTTTATTTGGTTTATTCACTGACGAGCAATTATACGTTTAATTTGTGTCCCGTTTTTAAACGTTCTGCCAGTTTTGTATTTTCTAAAAACTTATGGAAACTGCAGCTGGTGTCACTAGTTGGACAGTAACTGATTGCCTTTCTAGATCCAAAATGATCACCCTACAGTTTATGGTTGGGGTAGGTGGGGCTGAGTGTTAAGATTTTTATGTAATATATGTGAAATTTAGGTGCTGTAAGAAAGTTTTGCCAGTCCTTTCACCTATTTGCAAGATCTACTTTTTAACAAAAATAAAAAGTAGTTCCCAGATTTAAGATATACCTCAAAACCTTGAGGTTTATAGGGTGGTTTAAATTACATTTCATGTCATAATTGATTTGGCCTTTCACTTTTTCTAACTGATTTCGTTTTTGACGAAACCCTGTGTTTATCTTTCTAGCAATGTTCTCGTTAAGGTACGCCAACACGCCCGTGCGTTCAATGGACGCTTCCTAAAATCACTAGCTGAGTCTTGTTATCATCATAACTTTCCCTCAGCTATCAAAAAAAAGCCGAAAACATGCTTCTATTCAATATTTTTAACGGACATTTACTTTCGTTTTAATTCAGTGTTTGTTATGATAAGTCCCGAGCAATTTCGAAAAGATATGACATCATGTCACACGCTTAATGTATAACTCCGAGAAGATCGAAATGTTTTCAAAAACACATGTACCTTTTGAGCAACGGAAAATCCCAACAGGGACCCATTACAGCTACTTGATGCAGGGCTCTATTTTTAGAACGAAAGGACATTTCCAATTATGAATATTATAAAAATAGATTTACGCGACGACTGTAATCAGATATGGGTAAATAGCGCAAACGATAGCCAATAAAAGCGTTAAGAACTCATGGTTTTGGCATATAATTGGGTTTTCCTTTGAATTAATTGGGTTATTGAACCCTGCAATAGACAATTGCATTGGGTTTTTCATTATTTGAATTGCGTGATCACGCAAATACGCAGCTTATCTGGAGCTCTGCTGACCATTGTAACACATAGATATATCTAATAAGGCTACATTCTCTTACAGATTGACTATTTAAGTGTCTGACCATTGTAACACATAGATATCTAATAAGGCTACATTCTCTTACAGATTGACTATTTTAGTGTATGACCATTGTATCACATAGATATCTAATAAGGCTACATTCTCTTACAGATTGACTATTTTAGTGTATGACCATTGTAACACATCGATATCTAATAAGACTACATTCTCTTACAGATTGACTATTTAAGTGTCTGACCATTGTAACACATAGATATCTAATAAGGCTACATTCTCTTACAGATTGACTATTTAAGTGTCTGACCATTGTAACACATAGATATCTAATAAGGCTACATTCTCTTACAGACTGACTATTTTAGTGTCTGACCATTGTAACACATAGATATCTAATAAGGCTACATTCTCTTACAGATTGACTATTTAAGTGTCTGACCATTGTAACACATAGATATCTAATAAGGCTACATTCTCTTACAGATTGACTATTTAAGTGTCTGACCATTGTAACACATAGATATCTAATAAGGCTACATTCTCTTACAGACTGACTATTTTAGTGTCTGACCATTGTAACACATAGATATCTAATAAGGCTACATTCTCTTACAGATTGACTATTTTAGTGTCTGACCATTGTAACACATAGATATCTAATAAGGCTACATTCTCTTACAGATTGACTATTTAAGTGTCTGACCATTGTAACACATAGATATCTAATAAGGCTTCATTCTCTTACAGACTGACTATTTAAGTGTCTGACCATTGTAACACATAGATATCTAATAAGGCTACATTCTCTTACAGATTGACTATTTAAGTGTCTGACCATTGTAACACATAGATATCTAATAAGGCTACATTCTCTTACAGATTGACTATTTAAGTGTCTGACCATTGTAACACATAGATATCTAATAAGGCTACATTCTCTTACAGACTGACTATTTTAGTGTCTGACCATTGTAACATATAGATATTCAATAAGGTTACATTCTCTTACAGATTGACTATTTTAGTGTCTGACCACTGTATCACATAGATATCTAATAAGGTTACATTCTCTTACAGATTGACTATTTAAGTGTCTGACCATTGTAACACATAGATATCTAATAAGACTAAATTCTCTTACAGATTGACTATTTAAGTGTCTGACCATTGTAACACATAGATATTTAATAAGGCTTCATCCTCTTACAGATTGACTATTTAAGTGTCTGACCATTGTGCAAACAAAATAAAATTTGCTTGCTTGTTAGGTGAACCATGGAATCTTTATTACATATTGTTGATATAGAAATAAACTGGTTGAACAGGTTTTCCAATTAACCTTTAGTTAGTAGTTCCATGTTTACAATTGACAGGTAGACTTCCTGCAAATTTTGCCCATATTTTACTACAATATCTTAGTGAAAAAAACAGAATTTTTACAGTAGTGAAAGATCATTTTGTCACATGAAGTTCTCAATATGAAGCCTTGTAAGAACCTGTTTACCATTTGTTTGGTTGAAACTTATAATAAATTTAAAAGGTTGAATAGAAAGAACTGCTAAAGAGAGAAATAAAGTTGCCATCAACTTGCAATAATATAAACATTCCCCAAGCTAACTGTCTTAAAGAGGACAATAAACCAAATATCCCATTGTCTTACCTTCCGACCCTACAAATATAACAGTCAAACATTCACATAGATTTCAAAGTAAAATAAAACATTATGGTTACCATGGTAACCAGTGAAGTTATAATTATTTTACAATCGTTTGTATTTGCCTGGAATCAGAATGTGTGATCTGTACAAAACTATAAATAAAAAGCAATGATACGAAAAATACAGATTTATCTTGAAATATTTGTTAGACAATTTTTTACATATTTGTTGTGAATTACATGCATCCTCTCACCTCCTATGTCTTATGTTGTAAGAGTTACACAGTCTCTGTATGTTAATTGTAAGAGTTACACAGTCTCTGTATGTTAATTGTAAGAGTTACAGACTCTGTATGTTAATTGTAAGAGTTACAGACTCTGTATGTTAATTGTAAGAGTTACAGACTCTGTATGTTAATTGTAAGAGTTACAGACTCTGTATGTTAATTGTAAGAGTTACAGACTCTGTATGTTAATTGTAAGAGTTACACAGTCTCTGTATGTTAAAGAACCTTTGTAACAATTTTTAAGGGTTCCTACTTCCTAGGTGGTTTTGCAGGGCAAAACATATGCCCTCATAATCACCAACATGCTCTCTTTTAACAAAGACAATCTAAATTTCCAACCTTCATACCTATTTGGTAGAACCTACATTAATGATTTTTTGTTTAATTTGAATACTGTAAATTCAGAATTTATTGTGAGGTTTTTATTAATGCCAAAAATGCAAGTTGATGAAGATCGCAATAATAAGAACTTGCATTCTGATATCTGATCCTTATATCTGTATGAAGATTTTCCTGAAATCGCAATGATTAATCTCACTTTTTTGTCCATTCTTCAAAAATCACAATAATAAATGCACGCAATAATTTCTGAATTTACAGTATGCAATAAAATTCAGTCACTGGACATCAAGCAAACAACAATCAGTCAATAATTTAACCGTCTAAAAATCTCAAATAATTCTGTCGTAATTAAAACAATACCATATATAATAAGTAACAACTTACCATGGCAACCGTCTGATATCTCAAATAGCTGTGTGGTCATTAATACAATACCATAATAGGAAAATGCAGACACTAACCTAAAATGGAAAATAAACAATCAGAAAGTGTTAAGGTTCATTAAGAATTCAGGTACACATAAAGTATTAGCGACTTTATAAGAAGTAGAGGATTGCAAACAATAATCTACGTGACTATAGTTATTATTGAAGAAAATTTTTACAAGTTTGAATCCCATGCAAATGTGTTGTATGTTTTTGAGACGTAAAAAGTTTGTAAGTTAAAAGTTAAAAGTTAGAGTTTTAATTAATTTCTGTTGAAAATGGATTCTTAAAAAATAATCTACTGTTAGAACAATAGATTGACGGCAGAAAAATGGGACAAAAGTAATTCAAATAGATTTTTTACAAAGTAAAGGTTTGAAAATTGTCCTCAATTGTCTGTGTGAAACTGATGAGAATGTGACAAGTTTGATGTCAGGTTTGGGGCAACTTAATAACATAAAAATATTTCAACAGGAAAGAACAGATCACAGGTTAACGTTTTTAAGTCATAAGTTCCAGCTGATATATTCATTTTTCAGAACCTGCTATTCCATAGGCTACATTGCTTTATAACATTCAACATCAATCTTGTACAAAATTTTTAAAAGATTTTAATTGTGATTAGGGTCAGTGTTCTCCCATGGGTCTTTTACCATCATCTGATGTTATACTGCTTCAATGTGATACTATCTGAAATAATTTACTTAAAGAATTTGTTCTGGATGTGATGCAAATTTCAACACCAAAAAAGGTTGTTATTTCAAAATTCGTAGTTTATCAGTATTATATGAAGTTTGAGAGCAGAAATAACAAAAAAGGTGCATCACCAATTCATGTTTCCTTGTTTTCAAGAAAAGAGAATTATAAACATAAATACTTAACAAGTTTTAGCTTTCTAAAAAGCTATGGACTGCTTCGCTCTACCCTAATGTTAGGTAATATGTGTGCATGTGGTTGTTAAATAGTATTGGAAATGTAATTTTTAGATATTGATTGATAAAAAATTGATGTTCTTTAAGAGTGTCTGTATGCGTTATATACCCAGGCTTTTAAAAAATCTAAATTTATTGTTGAAAATTAAAACAATATAAATAGACACGACTCTGGAGGTGTGCCTAGATTGTCAGAAGTTACAAACTACAGATAATGCATTTTTGTAAACATTGTATATGAACATTGTTTAGCAAAGCAAATCGTGCAAATTGCAGAGTAACAAAGCAAATAAACACGTCTTAATAATTGATATTTCAATATTGAATTCATCTGTGAAATGTATGCATAATAAAACGAACTTGAATTAATGACAGTTGATCGGAACTGAAGTACACATAGTCAATTTTCCGGCATTTGATGTCTTATCCTGAGACGAGAAAAGTCTGTAATTCTTTATCTCATTTAAGCCAATAGCTGTTGCTGTATCTCAGCCACATCCAATCAGAATCTATACGTGAAACGTAATTTATTCAAGATGGCGTGTATTTCGATTGAAACTAATAGCTCCGCACCGTGATGCGAAGCAACCAGTTTTGATATGTTTTTATAATGAGCTCAATATATTATAGTTACCATATAACCCACAACATTAAAGTGGTTTTCCTATACTCTAAGGCGAACAAATCCTTAATACTTCCTCTGTTGGTAGCCTGGATAATATAATATTAGTTTTAAAATAAACAAGAATTTGCACCTAATATCTTTAAAAGTATACTATCACTCACAGAGTAAAGTACAAGTAGGTTCAATCAACCATTTACGAAAATGTTTACTAAGAAATATTACTGGAAATTTTTTCTGAGGATGCAAGTTGTTAAGGTTCATCATAACCTTTTGGCTAATATGGCCATATTTACACCACAAATTTACTCTGAGTACAGACAAACCTGTGCACCTGGAAAAGTTTATAAAGGCATGGCAGGAAATAGATAATTGAATTTTAAATGCATTTTAAGTTTCAGAAAATCATAAATTTTTCTGGATTTTGCTATTCATATTTTTTTCATTCCTGCAGAAGGTGCCAAAAATAAAATAATTTGGGAAAGAGGTTTAAGAAACTCCCCTAATATATTAAATGTTGTGAGTAGTATTGATTTAAATGGCAATAGATGGACAATAGACATCTGCAAACAATAGGTGATTTAAACTGTGTAACTGAGAGGACCGTATCAAATGAAACTCATGTGTTTGTTTATTATGCTATCTTATGCAGACTGGTAAAAAATGCACATCAAAATCCAGGTAAGTTTTTAATTTTCTAAAACATAGACTACATATAACTTTTATATATCTAGGTCCTGTCATGCCTTAAAACTTTCCTAGATACATCAGTTTGTCTGTACTCATAGTATATTTTGTGGTGTAAACATGGCCATATTTTTCAATTCCATTTAATGAACCATAACCTTGTTAGTGTATTCAGTATATATACATACATTAAAATAAATCTTGTCAAGCACCTGTGCTACCACTCGCTTCATTGACAAACAAGAATATGTCTCCATATGACATCATGCCCTGCTACAGTAAAAATCCTAATTTGGCATATTTAAAAACAGTTGTACTATGTTTATACCATAATGAACATGTGTACTATGTTTATACCATAATGAACATGTGTACTATGTTTATATCATAATGAACATGTGTACTATGTTTATATCATAATGAACATGTGTACTATGTTTATATCATAATGAACATGTGTACTATGTTTATATCATAATGAACATGTGTACTATGTTTATACCATAATGAACATGTGTACTATGTTTATATCATAATGAACATGTGTACTATGTTTATATCATAATGAACATGTGTACTATGTTTATATCATAATGAACATCTGTACTATGTTCCAAGTTTATCTGACCACAACTTCACAGTAAAGTACCTTCAACCAAACTTTCAACTTTCACTATCATTTTCTATGTTCAGTGGACCGTGAAAATGGGGGAAAATCTCTAATTTGGCATTAAAATTAGACAGATCATATCATAGGTAACATGTATTCTAAGTTTCAAGTTGATTGGACTTCAACTTCATCAAAAACTACCTCGACCAAAAACTTTAACCTGAAGCGCGACGAATGGACGGACGGATGAACAGACGAACGAACGAACGGACAGACCAGAAAACATAATGCCCATAAATGGGGCATAATAAATGGGGCATAAAAATGGATTGACACACTTGAATGATGCATAGAATGTAGGCAAGAATAAATAAAGAGCTGTGCCATGAGCTATTAATATGCTATCCACTTTTTCAACGATCAAAGTTCCATAACTCCTCAATGTCATATCAGAAATTCATAAAAACTAAAGGGAGCTAACTTAATAGATATAAACTAGTCACCAAAGTTTCATGAAAACTGCTCAGAGCATTTCTGAGTTATTGTCCCCCCTTTTTTATGAATAAAATCCCACAACCCGTAAACGTAAAATCAAAAATTTATAAAAACTGAAAGGGAGTCAATAGATATAAACAATTCACCAAAGTTTCATGAAAATTTAAGTGTTTTCAGTTATTTTCTTACATGTTGACAACGGACGGAGGTTATACAATAATACATCCCGTAAACCGGTGTACAAAATTGTGATTTTTTTTATTTTCTTGATATATATTTATATAATGAAAGATCCAAGTTTTTCATATTTGCAATAATTTTTGTTCACATCATTTTATAGGAAGTAATACCATACCTTAGAACTTGACTCAACAAGTCTTCCTAACGGCATTGGTTTGTTATTTTCTTTAGCAATTCTCTGTAAAGTTGCTAGAGCTTTCTCTGTGTGACCTCGTGTTATATCATAACGAGCACTTTCTGGCAACCACTGTAATAAACAAGTAACCAATGCATAAAATCATGTCATCGTAGCATTGGGCAACATATATATAGTTCATGACAAAATAAAGAATACATATTGTAACTAAGAGGGAATTGTATCATATGAATATAACTTGATTTTTGTGTGTACCAATTAAAATGGATTCAGGAACAATTGAATATTGGTGGATATTTGATTTTGTTTTAGTTTGCAAGTCTAAATCAAGGCTTATAGTACATCTATAATTTGTTGAACATTTAAATTTGTAGTTCACTTGTATCCACGATATCTTCTCACTAACAATAATGAATTCTAAGTATTGTAAAGTGGTTTATATTTGTGGATTTTACTTTTCATGATTTTTTTAGGTCACCCCTGATCCAGAGGTTTAATTTGCACATTTTTTCTTGTTCCTGTCTATAATGTTTCTCCTACATCGAATTCAAAAGAAGGGGATATTAACTTTATTATATATGTAGCATGAATGTGTAATTAGTAAAAATAAACACCACCGTCCCAGGTTAGGGGGAAGGTTTGGCACCAGCAAACATGTTTAACCCCACCACATTCTGCATGTGCCTGTCCCAAGTCAGGAGCCTGTAATTCAGTGGTTGTCATTTGGCTGATGTATTTCGTATTTGCTTTTCGTTCATTGTTTTGTACATAAATCAGGCCGTTATTTTTCTAGTTTGAATTGTTTTACATTTGTCATTTTGGGGCCTTTTATAGCGGACTATACAGTATGGGTTTTACTCGTTGTTGAAGGCTATACCTTGATCTATAGTTGTTAACTTTTATGTCAATTGGTCACTGATGGAGAGTTGTCTCATTGGCAATCATACCACATCTTCTAACTTTTACATGGAATTTTTTTTTCTCAATTTAAACAGTATACGATGCAGACTAACAAAGATGGGTATCATTTACAGGTTACGGCTGTTAATGTTTTGCTGTAAACCTTATTTCTCTTTTTATTCATACTTACATAACAACAGATTGTAAATAGCAGTAGAGGCATAGCTGAAAATCCTAGTAAATATTTCCATCCTAAAGTAGGCATCACAGCTAAGGCTAATAATACTTCAAAACAAGCTCCTATAGCCCAAAATACCTGTAAAATAAATAATACTTCAATACAAGCTCCTATCACCCGAAATACCTGTAAGATAAATAATACTTCAAAACAAGCTCCTATTTTCAAAATACCTGTAAGATAAATAATACTTCAAAACAAGCTCCTATAGCCCAAAATACCTGTAAAATAAATAATACTTCAATAAAAGCTCCTATCACCCAAAATACCTGTAAGATAAATAATACTTCAAAACAAGCTCCTAAAGCCCAAAATACCTGTAAAATAAATAATACTTCAATACCAGCTCCTATCACCCAAAATACCTGTAAGATAAATAATACTTCAAAACAAGCTCCTATAGCCCAAAATACCTGTCAAAATAAATAATACTTAAAAACAAGCTCCTATAGCCCAAAATACCTGTCAAAATAAATACCACTTCAAAACAAGCATCTATAGCCCAAAATAGCTGTCAAAATAAATACTACTTCAAAACAAGCTTCTATAGCCCAAAATACCTGTCAAAATATAAAAAAAAGTCTTGAAATATGTGTATTTACAAAAACAACGAAAATGCCCCATTAAGTGTAAGCATCAAAGTTAAATAATACTGATGCTACCTCAAAACAAGCTCCTTATCTAAGACTAACAATTAAACATAAATCCTTAGATTCATATAACTAAACCTCATTCTGTATGTGCCACTATCACAAAGTCAGGAGCCTTTAATTCAGTGGGGGTCATTGATTGCTGCCTAGATCCTATTTCATTTTTCATTTATTGTTTTGTACATAAATACAGCTGTTGGGTTTTCATTTAAAATTTGCATCACATTTTGTCATGTTGGGGCAGTTAGCTTACTTTCTGTATAAAATTGAGAATGGAAATGGGGAATATGTCAAAGAGACAATAACCCGATCAAAGAGCGTGTATATATTTATGGGCTTTGTTGTATTCTCTGTCAGCTGTATTGGCCCTCTGCTCTACGGCCCTTGGGACAAATACTGCAGACCTTGAATCAATACATGGGCCAATACAGAATCAGCAAGTTAGTAACACTATAACAAATAGATTGATAAAACAAAGAAAACAAACCATGAGGAATATTTTTTACTTTACAACAAAAATAATTAATAGAAGATGAAAGGATATGGAGTAAATGTACATGGGACAAAATCGCACACAATACATAGAAAACATAGAAAATTATCAATGAACAGGGCTTTTATTCCTGTTCTTCATCTTGACAGTTGATGTAGGGTCTTCAACAATGAACAAATCATTCATACCCTACAACAAACATTTATTTTCAGAACTTTGGAAACTTTTACCTGAGGTTTTTTCATTAAAATATAAGTAAGTTGCTTAACTTTTTTAACTCTGTACATTAAAGAACCAGCCAACCCTACTTTAGTTACTAATGTTAACTGATTTTTATCAAGACACAAATATCATGCTTCTGTTTGTGAAACAAGGCTATAATTCAGAATCAGTAGAGAATTTGTTTGAATCAAGTTTTGAAATGAAACTCAAATCTCCAGTGCATAGTGTCTTGGTAAAATATTGAACATTGTTTAATTTCTTTTCTTTGTTTGTTTGTGCTCTATGCTCTTTTAATATGTAATCCCTCAACATGATGTAGCTGAAGGCATCTGTTTCATTGCCAAAGAATAATAAGTCTTAAGAGGGTACATACCTCTATTAAAACTACACAGGTTGCTCTTGATGCTGATGGTAGAAACTCTGCATACAATGTTACTCTGTAAAACAATTAAAATTAATAATATCAATACTTCACAATTTCTTATATATGAAAGCCTAAATAAGATCTTCACTGATATAAATAGATATCATTGAGATGGGAGCCATCTCTGTGGGCCCCGCTGTGAATAATGTGTGGTAAAAAATTTGTATCTTTATCATTGGACATGAGGTTGTCAACTGAAACCCAAGTTTATGACCTTGACCTTTGACCTAGGAAGTTGTACATACATTATGACACATCCTCTGGTGTTGGTTTATATACATGTCAAGAATAAACTTTGAAATCATAACGGTTCTCAAGATATAGAGCGGACACGATCTTTACCATAGGACATGGGGTTGTCAACTAAAACCAAAGTTTTTGACCTTGACCTTTGACCTAGGAAGTTGAACATACATTATGACACACCCTCTGGTGTTGGTTTATATACAGGTCAAGTATAAACCTTGAAATCATAACAGTTCTCAAGATATAGAGCGGACACGATCTTTACCATAGGACATGGGGTTGTCAACTAAAACCAAAGTTTTTGACCTTGACCTTTGACCTAGGAAGTTGTACATACATTATGACACACCCTCTGGTGTTGGTTAATATACACGTCAAGTATAAACTTTGAAATCATAACGGTTCTCTAGATATAGAGCGGACACAATTTGTAAAAGACGGACGGATGGACAGACGTACGGACGGACGGACAGATCACTATAGGGCATCCACCATTTGGCGGGGCCCTAATAAAGTCTTTTAAAATCCTGGTCAAATGATGACCAACATTCTACACAAAAGGACCTGAAAGACTGAAATATCCTAGATAGATAAACAAATGTATTTGAAAAAAAGAAAAGTAAACCTAAGTCACTGAAGCATAACATGTAGGTCAAAGTTACCAAAATATTGCAGATCAATTTTGCATGAGATATAAGGACTGTAGTGTAGTAACATATTACATAAAAATAAAAATACTAATTCTCTTCTGAAAGTTGGAAGAATTTGAAGAACAATCAAATCCACTAACTATCTATAAAACATCATCGAAATTAAGTCTAGAAGGGTACCTTAACCGATCTCACTTCCAGTCCCTTAAAATGATAAACAACCTGAAAAAAGTTACAGAAGAAAATACTTACGATTGAGGAGCGCCACCTATACCAAAACCCACCAGTCCTCTTAGAATTAACAACCAGGCAAAGTTAGGAGAAAATGAGCTCAGTATTCCAAAATAGCAGGTAAACACAGAACATAATATCAACTCCTGTAAATAAAAACATCATTTAATGCACTCAGTATTCCAAAATAGCAGGTAAACACAGAACATAATATCAACTCCTGTAAATAAAATAGCAGGTAAACACGGAACATAATATCAACTCCTGTAAATAAAATAGCAGGTAAACACAGAACATAATATCAACTCCTGTAAATAAAATGGCAGGTAAACACGGAACATAATATCAACTCCTGTAAATAAAATAGCAGGTAAACAAAGAACATAATATCAACTCCTGTAAATAAAATGGCAGGTAAACAAAGAACATAATATCAACTCCTGTAAATAAAATAGCAGGTAAACACAGAACATAATATCCATTCCTGTTAATAACAAAGAACATAATATCAACTCCTGTAAATAAAATAGCAGGTAAACAAAGAACATAATATCAACTCCTGTAAATAAAATGGCAGGTAAACAAAGAACATAATATCAACTCCTGTAAATAAAATAACAGGTAAACACAGAACATAATATCAACTCCTGTAAATAAAATAGCAGGTAAACACGGAACATAATATCAACTCCTGTAAATAAAATAGCAGGTAAACACGGAACATAATATTTACTCCTGTAAATAAAAACATCATTTAATGCACTCAGTATTCCAAAATAGCTGGTAAACACAGAACATAATATCAACTCCTCTAACATGTCTAAATAAAACACCAAAAAATGAAAAAAATGATGAAATACTGGTTTTAAACACACAAAATGATAAAATGTATCAAAATTATATCTACACAAATAAATAAACTTACCAGTTTCAGAGTATAGAAATTTATGGAAACAAGACGTGGCAATAGAACATGAAACCTGTGGAAACAAGATATGGCAGTAGAACATGAAACCTGTGGAAACAAGATATGGCAATAGAACATGAAACCTGTGGAAACAAGATGTGGCAATAGAACATGAAACCTGTGGAAACAGGATATGGCAGTGGAACAAGAAACCTGTGGAAACAGGATATGGCAGTAGAACATGAAACCTGCAGCCTTATCACAATAAAATGCTCCCAGCAGGGCGCAGCTTGATACAACCGCAGAGGTCGAACCCTGAACAGTTGGGGCAAGTATGGACACAACATTCAAGCTTGATACAGCTCTGAATTTGGATTGTGATTAAATATTTGACACAGCATAGGTTTCTGACACAGAATGAATGTGGTCTAAGAATTTAAAAATTTTAAATTGGACATTCACCTATTATGGTCCAATATCCAAAATCTAAATACATGGTTAGATTCAGCATATCAAAGAACCCCAAGAGTTCAATTTTTGATGAAATCAAACAAAGTTTAATTTTGGACCCTTTTGACCTCAATGTGGACAAAGTTGATAACGGGCCCAAAAATCAAAAATCTAAATACATGGTTAGATTCAGCATATCAAAGAACCCCATATATTCAATTTTGTTGAAATCAAACAAAGTTAAATTTTGGACCCGATTTGGACCAACTTGAAAACTGGGCCCTTAATCAAAAATCTAAATACAAGTTTAGATTCAGCATATCAAAGAACCCTAAGAATTCAATTTTGTTAAAATCAAACTAAGTTTAATTTTGGACCCTTTGGACCTTAATGTAGACCAATTTTAAAACGGGACCAAAAATTAAGAATCTAAATACACGGTTAGATTCGCATATCAAAGAACCCCAATAATTCAATTTTGATGAAATCAAACAAAGTTTAATTTTGGACCCTTTGGACCTCAATGTGGACCAATTTAAAAAACGGGGCCCAAAATCCAAAAACTTAATACACGGTTAGATTCAGCATATTAAAGAACCCCAAGAGTTCAAGAATAAAACCCCACTGAAATTGGTCAAGAAATAAGCAATTTATACAAAGTATCTTCTTTTGCACAATACTGTGCAATTGAATATTTCTTGCAATTATGCAATACCGTGCAATTGAATATTTCTTGCTATTGCGCAATACTGTACAATTGACAATTTCTTGCTATTGCTCAATATTGTGCTATTGGATATTTCTTGCTATTGCACAATACTGTGCAATTGAAGATTTCTTACTATTGCGCAATACTGAGCAATTGAAAATTTCTTGCTATTGCACAATACTTATTATATAATAATTTACACATCCTGTTTGGTGTGTATCTCCTGCCATATCATTATTATTTGCTTTTAAATATAAATCAGAAATAACAACTTAAAATGGAAAATTTTAAAGAAAAAAAAAAAAAAAAAACAAAAGGAAAAAAAAATCCCCCAAATTTTTGAACCCCCTTATGATTCATCACGCCCAAACTCAATCCCAGCTTTCCCTTTGAGGTATGGTACCTTGCAGTACAATTTCAGAGAGATCCATACACTTGAACACAAGTTATTGTCTGGAAACTAGAAAAAAATGCTTACTTTTGGCCCCTTTTTGGCCCCTAATTCCTAAACGTTTCGGGCAATTACCCCCAAACTCAATTCCAGCTTTCCCTTTGTGATATGGAACCTTGTAGTACAATTTCAGAAAGATCCATACACTTACACACAAGTTATTGTCCTATAACTAGAAAAATGCTTATTTTTTGCCCCTTTTTTGGCCCCTTATTCCTAAAATTTTGAGGCAATTACCCACAAAATCAATCCCAGCCTTCCCTTTGTGATATGGAACCTTGTGGTACAATGTCAGAGAGATCCATACACTTACACACAAGTTATTGTCTGGAAGTTACAAAAATGCTTATTTTTGGCCCCTTTTTGGCCCGTAATTCCTAAACGTTTCGGGCAATTACCCCCAAACTCAATTCCAGCTTTCCCTTTGTGATATTGAACCTTGTAGTACAATTTCAGAAAGATCCATACACTTACACACAAGTTATTGTCATGAAACTAGAAAAATGCTTGTTTTTTGCCCCTTTTTTGGCCCCTAATTCCTAAACGTTTCAGGCAATTACCCCCAAACTCAATTCCAGCTTTCCCTTTGTGATATGGAACCTTGTAGTACAATTTCAGAAAGATCACACAAGCTATTGTCATGAAACTAGAAAAATGTTTATTTTTTGCCCCTTTTTTGGCCCCTAATTCCTAAAATTTTGAGGCAATTACCCACAAAATCAATCCAAGCCTTCCCTTTGTGATATGAAACCTTGTGGTACAATGTCAGAGAGATCCATACACTTACACACAAGTTATTGTCTGGAAGTTACAAAAATGCTTATTTTTGGCCCCTAATTCCTTAACTGTTGGTACCATAACCCCCAAAATCAATCCCAACCTTTCTTTTGTGGTATTGAACCTTACGATAAAATTTCATAGAGATCCATTCACTTAAACTAAAGTTAGAGTGTGAAAACCAATGTGTCTTTGGACGACGACGACGATGCCAGACGCCGCCGCCGCCGATGACGATGACGCCAACGTCATACCAATATACAACCGCAAAATTTTTTTGCGGTCGTATAAAAAGGTGGTCAACCAAAACTCCATGAAATGCAATCTCAATCTGTTAGTCAACATTGTACATGTTGTACACTATGGAACAAATGTAGCAAAAATCTGTTCCAGATCTGCAGGCAATACAAACAAAAAGTCTGGACCAGTACAATATTCATCAAATTTTCTATGTGCAAGGATCATAATTCCACAATTTTTTATCTCAACTGGATCAAAATGCACTCAATCTCAAATTTTAACTCTATTTTACCATAATCAAACTGTGCTAGGTGTCTTTCTGATCTTTAGGTGCTAGATTTTATTACTCCATGTTTAAGGCGTTACTGTGACTTTGAGATGATGAATAGCAATCAAGCATTGTTGTTTTCTTTTGGAATTGTCAAATGCAAGTAGGAATTTTGTGTCATGAATTATTCAATCATATCCTTTCATTTCCATTATGTAAAAATATTGAGCATAAATATGACGTATAGAATTAAAGATTTTGTATGCAGAGAAAGTCAAAGGTTCTAACAACCATGTTTTGCAATATTATTTTTGTGAGTGGAATAATTATGATAAACTTTTTATTTTAATCTGTTATTTAACTGGCTGTAAATTGAGCCAATGAATTACCACTGTCAAGGTGAGCATGCATGATATTACAACGGAGGCAATTATAATATGTAGTCATCCAAGATAGTTTTACATCAAGGTTATATAATGCCATGAACATTTTGTGAGAAAATTCCTACCTTGCAGCATGAATAAGAAAAATGTAGGGCATATGTGAATGAAACAGCAACCTAACAATACAAAAATACAAAATATATCTTAAAGCCAATTATTGCAGGTATTCATGGATTGATGGATGTATTGACATCATGTGTAGTGGGTAAATAAAACTTACCGCTTTTCTACCATATTTGTCAGATATACTTCCCCATAAACTAGAGCTACACATCATACCAGCAAATACTACCTAAAAGAAAAAGAACTGGGTCACAGTAACCTTAAAATGTGTGGATAAAGTTTTCAAACTTCTTTAGTTAAAAATATCAATAAAAGCTTTAAAGAAAATAAGCCATGGTTTTATACGTTATAACTTAAAATAGATAAGCCAACAATAATACAATGTTGTATTTACTTATCTATTCAATAACAATAATATATTTTAAATCTATTTATTATAATATATACACTGATTTAATCTATAGAGTTGATTTCTGACAAAAATTTTAGCATTTTAGCATTGTTCCTATTAAAATCTGCCTTTTTTGGGTGTTTGTTTAGTTATAGAATACATTTAAGAAGGCCTTTATAATCAAAACATCGTCATTTTCCAGTTTTTATTTGTCAAACACACTAAAAACAAATTTCAATAGGAACAATGTTGAAAATTTGTCAGAAATCAACTTTTAATGTTTGAATCAGTGTTTACATTGAACAGATTGAAAATATAATATTGATATTGAATAAGTATAACATCAAATGCAGTTTTGTGAGTTGGATTACATGTATTTTCATCTACTTAAAAGATAAATTTTGCTTCAGGTAAATTAATCAATGAGTGATGGATTTCTCTTAGAAGAGATTTATTGCCAACCAAATGAAACTTTTCTACAGAGTCATCTCTTATTGGTCAATCTATTTAAAATGTTGTTGGTTCTATTGTCCCATTGAATAAATTCAATAGCTATATATATTGTTCTCTGTGTAGTTTATTCACTGGGACCTTCAAATTTCTTCAAAGAGAAATCCATCACTCATTGATTAATTTACCTGAGTAAATAATTATCTTGTGAAAGATGAAAATACATGTTTTAATGCACAAAACTGCATGTGATGTTGTATTTATTCAATACCAATAATATATTTGCAATCTGTTCAATATAAACACTGATTTAATCATAACAAGTTGATTTCTGACAAAATTTTTGTCATTGTTCCTATAGAAATTTGCATTTTTTTGTTTTTGTTTAGTTATAGAATACATAATATAATAAGAAGGCCTTAATTTAAACATCATCATTTTTCAGTTTTTATTTGTCAAACACAAAAAAACAAATTTCAAAAGTAACAATATTGAAAAATTTTGTCAGAAGTTTATTGTGAACCCAATTAAACTTTTCCACAGAGTCATCTCCTATTGGTCAATCTGTTTAAACTTCCAATAGATGACTCTGTAGAAAAGTGTCATTTGGTTCGCAATAAAGGTCCCAGTGAATAAACTATACAGAGAACAATAGTGAATAAACTACACAGAGACAATTGAACTGACAAAAGTTTAAATACCTTGACCAAGAGGAGATGACTCTGTGGAAAACTTTCATTTGGTTCGCAATAATACAGATAAGACATAAAAAATGTTCACAGTTTGTCAAATTCCATTATTATTTTAGAATTATTTATATTAAGTAAAAATTTAACACAAAGCAAAAAAACTCATAAATAAATATAAATAGTGTAAAGAGTTTAATATGGATTCTTTTTTATTTAAAGATGTTAGCAGATCTGATTTTGAGTAAAATATTGTTTTCTTTCTTTTTCTTGAAAACACTTATTTCAGCCTCCTTGATAAAGATATCAGAGCATCAACGAAACCAAATGTTTGTTGTATACGTTCTCATTCTTTGGTTTGGTGGATTATTGTGTCATTGCCAATCATACCACATCTTCATAAATCTATGTAAAAATATATACTGGCATTCTCTATAAAAGTTTGTTCTCAACCTTTCAATTGCCCGACTAACAGGGATAATACGTGGTGAGGGAAAGAAATTAACATTTCATTGTTTACTTACAGTTGTTATAAGAGCTTGTTGCCAGCCTTTTAATTGCCATTCACAATGCAAGGCAGGAGATAAAATGGCTAAAATCATCATTTCCATAGCATCAGCCATCTATTTAATCAGAAATTTCATTTAAAAATCATATCAATATAGAATCATTAGACAGAGTTCTAACTAAGGGGAGACAATCAGTCCTGGACTCATGAAAATCTGTCTTGACTGAACATTTTGAAAACTAGTGACCTCAAAGATGCATCAAGATTGTAAAATGTTGTATCAACTGAGCACAAATACCATCATTTTATGACAAAAGTTTTAAAAATAATCAAAAGTTTATTTCATTTCCTTGCTCCATTTCGTCATGAGGATTGAAATAATAAATAATATAGTAATAAAATTTCATCTTCCCACTTTAAGACTTGCCATGGCCAAAAAATGATGAGTCCCTGGACTAGTCTTCAAAAATCCTTAGTGAGAACCCTGAATTCATATAAAATTGTTTTTAATGCTCTATATTATATCTGTTGAAGCTTTGGCAATGTTGATCTGCAGTTTTATGTGTCTCATTCATCTCTGGTGGATAATGGACGATGTACAAGAGGGTCTCACTCATCTCTGGTGGATAATGGATGATGTACAAGAGTGTCTCACTAATCTCTGGTGGATAATGGATGATGTACAAGAGGGTCTCACTCATCTCTGGTGGATAATGGATGATGTACAAGATGAAGAACAGCAATAAAAGTCTAGTTTCCTTGCTTCTGTTGAGATTTCTTGTACATTTTCATGTATTGTCTTATCAATCATAAATTGCTTCATAAATCTCAAAATAAAAGTTGGCATATGTGGCACAGTGGCAATAACCAATTAAATTCCATTTCAAAGAATTTAAGCAAATACAACATAATCATTACTTTAAAAATTACGGTATCATAAAAGAGCTATGACACAGATTTTTGTAAAATTTTGCATACAATTTTGGCTCGTGATTACTGAAAATCTACAAAATAATGCATGTTCATCTTTTATTTTCAGTAATATTACAAAATGAATTTTTTCAAAATAGATAAACTTTTGATTGGAAAGCATATAAAATTGGAGAAAAAGATCTAAAATCATCAAATATCAAATTTCAAGACCATAGATTTTTCTTTAAAATTGATATGTCCTTGATCATGTTGATACATAAAATATCTGTTTATAAAAATTAATAATAGGGTCACCGACTTTTTTTGGTCTGTATAACTGTATTTAAAAATCTGTTTTCGTGTTGCAATTGAAAAACTTAAAAAAATCAACATTTTACAGCTTCTAATGCGATGATGTAACCCTTTTTCTGACATTTTATGGTATTTTTTCACCTAAAACAAAATTTTCAATGAAGTGTACCTTAATATCAAAATCTGTGACCCTATTTTAATTTTTACTTTATTTAATTATCTAAATGGAAATCTTTGCATCAACAACATATCAACTTTAAAGAAATACCTAGTATGATGTTTGATCTGACATATAGACTTACCCATGCAAAACCTGTTAAAATGGATAACTTGACTTGAAATTTTCCAAACCCTATATTATCTATTGCTTGCTGTATTGTGTAAGTATCTAAAATTATAAATATAACATTACTTCTTTATTGTAATGATAATTGTAATGATAATTGTAAAGATAATTGTAATGATAATTGTAATGATAATTGTAAAGATAATTAATTGTAATGATAATTGTAAAGATAATTAATTGTAATGATAATTGTAATGATAATTAATTGTAATGATAATTGTAAAGATAATTAATTGTAATGATAATTGTAATGATAACTGTAAAGATAATTGTAATGATAATTGTAATGATAATTGTAATGATAATTGTAAAGATAATTGTTATGATAATTGTAATGATAATTGTAAAGATAATTGCAATGATAATTGTAAAGATAATTGTAGATAATTGTAAAGATAATTGTAAAGATAATTGTAATGATAATTGTTATGATAAGTGTAATGATAATTGTAATGATAATTGTAATGATAATTGTAATACATCAGTTGAGCACATATGAATATAAAAAGTTGAACATGATTTTTTTCTTTTAGTAGGAGGAAGGTTAATTGCTTCAGTAGTTTCTTGCTGTGAGTAGCCATAGATTTCATCTGTTTCCACAAAAACATGTCTAAAATTTTAGTTGCAACATCTCTGCTATGTATTCAGTACTTTATTTTAAAAGCAAAGACTTGTTAGAAGGATATTTCCAGGTAGGGTGACATGACATATCCTGATATCCTTTTATAACTCTGATTCAAGAGTCTATATGATGGTGATGGATGAAAGCTTAACGTCTAGTGGCAAATTAATATGCATATTCAGGACGAGAACATGATCATGTTCATGTTATATAAATATAAACCCTGCTTCTTACTTGACCGACATGCTGAGACTGATTTTTAACATGCTAGTTCACAAGGTAACAGTCCACAGGAAGACATGTCACCTTACCTGGACACATTATTTTGACTCCGAGACAACCAGTCTTTGCTCTTACTTTTTAACCTGCTTAATACCGCAAGCTTAGTGGAGAAGCAGCAAATACCAATTTTAAAGTCTTTGGTTTCACCAGGCCAGGGTTCGAACCTGTGATCTCTCACACTTGCAGCAAACATGCTACCCCAAGACCACCGAGGCGGTCAACAATCTATAAATATTGTGAATCAACAGAAGCTACTAAAGATATGTCATCAACAAGAAATTCAGTAAAGGAATAAAAACACTCCAGGCAAACACACTAACGTGAGACCAACAAGGCGGTCAAGAGTCTATAAGTATTGTGAATCAACAGAAGCTACTAAAGATCTGTCTTCAACACCCACGACCTCCTGCAATAAAGCTCATAAACATGAAATGAGTAATTAAAGTCATGAACGAGAAATGAGTTATTAAACTCGTGGACCTGAAATGAGTAATTAAACTCATAAATGTGAAATGAGTAATTAAACTTATGAACATGAAATGAGTAATTAAACTCATGAACATGAAAAGAGTAATAAAACTCATGAATGTGAAATAAGTAATTAAACTCATGAATGTGAAATGAGTAATTAAACTCATGAATGTGAAATGAGTAATAAAACTCATGAATGTGAAATGAGTAATTAAACTCATGAACGTGAAATGAGTAATAAAACTCATGAATGTGAAAAGAGTGCATCAACTCAACATGCTGCTTCTTTTCTAAATGATTAAGGTATCAGCAGATATTGCACACATATAATTGTTAATTTCATATGTTGCATATATATTTTGAATATTTTTTGAATATCATATTGATCCTGTATGGAATACCGTCCAGTTTGTGTATTTTTAAAATGCTTGTTAATTTTTTGACTTTAAACATGCCATATGACGTTATTACATTAAAGTTGATTTTCCTATTGCACTTTTAAACATGAATTACAATCTCTTTCAGAAATAAGACTAAGATTACAGACTAGCAAAACGCAATCAATTGTATTAGAAAAGGAAATGACATTTGTAAAATCAGTCATTTGTGGGTTTACAGTTCTTAATCATGTCTGTATTGATTAAATGTCGAGAATCGTTAGTTCACATCCTTAGAAAATATAAACAGCCTTCACAATTGATGATGAGGCTATATTTGTCAACAATATGTTTCATATATTGAGTCCTTTTATCAAAAGTATTGGAGGACAATTAATCTTATTTTGTCTATACAGCACATTTCCATCAAGTAGTTTTTTCAACAACAAGAAAAATTGAGGAGAGCCAGAAGAAAAGAAATTCAGTTATGGATATTCTTCTTAATGCCAAAAGAAAATTCAAAATTATAGATGTTAAACTAGCAAGGGGCAACCTTTTAACCATAGTCAGTATAAATGTTTGAACATTTCCTGTACTATGAATAGAAATAAAAGGGGTGAATATGTATATCAATAAAATTGATATGTGGGGTCTGCATCCATGACAGCAATCCAACAAATTAAATAATTAAAAGACATCTGCTATGAACCAACATTTGTTGAAGACGCTGTTTTATTGTATACATATATAAAAAAATCGATAAAGATAAAAGATTTTGTGGGCAGTGTAAAAATATGCAGGTTGAAGACGAGTTTCATTTTTTAATGGAATGCACTGCATACGAAAAGGAAAGGAATTTTATTCTTATTGAAGCAAGCATTCAATGTAAAAACTTCCCTTATATTTCAAAGTACGAACGGTTTATTTGGTTGATGTCCTGTGAGTCTGAAAATGTTAATATGTCAATGTCAAGATTTATTAGTACTTGTTTTGAAATAAGAGAAAATTTGCAATCCAGAAACTAAATATACATGTAGTAGTGATGTAGTTTATTTTTATGTCTTAGAGAGGGTTAATATTCTATTTTATTTATTTTCAAACACCATCTGGTATGGAGTAGAGCTATTTAATCATTTATTTTTAATGTAATATATCTTAAAAATTACTGTATAATTAATACTATATATATATACATATATGCTCGGAAACGGGCCCTTTAATTGGATTCAATAAATATTCTTATTCTTATTCTTATATAGACCTCCTTTTATGAACATGATGAATATTGACACAATTTATTGAGCAAACAATCCATTTTGGACCCTGATTTGGACCCACTGGAAAGCTGGGCCCAAAATCAAAAATCTAAATACATGATTAGATTCAGCATATCAAAGAACCCCAAGAATTCAATTTTTGTTAAAATCAAACTAAGTTTAATTTTGGACCTTAATGTGGACCAATTTGAAAACTAGAACCAAAATCAAAAATCTAAACACACAGTCCAATTCAGCATATAAAAGAACCCCAAAATTCCATTTTGATTAAATCAAACAAATTTAATTTTGGACCCTTTGGACCTCAATGTAGACCAATTTAATTAAGGGCCCAATATCAAAAATCTATATACACGGTTAGATTCAGCATATTAAAGAACCCCAAGAATTCCAGACTTTGAATTAAACCCCATTGAAATTGGTCAAGAAATAAGCAATTTATATACACAGTATTAGAAAAGTATTGTTTTTGGTCCCTTTTTCCTAAACATTAAGAGCCATAACCCCCAAAATCAATCCCAACCTTCCTTTTTTGGGTATGGAACCTAGTGGTACAATTTCAAAGTGATCCATAGACTTATACTGAAGTTATTGCCTAGAAACCAGAAAATCCTAGGTTTTTTGCCCTTTTCTGCCCCTAATTCCTGAACAGTTTGGGCCATGAACCCCAAAAGAAATCCCAACCTTCCTTTTGAGGTATTGAACCTTGTGGTAAAATTTTATAGAGATCCATACACATACCATATAGTGGGTTTTTTTGCAAGTGTAAAATTTCACGATTTAGGGGCAACAAAGTATACGAAAAATTTTGGCAGTTTTTATTCTGGAGGAATCTTAATTCCCAATTTAATATTTTGGTGGATACTGAAATGGTTGCAGTAAATAAAACTCAATCAAACAAAATAGTAATGATTAAATAATTTTTTCGACTTGAATGACGTCTAATTTACTGATTATATTCTGATACAGTTAATCAATAGACTACAGGTAACTTAGATATTTGTCACATGTGTACAAACTACTTGTAAATGTTACAATTGATTAGTTACGAAATTGACCGGACCTTTGATGTGCTTATTACAAATGTAGGTTTGTTTAAGGGCCAGCTGAAGCCCGTTTCCAGGTGCAGGATTTTCTCCCTGTGTTGAAAACCCATTGGTGGCCTTTGGCTGTTTTCTGCTCTTTGGTCGGGTTGTTGTCTCTTTGACACATTCTCCATTTCCATTCTCAATTTTAATAATTAATAAGGGTAAAACCTGACAGAGTACTTTACATCCCTTAAATCTTTGACACTAATTAATAAGGGTAAAACCTGACAGAGTACTTTACATCCCTTAAATCTTTGACACTAATTAATAAGGGTAAAATACCTGACAGAGTACTTTACATCTATACCTGACAGAGTACTTTACATCCCTTAAATCTTTGACACTAATTAATAAGGGTAAAATACCTGACAGAGTACTTTACATCCCTTAAATCTTTGACACAAATTAATAAGGGTAAAACCTGACAGAGTACTTTACATCCCTTAAATCTTTGACACTAATTAATAAGGGTAAAATACCTGACAGAGTACTTTACATCCCTTAAATCTTTGACACAAATTAATAAGGGTAAAACCTGACAGAGTACTTTACATCCCTTAAATCTTTGACACTAATTAATAAGGGTAAAATACCTGACAGAGTACTTTACATCCCTTAAATCTTTGACACAAATTAATAAGGGTAAAATACCTGACAGAGTACTTTACATCCCTTAAATCTTTGACACAAATTAATAAGGGTAAAATACCTGACAGAGTACTTTACATCCCTTAAATCTTTGACACTAATTAATAAGGGTAAAATACCTGACAGAGTACTTTACATCCCTTAAATCTTTGACACTAATTAATAAGGGTAAAATACCTGACAGAGTACTTTACATCTCTTAAATCTTTGACACTAATTAATAAGGGTAAAATACCTGACAGAGTACTTTACATCTCTTAAATCTTTGACACTAATTAATAAGGGTAAAATACCTGACAGAGTACTTTACATCCCTTAAATCTTTGACACAAATTAATAAGGGTATTAACAAAGTCATTTTATAAAATACATGTATCACCTATGTATGTATAATGCCCTTTGGCATTTATGCTGTTCAAACTAACGTATATCGTTATTGACCTTCGTAAGATCGTTCACAAAACACTCTTATCTATTAGGAAGTATAGAGCGTATGCATAAATGTTTGCAGAATATATTTTCGTTATTTTCAATTAACCGCCATAATAAGCGAAAAATGAACACCCAGCAAAAATAACCCACTATGCAATATACAAAGTTATTGTCCTGAAACAAGAAAAATGCATGTTTTTGGCCCCTATTCCCTAAACAGCTAGGACAATAAATCCCCAAATCAATTCCAACCTTCCTTTTGTAGTATGGAATCTTGTGGTACAATTTCATAGAGATCCAAACACTAATACTCAAGTTATTGTCTGGAAAGCAAATGTTTTCGGACAACAACGACACTGACAACGTCATGACATTATACGAACGTAAAAATTTGCGGTCGAAGAAAATAAGATGATGTGGTATGATTGCCAATGAGACACTTCTCAGCCAGAGACCAAATGATATGGAAGTTAACAACTATACACAAATGTAGGTCATGGAAGTTAACAACTATACACAAATGTAGGTCATGGAAGTTAACAACTATACACAAATGTAGGTCATCGTATGGCCTTCAACAGTGAGCAATACCACATCTTCTTATTTTTATATATAAATATAAATGTACATGTATGTTTTTTCTTGTTGGGTTGCTGAATATTTACAATTACTCTACATTTCCTTTTATTTATACAAAATAAAAAATATACAATATAAATATTTACCCATCAGTGACCTTCACAAATGTGCAATATGATATCATCACCAATAATCAATGTCTCTGTAAATTTCACATATTTATTGTGGAACTCTATCTTTATTAAATCACTGTGTATATAGTAAAATCCAATTTTTGTTGACACAACATGTAATGGGATCTTTATCGGAAAATATTATCTTTTAAAATATTTGTATAATCAAAACCTTGAGATAATACAATGTTTGCATTTTTTTTTATTTTGCTTAAAGTTTTTGTAAAAAAAATTTGGTAAAAATACAGAAAATAAACCCCATCCCTACCCCACTTGATAACAAATGTTGAAAGAGAATTTAAGGCCGTACGGTTGCCTATAATTGCTTACATCCACTTCATTTGAACTTTGGTGGATAGTTGTTCCATTGGCAATCATACCACATCTCCTTATTATTATATTAAGAATATTTCTATAAATGGCCTTACACTGAAATTTTTATTGCAAGTATTTAATATATGTGAAGTATTTAATATAAGTGAAGTATAAGACATGTAGGACTGAGGTACAAATCAATGTGCGATTGTGAATGATCTCTAATTCTGATGCATCTGTTGAGGGATACATGTGGTAAGGTTTACGTGTATGTCCTTCAGGTTGATGTTCTGTTGAGGGATACATGTGGTAAGGTTTACATGTTTGTCCTTCAGGTTGATGTTCTGTTGAGGGATACGTGTGGTAAGGTTTACATGTATGTCCTTCAGGTTGATGTTCTGTTGAGGGATACATGTGGTAAGGTTTACATGTATGTCCTTCAGGTTGATGTTCTGTTGAGGGATATGTGTGGTAAGGTTTACATGTATGTCCTACAGGTTGATGTTCTGTTGAGGGATACATGTGGTAAGGTTTACATGTATGTCCTTCAGGTTGATGTTCTGTTGAGGGATATGTGTGGTAAGGTTTACATGTATGTTCTACAGGTTGATGATCTGTTGAGGGATACATGTGGTAAGGTTTACATGTATGTCCTTCAGGTTGATGTTCTGTTGAGGGATATGTGTGGTAAGGTTTACATGTATGTCCTTCAGGTTGATGATCTGTTGAGGGATACGAGGGGTAAGGTTTACATGTATGTCCTTCAGGTTGATGTTCTGTTGAGGGATACATGTGGTAAGGTTTACATGTTGGTCCTTCAGGCTGATGTTCTGTTGAGGGATACATGTGGTAAGGTTTACATGTTGGTCCTTCAGGTTGATGTTCTGTTGAGGGATACGAGGGGTAAGGTTTACATGTATGTCCTTCAGGTTGATGTTCTGTTGAGGGATACATGTGGTAAGGTTTACATGTATGTCCTTAAGGTTGGTGTTCTGTTGAGGGATACGAGGGGTAAGGTTTACATGTATGTCCTTCAGGTTGATGTTCTGTTGAGGTATACGAGGGGTAAGGTTTACATGTATGTCCTTCAGGTTGATGTTCTGTTGAGGGATACGTGTGGTAAGGTTTACATGTATGTCCTTCAGGTTGATGTTCTGTTGAGGGATACGTGTGGTAAGGTTTACATGTATGTCCTTCAGGTTGATGTTCTGTTGAGGGATACATGTGGTAAGGTTTACATGTATGTCCTTCAGGTTGATGTTCTGTTGAGGGATACGTGTGGTAAGGTTTACATGTATGTCCTACAGGTTGATGTTCTGTTGAGGGATAAGTGTGGTAAGGTTTACATGTATGTCCTTCAGGTTGATGTTCTGTTGAGGGATACATGTGGTATGGTTTACATGTATGTCCTTCAGGTTGATGTTCTGTTGAGGGATACATGTGGTAAGGTTTACATGTTATGTCCTTCAGGTTGATGTTCTGTTGAGGGATACGAGGGGTGAGGTTTACATGTATGTCCTTCAGGTTGATGTTCTGTTGAGGGATACATGTGGTAAGGTTTACATGTATGTCCTACAGGTTGATGTTCTGTTGAGGGATACGTGTGGTAAGGTTTACATGTATGTCCTTCAGGTTGATGTTCTGTTGAGGGATACATGTGGTAAGGTTTACATGTTGGTCCTTCAGGTTGATGTTCTGTTGAGGGATACATGTGGTAAGGTTTACATGTTGGTCCTTCAGGTTGATGTTCTGTTGAGGGATACGAGGGGTAAGGTTTCCATGTATGTCCTTCAGGTTGATGTTCTGTTGAGGGATACATGTGGTAAGGTTTACATGTATGTCCTTCAGGTTGATATTCTGTTGAGGGATACGAGGGGTAAGGTTTACATGTATGTCCTTCAGGTTGATGTTCTGTTGAGGTATACGAGGGGTAAGGTTTACATGTATGTCCTTCAGGTTGATGTTCTGTTGAGGGATACGTGTGGTAAGGTTTACATGTATGTCCTTCAGGTTGATGTTCTGTTGAGGGATACGTGTGGTAAGGTTTACATGTATGTCCTTCAGGTTGATGTTCTGTTGAGGGATACATGTGGTAAGGTTTACATGTATGTCCTTCAGGTTGATGTTCTGTTGAGGGATACGTGTGGTAAGGTTTACATGTATGTCCTACAGGTTGATGTTCTGTTGAGGGATACGTGTGGTAAGGTTTACATGTATGTCCTTCAGGTTGATGTTCTGTTGAGGGATACATGTGGTAAGGTTTACATGTATGTCCTTCAGGTTGATGTTCTGTTGAGAGATAAATGTGGTAAGGTTTACATGTTATGTCCTTCAGGTTGATGTTCTGTTGAGGGATACGAGGGTGAGGTTTACATGTATGTCCTTCAGGTTGATGTTCTGTTGAGGGAAACGTGTGGTAAGGTTTACATGTATGTCCTACAGGTTGATGTTCTGTTGAGGGATACGTGTGGTAAGGTTTACATGTATGTCCTTCAGGTTGATGTTCTGTTGAGGGATACATGTGGTAAGGTTTACATGTTGGTCCTTCAGGTTGATGTTCTGTTGAGGGATACGAGGGGTAAGGTTTACATGTATGTCCTTCAGGTTGATGTTCTATTGAGGGATACATGTGGTAAGGTTTACATGTATGTCCTTCAGGTTAATGTTCTGTCGAGGGATACATGTGGTAAGGTTTACATGTATGTCCTTCAGGTTGATGTAATTAAAAGAGGACAGTTCACATGCATGAATTGGTTCTGTTCAAAATCACCCTTGCTGGTGCAGAGTGAATCTTGGGCCAACACAGTGATTGAGGGGGATGTAGAGTGATTGCACTCTGATCATTTATGACCTTGTTTTATACATTTGATTGCATGTGCATAAAGATATTTTAGATAAGCTAGAGTGAATCATCCAGGATCACCAGCATTTAGCATGAAAAATCACAATCAAGATGGATTTTTAACTAAATCACTTTGTGTGTTCCATATCACTGGCTTGATTTATTAGCAGGCCGGAAAATTACATTATTAAGGAGAAAGATGAATGAAGAAGTCATGGAGGTCATGGATCTTACCTTCTGATGAGAGGTCATGCATGGATCTTACTTTCAGATGAGAGGCCATGGATCTTACCTTCAGATGAGAGGTCATGCATGGATCTTACCTTCAGATGAGAGGCCCTGGATCTTATCTTCAGTTGAGAGGTCATGCATGGATCTTACCTTCAGATGAGAGGCCATGGATCTTATCTTCAGATGAGAGGCCATGGATCTTATCTTCAGTTGAGAGGTCATGCATGGATCTTGCCTTCAGATGAGAGGCCATGGATCTTATCTTCAGATGAGAGGTCATGGATCTTACTTTCAGATGAGAGGACATGGATCTTACTTTCAGATGAGATGTCATGCATAGATCTTACCTTTAGATGAGATGTCATGGATCTTACCTTCAGATGAGAGGTCATGGATCTTACTTTCAGATGAGAGATCATGGATCTTACTTTCAGATGAGAGGGCATGGATCTTACTTTCAGATGAGATGTCATGCATAGATCTTACCTTCAGATGAGATGTTATTGATCTTACCTTCAGATGAAAGGTCATGGATCTTACTTTCAGATGAGAGGTCATGGATCTTACCTTCAGATGAATCTGTTGAAGGTTCCCCTTCTTCCACTGGACTTAGATTATGGCGTAACTCCTTCAAGCTTGTATAACTATCAGTGCCTCCTGTCCCATCCTCTATCCCTGCGGCCCTTCTCATGGCGGGATCTGTTAAATCCATGTCCATCTTATCCTCACCAGATATATCCTCATAGTTGTCACTCCCCTTTTTGTATTTGAATCGGTTCAACATGGTTGCTTCGTTACTATTTCTTGTGTTAATTTTCTACATCTCTGTCTGAAAAATGAAATGTAATGTTTTGTTTTTTCAGCACAATGTTGTGGGCTACAATTTGTTGATGCAAGTCTGAGGTCCTAACTTGACTGATGTTCTATCTGGGAGCACTACTCAGACTGACTGACATTTATGTTTTCATAGCTTGTTCTAATTTTTTTACAGATTAATTAATTTTATGTACATGTATTAAACATTAAATATGTTCAAATCATGAATATAACATGTGTAAAAATTATTTACTAGAAAATGCGACAAAAGCAACAGTTACTTGAATGTTTTAAAACTTAATTACTACATGTATCTACATGAACCAATGAAGATTGTTTTTTCAAGTTCATTATATATAAATTTTAAAAATCAATACTTGGTTCAAGATTCAAACATATTTGACAAAAATATAGTGAAACACAGGAAAAATGCATCAATTTTAATTAAATGATGGTCATGGATATTCTTAAACTTAAAAACTAAGAAGTTACAGACCTTTAAAACTTCTCAAAACTGATTTTTTTCAAGGTAATATAACTTATGAGAAAAATTAACATAAAATAATGGTTCTACCATGTCATATGTCTGCAGTCAAAATTTTAATAAATATGTTCAATTAAGGTTTTTCTTTAACATGCATGCTCATGTATGGGTACAGATCAATGCTGATTTGGGAATTTCCTCTTTCATTTTCTATAATGAGTGATGTACATTTGTACATATATATGTCCCTAGCGTGGTCAAAGGGTTAATATCATGTGGAAAATAGTTCATGTATATCCAGGACAAGAACAAATTACCCAGTTATATTGATTGATTGTTGGTTGCTTAACCTCCAGTGGAAAATATTTCATGGATGTTCAGGACAAATCAATATATATACATTATATTTGAAAAGAAAGGTAGTCTTGAACAAAGGAACATATAATTTTACTACTAGAAATTTTCCTATCAAAAGGCTGACCCTGCAAAGATTTGTAATATGCATGTGAATAATGCATGTGTACATGTAGCACTCTGTCAACACATGACTGGTTTGATAGATATATATATACAAATAACAAACCAAACTATATATACTGGATGAGAATCATATATTTGTACATCCTAGCAATGGACTTCTAGTCCTACATTGGATTCTTATTCCGTATTGGAGGTGTGTCTTAAGTGGCAGAAACTAAATAATTACAGATTACAGTGGAAGCTTTTATCAGATTACATGTACAACAAATTTTTCAAGATTTCTTACAAAATTTCTTACCAGTTAATTTTGACATGGTGAATTCTCCTCAAACACTTTGCAGCTACTGATTTGCAATTCTGCAAACTTGTGGAAAAAAACTTGCAAGCAGGTATGAAGTAAAATTATTATAAGCAGATCTTTTTGAACTGTGCTTTCAGCCTGTTAGTTAATATTGACAGATTCAAATGGAGCTAGGATAATTTATTTTCGTATAATGTTATGACTGTATAGTACATTTACCTCCTTATATTGGAGCACCTTAATCATAAACAGAATAGAGATTATTTTTCTTTTTTGTCGTAATTTACAAGCGTTGGTATGAGTTTAACCAAAAAATATTTGAGGCCAAATAGTTGTAATTTACTTCTCTCTGTATCAAATTGGTGTCTCTCTCTTTATGCAATTTGATGACATCACTGAAGTCGCTTCTCTTCCTTTTCCTTTTATATCTCCACCACACGATCGGTGCACTTTTTACATTCATGTATGTTAGCATTGTTACTGTTACAGGCGAGTTTTAGATATGTTGGAAGTCAGATATTGCATAGTATAATTATATATTTACCACAAGCTTATTAAAGTTAAATGTCTCATTTAGATTTGACGTAAGGTTCATCATAATATGTTCAAACTATAATTGAAAGAATGAAGATACCTGGTCCTGAATCAAAAGTGTTTTCTCTTCGTTTGAATTTTGTAGTTGTTTATTCAATCTTTAAGCTACACTATATCTAAAATTTACTTTTTTGTTTGTTTGTAATTTCCTTCTTGGATTTATTATTTTTGAAGGCTTTAGGGAAGATTAAAATGTTATTGTTAAATGAGTTACCTTAATCTGTTAATTGGTTAAATAAAGAATTATTATTATAAGGGTATTGTGAAATATAGCCATGTTTTCACCTCAAAATTTCTCATAGTACAGACAAACCTGTGCATCTGGAAAAGTGGCAAGGCATGGCTTGAACTAGATAAATATATCCTGGGACTATTATACTAACGGGACTGGAAACTGATCGATCTGTTGAGATTTCATTGTCCCGATAGCGGATTATTGATTTTTTGTTTTGATTGACAGCTTATCGTGCCACGTGGTTAATTAGCCTTCGGTACATGTAAACAATAGATTTCGGCGAACAAGTCAGCTTATAGAATACCGTTAAAATTGTTGGATTTGAAATTGAAAAAAAATAATTAAATGCAAAAAAAATAAAAATATATGAATAATAAAACTATTTTAACAAATTAAATATATTTACTTGAAATAAATGTTTTCACCCTGGAACAAACTAATGCCGGTTAAAACTGGGACAAGTTCTTGGAAGAAGTAGTTTTGAAAGATAAATTCTTTTCTTATTGTTAACGAAAAATTATTAATAAGTAGTCAATATATTAGTGTTGAAAATAAAACAAATATAGTCGAAATGCCAGCGCTTTACTTGACCGCTAAGAAAACAACGTGTCGCCGAAAGTTAACAGATCATAATTAATCCTAATAAAAACAATAAATGTGCAATAAAAAACAATGTTGGCAATTTCAGTTCATAATTAACAAAGGTTACCCGGGGTCAAATAAAAATATAGCCACATTGTTTTGAACTTTCTAAATTTCGTGTTTTCACCTAAATTTCAATATGGCAGCAATAGCAGTGAAAGGGCCTACTTTTGTAGTTCTGATTGTGGAACTTATTGAACATATTTTCACGAAGTCATATGCTTATGCCACCCGAAGACCATTACTTAGCGAAAAACACCCCGATTTTAATACAAATATTGTGCATATAAATAGGAGTAAGCAATTTTATAGGAACAGTATAATTTATTTGATCCCTGCATGTGGTTTCCGTTTGTAATGAGAATGAGATTTATATTCCACTTTTCACTTTAAAAAGTGACAATAAAAAATAGGCCAATCCAACCTATAACCTATAAATATGATTTTATAACAAACTGAACTCGCGTATCTCTTTCCAATCAACAGTTTTAAGAAATATGAATCATACTTGTTTTCCCAGCGTCCCGAATTATCATCCTGAAAAAAATCAACCTTTAGATGTCATTTTTTACACTTAAGCCAGGATTTGGTGATTAATAACAACTGTCAAAGATCGAGATATCTTTTATCATTAAAGTAATCGTGTTTACATTAAGGATCATCATTTCGAATAAGTATTAAAAATAAAAACAAATTACAAAGATTATACGATCAAGACACGCTGTCACTGTCAAAACAATATGGCGTATCGATAAATCTCGTAAGTCTCGTTCTAACGACCGTGATGTTGAGTATGATTACACTGATTGGTGTAACGGTTTCCAGTCCCGTTTGTATAATAGTCCCAGATATATCTTAATATATGCATTTTGCTTGTTTTGTGTTTCATAAAATTGGATTTTGAGATTCATTGTTTTCTACTCTGTAGACGATATGGTAAAATAAACAAACACCTGAATTTTATTTGATTCTGTCTACTCAAGTATAGTTACAGTAATTGCAGTAAAGATATCTATTGTCCATATGATTATGATACAATAAATATATCTGTTACCAGAGGGGGGACTTTTCAATAGTAGTTTTGAGTCAACTTAGCAAATCTTACCTCTGTGACATCTGCATATTTAACTGTCTGTGGTTATACTACTTAAACAAGTGATTTTATTATCACTTAATTTTTAGAATTAGAAAATTTCAGTAATTACCCAGACCTGTTCAGGTGGTTTTGACATTTCCTTTGACATGTTTGATCTTCAAATACAAATTTCATGAATTTACGACTACATGTAAATGACAATTTTTTTTCTGCAAAACTAAATACTAAGTACCATCAGGAATTTTCCTATAATGATGATAATTAGATATTCATTCGTTGTCATTATCATTAATAATAATAATAATAATGATTTATTTTATTATAGTGTCACATATTTGATCAGACATATATATATATATATATACAATTACATAAACAACACAGAATTAAAATGACCAAATATCCAGCCTTATGTAGACTTATGAGACACTTATGTTCAAACATTTCTAAAATCTAAATGTTAAAAGAATTAACTAAACAAGTCATTCTTAGTCTATATGTGTAAAATTCAAATTCTAAAAATCCAAAAAAGATTTAAAATTGTTACTAAACATCACACTGAGCTGAGCTTTAAAAATAGGAAATAAAAATAGAAATATTATTTATCACAGTTAAAAAAGGTTTTCCAAAATTAATTGAACTACCCTTTCCTTGTTCCTTAAAAAAAGTGGTCAACATTTCCAAGTTACCTGATTTGACTTCTTTATTTTTAGAATGATTAACATTAAGGTTTTGTCTTGATTTACAATTATTCCAGTTTATATAAAAAAGAAGATGTGGTATGATTGCCAATGAGACAACTGTCCACAAGAGACCAAAATGACATAGAAATTAACAACTATAGGTCACCGTACGGCCTTCAACAATGAGCAAAGCCCATACCGCATAGTCAGCTATAAAAGGTCCCGAAATGACAATGTAAAACAATTCAAACGAGAAAACTAACGGCCTTATTTATGTACAAAAAATGAACGAAAAACAAATATGTAACACATAAACAAACGACAACCACTGAACTACAGGCTCCTGACTTGGGACAGGCACATACATACATAATGTGGCGGGGTTAAACATGTTAGCGGGATCCCAACCTCCCCTAACCTGGGACAGTGATATAACAGTACAACATAAGAACGAACTATAAAAATCAGTTGAAAAGGCTTAACTCATCAGATGGACAAAAATACAAGTGGACGTGGCAGGGTACTTGTACATCCAAACAACAAAAGACACTAGGAACAGATCTGAGAGTACTGCAGTTATCTGACAGCTAGTTCAAAGCCACTAACAACTGATAAAAAAATCATGCATCTAAGACTAAATTATCAATCCATACACATCCAACATCCAATGGATTTAGTGTAAAGACGTCATAAACAGTCAGAGAAAAACATAACCTTGTGCAATGCCAAGATACAGGTATCGACAGATTGTAGATCCATGAATGTGTATATGTATAAAACATACTAGTAATATTTAGTTTGCTTTTAATTTACTGATAACAAAATCAATATTTATACCTGAGAGCCAATAAAAACAATATTCAATGATCTTATTACAGTGCTTACATTTTTAATTCAAATAAACTGTAAAAAATGACAGGCACACAGAATGCCCCACATGGGGGTGTCCAAGTAATCACATAATCACATTTTTTTTGCCAATATAATCACATAATCATTAATTATTTTTTTAAACAAGATAATCAAATAATCAAACATACAGTCCCAGATTATCAAATAATCAAATAATCATGAAATATTTGGTCTCCTAATCAAATAATCACTATAAATACGGCCAATTAATCACATAATCAAAAACCCCATGAGGAGGCTCATCAAGCGATAGAGTATTTTTACATGATTATATATTTTTTTCAATGGAATCTTTGTGTTTAAACCCATAAAAAAGAAAGCTTGTGAAAAAAATATCAAGAGAATTTTATTCACACTTATTTAAGTGTTTAAATTCTTACTTCTAAAATTACTTATTTAAGTGATTTAAAGATTTTGTATAAAATTTTGTTATCATTTTCAATTTTTAGATGCCCTTATAACATGTATGACTTGTATTGGTGATCCGGAAATCACATGTTTGATTAAATGAGACTCCTGACCTTAATCATGTTAAAAAGAATGTTATTACTGAAAAAAAGAGAGGTTTGTTTTTAGATCAAATACAATTTTTATAATAAATATAATTTTGAAAATGGGTTTTATAGATTTTGTTTTTATACTGTGTAATGACTGTTTAGAAATAAATATATTTCTAAGTATTTTATAATTTTTCGTCATGTGTAGGTCTGTCCAATTCTCCCACAAAAAGGGGGATGAGGTAATAGTATTGTTTTTCATCATGTATTGTTGGGTTACTCTATGAGGGGCTACAGAATAGAGAATAATGGGCAAATACTACAGAAGAATGGGCTAAAAAATAAAGAATAGAGATAAATAGAACCAATGGGGTGCTAAAATATCAATAATATTGAATAATAGGCAAAATTTATAAAGAATAGAGAAAAATGGTTTTAAAGTTAAAGTATACAGAATTGAAGGACCCCCATCCTGATCCTTCTCTATCTTTGAAGTTTATGCCACATTGCTTTTATTTGTAAACAAAAATTATCCTAGATACGGTCATGTTTTAAATAATTATCCTGGTTGTATACATGTACTCTGATTAAAATTTCATTTTCTTTTTTTGAACAGAAAATGAGTATGTGAGAATTTTCAGGCTGAATCAGGAGAAACTATGTCCAATAAAGAGCTACAGGAGGTAAGATAAAAGAATGCTAAAATTAAAATACAAAGTCTATACTATACTATACTATGCTACACTAACATGGCTTAGATGCCAAATAGGCAATGCAATTCTTATATATGAGGGTCTGGATTGGGTTTACAGAATAGAGAATAACGATCCAAGACTACAGAAAAAAGATCAGAGTAAAAATGGGGTGCAAAAATATAATGAAAGGAAAATAATGTCCAAAATAAATAAAGAATAGAGAAAAATGATCCAAAATGTTAAAGAATACAGAAATGAAGGACCCCATTCATACCCTCATATATGTATGGAATGAATACATGTATATATATATATATATATATATATATATAATTATTATGGAAGGACAACAAACAGCTTAGGTATGAAAAAAGATACCATTTCAATCTTGTTTTATGCCCAATGCTGTTCATGTTTATTCTCTACAGTAACTTTTTTCAACTTGAACTGTAAGACAAGTAATTTGAAAAAGTTCATGTGACAAACATGACTATTGAAAAAAATAACGTTTATAATAATGCATGATATAAAAAAACCTTCTGGTCAAAGTCTTTCAAAACAATTAAACCTGGAAGCCCTTGAGAGTGATGGTTCAATTTTGTTTTCAAAAGTTGTTCATAATATCAGTCAGAATGAAATGAATGTTTTCTGACAAAGGTCATAATATAGATATTAAAAGGAGAAGGATACACTATTAAAGTCAGGATTTTACAATACACCTTGCAAGTGTGACTGATTTAGTTTAAATAATTATATAAAGAAATAATTAGATACATGTGTATATGATAAAAATATATCATTACCATTGCACTCCTTCCTGTGTCAACAAAAAGTATGATATCATTATGGTATCCTCAATGTAGTGGATACAATAGATGATACCTCTTGAACTGACATTGCATGCTAGATATGTGAAAATGTAACTATCCTACTCATGTCACACACAACTGCTACTAAAAAAGATTTTATACATGTATGGATTGATAACAAATGATAGAATTGAGACATATTGAAAAATTATACAGCTAAGACGGTCTGTTTAAGTTGGTACTTGTTTTGTAAGTTACATAAGATACTGATTTAGTTGTCCTATATGGGTAATCTCCCTGTAGTGTTGTTTATATATTAATATAAGAGTTATCTCCCTGTTGTGTTGGTTTATACATGTATATTTATAAAAGAGTTATCTCCCTGTAGTATTTGCTTATATAGTAATGTTTAATATTCATTTATTTCTGGTATATATTTGTTTCAGGAAGAGCTGGAAGTCCTCCATTCAATATATGATGGTGATGACAGTTTTAAACAAGTAAACCAGACAACATTCCAGTATAAAGTAAGTACAATGGATCCACAGTGAATGTAATAAATAAACAAGTAAACCAGACAACATTCCAGTATAAAGTAAGTACAATGGATCCACAGTAAATGTAATAAATAAACAAGTAAACAAGACAACATTCCAGTATAAAGTAAGTACAATGGATCCACCATGAATGTCATAAATAAACAAGTAAATCAGACAACATTCCAGTATAAAGTAAGTACAATGGATCCATAGTAAATGTAATAAATAAACAAGTAAACAAGACAACATTCCAGTATAAAGTAAGTACAATGGATCCACAGTGAATGTAATAAATAAACAAGTAAATCAGACAACATTCCAGTATAAAGTAAGAACAATGGATCCACAGTGAATGTAATAAATAAACAAGTAAATCAGACAACATTCCAGTATAAAGTAAGTACAGTTAGTCTTGTATGTTTTTTAATTTTAGTTCATTTATATGTTTTGGAGTTTAGTATGACGTCCATTTTCACTGAACTAGTACACATTTTTATTTAGGGGCCAGCTGAGGCCCACCTCTGGGTGTGGGATTTTCTCGCTCCATTGAAGACCCATTGGTTGCCTTCGGCTGTTATCTGCTCTTTGGTCGGGTTGTTGTCTCTTTGACATATTCCCCATTTCCATTCTCAATTTTACAATGGATCCACTGTGAGTAAATCAGACAACATTCCAGTATAAAGTAAGTATAATGGATCCACAGTGAATGTAATAAATAAACAAGTAAATCAGACAACATTCCAGTATAAAGTAAGAACAATGGATCCACAGTGAATGTAATAAATAAACAAGTAAATCAGACAACATTCCCGTATAAAGTAAGTACAATGGATCCACAGTGAATGTAAAAAAATTATGTTTCACATCCTCAAAACTGTGCACAGATTTGTGATTAAACTGAAAATTGTGACATAGAAGTGTACCTATAAAATTGAACTTACGTCACATAAACAATATTTTTATTTTCCAGTTACACTGCTGTACCATATTTTGGTACCAATCTTGTATTTTTTTTGTAAACAAATTATTTTTTAAAATTCAGTGAAACCTGTTCAAACCAAAGCTGCCTGAATTAAATGAAAAATTGCTATCCAGAACTCTTGTACCATGATATACAATGAGTATTCTTGATTAATCTAGCCTGAACTAAATATAACAACTGTCTACTCCGAACAAAATCTTCAGTCCCAAAAGAGTTTGGTTCAACCAGATTTCACAGTAGATTTCACTTTAACATTATTATTGTTTCCTCACAGTATGGTGAAGAAGGTAATCATAGATCGTTTGTACTGGAGATTTCTTGGACAGATGACTATCCAGAACACAGCCCGAATATAAAGTTAGATGCATTCTATAATAAACACATGTAAGTTATAAAAATAAACTTCTTAACAGTAGCTTGAGTTAGTTTTAAAGTTGGATGAAATTTTTGCAAGTGCTTTATTATCACGACATTCACATGTAGAAAAATACCGGGTAACAAATATTTTGATCATGTTGGTACCATACATAGAAATGTTGATAACTGATATCTTTTTGGGATGGGATAGAAATGACAATTGATAATTTGTTTGGCACAGGCATGTGACAGGATAGAAATGTTGATAACTGATAATATTTGGACACAGGCATGTGACAGGATAGAAATGTTGATAACTGATAATATTTGGACACAGGTATGGGACAGGATAGAAATGTTGATAACTGATAATATTTGGACACTTGATAAACATGAAGTTGATAATTGGGAATTTTGGGGATAGAAATGTTAAAAATTTATCCTTTTTGGGCACTGGATTGAAATGTTGATATTTAACTTTGTTTTGGCACTAGATTACAAAAGTTGATAATTTATGATTTTGTTGATTTATAGATTAAGTAATGTGAAGGAAACAATAAAGAATAGTGTAGAGGAACAGGTCAGTATTTTAGTTTTTTCTTCTTGTTGCTATGGATACACTTACAAAACAGATATCAGAGCAGTTTAAATGATAAGAATTCTGAAGAATATCACAAAGTCTTCTGCCATTCCAAAGTGAAAGTGTCAGTTATTTTTAACATTTGGCATCAGATGTCTTTCATTTCTAACCCATTTAACAATTTTCCTCCTGAAACAAATATGGAAGTTCCATATATAGTCCACTTCTCCCATTCTGATCTCATTTTACATAGCATGTAGCTTCGTCAGAATGTTAGGTGTGGTAAGAAACAACAACATGCTGTCTGCATGAAATATCAACTTGTGGGTAATGTCACCTGATCATAGGTTTTCAGCAGGATGAGGGTTTAAAAATAGAAAAGTTGTTGAATATTTTAAGTGGAAATCCGTTAAACTCATTCCATTTGCTGAAATCAACTGTGAGAAAAAATAGGAAGATGTGTAAAAATATATCATGTGATGTAACTTTTCAACCTCCATTTTGAAAAGGCCACTAACCTGGAACTTTGGAATTGAAATCAAACTTAAGCGTAATAATCCAAAGTGTCTAGTTTCAAACTTTTATTCTTTCATTCTGCCAACCAATCAATATATTTGTACTAACATGAAATAGAAAATATGCATTAAACTGTTTAAACAGACAAAAATTATATATCTATTATTTCTGTCCCTAAATATAAAAAGCTGATTTTAACAGTGTTCATGTGATTTTCATTCCAGTTGAACTACTATTGACCTCATAAAAACCTATAGGTTGCACTTCTGTAAATACAGACAATGCAATTTCCTATAAAAACTCCTTTTACGGCTAAAACTGAGGCACTTTTACTATGAAGTTTCATAAAAAATTATATCCTGGAATGTAAAGTTCATATGCACTACTATGTTTTGCAAAGGTCAAAACATAGGGCTGTGCAGCATATTTTCAACATTTATATGCCTTGGAACTTCTAAGAAGTCAAACTTATACAAAAATTCTGTAAAACCCCTCCCTTTACTTTGAGTCTTCCTGAGAATTCAATTTGTCCGCTATCCAACAGCATTTATACTGGTAAAACTCCCAAGTTGCGTCTCTATGAGATAAAACATGGAGATCATATCTGGGAACCAGCAGGTAAAGAAAAACAAACGAATATTAAATATCTACCAAAAAGAGGCGTGGTTTGTGAATCAGCTGTATTTACAAAGTGCAACCTTTAGATTTAAGCATCAGACCTTGAACAAATGTAACTTTGTGATACTTATACAGATCCCAGATTTGATTGGCTTTGCCATTACTTGCACTCTATTATATAACAGATCTCAGATTTGATTGGCTGTGTCATGACCTATGCCTTATTATACATGTTATATTATAGACCCCAGATTTGATTGGCTTTTCCATGACCTATGCCTTATTATATTATAGACCCTAGATTTGATTGACTTTGCCATGACCTATACCTTATTATTTTACAGATCCCAGATTTGATTGGCTGTGCCATGACCTACACCTTATTTGAATATGTAAAAGAGAATTATCCTGAACTGATATCAGAACAGCCAGAGGTCCCGTCTCTAATACAGGTATGGAGGACATTACTTATTTTTAGTCATGAATGGCCCCACAGTAGTCATCACTTATTATTTTTATGCCCCCATGACAAAATGTTGAGAGGCATATTAATTTACCCCTGTTTGTCCCTCCGTCCATCCGGATATAGATACATGATATGTCCGGCTATCATCTCATACAGTTTTTGAGCTACATCTTTAATATTTTGTAGGTTTTGTCTGTTATTATGTATATATATGCCGACTCTAAATAAAATTTACTTACTTACTTACTTACTTACTTACTTAGGTTGTTTGTACACATAAGGGAAGTGTGCATGTTCACAGGATTCAGAGTTTTTTCTATTCTAAATATGCCAGGTATTTGGACTTAGTCATAAAAGTCAGAAAGGGTGGGCGAGTTAGATATTCACAAAAACCGGTAGTTTGAATTCATTTCCTTCTCACTCGCTATATAATTGAAAACATGGTTTGTACTACTACCATTTAATGTCCCTAATGCAATAAATAAGATTTTTTAGTATTGTTGAATATTTAATCAATACCAGGAAGTTGACCACTGGAAATAGAAAGTTGAACTTGGTGACTACTAAAACTGGAAAATTGAAACGTTTTGGCTGGATATTCAATCCTGCAAGTGTAGACATTCAGAATAAAAATAAAAGATAGATCATCATACATAGTGTTAAATTTATAATTTCTTATGGTCAGGCGGTGCATCATTTGTGTCTTACAAACAGCACAACAATGTCAAGTCTTCTGTACTATTATTTGTCTGTTTGTCTTTTAATTTTTAGCCATGGTGTTGTCAGTTTATTTTCAATCTATGATTTTGACTGTCCCTCTGGTATCTTTTGTCCCTCTTTTGTACTTAAACATCACTGTTTGTCAAATCTAAAGTATGTGGAACTATACTCATGCATATATATTAATCTATATGATAACTAATTTAATAAAATATTGTGAGACTCATTTGTCAATTTGTAAAGATTCCTTTTAACTTATCACAAAGAAAGAGGTGCAATAAGGGCCAATTTTGGACTATAAATTGAATTACAGTTAACTTGTTGTCTCGAACTCGGTTGACTTGACATTTTGGATGAGTTGAAATTTTCCCTTGGTTTTGTGTAAAGATAATTGATATGTTTATAGGTAAAGTGTAAACTGTAAGGAATTAGTAATATTAGGAATATTTACCTAGTGGTCGATAAATAAATAAATTGGGTTTTTTTTGTACAAAAAATAGCAAAATTGCATATATTGACACATATTTGTCAGTCTGATATATTGAGTCCATGCAAGTACCAAATAAATATTTACATGACAGGTGATGTTCATGCAGGCAAACATCCTGGTAAGTTATTTAGTTGGTACTTGAATGCTGTCGGTATTTGCGGGTAAAAAAAACCCCTCAAAAGCTTTGAATTTTGCACAAAATTTATTATGGCGTCATGGATGGTTAGCTGCCTGTTTTTGATTTCACATATAACCTCATCTTTCGAATAGACAGATATGGAAATCTTGAAGTTAAGTTCAAATTTCAAAGATAAATTAGGCAGAATAAGTCCTTTATTGCTCGATCCTTTAAACAATTTGGCGAGTCCCATATAAATCTGATGAGTATGAGAGACATTTGGGCATGTTTTTGGGAATCCTGTTAACTTTTAGTTAAAGATATTAAAGATTCTTAGATGAAACTGAAAAGTGTGAAACTTATTTGGGCAAGATGTGGGAATTGCTGTTGTCAACTTATCACAAATTTTAACGCCATGCAAAACAGATAAAGATGAGACAGGGGCAAGTTGTAGGCATTCATGTTTACCCCTGTTTCTTGCAAGTTGTAGGCATCCATGTTTACCTGTATTTCTGGCAAGTTGTAGGCATCCATGTTTACCTGTATTTCTGGCAAGTTTTAGGCATCCATGTTTACCTGTATTTCTGGCAAGTTGTAGGCATCCATGTTTACCCTCTATTTCTGGCAAGTTGTAGGCATCCATGTTTACCTCTATTTATGGAAAAGTGTAGGCATCCATGTTTAAAACCTTTATTTCTGGCAAGTTGTAGGCATCCATGTTTATCTATATTTTTGGCAAGTTATTGGTATCCATGTTTACCAGTATTTCTGGCAAGTTGTAGGCATCCATGTTTACCTGTATTTCTGGCAAGTTTTAGGTATACGTGTTTTCCTGTATTTCTGGCAAGTTGTAGGCATCCATTTTTACCTGTATTTTATGATTTTTTACAGATTGATGAAGATAAGTTTCAACCAGATGTTGCTAAAAAGAAAGAAAAGAAAGAACAGTTAACTAAAAATCAGAAGAGAAAAATGTATGAAAGAATGAACGCAGCTGGAGAGAAACCAAGGGGTTATGATTGGGTGGATATTATCAAACATTTAAGTCAGAGTGGTGTTCAAACTTAATAAATATATCAGAAATTGTAGGTGTTTTACTTATACTGTGGGTTTGTTATTATTTGTTGTGTACTAATTTTAATGGATTGTACGGGTAAAGGTGAACCAAGAATTCAAATATTCAATGAAATACATATATCCCATAGGCTTGTTTGTAGAATTTCTCAAAACCACAAAATTAAATATCCATGAAAATTCAATTTTTCCCAAATCCACAAAAATTAATACTAATGAACGTAACTGAATGCACAGTAGTATTAAATGGTAACAATTTTGGTACACCAGATGTGCATTTAGAAATGATGTCTCTTCAGTGATGCTGAAGGTTAATATGTTGGAAATTCAAAACCGGATGAAAATGTTGAGTCATTAAACCGAAAAAGTACTAATATGTTAACCAAACCTGGACAAGGAATTCAAACATATAAGTGGGTAAAAGTCTTTTAATTATATTTAAATGCTTTGTTGGAAATCAAAATGACTGATATCTGAATTTTGATTTATTCATCAGATTTTTTACAAGAACTTGAAGTCAGTACTATAAAGATTTTACAGATACTTGAAAAATTCTTAGCTGTTCAAATTAAGTTACAAAAGCCTAATACCTTCATTCAGGTTACTTATACATATGTTGGTAAATTAGCAGCAATTCTAATTTCTTGCGAAATCAGTTTTTGTCTTACACAGTTTTGTACAGTAATATTTATGGTCCCAATTTTACTGTACCAGATATGTATTTAGATAATTAATGTCTCTGCCGTGATGCGTACAGTTTAGTTTTCTCGTTTTAAATGTTTTACATTTGCCATTTTGGGGCCTTCTTTAGATGATTATGTGGTAAGGTTTTTGGGTACAGATTGCATGAAATGCAATCAAAACCCTATGGTACTGACTTGATATCTAAATCTTCCAAGGTTTATCACTACTTTTGAGATACACAAAATATAGTGCATTGATCATAACATTCTAAACATCCTATCCATGAACATTTCCAGAAATTTATCAATGAAATATATGCTCAGATATTCAAGTTACAAAATGATGTTATACTTGTCAAGAAAATTACATAACTTGTGCAAGGTGCAGGAATCTAATATCTGTTCTAAAAATATCAATGATGTCATTGTTAAAGTAATCTTTAAAATTGGAGTTATCTTCCTTTGTTCATAATTGTAGTTGAATCAACTACAACCAGTGCTTTATACAATACTGTGATAATTGAACATTATGACTTTATGATCTGTAAACAGATACATTGATGCTAACATGTGGAAATGTAATTAAGTGTGAAATTGTTATTTAGATAAAGTCCGAAACTGATAGATTTGATTAATGTTGTCTGCACATGTTTTCAATAGTAAATAGTTATCAAAGGTACCAGTAAGATAAGGGTCATGGGAAAGTTCACTTAAAGCTGCATGCATTGATTCATTATTATTTTGTAGTTCAACCGTTTAGGATTTATTAATTATAGCTTAGGAACTTTGTGTTTTTCTATGTGTGTATATTTAAGATACCTCATATTTTGGCGAGGAGGATAAACTATTATATTTGTTGGATTGATATAAACATTTACAATGGCTGATGATCCACCAGCAGCAGTTGTTATGCCTTCAAATTACGACAGAATAGAAGACTTTGATGAACATTCTGAAGACTGGATTCAGTACACAGAAAGATTAGAATTCTATTTTACAGCAAATAATATAGACAATGCCGAGAAGAAACGAGCAATACTACTAAGTGCTTGTGGGAAGAAAACTTATAAACTGATGAGAAATTTATGTGCACCAGAGAAACCAGGAAAAAACGTTTGATGAACTGGTAAAATTAGTTAGGGATCACCAAAATCCTAAGCCATCAGAAACTGTACAGAGGTATAAATTTAATACTAGAGATAGAAATCCAAACGAGTCGATTAGTTCGTATGTAGCCGAATTGAGGAATATTTCGGAACATTGTGATTTTAATATGATTTTAGAGGACATGTTAAGAGACAAACTTGTGTGTGGCATAAGAGACGACCGAATACAGAGGCGACTTTTAGCTGAGCCAAAATTGAAATTTCCTAAAGAAATGGAAATAGCGACGGCGATGGAGACTGCCGCGAAAAACGCACAAGATTTGCAAACTACGGAATCACGTCAGACCGTGCATAAGATGACATTCAGACAAGAAGAATGTTACCGTTGTGGTGGAAACCATAGACCACATGAATGCAAATGGAAAGACGCCAAGTGCTACATATGTGATAAAAGGGACACTTAGCAAAAAAGTACAGGAATAAAGGGAGGCAACACCCAGCTAACGTGAAACAAAGGAATAAGCAACAGACACAGTCAGGATACCCGAAATCTAAACCTAGGCAACAGAAAGCACATTTTGTAGAGGAGGATACTGGTGAATGCGAGGAAACATATTCTTTGTATCAAGTGCAAACGGAAAAGAGGAAGCCTTATTGCATTAAAGCTAAAGTCAACAATATGGAGATCGAACTGGAAATCGATACAAGTGCCGCCGTTACAATAATCAGTGAGGATACTTTCCTTGCAACACGACGGGTGCCACATGTGGAGCAGGATCTGCTTACTCTTCCGGAGCACCTGAGATCACCCCCAGTTTTTGGTGCGATTCGTGTTGCTTAGTCTCTAGTTTTTTATGTTGTGTCTTCTGTACTACTATTTGTCTGTTTGCTTAGCGTTGTCAGTTTATTTCGATCTATGAGTTTGACTCTCCCTCTGGTATCTTTCGTCCCTCTTTTAAAGCGAATTTTCGGAAGTGAGGAGCCACACTTAAATCAAACTGGAAAACTTCGAACATACACTGGAGAGGAAATAAGAGTGCTAGGTAAAGCAACCGTTACAGTTATGTGCAACAATCAAAGTGCAAGATTACCGATCACCGTTGTCAAAGGCGTACGACCAAATCTTATTGGACGTGACTGGCTAGAACACTTGAAACTAGACTGGAAGTCCATATTCCGAGTCGAGGAATCAACAAACGGAAAGAATCGGGAATTAGAGGCTATTCTTTGTAAGTACACTGAAGTATTTAAGGAGGATCTTGGAACCTTAAAAGGGACAAAAGCAAAAATACATTTAAACTCAGACGTAATACCCAAAGCAAGACCAGTACCATATGCCTTTAAGGAAAAAAATCGAGCAAGAGTTAGACAGGCTTGAAAAGGAGGGAACTATAGAGAAAGTGCAATTTTCAGAATGGGCAGCCCCTTTGGTTCCAATTGTTAAAGAAGAAAAATCTGTTAGGATATTCGGAGATTATAAAGTTACTATCAATCAGGCTTCAAAACTTGATTATTATCCTATACCGAAAACAGACGATTTATACGCTACGTTAAGTGGGAGACAAGCTTTTTCCAGATTGGACCTGAGCCACGTCTACCAAAAAATTTTGCTTGATGTTTCTAAGGATTATGTGACAATTAACACTCATAAGGGACTTTATAGATATAACCGACTTCCTTATGGGGTCTCTTCAGCACCTGGAATTTTCCAACGAACAATGGAGAATGTTTTCCAAGGGATTCAAAATGTTGTTCGCGTTGATGATGTTCTGATCACTGGTCGAACCAATGATGAACATTTACAAACTTTAGACAAAGTATTAAGCCAGGTACAAAATGCTGGACTGCGATTAAACAAGAAGAAATGTGTATTTCTTGCACCAGAAGTTGTTTATTTGGGACACAAAATTGACAGTAAGGGCATTTATCCAGTTGAGGCTAAAGTGCAAGCCATTAGCGAGGCTCCTGTACCACAGAATGTGACCGAACTAAAGTCATATCTTGGAATGTTGAATGACTATAACAGATTTTTGCCTGATCTGTCAACAAAACTGGCACCGCTTCACGAGTTGTTATAAAACCAAACCAAGTGGAAATGGAAAAAAGCTCAACAGGAAGCGTTTGTCGAGTCAAAGTTGATGTTACAACCATCAAAAGTCTTAGTGCATTATGACCCCAGCAGGGAATTAATTCTGGCATGTGATGCATCAACATATGGAATTGGAGCAGTACTTAGTCACAGAATGGATGATGGAACTGATAGACCGATAGGTTATGTGTCAAGAATATTAGCACCTGCTGAAAAAAATTACAGTGTGCTAGAAAAAGAAGGATTAGCCGTAATCTTCGCTTTGAAGAAGTTTCATCAGTATCTTTATGACCGAAAGTTTAAAATATTTACGGATCATAAACCGTTATTTGGATTATTTAATGAAATTAAACCGATACCAGTAATGGCAGCAGCTCGATTGCAACGTTGGGCATTGACATTGTCAGCTTATGAATATTCAATTGTGTATAAAGAGGGAAAGAACAATGCTAATGCAGATGGATTAAGAGGACTTCCGTTAAACTGTAAAACAGAACCAGAAGTGCCCGGCGAAATGATACTTTTAACGGAACACATGGATCTAACACCAGTGATGTCACGACAAATTAAATCGTGGACTCGTAAAGATCCAATATTGAGTCGTGTGATGAACTATGTACTACAAGGTTGGCCAGCATCAAATGCAGATGATGAACTAAGACCATACTTTTCACGGAAATTAGAGTTAAGCTTACACGACGGATGCTTACTGTGGGGAAATAGTGTTGTGGTTCCTACACCGGGACAAGAGACTATCATGCAGGAGTTACATGAAGGACACCCTGGAGTCACGCGTATGAAAATGCTAGCACGCGGTTACGTTTGGTGGCCTAAAACGGATTCGGAATTAGAAAACAAGGTCAAAACTTGTCATGAATGTCAGGTGAACCGTCATGCTCCAGCTGAAGCTCTGTTGCACCCCCTGGGAATAGTCAGAAAAACCATGGTCTCGAGTGCATATCGATTATGCTGGTCCGTTGCATGGTTAAATGATTCTGGTATGTGTGGATGCAAAGTACATGGAAGTACAAGTGGTGAATTCAGCAACATCAGCAGCAACAATTGCGCATGATCTTTGCGACACATGGAATTCCAGATACAATTGTTAGTGACAATGGGACTCCGTTCACAAGTGAAAAATTCGAGAGTTTCACTAAGAAAAATGGAATACGCCATATTAGAATCTCGCCGTATCAGCCCAGTTCTAATGGTTTGGCTGAACGTGCTGTACAAAAGTTTGAGGAGGGTTTAAAGAAAATGAGGGAAGGAAGTATCGAGACAAGAATAGCAAGATTTTTATTTGTATATCGAATAACACCTCATGCAACTGCTGGATTACCACCGTCAGTACTGTTAATGGGACGACGACCGCGATCTCTATTGGATTTAATATATCCAGACCTACAACAGCGTGTCAGACAGAAACAACTAGTTCAAAAACAATGTTATGACAAAAGTACGAGGAAACTTGAGGAGATACAGTTTATATTTTGAACCACAGTCGTTGAACCGCAGAAAAATGGATAAGTGGAACCATTACCAAACGAAATGGACCTGTGACGTTTTGTGTTAAATTAAACGATGGACGTATTGTGAAAAGACATCAAAATCAAATTAGAAATAAGTATGACAATGTTGTGGAGATGTCCGAGATTCCGGATATGGAAATCTTGTCAGATCCAGAGACAACCACTATAAACACAGACGTGAAAAATCAAGAACCATCAACATCAAAACAAACTGTAAATACGCCAACACCAAATGTTAATTCGCGCCCGAGAAGATTGACGAGACCACCAAATCGTTGTGAAGAATTTATATACCAATGAACTTTATATAGGGTCTTTATAGGTTATATAGACTTTATAGCTTACTGTTCGGTGTGACCCAAGGCTCCGCGTTGAAGACCGTACTTTGACCTATAATGGTTTACTTTTATAAATTTTGACTTGGATGGAGAGTTGTCTCATTGGCACTCATCCCACATCTTCTTATATCTATTTATGATCTGTAAACAGATACATTGATGCTTACATGTGGAAATGTAATTAAGTGTGAAATTGTTATTAAGATAAAGTCCGAAACCGTTAGATTTGATTAATGTTGTCTACACATGTTTTCAATAGTAAGATAAGGGTCATGGGAAAGTTCACTTAAAGCTGCATGCATTGATTCATTATTATTTTGTAGTTCGACCGTTTAGGATTAATAAATTATAGCTTAGGAACTTTGTGTTTTTCTATGTGTGTATAGTTAAGATACCACAAATACAATGTTTAATTTTACTTCCCACTGATAAATTATAGCAATCTTTACCCTACAGTGCTTACAAGCACTTTGATTGTTCATTGTTGAAGGCAGTATGGTGACCTATAGTTGTCAACTTCTATTACATTTAGTCTCTGGTGGAGTGTTGTCTCATTGGCATTTATACCACTTTTATTTTATATGCTGTTGCATTAATATCCATATGCTTAATGGTTTGGTGATTACAAAGAATTATTTATAATAGACCATTGATATATAGTATGCTGTTGCATTAGTATCCAGAGGTTTCATGGTTCGGTATTTATGAAAAGGCTTTGTGAAAAATTGTGCACATCCTGCTACAAGCATGAAATTTGGCATAGACCTTCTTCAACTATTACTCTTTTATATCAGATAAGGAGGCATCTGAAAAAAACTCTCACTTCCGGTAAAATCCAAAATGGCGGACATCATACTTAAATCAGCCCAATATCGATGGCTAGTATGTGAAAAGGTGTTATTATCATGCTACTATCATAATATTTGGTACAAACCTTTGTTATGTACTACTTTTGGATATATTATATAGATTAGATGTCTTCAAAAACCCTATTTCCGGTAAAATCGAACATGGCGGATTTTGTACTAAAATAAGCTTATGTTTAGGGAGGGTAATTGAAATGTGTTTTAAAGTATTGCTTCTATCATTATATTGTGCAGGAACCTTATTTGGTGCTTCTCATGGATACAATTTATAGGACATATGTCTTTAAAACCCCTACTTCCGGTGATATCCAATATGGCGGACATAGAAATATCAAATTTTTATTTTAATATTCAATTTTTTTCAAAATGTAAAGATAATGTTTTTTTTTGTGCTGGTCATTTAATTTTTGGCTTTAAGTTATCCTCAAAACCACTAATTCTATTCAACTGTAAATGTTTAAATACAAAGTTAACACTTCAGGTAAAAAAAACCAATATGGCATAAATTTCAAAGATGAGTCCTCAATCCATATCTTCGATGTCGAGTTTTGGAGAGATTGATTAAAACAAAATAAAATCACTTAAGTACTAAAACATCTTTTGAATTACTAATTTATGGCTGCAAATACATGTTTATTCACAATCGGAGAGCTGATTTTCCACATTTACAAAGACCGTGATATTGTTTTTTACATCCAATGTACAAGCTCCTGATAAGATGAAGAGGCCTCACAAAGAGTTGTCCAAAAGGGTTCCCATGGATATATTTTTCCTTTCGCCATTCATAAGCGTCTGGACTAGTTAGCATTGGAACCAATTCAAAGCTTGTTACTCATTCACATCAGCCATGGTATATTGCACGTTTTACATGCTGAAAAAGACTAGACCGAGTCGTGGGAATAGCCTCAATAAGTCTTTCCTCTTCCAAAAACACATGTTTTCTTGCTTCGTTTACCCCATCTGATAAATTTGTTCGATCTTACAACAAAACCACGTATCGTTTTATCAATGACATTATCAAATCCATATCTAGTGATGTTGGCTGATCAATCATCATTCTAAATGATAAAGTCACATCTTCAAACGCCATCCATGTCACCAACGCAGTTCCTTTTCCAGCAAACGTGTAATCTCTCAATGCCTAGTGCGTTTGAAAGGTCATGGATAGATATATATCTAAAGCTTTTCCCACTTCCAAATGCAAGCCAAAGTTCGTCTGCCCCTATGTCACGGAATAGCGAAACAGCAATGACAGCAACATCAGTATCGACTGTTCGAGTCATGACTCAGTTAAGTCTGTGTTTCACTGCATCAGACACATGGATCTTGATTCTAGTGTCAGCCTCTTCATGTGAACATGGTGCTAAACTTGAAACATCATCATGTGGTGGATAACACAGAACATCCTCAGCATTTGTTGCTACAACTACCTTTTCCTCAAAATCTATTGAGCAATCTGCTGTGAATGAAAACTAAAAAGTTCTTTCTTGTTGTCGTCATCTCTCAGAAAACTTTGCCAATTTTGAGGAATTTGTTTTGACCCTGGATTCGCCTGTGTATTTCCTTTTCCCTAAATGTAGCTCTTCCTTCTTGTAGCAACCTGTAAACTACCGGTATTGTCTATGTACGCATCCGAGACTACATCCACTGTTGTTACAGTTTCAAGGTGTTTCATAACAAGTATGCTGATAGGGTATTATGTCCTTACCTTAAAAATACCTTAAAACTGTTACAGGAGTAGATGAAGTCTTGGATGCGTATGGTAGTTGTAGCAACAAATGCTCAGGATATTCAATCTTATCCACCACGTGAAGTATTTCAAGTTTAGCACCATGTTCGCATTAAGAGGCTGACACTAGAATCATGGTGCATGTGTCTGATGCAGTGAAACACGAACTCAAACGAGTCATGATTCGAACAGTTGTTACTGATGATGCTGTCATTACTATTTCGCTATTCCGTGAAATAGGGGTAGTTGAACTATGGATTGTGTTTGGGAGGGCAAAAAGCTTTGGATAAATATCTATCAATGACCTTTCAAATGCACTAGGCAATGAGTGATCACACAGACTTATTGTGATCCATGCCTTAACCGGTTGTGATACGGTTCTATGTTCGCTTGAAAAGGAAAAATAAAGGCAACAGTAGTATACCGCTGTTCGAAACTCATAAATCGATAGAGATAAAAACAACTCCGGGTTACAAACTAAAACTAAGGGAAACGCCTTCAAATATAAGAGAACAACGACACAACAAAAACACAACATTAAAATGTAACACACACAGAAACGAACTATAATATAACAATGGCCATTTTCCTGACTTGGTACAGGACATTTTAAGAAAAAAATGGTGGGTTGAACCTGGTTTTGTGGCATGCCAAACCTCCCGCTTTTATGGCAATGTTAAATATAACATTAAAATGACAACATTACATGACAGGACTACAATACAAATAAATGGAAGAACATATAGGACAAAGAAACACACGAATAATAGCTAACAAAAGATACCAGGTTTAAAATTCAATACGCCAGAAGCTAGTGCGTCTCGTCCACACAAGACCAACCAGTGACGCTCAGATGAAAAAAGTTTGAAAGCCAAAACAAGCACAAAGCCGAAGAGCACCGAGGACCAAAACTTCCAAAAAGTTGCACCCAACACGGCCAGGGTTTTCTGCTTGGGACAAGAACATCCTTATTATTTAGAATAATTTATAATTTTGCAAACAGTAAATTTTATAAAATGACTATATAATAGATATACATGATAAAACCGAAGTGGGGACTAACTACAGAATAAAAACGGATACATTACATAAAACAACTTAATCCAACACATAAAAATACACAGCCGAGTTAGCCAAAGCCTCAACGCACAAAGTGACGTCACATATGAAATTCTAAAAAAACACACAAAGTGACGTCACATTTGAATTTGTAAAAATATTTCCCAAAAATAAGATCGGATTAGGATTGATTCAAGATTAGATTTGTAATACTGACATTACATTTATTAATAACAATGAAAATTACAATATTTATTTATATCAAATTGTGGTAGTAATTAGATGATTAATTGTATTATCTAGCTATGTCGGTGTTTCTTCTGAATCAAACTGTAAACCAAATATATCTTATAAATTTCGTTGAACCAAACTAAAATCTAATAAATGAAGGGGGTGATAAATGATCTTTACCATATAACACACGAATATAACAGAAAAGACGTTTAGACATTTGACAAAATCCGACGAGAATAAAACATATATAACATCAAAATTAAATACATGAATTTGGGATAGAAAAGTACCGTGACACGTCTTATAGCAATGCGGTTTCACACTCAGCAAAACAGTCACAATCGGGAATAAGTTACGTTCGGTAATTAAAAGATCAGACGACGTAATGACAAACCACAATCTAACACGTGGTAAAAATGTCCTTAGTTAGTTTGGACAAAGAGACATCGTATGGATCAACCAATTCGTGATGGTGTCCGTAAAATTTACGGAGTGTCATTTTTAATCTATCCTCCTCATAACTTTGTTGGAGCAGTTTCTGCGTAAGGAGCACACTCCTGTATATGAAGTCCGTAAAGTGTGAACAAGCACGAGAATAACGTATGTAAACACCATACGAAGGGGCAGATGGTATGTTACTGCTGAGAAATGGGAAATTGATAATTGGGAAGTTGAAATCGTCCCGTTTATCATAGATTTTCGTGTGAAGTCGTCCATCTGTGTCAATATTGAGGAAAAGATCAAGGTATGAAGCAGTCCTTCTAGTATCAGTAGTATCCTTAATTTCAAGTTCACTGGGATATATGAGATGTAAGCATTGGCTGAAATATGGGTTATTCAATGATAGAACATCATCAATATATCGGAATGTAAAATTAAAGAATTTCGCAAGGTGCTTTTTCTTTTTGTCTTTTAGAAGGTTCTGAATGAATTCTGCTTCATACAAGTACAAAAACAAATCGGCCAGTAGGGCTGCACAATTAGTTCCCATTGGAATACCGACTGTCTGTTGAAATATAAATCCTCCAAACTCAACAAATATATTGTCGATCAAAAAGTCCAGCATTTTGATAATATCATCTTCAGTATATTTTCTGGTAGATTCAGTGTGGTTTTTCACAAAATATGAATTATTGTAACCCAAAACAAGAAATTTGTATCTACGATTCCCATTTTTATAGAAAAAGCTCTGTTTAATGAGATGGTGAAGTCGATCTTTCAACTGAGCATGGGGAGTGGGAGACATAAAAGACTGCGTGGGAGACATAAAAGACTGCGTGGGAGACATAAAAGACTGCGTGGGAGACATAAAAGATTGCGTGGGAGACATAAAAGACTGCGTGGGAGACATTGATGGCATTTGAAGATGTGACTTTAACATAAGGAATGATGATTGATCAGCCTAAATCACCGGGGTTTAACTGTAAGATCGCACAAACTTATCAGATGGGGTTAACATTGTTAACGAAGCAAGAAAATATTTGCGCAAAATGGAAGGCTAATTGAGGCTATTCCCTCAACTTGGTCTACTAGTCTTTTCCAGCATGTTAAACGTGCAATATACTAAGGCAGGTGTTAAGGGGGACGAGCTTAGAATTGGCTCTTATGCTACCCAGTCCAGGCGCTAATAGATGGCGAAGGGACAAAGAGGATCACTTTTAAAAAACTCTTTCTGAGGCCTCATCATTTTGTCAGAAGCTTGTACATTGTGGATGTAAGAAAGGATGCCGTGGTCGTTGTTAATGTGGAAAATCGGGTCTCCCGTGCACTGCTTTGTGTGCATGTGGTGGTGACTGTGAATAAACATGTATTTTTGGCCAAATAGTAGTAATTTTAAAAATGTTTTAGTACTTTTATTAGTGATTTTATTTTGTTTTAATCAATCTATCCAAAACTCTACATCGAAGATATGGATTGAGGACTCATCTTTGATATTTTCTTACCGGAAGTGTTAACTTTGTATTTAAACATTTACAACAGAATATAATTAGTGGTTTTTAGGATAACTTAAAGCCAAAAGTTTAAGGACCAACACAAAAAAAAACAACATTTTCTTTACATTTTGAAAAAAGTTGAATATTAAAGTAAAAATTTGATATTTCTATGTCCGCCATTTTGAATATTACCGGAAGTAAGGATTTTAAAGACATATGTCTTATACATTTTATCCATGAGAAGCACCAAAGAAAGGTTCCTGCACAATGTAATGATAGTAGCAATACGTTAAAACACATTTCAATTACCCTCCCTAAAAAATAAGCTTATTTTAGTACAATGTCCGCCATGTTGGATTTTACCGGAAGTATGGTTTTTGAAGACATCTAATCTATATAATATATCCAAAAGAAGTACATAACAATGGTTTGTACCAAATATTATGATAGTAGCATGATAATAACACATTTTATTCTAATACCTCCATTTTTCTATCTGAAATAAAAGAGTAATAGTTGAGGAAGGTCTATGCCAAATTTCATGCTTGTAGCAGGATGTGCACAATTCGTCTGAAATATGCTTGTAGCCGCTGCACTAAATATGGCGTTAAGCTTAAATCTTAGGCAATAAGCTAACACCTAGACATTAAGTTATTGCCTGAAATTTTATTCAACCTATTGCCAAACATCATTTCAGGCAATAAGTGAACTTTTGGGATTTTTGCTTTATATTCAATGTAAATGTACATACGGTGAAATATTCTTGATGTAAAGTTTATTTTATATTATATTCCAAATATCAATATACATTAAATTAGCCGATCAGCAAATTTAAGTCTTTTTTCATATCCATTACGGAATTAACTTGTTTTTCTTTGTGGTATTACAAATATTAATATGGGTTAAACAAGTGATTGAATCTAATGAAAAGGGAGGGATTGATGATTCTGTCTGAAAATTATTTGAAGAAAATTTGCACTTCACTGGTTGTGTTGTTTTTGGTCTGGTCAAAAGTAGACAAATGTAGATATGAATTTATACTCAAATCATCTTTCCATTGATTTTATTGGATATGTAAAACATCTTGTCTTTTTCACTTCATAATCTGTATCATTAGCATTTAAGTGACATGTCTACTGAAGACAAATTTTTTGAATCTTTGCGGGTCTGATTTGAATCAGTGAAAACAAGGAATATATACCCAAGATAGTACAATGATCCTTTGGCAAAGATTGAACTTTTACCTTTTAGAATCCCCAGAAAAACGGCAACTATAGACTTCTTCAATTAAAAAAGGTATGTCATTTTTAGCATTGTAGGCTTTGAAAGGTAAAAAGTAATGTAAAGTAGAGTGATCAGGAAAATAAAAAAAAAATGTTTTTCTAGAACTGTATGGTACTTTTGAAAAGCACATAATTTGGTCATGACTACAGAGACCATATGATGTATCCAACTTAATAATGCCTATATTTCTGGTGATTCCATGGCTATGCAAATAAGTCGTGTGATTCCATGACCATGCAAATATTTCTCTTGATTCTATCAAACTACTAGTATTTCTTTCACTTTGTAAAAATTGTAACATGAAGAAAAAGTATTTAGGGAAGGAAGCAGTAGTAGTGAAACCCATTTTATGCAAAGAGTTCAACAGTAGAGGACAGTTTGATTTATAATGAATTTTCGATGGAACCCAGATGGAAACTATAACTTTCTATAAAATCACCAAACCAAAAAACAAACGTTTGTAACATTAGAGCACTCACGTCAAATTGTGCTTCAGAGGTGACTTTTGATTTTATTGATGCTTTCACAATGTTTGGTGCGCCTCATAAATTGCTAAGTGACATTGGTCGTCAATTCAAAGCTTTGGCTATATCCCAGTTATAACTAGGGTGGCCAGAACGTTTGAATTTATTTTAGGTGATTGACATTTTAATCTACAGTTCTTACCATGCTATTATGTATCAAATCTATTTAAACTTTGAATATTGTCATTTTATTTACTCGCATTTACATTTAGGCGTTAAGATTAATGCTTGTACAAATATTTCAGGATTTAATAATAATGCCTTGCATCATTTAGGCAATAGACTTACTGCCCAGGCGTTAGCTTATTGCCTAGGATTTAAGCCGAATGCCTTATTTCACTTATTGCCGCTAACAGATATATAGTATGCTGCTCCATTAGTATCCATATTTCTTGATTAAGTGTGTTTATAAAGAGGTCTTAATGATAGTATGCTGATGGATAAATATCCATATTCTTCCTGATTAGGCTTTTTTTACGAAGAAGTCTTTATGATAAACCATTCATGGTATTCTGTTGAATAATTATCTATGCACTTCAGTTAAAAGAAGAATATACTCTAGCTGAATCCTTCTCCAGTTTAAAAAGAAGCACTGATACTAATAGACCAGCGGTGGGAAGCTACAGTTTGGGCAATATTAACACAACAAAAAAGACTACCTTAAGAAAAATTATCAGTTCCTCCCATATAGCAAACAGACAACTACATACATCATATTATAGGCAGTTGCGTGTGCGTCATATTAAACATTTACTGACTGGTTACAATGAGGGAAATACAAGTTTGCTTTCCCTTCAATATCAACTATTGACTTCACCAGTGTCAAGACCAGAAAACCATGGATAGATAAAAAAAGTTAAAGCCGGGATAAGAAGGAACACTTATACAATTGAATGAAGAAAACAAAACAAGCATCTGATTTAAGGAAATTCAAAGAGAGCAAAAAAAAAATTGTACAAAAGACAACACAGGGATCGATTCTCTTAAAGACAATGGACGATTATTTAATTCCGCAATTGACGAAGATCTTGAACAGACAGTACCAACTAGTCTTTACTAAGAAAGATAACAAGGACATACCAAAGCCAACAGATAAACAATACCCACCAATGCCAGAGATTAAAGTCACAACAGAAGGCGTCAGAAAGTTATCAAACAAATGCAACCCGAGTAAAGCCTGCTGCCCTGATAAAATACCTGCAAGAATTTTAAGGGAATTTGCTGACCCTTTTATGCATTGTATATAATGCTAGTCTTAGATCCGGTACAGTACCAGAAGACAGGAAACAAGAAAATGTTACTGCAATATTTTAGAAAGGAAGCAGATACGATGCAAGCAACTATAGACCTGTTACACTCACTTTAGTACTGCAACCAGAGTTCATTTTTTTTGAAACTTTAATGTACCGGAAGAACACACACCTATATTGCATATAGATGGAAAGAGGAAAATGTGTACAATTAGAAACGTTTGGTCGTAACACATTTTTGCGAAATTGAATTCAAAGGTCAAACCTCAAATATATCACAAATTCAAACATGAAGAAAAAAGAAGGAATTTTCTGAGATATATTCAGTAGAATGCTACAAAAACGATTTTATAACAAGCGTATATTGCAAAGGACGACAAAACGACAAGTACAGCTATTTGTATGAACAGCTGCCATTAAAAAATGGCGTCAACGATGAATCTTCTGAATTTTTTCCATTTATGACAAAGAAAATGTAGATGTGGCCTTGACCTTTTCACATCAATTATCTTTTACAGTGCTGATCAATTTTCACCGCAGCATATAATAGAATTTATTTCTAAATTGTAAAACAGCAGTTTCTCGATATGTTTCAGTTATTTTTCTTCATTTAAAAAAACAAAATCCAAACACTGAAACTGTTTTTCCATTTTGCATACACAGGATGTGTATTTTTGAAAACTAGTATGTGGTAATGGAATCACACGTATCATGTACTTAAAGTCGAAAGATCAAACCCAAAGAATAAATATTGTCAACCGAGGCGAAAGCGAGGTTAAAAAAAGTCTTTGGTGTAACTTGCTATGTTGGTTCAGTGTAAAATTAAATTAGTTTTATGCCATGAACATTCTCTTTGTGGGATTATCCTGGTAAAGATGTGTAATCTTATTATTTTTTCAGCAAAGTGATTGATTATAATGTTACGTTAGCTCTGGTCTTCATCAACTAGGGGAAAAAAATAGTAAAAAATGCTTCACACTGGGAAATTATATACAAGAATCTTATAGTTACAGGTCAATCTCTTCGTCATTATTTGAGAATCCGGTAAGCGTATCAGCACACTTCACCGCCTTGACACGGACAAAGTTCGGTGCAGGACAGATTTACAGGTTCAAAGTAAATCTTGCAAGTAATCTGAAGGCATTGCAGGGAGAAATCTACGACCATATTTATTGCTGGTTATTGTCCCTGTTTGAATAAACTCATCATAGATAGATACCTGGATTAAAATTTAGTCCGCTTACGCGCGATATGTTAACAAAAGGCTCATCAGTGATGCTCCAATAAAAAAAGGTAAAAAAGGCATAATAAAGAACGAAGTTGAAGAGCACTGAGTTTTCCCAAATACAGCTAAGGTAATCTATAAAACCACAGTTTATGACTGTTTTTCATTGACGGAATTCGAAGAAATGCACACAAAGAATGAAATATCTGTACTGGATATGTTTTACCTATTCGACCCTTCTTGTTTTTCCGTCCAATCTCTCTGTCATCAAACATGACATGCAAGATCATTCGGTATTTGCCTCTTTGTGTATCTTGACTTAATCTGAATATCAGTAACCTTTGCTAAAGAAAACTTCTTCACAACAATCGGGTCAACAAAATTACCCACTAGAAAATGTTAAAGCTCATGCGAAGTCAACCCAAGGGACTGGACAAGCTGAAGCTCAAAAGAATTTTCCCGTCTGGTATGGATCGATCATCTTTTATCATTAGTTCGTTGACCGCCTTTGGTTGATTTACTAGTAATGGAAAGTTTTATGTCGTATCTATCAAAGACATGAACAACTGTACCAGCATTTGTAATGCATGATATCTGATTTTAAATGGAATGTTGAGCAAGTAGCCGAAAGTGTTCAATGTCTTAATATTTAACAATTGTACTAAGGACATTTCGTTCCTGATAAGTACGATTTCGGATCGATCACTAGGTGCCAACTGATGCTGAGATACAGCTTCTACTTCAATTTATGACAAAGATCAGCCTTACATGTTTCAGCATGGTACCGTCCTCGAGGAAAAGAGAGGTATGAATAGATCCAATTGAGAGTGATTGAACCTTCTCTAGCGTATTGTCTTCACGACACCCAGCAGTAACTAGGGCACCACGGATTACTAGTTCTGGATTAATATAAAAATAAGAAGACGTGGTACGATTGCCAATGAAACAACTCTCCACAAGAGACAAAATGACACATAATTAACAACTATAGGTCACCGTACGGCCTTCAACAATGAGTAAAACCCATTACGCATAGTCAGCAATTAGATGGCCCCAAAATGATATGTACATTTAGTATCTCTCCTTACCTGCACTTGATTTTAGACTTTTTCGTTAAGTCTTCGAAGGTTTTGATTTTTTATCTATGTATTGGGCCATAGAAGTTGTCACCTTCTTCCAACGCAACATTGACATACAATTTGACAATTTGTATACCATCATCAAGTGCTTTTGTCATTTAGAATCCAATTTCCTTAGGCGCGTGCATTCCAGTTGAGATGTTGATCAGTGACTTGAGATGAGACTACATCAAAAGGATTTGTCATTCACTGGTGAACATGCTCTCTATTAAGTTTGACATGCTCTTCATCTCGCTGTAAGGCAGTTGGTCTAGTTTAATCATGAGAGGATTTTTCTGGAGCAGTAAATTAAGTTTCATTTCTGCGTTAAACTCTGCGAGCCTCCGTGCTTCAATAATATTTTCCCCGGCCGCTCGCAGGCATATTAATTGCTCTTGTAACGAATATTTACAAACAACGCATTTTTCCAACTCCACCTCATTCGTTCTCCTTTTTGGAACAGTTGGAGTAAACTATACAGGACTATCAAAACTGGTCATTATCTGGAGAGAAAAAAATCTTATCCAAAGGATTTGGTTAACTATTATAAAAAGGCAAAATTTAAGCAACACAAATATAACTCAATTACAGAAAAAGAACACCAATATGTGATCAGAGAACACTTCAACTCAAAAATATGTAATGATTCATAGATTATGTACAAAATCACATCAAAACTATAAAATTTATTGTTGAACAAAACGTCCTAAAAATTGAACTTTATAAATGTTAATATAAGATAAGATAAGATAAGATAGATTTTATTTCCAATCGAGGACCCATTATGGGCATAATCAGCACAGTGATTTTTTTATATTAAACAATTACAATATAGACAATACACAAGAAAAACAACTCAAAACATGAAATATAAATTGAGTTAATAATATATATAGCCATATAAACCATAATGTTTAGTGTTTATTGAACATGCACTGGAAGCAGCATGACATCCATTATAAAATAGCTTTTATGAGTTACGTCCTTCATCGTGGCTGATGCATATGAACAAATAGTATTGTTGTCCATATGCAGGAGTCACCAAGGGCAGGTGCTTAAAGGACACTCAAGCAAATACACACAAAATTAATATGAATATTCAAACACTTTACAACACAAGCATAAACTAATACTCAAACGGATTATTATATAGTCCTCCTCGTGGCTAATGCACATGAACAAGATTGTTATGCAGTTATCCAAATGCAGAAGTCAACAAGGGTAGGTGCTTAAAGAACATAGTAACATGTTATGTAAAACTTTTGTGCAAAAATCATTTGGATTTGGATGCAGCCTCTAGCAGAACTTGTCCCAATGCTCTGAGAAAAAAATACACAAAATTACACAGAAAACACAAACAATGGTTTAAATTATGAGTATTGTTCATTATGTTTTATGAAAGCACACATTTCGTACAAGATATCCTTGTTTTCATTACTCATTAACCAAATAAACTGATCTTTAAAAGTCAACATATTAGAATTAGCACAATATTTCCTAGCACAAAGTATTAATTTGCTTCTCTCATTATTTAGTGAGGTACAATTAAGAAGAAAATGTAACTCATCTTCAACTTCAGAGCTTGAGCATCTTGGACAAGTTCTATCGTGTCGAGGAATACCCTGATACCTTCCCTTTTCAATCTTTAGGGAGTGTGCTGAAACACGCAACCTTGTCAGATTTTTTTCTAATATCAACACTGTGGATTACAGATAAATATTTTGCTGAGACAAAATTATTCTTATAAAGTACATAAGAACATAGTTTACTACCAGCATGTATTTGTAATGTATCCACTATAAATAATGGATGTAAATAACGGATATGAAATTTCCGTAGTTAAAAAAAGGTATAAGTGATGTTTTAATTTCTTGATTTATAACAAAACTGTTTGCAATTTGTCCATCAAAGTTTGCATGTAATATCTCAATAATATATTCTTTCCACTCAAATATAAAATAATGTTTTTGAATCTTGTTTTCTCGTTTTCAAAGAAAAATGCGTTAAATTTCCAGCTAAAAACCTGCCAACTTTAAGTTTTAAAATTTTATTCGGGAATGGTTTATTATTTATGTCTTCATCATTCTGATGACCCTTGATGATATGTGCATCGAAAATATTAACGAACAGAGGTTAAAATTGAATAAAAACATTATTTTTTTTTTAATTTTAAAGTGACTACCCAAAATCATGAATTGAGGGATACCCGAAAAACAGTCTAAAATACAAAAATGTGACCAAAGAAAGTTTTTACGACCAAACGAAAATTGAAATATAGACATTATTCTATCATTTAAAACAATTTCCAGCCGTGTGTTATTCCGGTACATTAAACTCGTTAATTAAGCGTCTTTTTCGAGGTCAATTGCAGTACTACTTGTCTATGCTGTTAATTCCCGTGACACATAATTGTCAGCAACAACTTGAAACATATAGACAATCACAATATACTTACCAACTACCAGCATTGTTTCAGAGCAAGACGAAGCTGTGAAACTCAACTTATCATGCTATGTCATGAGCTTGCATCAGCTCTAGATAGAGGAGAGCAGATTGATATAGTTCTGTGACTTGTCTAAGGCCTTTGATCGTGTCCCACATAGTGGCCTGATAAACAAACTACAGCATTACGGAGTTACAGGACATACACATAAGTGGATTCAATCATTCCTAGCTAAACGTACTCAACAAGTCATTGTTGAGCGAGAATCTTCGGAGAAAGTTCCTGTGGTCAGTGGAGTCCCCAACGACTTACCCCTGACAACATAACATCTAACACACGACTATTTGCAGGCGATTGTATATTATACAAAACAATAACATCTCCTGCTGACACTAAAATGCTACAAGCAGATCTTTACAAACTTGCTGAATGGGAGAAAGCCTGGGGCATGGACTTACCACCACATCACGCTCATAAATAAAACACTCATACACGCTTAAGGGACAAGTTCTAGAAGGATCACGAAGTACCAAATACCTTGGAGTTGACATTGAATTAGACCTGTCCTAGAAACAACACATCGGTAGAGTAACTAAAAAGCAAACAGCATGCTATGATTTCTAAAACGCAACCTAAGAACATTTAATAATGAAACGAAGACAAACGCCTTTGAAGACGTGGTACATCCAAAAATAGATTATTAGATTATACTGTACAAATTCTTCATTGCATGTTTAATTTGTTTCATCTGAATCGATTCGTGAGATTTGAACATCGGTAAAAACTCATCAAAGATACAAGGAAAATCTACTGTTGCCTTAATTTAGACATTTCTGAACTAGTGTTTACCTTACTGTGTGACATAGTCCAATCAATGCGAATATTCAATGAGGTCATTTTTTGTTTCAATGAAAACTAAGTATGTTCATCTCCGGGAAATATGTTTGCAATACTATTTACCAGGGAATAAGAATTCAATCTACCTGGGACATAATTATATATTAGTATAATAGTCCCAGAAAGTACTAACTGGAAAAAAGTTTAAGAATGAAAAAAAAAATCATCAGATATACCAGGTTTATAATTTAAGACGCACAGACGCGTTTCGTCTATATAAGCTCATCAATAGCGCTCAAATCAAGACATTTGGAAGTCAAATCAATTGCGAAGTTGTATAGGGCATTAAAAACCGAAAATTCCGAAAACTTGTGCCAAATACGGCTTATGCAATCTATACCTAGGGTAGAAGACTTTAATGCTTCGAAGCATTCAACATTTTATCAATAGTAAGTTTCAGAAAATGAACATATCAATGAAATTTAATTTCAACACAAAACTGCTGGTCTAGCTGGTTATACACTCGGTGACGACATGTTTACCAGCAGTGGCATCCACCCGGTGGTTGTAAAAACTCATTCAATTGTACAAATATTTCATCTTTTAACATACATGAAGGATTAAAAAAGGACATATTAATACTCTATATCGATATTACCAAGATTCCCGTCACAAATAAACAATTTTTATAATTTTTTGTGCATATCTCTGAAAAAATATTACTAGGTACTCTTTTAAAATGTGTATTCTATTTTGTGATATCTTCCTGATTCCTGGATGTAAGTAAATCATAAAGTTTAATTCTGACACTCATGTATACATTCGTAAAGCAGTATAATTGAGTTTGATTTCTTGTGCATACACAAATTATTCATGTATTTGATTAATGCGCCTCCTACCATGTGGTATTTTCATGCGGATAAGCTTTTTATTCTCTCTCAGTTGATACATGGCTGTAATTTCGTTTGAATATCTATGTCTAATATTGGCACTCATATATATCGATGTATTTTCCTGTTTGATTTGACACGAACAGCTTTCTATAGTCTTTACTGAAACATAGTGTCAAAGGATCCTTGATTTTGTCATGGTCTGACAATACAATCTCACTCGTCTTTCCATCTGCAGACAGACGATGGATATTGTTTGATTGGCGACCAACAACGTAAACATTGCCTGCACGGTCTGATGTTATACCATTAGGCCCTATCAACGTTGGGGAATAGAAAGTAGAGATGAGAGATCCGTCCTCATTCACACAGTATACCGTATTAAAACGGGTTTCGGAAATATATATTTTATTACTTCTGTAATGAACGTAACTAAGAGCTTTTTTCCCAATCTTAATTTTTTTCAATTGTCTAACGTCTGTGTTAAATATATGCAAATTTCCATCCCAGTCGCCTCCATAAATATTGTCATTTCCACAAGAAATACCCCAAATCCAAAATTTAAATTTTATGACAGGTTTAGTTGAAAAATTATTTACAAGTTGCATTTCAAATGAAGATAAAGTTACAATAACATTTTCGGACTTCGGATTGAATGAAATATCCCACGCATCAACGCTTAACTTGCATTCATTGATATATGACCCATTTTCACTATATGACAGCATACGATCGCCGCTTACAATAAGTAGGTTTCCATCATTATCAGTCGTAAGACCCGTGATGCAACCGTTATCAATACTAATGCGATTCGTGAACTTAAAAGATCGGGGAGTCTGACCAACACTCCTCATTATTTGAGCTTGTAAGTGCTTTGATTGACAAAACAGCAGGGTGGACTTTTCTTCCATTATTGAAATAGAACCTAAACCTTTACACTGCAATAAAACATCTCCGGGTTGATAAAAAATCAAACGAGGTTCTGAAAGAATTGAAATAAGTTTCTCGAGACAATCACGCTGTTTACTGACTACAGGTTGTAGTTCATGGAGAAGAAGGAAAACATGCAAACGTTCAATTGTTTTAAATATTTTTTGATCACTTTAACTGAACCTTCGGATTCGATCTTGTGAGTATCCACCATTTTTTCTGTCTTCATTCGAGCATCCTTCAATTCTGATAGAGTAATCTTTTCCAGCTGGTTTAGCTTTTCGATAAGGGACGCTTTAACATCAGAAATTTCTTGAACAATCCTCTTTTCTTCATGACCGATTCTTTGATTAATTTGTATGCTGTTTTGAATTATTCCGTTAAAAGATGTAAGTATCTGCTTCATTTTGTTGGTTAAATCGCGGTAAAGAGTCGACGTCTTCGCATCTTTGCATGCTACTTCAAGCGGAACGACTTTATCGCACAACCGATGACTATCCGACATGCAATGCCGGCAACACAGATCATCATGATGTGCACAAAAGAAATCCATTGTTAAGTCAGGGTGACTTGGACATTGTTTTTGTGATGACACAGTTTCACCAAGTATCGTTGTTGCCACTTTAAAATCAATAATATGATGTCGCATCGACACTTTATTTCCCCTATGCGCGGTAACGCAGTCTTTGCATAGCGATTCCTCACAATCCACACAACATTTATCAGCCGGAGCAGACTTATCAAGTCTAAAACATGGAATGCATTGTACATACGATGCCATGACAGTGCTGAAACAAAGATGAAAATCATCGTACATGGAAAAGGATACTGAACGCACATACATACGTTTTATAGTCCAAGACTGATTAATAATTTTCTACACTAAAGCACAAGCACACTCATATGCATAATTTCTTTAAGAATTTTCAATCTAACCAAAGACAGTTTTGTGGAACTCATTGATAAAAGTGCCAGTGAAAGCTACAAACTGAATTCGCTGTCCGTCGCCTTAAATCATTACATTTTTCATCCACAAGTTTGAAAAAGTAAAATCACAAAAATACCGAACTCCAAGAAAATTCAAATCGGAAAGTCCCTTATCAAATGGCAAAATCAAAAGCTCAAACACATCAAAAGAATGGAAAACAACTGCCATATTCCTGACTTGGTACAAGCAGTTCCTTATGTAGAAATGGTGGATTAAACCTAGTTGTATAGCTAGCTAAACCTCTCACTTTATGACAGTCGCATAAATTTTGAACATTTAAACACGAACAATCATACTTCATAAATGAATGATGAGTTGAAGGCTGTTTGTAACAATTCCCCATTTTATTACGATTTGACGAAAACAAGACGGCCAGACCAGGGACAATTGTTAATTTTCATTAATGAAAATATAAATATTGCATCCGCTGAACAAGTGTTAATACTTAAAAGTTAAAAGAAATGCTAGGTGGGAGCTGCTTAACAATAATTGTCCCTTTCCGTACTGATAGGTTGGTATACCATGAATAGTGACAAAAATCCCACACACGCTTTTTTATCCTCTAGGAGATCACATTCAACTTCTTTAATGGTAAAAGACGGATTCGAAAGAAATTTGATGCAATTCTGTCATACACATACATTGGCATTGGTTCTTTTAGAATCCTCACCTATCTAGGTCTTCTCTTATCTTTAGACTACAAACAAGTGTGTTTTTTTTTTGTATTCTTGTCTTTCATTTTTGCTTATGTGCTTTGTCTATATGCCATTTTGTTTTTCTTTGTTGACACAGTCATTTGTTTTTAATAGTGATTAAGATTATTACACCATGTCGACTACTGTACACCAACTTTTGACATTTTCACCTATTATGTATGTTTGTTTTGTTCACACATTGTTGTCAATATACATGATATAATGGAATTTTATACGACTGTCATACATGTGAGAGGTTAAGCTAGCTATAAAACTGGGTTTAATCCACCATTTTCTACATAAGGAAATGCCTGTACCAAGTCAGGAATATGACAGTTGTTTTCCATTCTTTTGATGTGTTTAAGCTTTTGATTTTGCCATTTGATAACTTGAAGGTACTTTCCGTTTTGAATTTTCCTTGAAAGAAGAACATATTTACATACTATATTTATTTAGGAAAAGAAATAACTATATTTCGTATTCTCGTATTCAGACATAACTGTGAATAGCTCAGGATCATATTTTAAATCACTATAATAACTGGTAATTTCCAAACCAGGAAGAGACTTTAAGACGATACTAGTAAATTGATAACGGAAAGTTAGAACTATTTCCGGAAATTATTTTTACCAAACAAGGTAGATAATACATATCGATAAATAAGAAGAATTTTTCTTGGAGTTCGGTATTTTTGTTATTTTACCTTTTTCATATCTATTCCAACCATGAGAAGCATTTATTCAACGTTGAAAATACCATACATTTCTTTTTCGATATCTTCTATTTTCTATAAGATTTTCTTACAAAAAGAAATGCGTACTGGCATAGTAATAAATGTATAAAAGATTTCACGGGTTAATTTTAATATATTTGTGTATAAAGCTACCAAAAAAATATATACTGTAAATTGGCAATATATTTAATACCTTTAGGTGTCTTTCTCTATGCAATCACTTTAAATCAGCTAGTTGTCAAGGGGGCGTATACGTACATGGTATCTATTCTACCTATGCAATATATAATCATGTGGAAATAGCGGGAAATTTTAAATATAGATAGCGCGTACGGATTTTACTTATTTGCCCAGATTTCGCACATGTTTGCTTTTACTTCGTAATTGACTTGGCCTTCCATTTGGATTAACTGTTTTAATTCGAGCCCTAAATGTGTGTCTAATGTATGCATAGAATGCATGTTTATTCTTCTCTATGCATTCCATTAAATTTCATTAAGGTTTCCATTTTGGTTCTTTACGGTAGACTATATTCTTAACAACACTTAATATACAAGCTTCCTGTAGAATATATATAATATTGATTACTTGTTGTTCTACATCGTTTTCATTGTGGATTTCAGGCTTTTGTCTCACTTGAATAAATTTTTGTTGGTAGTTTTCTATAATAAATTCTTTCAATTTTAAAATAGTTTTCTTCTTGCCGGTAGAGGTTATTATCTTATTTTTAACGACCGAATTGCCTTAACTGGTACATGTGATGAGCTGTTGAGGGGATTTTCATCAATAATAGTTGAATCTAAAAGGTAATAACCCCTGAAATTCTCCAAAATATAATCTATCTACGGAATTTCCATTATGGTGATAACACGTTGGTCTGTTAGCATTTCTCATTGTATGCATGATTAATGTGATGTTGTCTGCAGAGGCTCTTAAGTATTTTGTCATGATAATTGTTATTATCGGCAATTTGTACATTTCCTCTTTAATCTCACTACCTAATATTTTTTTTAAGATCATGGACATGACCTGATACTCGAAAACATAAGGCAATGACCTCACGCATCAGTGCTGCAACGTCACGCGTTCGTGTCCATCCGCATCAATTTATCAATGAAATGCATGCGACTTCATTCACACAACCGAACAATTATCACAACGTTTTGAACATGTACAAATAGTTTTACCAACTAATTCATTTAATTTCATATTCTCAAGTCAAAACAATGTATATTATTGAGACAATTTGCCGATAGAAAGAATAATGGCATTTTATTCTTTGATACCGACTTCATCAGCTCGAATATCAGTTCGCCCTAGCGGACTCGCTTAATATTCTTGCTGATAAAGTCAGTATCAAAAACAAAAAATGCCATATTATTCTATTTCTATTTGCTTAAGTGTTTCATTCAATTCACCAATGATGAAAAGATAATGTGTTTGTTCATATTAATCAATCCTAAACGTGAGTTTGTCCAACTGTTCTCCGTACTCTGTTCCTGATTCAGTCCCCCTTTTTGGCAAATAGTTGTTAATTAGAACTATGTAACTGTTTTCAGATTGAAATTCTACTATCACTATTCTCTCTTCTTTTTCTAATTTCCTGACCGTATGGAAGATATTTTGTGGCCATATAGTTACTACTCCACCTTTATCCCTTCTTCTCTGTATATCCAAATCAATAAGCGTATCTTCAAATCATGTAATAAGATAGTCACAATCTGGCAAGATTTCTTTTAATTTGGATAATTCATATCCATGCAACCAGTATTCTTTTAGATCCGTTTGTTACGTATAATGAAGTCAGTAGAACAAGAATTTAATTTATTACGTAATTTACAAAGTCAGAATGTTTCTAAAGATTACTGGTTCAAAAGTTCAATAAATCGTTTTAGCACTATAACCCTGGCCGTGATCTTGACGAATTCTGATGTTGGCGAATTGTGTCGTTCTTGACTGAGTAATTCGGATGATGAGAAAATTAATTCTAGCCTATCCACAATGGGGAGCTGACGGAATCTCCTTAATTTGTTCTAGTCCGAAGCTGGATCTTATATAGTTCAGAGGGTCATCAATCAGCTTTCAACAATAGCCCATAACTGTCGGCGGTTTACAGAGTAGTCTAGCTATTAAATAATACATGTACTAGGTTAGGCAGTGGATATGCTATTAACGTCTGCACAATGCAATTAACGTCTGCAGAATACTTTATTCCCTCAATGTTCATTGAGACAATTTACATCAGTAACGCTCGAATAAAAAAACTTAAAAGGACCAAAATAAAGAACGAAGTTGAAGAGCATTGAAGACTCAAAATTCCAAAATGCAGCTAAGGTAAATAAAGGCAACAGTAGTATACCGCTGTTCAATAGTCATAAATCGATTAAGCGAAAACAAATCCGGGTCACAAACCAAAACCGAGGGAAACATGCACATCAACTATAAGAGGAAAACAACGGAACAACAGAAACACTGATCTGCTACAAAAAACAAACGCCAACATACATAGAAACGGGCTATTTGATAACAACTGTCATATTCCTGACTTGGTACAGGACATTTTAAGAAAGAATGGTGGATTGAACCTGGTTTTATGGCTAGCCAAACCTCCCGCTTATATGGCAATGTTAAAAATACCGCTAAAATGACAACACTACGTGACAGGAATACAGTACAAATAAATGCAAGAACATTCAGGACAGAGAAATACATAAAAAAATAATATAATAGTACATTACAACATGTAAGGCCTGGCACTGAATAACAACGGACATTTATTTTACGACAGTACACCAGTACACCACAATAGAATTATGAACTGTAGGTCACACGAATGCATCAACGCCACACACAGTTACGTCACAGGTGAATTTCAAAAAATAGAATATAAAATTGGGATTAATTAGATATAAGAAGATGTGGTATGAGTGCCAATGAGACAACTCTCCATCCAAGTCAAAATTTATAAAAGTAAACCATTATAGGTCAAAGTACGGTCTTCAACACGGAGCCTAGGCTCACACCGAACAGTAAGCTATAAAGGGCCCCAAAAATTACTAGTGTAAAACCATTCAAACGGGAAAACCAACGGTCTAATCTATATAAAAACGAGAAACGAGAAACACTTATGAACCACATCAACAAAGTTAATTAAGTTTGTAATGGTGTTATTTTATGTATTTTCTAACCATTACAAGAATATTAATATAGAATTGTGTTAGTAATGGTGTAATTATTTGGATTTTCTAACCATGTCGGTTTTTCTTCTAAATCAAAACTGTGTAAAAACAAATAAATCCTGTGCATATAAATGCTTTAAATTAAAAATCATATAGATGAACTAGCTGATTAATTATCTGATATTGAAAATAAAATAGAATTCAAACCACGAACGATAAGACATAACACAATATCGAAACAGACTTTCAAAAGAAACATGATAACTAAATACATGAATGTTGGGTGTATAAATACCGAGACACGCCTAAAAGCAATGCTAATTCACACTGGCAAAACAGTCATATTCGGTAATATGTCACGTTCGGTACTTAGCAGACCAGACGACGTAGATGGTAAACCACAATCAAAGACGTGGTGAAAATGTCGTAAGTTAGTTTAGACACCGACACATCGTGTAGATCCACCAATTCGTGATGATGTCCATAAAATTTACGGAGTGTCATTTTTAATCTTCCCCCCTCATAACTCTGTTGGAGCAGTTTCTGCGTAAGGAGCACACTCCTGTATATGACGTCAGTATAGTGTGAACATACATGAGCATAACGTATCAATTGAGACATGTAAACACCATACGATGGGGCAGAGGGTATGTTACTGCTGAGAATGGGAAATTGATAATTGGGAAGTTGAAATCGTCCCGTTTGTCATAGTAATGTATTCCTGGGATAGAAAATATAGGAGACTCTGGTTTTGTGAACCTATCAATTGCTTGTGCCACTGTTACTTCTATTTCTCCGTCTTGTATATGTCTATTTTTAGTGTTCTAAATTGATGTTCTGCTTGCTATTACTTAACTGAGTACTTGAATGAGGTCTATAATGGTTTTCCGTAAAGTAGTTTGGAGAGCTGGTATGTTTCAGTGAATGTTGTCCAAAGTCGAGAGAAGGTCCAGGTTGCCATGAAGATCTGGTGTAATAAGAATTTCCTGGATTATACGATACTGAGTCGTGTTGATGTAGTTGACCTTGTCTTGGATTTTACCATCTTGGATCATTTTGATGAAATTGACCTTGTCCTTGATTATTCCATCTTTGGTCGTTTTGATGAAATTGATCTTGAGCGGGATAGTACCGTCTTGGGTCATTTGATGAAATTGACGTTGTTCAGAGTTTTACTATCTTGTACCGTTGTGATGAAATTTATAACCTTGTGAATTCAGGGGAGCAAACCTTTGATGTTCGTAACAGAATTTTCATAGAAACAGTTAAACCCGGCAAGTTTCAACATTGCTATGTTGTCTTTTAATGCTGATTTGTATTTGGGATGTAAAATAATCTGGACAACCATGTGAGTTCGCGGGAGCAAGTTCGAACCTTGCTTTTATAAATGCAGTCCTTATAACTTGAGCGAGGAGGTTGTTACAGACTGCTTGGCTTAAGCTGGGTTTCTGGACAGGTTTTATCAGCTCTGTAATTGACTATTGTTTTGGTTCAGTAATTAGAATCAAGCTAAAACCTTGTTCTTTACAGAATACAAGCATTCTGAGAATATTGCATGGCAATACATAGTCCCCTACCGGTTAAAAATTCATTGTACTGGAACAACTAACTTGATCTGTAACTTATCATGGTGTTAAATTATTTTACGAATATCAAATCAATATCTTCAAGCATGACGGAAAAAAGTGTGGAAACTGATTATTTTCATGAGTTTTCTAAGTCTGAGGACCATAACCCTATAGTCCCTTCGACTTCATCGGTAGGGGACTAATAAGAGCAGGAAAAACTATCAGTTTCTAATTTATGGTACCTAGTGGGTATGACGAGCTGAAACCTTGTTCTTATCAGAGATGTTGATTCTAGTAGCCGAGTTGAACAACTTGTTTACATATTCTGCGGATCCAGTTTTGACAATGTTGGACATGGATGGATACCGTCAATATGAATTTTGTAGTCAACATAGTATTTGGTTCTTCGACGAGGAAGTTTTGTTTGTCTCAGTAAATCAGAAGTGATGTTTCGGGAAATAAACAGGTTTGGTTTGTCATTGTTTTTTGTACGGTTGTTAATTGGATCTACTATAATTTTTTTTATCTTGGTTGTGATTTCGAGATGTACCTGATTTGCTCTTTTAAATAATATATTTGTAGTTCTAATCTAGCTGACTGACCTTGGAATATTTCTGGTTTTGGATGTTCTTTGCATGTATTGTACACTCGAATATTATACGGTGGGCACTCTAGAATGATAACTGTTGCATGCTTGTACTTGTCTTGTATTTGACCTTTCTAATTTGATAGTTAAGTTGCAATTTGCTGTTGTAATGTGATGTGATTCCTAGCTCAATATTTTTCCAGGGTTTTTATTGTAAGTTCACATGAACCTATCCATAAGATGTTTACAGCCTTTTCCTTTTTTCTTATGATTCTTTTAAGTTTTGGCCAGATAAATGGAGCATCATCAGTTGACAGGCCAGGTTTTAAAAAAATCATTTTTGACTTTAGGTATGACATAGGCTTTTAAGGTCATAATTAGATCTGTCATAATAACTGATTGATTGGTAGATTGTATTTGGTGTTTGATGCAATTTTCAGCACTATTCAAAATCACTGAACTTAATGTGAATTAATGAACCATCAAAAGGAGTTAATTAACTAACTCATAAAACTAACCCTAAAAATCTGAAAATTTTCAACAGCAAAATGTTTTGAAAATATGATGACGACATATGTTAAAATGTCCAATTGTTTAAATTAAAAAAGATTTTCAACAATAGCCTCATTAGCGTTGTATTTGTGATGTCAAAAATGTAGTTGACTTGTTTAAACCTGATTTTCTGCATAATTTTCCAAAATTTATGACAGTTTTCTGAAAAATTAAGTGGTGCCACCCCTCGCCCACAATTATTGATGCTGAAATATTCTTTATATTCCATATTCTTTACTTTTCAACTAAAATGTCAACTGTCGAGGGGTGGCACCACATATGAAATCATGAAAAAAAGGTAAAAAAAATTGACAAATTATAGAAAAATGGGACAAAAATGAAATCTAATTATATTTCAGGCTTATATATTTATAAATATGAATCAGATATAAAAATTTTCTTATTATACTTTAATCAAAGTGCTTTTGGGCACTGAAGGGTAAAGATTATTTTCATTTTGCAATTTTATAAATCCAAAATAAAACATTGAGTTGTATTTAGCTAGGCAAATTATAAATTTGAGTTGGAGTTATCTTCCTTTGTTCATGATTTTACATTTGAAGTTGAACCTATTTTTATCACAGACTAATATACCATGGATTACTTATGTAAATTCTAATAAAGAAAATTCTTCTAGATAATCAAATACATATCATATTGTAACTTGAATATCTTAAGTATAACATATCATTAAATAAATGCTTGACATTGGCTGGATAGGATGTAAAGAATGATAACTTCACTGCACTATTTTGTTTGAACTTTCAAAGGTAGTGATATACCTTGGAAGAAAAAGATATCAAGTCAGTACCATAGGGTTTGATTTCATTTCGTGCAATCTTTACCCAAAAAATAATACATTTAGCAACACAGACACATTAGATTTACTCAGACAACTGAAGTTAAAAAAAACACCTTTTTGGGGTCATTTATTGAGGTTACTGGCTTTTCTCCTTTGGCCAAAGCCAGATGATAGTCAAATTGAGATATACACAATGTCAGGCTATCTGGACCATGTGTTGGTAGATAGTGTCGTCTGTTGTACTACTAATATTTTTTGTGATTCATATTTTTATATTCACCTAACAATGATTCCATTGACCAAATATAGTTTGACCTAGAACTCATGGTAAATCAGATAAAATGCTCCGCTGGATGCAGCATGATATGACCGCAGAGGTCGAACCCTGAACAGTTGGGGCAAGTATGGACACAACATTCAAGCTTGATACAGCACTGAATTTGGATTGTGATTAAATATTTGACACAGCATAGGTTTCTGACACAGAATGAATGTGATCTAAGAACTTAATTTTTTTTTTATTCAAACCATATCATTATTATTTGCTTTTATATATAAATCAGAAATAACCAATTTAAAATGGAATATTTTAAAGAAAAAAAAAGGAAAAAAAGGAAAAATAAAATCCCTCCCCCAAATTTTTTGAACCCCCTTATGATTCATTACCCCCAAACTCAATCCCAGCCTTCCCTTTGTGGTATTGTACCTTGCAGTACAATTGCAGAGAGATCCATACACTTGAACACAAGTTATTGTCTGGAAACTAGAAAAAAATTCTTGTTTTTAGGTCCCTTTTTGGCCCCAGATTCCTAAACGTTTAGGGTAATTACCCCCAAACTCAAACCCAGCTTTCCCTTTGTGATATGGAACCTTGTATTACAATTTCATAAAGATCCATACACTTACACACAAGTTATTGTCCTGAAACTAGAAAAATGCTTGTTTTTTGTCCCTTTTTGGCCCCTAATTCCTAAAATTTTGAGGCAATTACACCCAAAATCAATCCTAGCCTTCCCTTTGTGGTATGGTACCTTGCAATACAATTTCAGAGAGATCCATACACCTGAACACAAGTTATTGTCTGGAAACTAGAAAAAAATGCTTGTTTTTAGGTCCCTTTTTGGCCCCAAATTCCTAAACGTTTAGGGCAATTACCCCCAAACTCAAACCCAGCTTTCCCTTTGTGATATGGAACCTTGTAGTACAATTTCAAAAAGCTCCATACACTTACACACAAGTTATTGTCATGAAACTAGAAAAATGCTTGTTTTTTGCCCCTTTTTTGGCCCCTAATTCCTCAAATTTTGAGGCAATTACCCCCAAAATCAATCCCAGTATTCCCTTTGTGATATGAAACCTTGTGGTACAATGTCACAGAGATCCATACACTAACACACAAGTTATGTCTGGAAGTTACAAAAATGCTTATTTTTGGCCCCTTTTTGGCCCTTAATTCCTTAACTGTTGGTACCATAACCCCCCAAATCAATCCCAACCTTCCTTTTGTTGTATTGAACCTTATGGTAAAATTTCATAGAGATCATTCACTTAAACTAAAGTTAGAGTGCGAAAACCAATGGATCTTTGGACGACGACGACGACGACGCCGGACAACGACAACGATGACGACATCATACCAATATGCGACCACAAAATTTTTTTTGCGGTCGTATAAAAATGACTTACTCACAAATACTTAACATTTGCCTTGTGAAAGGACATATATATCTATGAGACAACAACACCGTCACCAAAAAATATCAAACATCTAAAAGTCAACCATCATGCTGTTTCCAACAATAGACTGTTAAAGTTGAAGGATGACATTGATGACGACGGACAATAAACAATTGATGCCAAGTGATGGCAAAACCTCACATGGCTGCCAAGGTTAAGAATAGAACATAGGGATCTACCAAATTCTATATAGGACAATACACTGATTTCTTACTAAGGACAAACATTAAATTCACAAATGGTTTTTATAATCTATTCTATAAATTTACAAATGTTTCTTATAATCTTTTACAAAAGTTCACAAATGTTTCTTGAAATCTAATTTCAATCTTTTCATGTTATTGACAAAGAAGTCAGGAACATAAGCTGTGATGTTGAGATTTCTACCGTCAATGAATTCTGGGATAACTAAGGACCTAGCGTGTAAATGCAATGGTAGGTAACGCACTTCAGCTTGTCGTATCCTCAAACGAGTCAGCATGTCAGGAAAAATCTTCTGTAATGAGAACAAATTATTGAATGACTACATCATGTAAATTCTACACAATACCTTTTAATCAATTAGACATACAAAGCATGTGTGCTGTTTTATGTCTTAGATCATTGGTGAACACGATGTCAAACAAAAAGTGTATCAATGTATAAACCTGTTTATGATGTCACAAGTATTCCTACACAGGTGAAATAGTTATGTCAGTATTCATTACACATTTGATATCTGGCATGAATTTTGATTGCATTTTATTAGAATTATAAGTACAATCAATCTTTATAACTCTTCATTGTTAATTTCAGTCAAATTTAGTTTAAAGAATGTGAAGAAATCTACAACAAATTGATGGGTCAATCTAAAGATACCATGTCTTGAACAGGAATGCAATATTTGCTACTGGACGTAAAACAAACAACTATCAATCAATCTAAAGATGCCTCTTCTTGAACATGCATGAAATATTTGCTACTGGACAAAAAGCAAACAACAATCAATCAATCAATCTTTAGATACATACTGCATTTGACATTTAAGAAAATTTAAAAGTTTTATATCAAATAAAATCAAGTTTACTGTACAATACAGGCCTCGTACAAATTCATTTGGATAATATTCTTTCACTGACAAACTGCTACATACAGCCTACAACAGTCTACCTAGTACTATACTACATACCTGTGGAGCCATTTTGGTTATATGTGAATACTTGTGGTCTCCATGGATAGGTGAGTTCTATAGTCTACCTAGTATTATACTACATACCTGTGGAGCCATTTTGGTTATATGTGAATACTTGTGGTCTCCATGGATAGGTGAGTTCTATAGTCTACCTAGTATTATACTACATACCTGTGGAGCCATTTTGGTTATATGTGAATACTTGTGGTCTCCATGGATAGGTGAGTTCTATAGTCTACCTAGTACTATACTACATACCTGTGGAGCCATTTTGGTTATATGTGAATACTTGTGGTCTCCAAGGATAGGTGAGTTCTATAGTCTACCTAGTACTATACTACATACCTGTGGAGCCATTTTGGTTATATGTGAATACTTGTGGTCTCCATGGATAGGTGAGTTCTATAGTCTACCTAGTACTATACTACATACCTGTGAAGCCATTTTGGTTATATGTGAATACTTGTGGTCTCCAAGGATAGGTGAGTTCTATAGTCTACCTAGTACTATACTACATACCTGTGGAGCCATTTTGGTTATATGTGAATACTTGTGGTCTCCATGGATAGGTGAGTTCTATAGTTTACCTAGTATTATACTACATACCTGTGGAGCCATTTTGGTTATATGTGAATACTTGTGGTCTCCAAGGATAGGTGAGTTCTATAGTCTACCTAGTACTATACTACATACCTGTGGAGCCATTTTGGTTATATGTGAATACTTGTGGTCTCCAAGGATAGGTGAGTTCTATAGTCTACCTAGTACTATACTACATACCTGTGGAGCCATTTTGGTTATATGTGAATACTTGTGGTCTCCATGGATAGGTGAGTTCTATAGTCTACCTAGTACTATACTACATACCTGTGAAGCCATTTTGGTTATATGTGAATACTTGTGGTCTCCAAGGATAGGTGAGTTCTATAGTCTACCTAGTACTATACTACATACCTGTGGAGCCATTTTGGTTATATGTGAATACTTGTGGTCTCCATGGATAGGTGAGTTCTATAGTCTACCTAGTATTATACTACATACCTGTGGAGCCATTTTGGTTATATGTGAATACTTGTGGTCTCCAAGGATAGGTGAGTTCTATAGTCTACCTAGTACTATACTACATACCTGTGGAGCCATTTTGGTTATATGTGAATAATTGTGGTCTCCAAGGATAGGTGAGTTCTATAGTCTACCTAGTACTATACTACATACCTGTGGAGCCATTTTGGTTATATGTGAATACTTGTGGTCTCCATGGATAGGTGAGTTCTATAGTCTACCTAGTATTATACTACATACCTGTGGAGCCATTTTGGTTATATGTGAATACTTGTGGTCTCCAAGGATAGGTGAGTTCTATAGTCTACCTAGTACTATACTATATACCTGTGGAGCCATTTTGGTTATATGTGAATACTTGTGGTCTCCAAGGATTGGGGTGTTCTATAGTCTACCTTGTATTATACTACATACCTGTGGAGCCATTTTGTTTATATGTGAATACTTGTGGTCTCCAAGGATTGGGGGTGTTCTATAGTCTACCTAGTATTATACTACATACCTGTGGAGCCATTTTGGTTATATGTGAATACTTGTGGTCTCCAAGGATAGGTGAGTTCTATAGTCTACCTAGTACTATACTACATACCTGTGGAGCCATTTTGGTTATATGTGAATACTTGTGGTCTCCAAGGATAGGTGAGTTCTATAGTCTACCTAGTACTATACTACATACCTGTGGAGCCATTTTGGTTATATGTGAATACTTGTGGTCTCCATGGATAGGTGAGTTCTATAGTCTACCTAGTATTATACTACATACCTGTGGAGCCATTTTGGTTATATGTGAATACTTGTGGTCTCCAAGGATAGGTGAGTTCTATAGTCTACCTAGTACTATACTATATACCTGTGGAGCCATTTTGTTTATATGTGAATACTTGTGGTCTCCAAGGATTGGGGTGTTCTATAGTCTACCTTGTATTATACTACATACCTGTGGAGCCATTTTGGTTATATGTGAATACTTGTGGTCTCCAAGGATTGGGGTGTTCTATAGTCTACCTTGTATTATACTACATACCTGTGGAGCCATTTTGGTTATATGTGAATACTTGTGGTCTCCAAGGATAGGTGTGTTCAATCCAAAGAACATGTGTGCTCTAATCTGATGTTTTACACCTGTAAACAGACAAAATAAGTTTTAATCTACACAACAACTCATGTTGATTTTGACATTTCCACCTTCACTCATTTTTCCAAATTATTTAATAAAAATAAAAAGATGTGTTATGAATGCCATTTAGACAACTATGCACCTACAGCACAGAACAAGGATGTTCACTGTATTGGCTTCAATGATAAGCAAACCCATAATGTATATATGGTAAACTATTCAAAATGTATCTTCTATTCTTGTATGACGAAACAATCATTACACGTTGTTTGCTTATATAATTAACGCCTAGTGGCAAATATTTCTGTTACCTATTCTAACATAATTTTACTCTGTGTATTGCTGTGTGTTTTTTATTCCACATTGGCTAGAGGTATAGGGGAAGGGTTGAGATCTCACAAAACATGTTTAACCCCGCCGAATTTTTGCACCTTTCCCAAGTCAGGAGCCTCTGGCCTTTGTTAGTCTTGTATGTTTTTTAAAATTTTGGTTCATTTATATGTTTCGAAGATTAGTAAGGTCTGTTTTTGCTGAACTAGTATACATTATTGTTTGGAGGCCAGCTGAAGCACGCCTCCAGGTGCGGAATTAATCGCTGTGTTGAAGACCTATTGGTGGCCTTGGGCTGTTTTCTGCTCTTTGGTCAGGTTGTTGTCTCTTTGACGCATTCCCGTTTCCATTCTCAATTTTAACCAAACAACACTTTATCCTAAGAAACCAACTATATTTCTACAAAGTAACTATGCATCACTTACTTGTATAGGGAATACATTCTACTAAATCAGCATTGCCAGAGGTTGACCATACTTTATACTGAGTAACTGGCCATCACTTACTTGTCAAGGGAATACATTCTACTAAAGCAGCATTGCCTGATGTTGACAATACTTTATACTGAGTAACTGGCCATCACTTACTTGTCAAGGGAATACATTCTACTAAATCAGCATTGCCAGAGGTTGACAATACTTTATACTGAGTAACTGGCCATCACTTACTTGTCAAGGGAATACATTCTACTAAAGCAGCATTGCCAGAGGTTGACAATACTTTATACTGAGTAACTGGCCATCACTTACTTGTCAAGGAAATACATTCTACTAAAGCAGCATTGCCTGAGGTTGACAATACTTTATACTGAGTTACTGGCCATCACTTACTTGTCAAGGGAATACATTCTACTAAAGCAGCATTGCCAGAGGTTGACAATACTTTATACTGAGTAACTGACCATCACTTACTTGTCAAGGGAATACATTCTACTAAAGCAGCATTGCCTGATGTTGACAATACTTTATACTGAGTTACTGCTTTGGAAGTTCCTTTAGGTCTGTTGAATCCTTCAGGTTTCAGAACCATCTAAAAATATTAAACATAATTTATGATTAATCATATTTTATTAATTGATATAATTTCATTACTTAAAGCATATTACTATAATGTTTGGAGTCAACCTAGCAAATCTTAGTGAAGGATTTATACAGCTTGTAATATAGTGTATCATAAGACATATATATACCACACAGTACATATCTCCTTATATCTTACCTCCTATACATTTCTAGAAATATGATTGGTTAAAAGCAACTGTGTGGAGACCATGTATATTTCATATAGGGTTAGTAGGCATGATTTATTTCAATACACAGTTAGAAGTGGTGTTACGTCCCTTTGTAAAAAAAACATGGTGTTGAGGAAAAATCTGAAAGGTTTCAACAGACGAAGAAATTGATGATGAATGATTGAAATTAATTATAAAACACATTTAAAGCTAACAAGTTGTTATTGTTGGCATTTGTTTTTGTATAGACCAATGGAAGTAGGTTCTTAATACTAAGGATTGACACACTATGTAACTAATAATATTCATAAGACTCTACTGTTTGATTTGTTTTATGGCATGTGTTTCAAAGACCCTACTGTAAATTGTATTTTTTTACGAAAAAGGAGTGATAAAATTTTGGTGTGTTAAAAGTTTAATTTTGTGGGTTTACTACAGAGTTTTCTGCATAATGTTGTCATTTTTGGAATAGACTTACTAAAATACCCAATTGAATTCAAAAATGAAATAGACAAATTAATTTTTCTAAATATATATAAACAAATGCATAAAATTCGAAGAGTTTATATCAATACAGAATTTTTCACTTCCGAAAAGTTTATATTGCCGACTGACAACTTTCAATAATAACAGCTGCTATCTTAATAAAATGCTTCGCTGAGGGCAGCCAGATACGACCGCAGAGGTAGTACCCTGAACAGTTGGGGCAAGTTTGGACACAATATTCAAGCTTGATACTGTCTGAATTTGGATTGTGATCAAATTTTTGACATAATATAGGTTTCTGACACAAAATAAATGTGGTCAAAGATCTTAAAAATTTGAAATGGGACATTTAATTTACCTAGAATGGTCTGATATCCAAAATCTAACAACATGGTTAGATTCAGCATATAAAAAAACACCAAAAATTAATTCTAGTTGAAATCAAACAAAGTTTAATATTGGACCCTTCAAACCTTAATATGGACTAATTTGAAAACAGGGCCCAAAATAAAAAATCTAAATGCACAATAAGATTCAGTATATCATACAGCCGCAAGATTCAGTTTTTGCTGAAATCAAACAAAGTTTAATTTGGACCCTTTTGACCTCAATGTAGACCAATTTAAAAATGGGGCCCAATATCCAAAATAGTAACACAAGGTTAGAACCCCCAAAAATTAAAGACTTTAAATTAATCCCATTGAAATTGGTTAAAAGATTTGTATTTATTTTCAACTGAAGATTTCTTGCTATTGCGCAATACTCATCTTCGCTAGCCAAGGGTTACCATCCATTCCCCTCCTCTCCACCCTTGGCAGATTAAGCCAACATTTGTGATAACAATGTTGCGCCATTTATTGGTTGATATAAATCACGCCCATTCCGAATACATTATTCTTGACCAATGGTAGCACTTGAACTCTCTTCAGTGTGGAGGTGTAAAAATGGTAGCGTCTAGAGTTTACAAACTTTGTGAAGCAGGAACCGAAATATACGTTGACATTCCAACATTTACGCAAGAAACATACTCAGGAACTTCTATTAGATGATTAAGAACATTTAAATTGTCTCTAAATATCGTCGTTTGTGGTGGGGGGTAAAAACTTGTTGCACAATCAGCACATGGCAATTGTTTATCTACATTTTCTACATTTACACATGATCATGTTTAAAGGCCCTTTTTGATTGGATGCAGCCAGTTACGACTGCGACCAATGGAAAGCATTTCCTCGTGAATCCAATAATTCTCTCTTTAATCCGCCAAGGGTGGAGAGGAGGGGACTGGATCGTAACCCTTGGCTAGCAAAGATGCGCAATACTGTGCAATTGAAGATTTCTTGCTATCGCGCAAAACTGTGCTATTGTGCAATACTGTGCTATTGTGCAATACTGTGCTGTTGCACAATACTGTGCTATTGCCCAATATTGTGCTATTGAGTAATACTGTGCAACTGAAGATTTCTTGCTATTGTGCCTGTGCTATTGAAGATTTCTTGATATTGCTCAATACTGTGCTATTGTGCAATACTGTGCAATTGAAGATTTCTTGCTATTGCGCAATACTGTGCAATTGAAGATTTCTTGCTATTGCGCAATAATGGTCTATTGCGCAATACTGTGCTGTTGTGCAATACTGTGCTATTGCGCAATACTGTGCAATTGAAGATTTCTTCTTGAAGCTTTTCAAAAAATTTGGAATTTCAAAATTTTGAAGACAAAAAATATAAAAACCCCAAAAAAAATTGGAAAAAAAAAATCCCCCCCAAACTTTTTGAACCCCCTCTTGGAGTAATTACCCCCAAACTCAATCCCAGCCTTCCCTTTGTGGTATAGAACCTTGTAGTACAATATTAGAGAGATCCATACACTTAAACACAAGTTATTGTCTGGAAACTAGAAAAATGCTTGTTTTTGGCCCCTTTTTTGGCCCTAATTCCTTAACGTTTAGGCCAATTACCCCCAAACTCAATCCCAGCCTTCCCTTTGTGATATGGAACTTTGTGGTACAATTTCAGAGAGATCCATACACTTACACACAAGTTATTGTCCGGAAACTACAAAAATGCTTGTTTTTGGCCCCTAATTCCTAAACTGTTGGTACCATAACCCCCAAAATCAAATCCAACCTTCCTTTTGTGGTATTGAACCTTATGGTAAAATTTCATAGAGATCCACTCACTTAAACTAAAGTTATTGTCCGGATACCAAATGTGTCTTCGGATGACAACGACGCTTATGCCGACGACATGATAGCATTATACGAACGCAAATAATTTTTTGCGGTCGTATAAAAACCAAATAATTGTCACATTATCATTGGTTTGACCTATTGACGGCCAAATGAGTTGAGGCAGGAAATCACCAACACTGGTTAACAGAAACAGATTTTGTCTTGTTTTTTTTGTGTTGTTGGGTTGCAGTTTTTATACATTTATACACCATTTCTTCTTTTATTTATTCATTCACTATATCTCCTTATATTCATATGTGAACCCCTTACCCTGTATTTTCCATCTATCTTGCCTTCTGCAATTGGTATGTCTATCACACCTGAAAAATATAATCATGATAGACACAGTTTGCATGCAGATTTTGGATCTATTTTTGTCTTGACCTTGTATACAAAAATAAAATTTGTTAATGTATCATGTAACCTTCATCCCAGTCAGCATCAACTTCTATAATCAACCTATCCCTTTATTGAGAGAAGATTCAGATGAAAATTAAACAATGGATGGACCTTTAGAAGTTTGACAGATTATAAAGTGGTTTCCATATGAAGTTAGCATGCACTTTCTATGAAACAATAAAACAGAAGCACATTTTTCAAATTCCAACACCAACAGACCAATCAGGAATCAGTTTTTGATTAAATCGAGCAAAGGATGATGCTCAATTCTCCCATATAAATTTTTTGAAAAGCTACTTTAATTAATAAGCTCAACGTACCTGTACTCTTTTCTCTTAAACATGATTTTAAATTATTCAAAAAGCTGTCGATTCAGCATTCATGAATTACTCAGATTTCAATACTGTAAATTTAGTAATTAATGTGTGCATTTATTATTTCGATTTTTTAAGAATCAACAAAAAAGCTAGTTTAATTATTGAGATTTTAGGAAAAGCTTCATTCAGATACATATATATACATGATATCAGAATGCAAGTTCTTATTATTGCGAAACTCAAGTAGTCGCATTATTCGCATTAATAAAAACTTCACAATAATTTCTGAATTTACAGCATGTTCATTGTACAAGTATCTACAATGTATATGTATGGCCTTACCATAATCATCTTAATCTGTCACAGGTATGTGTAAATGTGTAACATGTGTAAGAAACTTTTGACCTACCTTCTTCAGGATTAGGAATGCCTTTGGTCAAAACAAAGAATTTCTTGATAACTTCATTTTTCTTATAAGCTTCTGTCAATCTGAAGGCCATCATTTCTGTTCTAAAATAAAAGAAAATTAACAAATTATTAAACAAAAATTACTCTTTATAGATTTGTGAGTTTGCAGGCCTTTTCTGGATTTACTTTCATAAGCACTGCTCACAGTTAAACATTCAAAAGCCAGGAATGTACAAATACCTAGAAATATAACGAGCTATATGACCAAAATGAATCTAAAAGGAATAGCCAAATTCATTAACAGTTGTCATAGTAAAAGCTCCTGCACACTCTCTTTTTTTGTTATACTTTTTACTGTCCCACAAACAAACTACTTGGACAATTGTCCATATATAGAATTGTATTCATTCATTGTTTGTGTCCTTATTCTACATTTGAAGCTGTATATTCCTGACGGTTAAACAGTTGATTCATTGTTTGTGTCCTTGTTCTACATTTGTAGCTGTGTATATTCCTGACGGTTAAACAGTTGATTCATTGTTTGTGTCCTTGTTCTACATTTGTAGCTGTGTATATTCCTGACGGTTAAACAGTTGATTCATTGTTTGTGTCCTTATTCTACATTTGAAGCTGTATATTCCTGACGGTTAAACAGTTGATTCATTGTTTGTGTCCTTGTTCTACATTTGTAGCTGTGTATATTCCTGACGGTTAAACAGTTGATTCATTGTTTGTGTCCTTGTTCTACATTTGTAGCTGTGTATATTCCTGACGGTTAAACAGTTGATTCATTGTTTGTGTCCTTGTTCTACATTTATAGCTGTATATATTCCTGACGGTTAAACAGTTGATTCATGGTTTGTGTCCTTGTTCTACATTTGTAGCTGTATATATTCCTGACGGTTAAACAGTTGATTCATTGTTTGAGTCCTTGTTCTACATTTATAGCTGTTTATATTCCTGACGGTTAAACAGTTGATTCATTGTTTGTGTCCTTGTTCTACATTTATAGCTGTATATATTCCTGACGGTTAAACAGTTGATTCATTGTTTGTGTCCTTGTTCTACATTTGTAGCTGTATATATTCCTGACGGTTAAACAGTTGATTCATTGTTTGAGTCCTTGTTCTACATTTATAGCTGTTTATATTCCTGACGGTTAAACAGTTGATTCATTGTTGTGTCCTTGTTCTACATTTATAGCTGTATATATTCCTGACGGTTAAACAGTTGATTCATTGTTTGTGTCATTGTTCTACATTTGTAGCTGTATATATTCCTGATGGTTAAACAGTTGATTCATGGTTTGTGTCCTTGTTCTACATTTGTAGCTGTATATATTCCTGACGGTTAAACAGTTGATTCATTGTTTGTGTCCTTGTTCTACATTTGTAGCTGTATATATTCCTGACGGTTAAACAGTTGATTCATTGTTTGTGTCCTTATTCTACATTTGTAGCTGTATATATTCCTGACGGTTAAACAGTTGATGAAATACTACCTATTTATCTATTTATTTGGAACCGTTTCGATTGTCTTGTGCTCGCCTCCCGCTTTGGAGGCCTTGAGTTTGATCTCATGCTGGGTTAAACTAGACTTAAAAAATTGGTATTTACTGCTTCTCCTCTAAGCAAGTGCCATGAAGGAGTAACAGTAATGACTGGTCAGATCAGACTCAGAAAATGTTTCCATCCAGTGTGACATTTCTTTCTGTGTACTGTTAATTTGTGAACAGGCTTATTAAAAAGCCTGCTTAGAGTGTTGGCCTAGTATAAATATAAATAAGAAGATGTGGTATTAGTGCCAATGAGACAACTCTCTATCCAAGTCACAATGTATAAAAAGTTAACAATTATAGGTCAAAGTACGGCCTTCAACACAGAGCCTTGGCTCACACGGAACAGCAAGCTTTAAAGCGCCCAAAAATGACTAGCTATATATATAGTGTAAAACAATTCAAACAGGAAAACCAACGGTCTAAAAGCATGGTTTGTTGTCTTTGATTTTTATAGAAATCAGTATGGCTTAAACCTGAACCTGGAAGAACCCAAAGTGAACTGTGAGGTAAACAGTAATTCTAACATTACCGTTTTAACATAGAAGCAGTATAACTGGGACAATACTTGTATACTATAGTATTCAAATAGAGGGGGAAAAAATCAATTATACATGTTATTTTTACAAAAGTTGACCAATTGCTAGATACAATCACATACTACTGACAGCTGACATTATAACTGTATGAAAATAAACATTACATACTTTGCCAATAAGATGATCCCTGTTGAATCTCTGTCTAAGTGAGTAATTAGGTGAAGCTTCTTCAGTTCTGGGTCAACATGGTTCTTTAACTTTTCTAAACAGTTCTGTACAGTCATGTGAATTCCTGGGCCATCTTAAAATAAATAAAATATATACACTCTTAATACAAAGAAAACATACAAAATACAACTTTTGACAGTCTAGGAAGTAAAAGTTTGGCATCATTTGATGAAAAAAAGAAAGGGTTATTGTTAAAAATCATATATTTCATTTAAAAATACCACTTTAAATTGGTAATGTAATCAGAGATCGTATAACTTTTGGCAAATGTTGGAAATATAAGCAGAATGTGTCTATGGGACACAGATGTGATCCGAGAGTCAATGTACTAATTTAAACCTATTGACATTTTGTTTTCTTTGAAACTTAATGACATTTGTTTTTGTATATTGTTAGAGATTACTAGGGGGTTTGAGTGCTTTCATTGTTTATTAACAAACAGTAATTGGGTAACTTAAGAACGATAAAAGTGATACCACCCACTTTCTATATGACTCTTGTCATGGGTTGTTAACTTCTTTGGGTCCCAAATTTGAAGTTAATCTATGTTTGTTGGTAATAAGCATTGTGTATAAGTTTCATAACATTGATTGAGACAAATAAAAGTTAGAGAATTTGACCAATTTCTGGACATACAGATGGCCATACAGACGGAGAGACTTAAGACAACCAAGGGTAAACCTTAATGCCCCCTCCACCTAGAGACAATGTGGCATTACAAGTCTCCAACCCTCCATCCTGCTCTTCACATCTAACAGTACCTAGATATAGGAAGATGTGGTGTGAGTGCCAATGAGACAACTCTCCATCCAAATAACAATTTATAAAAGTAAACCATTATAGGTCAATGTACGGCCTTCAACACGGAGCCTTGGCTCACACCGAACAACAAGCTATAAAGGGCCCCAAAACTACTAGTGTAAAACCATTTAAACGGGAAAACCAACGGTCTAGTCTATATAAAAAACGAGAAACGAGAAACAAGTATAAATTACATAAACAAACGACAACTACTGTACATCAGATTCCTGACTTCGGACAGGTGCAAACATTTGCAGCGGGATTAAACGTTTTAATGGTACCAAACCTTCTCCCTTTTTCTGAAACAATAGTATAACATCACAACATAGAAAAACACACAATAAAATATCAATTGGAAGGCTTAACTCAATCAAAAACGTAAATTAACACACTATGAACGAATAAATTGATCTGTGATACCTGAAAGTAAATACAAAGTTAATAAAATATTAGGGACAAACATTCAAGGCCAAAAAGCAAACAAACAAGTCCAAACAAAGCCATGGCAAGACACCACCGCGAAATATTTAACCCTTAGAAAATAATCACTTTTGAAAAAACCGGTTTTCATAATATATACAGGTAAATGAAAAATAACTTTGTCGTTTTAGGTATAGTACTTCTGTCTATATAAAATCTTCCAATAATTAGGAATACCAAGAAAGGTCTGTCATATAAATACCTAATTTAACACTAGATACATAAGGCATGTAAGGGGTGAATATCAACAATAAAACTTCCCTGTACAGATTTAAGGAGAATAATCTTGATGTTCATACAAATGTAGTATGAAGAAGTGAAAATTAGTAGATATTCCAAATAATCAAAGCTGGTATACAGACAAGATCCATATTAATATAAAATAACAAAAAAGTATTACAAATAGTATCAACGGGTCGAATTAACAAGAAAGTACGATTTGAGAGTACTCGCAGTTACTGACAGCTAGTTAAAAGCCAAAAAACAATTAATAATAAAAAATCATGCATCAGAGCTGTATATTTGATAGTTTGTTTAATTTGTTCTAGTTCTAAACATGGATGCAATATTTGCCACTGGACATTAAGCTATTGACAATCATTAAATCAATATTTATTGACACTACATGTGTAAGTCCATAAGGTTACTCATTACTGCCGGTAAAAATATGACTCTTGTCATGGGCTGTTAATATACCATCTCCAATGAATATCACACTTATTTACAAATTATAAGTCTAATGGAGCATCTATTGGTTTGACTGACTGTAGCAACCTTGAATTATCTCCCCTTTATAAACTTACCAACACAAGGCATTCCATATGGTTTACTGATTGCTATTATATCATCTGATTATCTCCCCTTTATAAACTTACCAACACAAGGCATTCCATATGGTTTACTGATTGCTATTATATCATCTGAAATAAAAACTTCAAATTAATACTTTTACATTTTATTCTAAAAATAGAAAGCTGTCTATATGTCAAGCTCTAATCACTACATGTCAGAAAAATTTGAAAGTAAATTTAACTGAGATGGGACTATCAAAGGTCTGCCATTTACACCAAATTCCAAAATATGATAAAAATATTCATCTTTACAGTATGACTTCTTTGTTATAGATTCTTAAATTTAACTTCAAGTTCATAAATTATGTTCATCATACACAACATTGTAGAAGTCATGTCAACTATATGTTGACCTTGGGTTCATTACAATTACCTGTGTCATATATACAATACTGTGATAAAGCTTGCCAATAACCTCTGTAATGGTCATATCAAATAACCTTTAACCTTGGTTTGTTTATTTACCTCTATCATTTACCTTTCTTTATTAAAGCTTGCTAACAACCTCTGTAGAGGTTATATTAATTAACCTTTAACCTTGGTTTTTTTAATAACCTCTATCATATACAATAAAGTGAGAAAGCTGGCTCATAACTTCTGTATGGGTCATATTAATTATTGGTCTCTTTAATTACCTCAATTATTTTGATAAAACTTGCTAACAACTCTGTAGAGGTCATGCCAATTAACCTTTAACCTTAGCTTCTTATTTACCTCTATCATACACAATACTATGATAAAGCTTGCTAACGACCTCGGTAGAGGTCATATCATGTAACTTTTGCTTCATTTCTTTGTTTTGCCTGAGTTTCTTTCTCATTGGTTCTGCTGTTTCTGCAATACATAAACATAAGGTCAAAGGTTAATTTAGCTATAGAATTTTAATATTTTTGTTCTTAATTTAAATTCAGTTATAATTACAATGCAATGCAAGATGACTTTAATGAAATAAAATAAAATTGAACTACATGTATAGCTATGATAACCAAGTGTTTTTTTGTCAGTCAGTTGGACAATAAATAGTTATTTTTAAAGAACAAAAAATCCACATCCAATGTTAACATTCAGACCAAACTGTTGCCACACAACAAGATCTATGGGTAAAAGCATAAAAGTATTTTGCACTTCACTTCAGTTGAATTTGTCTTTTAAATGAAAGGTAAAAGTGCAAAAATTAAAAGAGGTGAAATTTACATTTGTTAAGGTTGTAATTAGTAAAGGAGTATTTTTACATCTTGGATCACAAATGATTGGTCCAGATTTTAACTGAAATAAGCAAATTCTGTGCAGAAAACACAATTTATTTTTGTAAATTTTCATTTAATAAAATTCTATCTGTGGGTAGTAATATAGTTCATAATTAAAGAAAAATTGTGCTACATGTATGTAAAAGAGAAGGAAAAGATACAAAAGTGATATTCAAACTCATACATGTAGGTCGAAAAACAAACTGACAAATGCCATGGGGGGATAACTCAAATAATTTAATTAAGAGAAAAGAATGCTGGTATATATGTATGCTAAATTTATCAATTTTGTTTCATATGTAGCAAGAAAAATGAGAATTGTATACTGCAGTAACCACATTTTTTTAAATAATTACTTTTGTAATGCAACTTGCTCAAATTTCATCTCAAAATTCTATTATCTATTTTTTTTCTAGACACATGATATTGTTATTTAGTATAAACCTGAAAAGATGAGAATTGTGCACAGCCTGTAAGCATGGTAAGCTTGAAAACATTCATGAGAACCTTTATGCATTTCCTTATTTCTGTGTCAATAACTGGTAAAATATTGGAGCAGAAATAAATTTAAGGCAATATTAGCATGATCAATCATACATTTATATGTATGATGATGTGTATGACACCTATGTTCCAAAAATTTCTCAACATTTTTGGGGTTCAAAACATCATATATCACATGATACATGCGTAACTGGAGAGCATGATTTTCATTACAAAATCGCCTGTCTCCACCAGGATTGAACCCAAGACCTCTGTGTAACAAGGCAGTGCATTAACCGAATGAGCTAAAGAAGTACTTCCTTAGCTCAACCACTTAAGGCTACCAAGGGAAGCAATCCCGTCACACTTCCCCCACCTCAAGACTAGAGTCATCATACCATTATGACTCTTACAACACATACCCTAGCTAGAAATCCTCTCTACTGTGGGTTTTTAGTTGGGGGCCAAATTAACGGACAGAATCTCTCCAGTTACACATGTATGCATACAATCAAAATGACAAATTTGAAACAGGTATGTTATAAAACACAAGTACCTTTAGACAATATAGATGTATCTTCAAGCTCGTCTCTTATTTTTCTGGCAGCTTCCTCAGCTGTAGAGAGACTTTTCTCGTTATGTAGTTTTCTTGAAGAGACAGTTTGATTACGTATATAAGCAGATGCCTGTTGATGGTCTATGGTTAAATCAAGAGTAATTTTACTTTGATTTATATCATTTGGATTTCCCTTTTCTATTTCTGACTGGTGATTACTGTTTGTCTTTTCTGTTGTATGTAAGTTATTGAAATACTGACTTTCAACTGAAATTTCATGATTTAATTTGTTATAATCAATTTCTTCAAGTGAAACAGCCGATAACTTATTATTTTCTTGTTCATGTTCTATAAATTCATGAAATTTACGATCAGTTAATATATCTGGTTTATTGTTGGTATTTTCCTTTAGACCATCTCTATCACTTTCATGCTTCAGTGCATAATCAAAATATTGCTGATCTATAATGTTACTTTGTGTTTCACCAAAAAATTCTGATTTTATGTTTGCACTTTCATGACTGTGATCTGAAATATTTGAAACATTTCTGCTTGATTCACATAGAATATTACTGTAAGGTTCCTGGTTATGTACAGTGTCAAAATATTGCTGGTCTATAAAGTTATCATGGTTGTCTTCTGTCACAAATTTAGCTTTTAGATGGGAGTTTTCCAGTGTGCTCTCCTGCTTTAATTGGTAGGGAAAATATTGTGTCTCAACAGTGGAAGATGTGTTGTTAGACATCTTTGTTTGTTTATCGATCCCTAGGCTTACAGAAGAATCAAAGTAATTTTGATCAATATCATTAGAGAGTCTACACTCTTCACTAGTGGCAGTTTGTCTTTCTATTTTAATTTTGGCTGGTCCATGTTTCATTTCATAATCTCTTTTCTCTACTTGATGTCACAGTTTTTCCTTGTCTAGTTGGCTGTAGTCTAGGATTTTTAAAATTTGATGAGAAATTTTGTAGGATATCACCATTATTGTCTGCTAAATCAGAATCTAGTATTGAACCACCCCTGACTACTGAATAAGACTCCTTATTTATAACCATTTGCATGTTGTCATTTTCTAAAGTGTCTACATTTTTCACTTTTCTTCTTTGTCGCTTAGTTTTAACATTGTATGATTCATTTTGATCAGAAGATTGACTCGTTAGGAACTTATTTGAAACACCTGGATCTAAGCGAACATATCCATATGGCACTTGAACTGTGTCAAATTTTTTCTTAGGGATAATATTGGGAATGTTGTATTTTGTTGCTAACTGTTCTGTTTTGAGGGACACCTCTGGATTTACACGAGGCTGAAGTGATTCATAAAATTCATTTATGCCATAGATATCATCTTCCTTACAAAAAACATTTGTGACATTATTCTCAGATGTTTGCTCTTCTGTCTTGGTAATTTGAGAAGAAATATACTTGTCTTCAATGTAGTGTATGTTAAGATATTTATTTCGTTTAAAAATAACCCTTAGAGTTCGAGTAATGTTCGATCGTTGTGCTAAATTCACCACAACACAACTCCGCAAGGGCGCTGACATCTTGAAAATACTAAATAACGAGACTTTTGCCGGTGCCCGGAATTCCCCTTGTCCGTCTCCTACCTCGATTAGATATTAGAAATACCATAAACAAACATGGCGGGATCAAGTGAAATTTTTGAAAAATATTGTCAACAAAGCACTTTAACTGGGATAGTGTTGATTTATTTTGTAACATGCATCTTTACATATTTTGCTTTTATTTGGAGGAAAGTAAAAATCCCCAAATTTCCACGCAAAATACTGCTGATTACAGCTCACCCAGACGATGAATGTATGTTCTTTTCACCAACGGTTCAAGCAGAAACTTCTAAAGGAAACTTTGTATATGTTCTGTGTTTATCTAAAGGTTAATTATAATACGATTTTTATTTCAAATAAAACACTCTACAGAAAAACACTATAATAAAATTGAGAATGGAAATGGGGAATGTGTCAAAGAGACAACAACCCTGTTTACTTAGTATGTATGTATCAGCATCTGATTCAACCTAGATGGTTGCATGCATCTGAATCCGGGTCTGTTCGCGCCCATTCACGTTCGCACCCCGGGTCCGTTCGCACCCTACACGTTCGCACCCTTTTTATTGATTTTTTGTTAAATAATTTTTCAATCGTATTTTGGTTAGTGTATTGCTATAAATATTTTTTTGTTCATTGTTTAAAATGAAGTGACTTTCTAAAACGATTTTTGTGTTGAATAATTTTTAATCGTGTTTTGGTTATTGTATTGCTATAAATAAGTTTTTTTTCATTGTTTCAAAACATGCAAAATAAAGTGACGTTTTTGTGTCGAATATTTTTTTAATCGTTTTTTGGTAAGTGTATTGCTATATATTTTTTTTTTTTTCATTGTTTCAAAATAAAGTGACTTTCTAAAAAGGGTGTTTTGAGTTGAATATTATTTTAATGTTAAGATACCAAACCGCTATTAAACTCAACAACAATAACATTTTGAATCTTAATTGTTTTTACTCATACCAAGTTAAATACATGCTAACTACATGCATAATTTACATCAAGTTTAGCTGTGTAAACACCATATATTAACAGTAATCATACATAATTAACATATAATAATTAATCATCAAATCAATTTCCAACGGTCACTTTCAGACGAATCCGGGTCCGTTTGCCCTGATTCACGTTCGCCCTAGTACCTGTTCTCTCTAATACCTGTTCGCCCAGGGTCCATTCGTCTTGATTTTTATTTTTTTTTTGTTGTCTAGTTGCATAATGTTTATTATTTGAACAGAGTATGTTAAAGTTTGTTGAAAAATTCGCCGAATATTTGTATTGCTGCAACCAAATAATTATTTTCCTTCGATTTGCATGGTAGAATACTTGAATACAATGTACTTATCTTTATTGATATTTGTTAACAAATTTGATAATTCTAGCAGGTCAATTTTTGCGGTATAATAATAAATGAACTTATAAATCCATTTCATGTTTAACAATTCGTACATCATTGTTTTTACTCCTTCCAAGCTGATTAGTTTATCAAAACAAAATGTTTTTATTATTAATCCATTAAAGACAATTATTACAACAATCAGTGAGAATTATTATCATGAAGTATTAATGCTCCAAAACAAGTCATCAACTTTTAAATATTTCCATGTGTTTTCATGAATTTCGAGAATTTATACCATATAAATATCTGAATAAGTTTATTAAATTTTAATACCCTTAATATTAATATTTTTTAATAAAAGTAGGGAGAACGAACCCAGGGCGAACGGGCTCTATGGGCGATCGAACTCAGGGCGAACGGACCCAGGGCAAACATTTTATCAGGGCGAACGGACCCGATACCCTTTCAGACTCTCCCAAAAGTTTACTATATATATATATATATAATTTAACTCTTTTTGACGGTCACCTAATTTTCTCACATAATTACAACTTTTAACATGGTCGTTTCAATGTTTTAGTTTACCAATATAAGCATGACAAAAAATATATGAGTTCAGTACCGAAGTCAAAATGAGAAGTGGAATCCGTTTGCAACTGTGGTAGTGCAATAGGAGGGGAATTCTAGAATCCCTCATGTTCAATTCTTTCACTTTCCATTAAAAACAGTATCACCAACTTATCTCTCCATTTTGATACATCCCATAAATGACTGCTTGTATATCTGGAAGGCTGGTTTTTTAACACAGATCTACGTGTTGTGGCCATGGTCTGTTGTTTTTTTGGTGATTCCTGCCATCCTTTCTATGTATTTTTTGTGATTATTGGAATAATGATGTAAATAATATTAATTTTACTTATAGGTGATTACTATAAAATAGGTGACAAGCGCACGAAAGAACTGATAAAAAGCTGTAGTGTGCTTGGAATTCCTGAAAGAAATATACGGCAAGTAGATCATGCGTAAGTACCAGCTCCCTAAAATATTTAGTGTGGAGTCCTTTGAATTCCTAAAGTCTTCAGTCAGAAAAATAACAAGCTCTCTATAATCATTTTGGAAACCCAGGCTTAGGAATACTTAGGTTGAGAAATTGGTTCTCATCTTGGGATTCCAAAGTCTAGCAGGGACTCCATTTCTAAAATGTTTGTGGCAAGATCCATGTATTCTCCCTTTGTTGAGACATGCATCACATGTTGTTATTCCCTTATATTAAATAACTTTTTGTATATGATTCAATAAAGGTTTCTTTGCTCATCATTATACCCCAACAAAGTTTTAAGGGTATATAGGAATCAGCCTGTCTGTATATTCAGACCAACTTCTTTATCTTTTGTTTAATTCACCTCAAATTTTGTAGAATTATTTATCTTAACATTCAAACATCACCATGTTGAAAGCATTTATGATTCTGTTTGCTTTATCCAGAATTATACCCCTTTCACCTTTTAAATTTTGACCAATTTCAGAAGTTATCAGAACCAATGTTGTCATTGCAACTTTCCTTCATGGTTTATTGTATCTACATGAAATTTTGTACATATATAATGTAGTTAGATCCATCTTTCATTGTGTTTTCCAGAAAGTTACCAGATAGTCCTAGTTTATATTGATTTTAAGTCCATAATTTTCTATGCATCTTTCATTGTCTTTTCCAGAAAGTTACCAGATAGTCCCAGCATCGATTGGGATGCAGAGATTTTACAAAAAGAAATAATAGCCATTATATATGGATTACAACCTAATAAGGTAAACATCAAAAACAATTTTAGAATCAACAAGTCTCAAGACTTACAGAATTCACAGAGGGTAATGGCTGTCATACTACATATAAAACACAAAATCTTGTGAAAACTGAATATGTAGGAGCAACACAAATGACCTTTTGCTGCAAATAATATGTAGACAAGGAACATGATTTTGTCAAAAATAGGCCATCCAGAAGGACAGCTAATAATATTGTATAGAATTCATTATTTCTTAAGAAAGTATTTGCCTAGGGTTTATCATTTTCACCATTTACGAAATGATTGTCAAAATAAGATTAGAATTTCCGATCAATTTTGTCACTTAAATTTGTATGAGTAAAACAAAATTGTTATGAAATTTTACTTGACAACATGTTTATGACCAGTGTACTCAAGCTAATTATTTGTCACAACAGGTGTCATAATTTATTGTTACATTTAATTTTGTTATCCCATTAATAATACTCAAAATTAATGCATCGAAATATAGAATCTGTCAGTCAGCATTTCCATTTTGATAAATTTTCAAACGACCATGCATAATTAGTTGAGTTTATCGTTGTTTCTGGATAAAATCATAATTTACACAGAAACACCCTCTCCCCATTTTCTCTATCCTTTATTTTTATCATACACATTTTCTCTGTTCTTTATCATCTAAGCCAAGAACAAGATAATTAACTTTTAAATCTTTCAGATGTATTGTATATAGAGTTATATTAGATCAAATATACTTAAGGTGGATATTTGTCTTAATAGCATCATACCATTTCTCCTTTTTTTATATTAAAAGATACTTTGCAACTCTATTTTTTAATGGCAATGGTAGCCATTTCAATGTTAACCTTTTTTAAATAGTAGTGTTAATAGCTGTTCTAGATGTCAAATAGTAACTATTATAATGTGATATGTATCTTTTGAAGCATAACAGCTGTTTTGTTTTAATCTTATATTTTTATTTGTAAATGAAATGCTTAAAAAGAAAATGAAAGTACATATTAACCTGCATTTACTGCACGGAGTCCTATCATGTGAAAAATGTAGGTTTTGATATCACACAAAAGTGACTAAAGTCCTTAAAACCCTGCTTAAGTACGTGCCCAATATAAGCTCAGTATCAGATAGAACAATGAGTTAAAATTGGAAGGTAAAACGTTTGCTGCAATTATGAATGATGACTGATATATTTTCAGGTAATCACATTTGACAGTAATGGTGTAAGTGGACACATAAACCACAAAGCTCTTTATCACTGTATACAGTAAGTAATAATTTGTGTCATTATACATTTAAAGCCATTGCTCTGTTTTTAACCGTATTTAACCGACTGTTCCATAAAAACATGGCACTTAATGTCCTTTATGTCCTCGTGAACTGTTCAACCAAAGCTTTTCAAATTTAAATATGGTGTTACTCGTAGCAAAATTTAGTAGTAGTCAAATTCTTAAAAGACGATTTTCTATGTTGACAGCCTAATGTTGCTATTTAATCCATTTCTTGATTCTTTAACAAATTATGCAGCCTAACTCCAATTATTAAGGTACGTACCCAATCATTGTAATTAACAACCAAACTAAATTTTGACTGTCTATGTGTTGTATATGAACCCTATACCATGGCGAAATATAAGCAGATCTTTTGTAAAAGTCACCTCATATAAGATGTATTTAAAGCACATACTGTGGACAGGAGAGCATACAATTACCCACTAAAGCTAGATTGAAACCAAATTGAAAAACAACTAAAAAATATTGAAGATAATTTAAAATATAAATAAAAATAAGAAAATGTGGTACGATATCCAATGAGACAACAATCTAACTACATTTGCATCTAGATATTATTACTTTAAAGTCTGTCCTATCACTCAGAAATTCAAAGGATGTTCAGACTTTTTTTCATTTAGTCTGCTTAAATAGGAGCAGATCTTTTATTCATTAGTTTGAAATGATTAAGAGTTTGTCTTTTGTTCCATTCGACTGACTTTTCACAGAATTACATCTATAGGTTAAGGAAATTTCATGAAAATTGTACTCCTCCAGGATTTCTTTTTAATGCCTGAAAATCGGGAGTTTATTCTTAACTATATGCTTGCACCGAAATATTTATGATTGACCAGACATATTGCATAAAATAATAATTTGCTATCTTTGATTAAATTTTTTTTCTATTTTAGGGATATATGTGGGAAAAATAGAATGCCTAGACGTAAGTATTATTACATATAAATGAGAGACGAAAGATACCAAATTGATAATCAAACTGAAAAGTTGAAAATAAATGGAAAACTCCATGAAAAAAAAACAACAACAGTACACAAAACACAACATAGAAAACTGAAGACTGAACAACACAAACCCCACTGAGAACTGGGGATGATTTCAGGTGCTCCAGAGGATAAGCAGTTTTTGCTCCACATGTGGCACCTGTCATGTTGCTAATGTAAGTACAAACTCGATGAAAAGTCTACTCCGGAGGGTCACATTCAAGGACAAGAGGAGAGGATTGTGTTAACAATTGGAAAATATCCTTCATCTTCTGTGAAACAGATTTTTCATAATGGTCAACTAACTCGTGATGGCGTTTGTATGGTCAACTAACTAGTGATGGCGTTTGTATAAGAGTATTACAATTAGAATGGATTGTCTTCATCCCAAAATTCTGTAAATCGTGTACATGTATATATATATATATATATATATATATATATACTGTACTTTTGCTTCTCTACGTTTGTAGTGTCAACTTTGATATACAGTTATCTGCTACATTTCTCTTAAAGAGTCTTGCTGCATTCAACATTCAACAATATATTTCTATGTCTTTTTTTCTAGATACCAGAGTATTTGTATTAAAGACTACTTCCATTTTAAGAAAGTATTTATCAATATTGGACCTGCCTTTAGCTTATCTTACATCAAAGAGAACATTTGTGTCTACTCCACTACAGACATTTTGTGCATGGGTAGGTATGTTACATCATAGTGGGAATATATCCTAGGTCTGATTCAACTGCTAGCCATGTCTGCATAGGTAAGGGGATTTTAAATTAAACTACTTGTTTCCGTTTTGATGTTAAGACTGTCAAATATGTCATAGTTTGACAGGTGCTTTAAAATCCTTTTTTTGTGATTATGGAATAGGATCTAGTGCAAAAAGACAAACAGGAACTACCGGGCGTACCGGCCTTTCCTGAGGACTTGAATTCATTCCTGTTTTTCCCCAATACAATAAAGTGTTGTAAACTTTAACCAAACAGTCTTCAACAATAAAATACAATATTTATCTGAATAAATTAAACAGAAACTAAAATCCTGCCATCAACATCAAATTCTCCAATTTTTTTCATGGAAATCTTTACAAATTTAAATGTCCTGCAACAAAATGTTGGGCGGGTGGCATTTTGTTTTCCCCCATCTATCCAACATAGGGTATATGGTTTATCCAGCTTACTCCTCCTTCTGTTTTCAAGCTCGAACATTTATATAATGCAGTGTGTTAGTGCATATAACTAAAGGTGTGTGTTTTGTCAGATTTAGATTTTCTTTAGATGTTCCACAAATGACAGAATATTGACATTTTTGGGATAAATTATACATGTTGGGTACATGGTTTGTTCGACTAATTTCTTAAAGTCTTCAAGCTAGAACTTTAATTAGTTTTTTTATTGCCAGACAATGTACACTGATGTATGTTCATTCTCTCTATATTCCTTAAAAATGTTATGTTATATGAGAAAATGCAAACAAATATAAAATAAGTATATATTAACTAATAGTGTGATTTGTTTATTTCAGAGAGCCATGTTTGCACACAGAAGTCAGTTAATGTGGTTTAGAATTCTCTATCTGATGTTCTCTAATTACATGTTTGTTAATTCACTACAAGAAGTTTGTCACCATGGAGATTGTTAAACAGACAATTTTAACCATAGTTATGGTGCTTTAGGAAAGCCTGGTTTTCACAGATATTAGCTGCAAGAAAGCCATGTTTTCACAGATATTAGCTGCAAGAAAACCATGTTTTCACAGATATTAGCTTATGTTGTTAAGATTATTAGTATGCTCTATGCCTTCATATTTGTTAATGTTTTCAAACAGTTTGTGATGCTGGAAATTGTAAGACATAGTTTTGCAATCATGTCTTTTTATGTTAGTATTTGGAACATCTTTTGTTAGTTTGTTAGGTAGAGCAATCCTAAAAGAAAAAAAGTATAAAAAAATGTGATTGATGAAAATTATTCATATACATATTCTTTTTTTTTATTGACCATTAAAACAAACAATACACTATATGTTCAAAATATTTAAATAGTGAACTGAGTTTTGATAATGGTACATGTATGTTGTAGACTTATAATTTTTTTTTTTGTAATGCCTTGGCTCATATCTAAGTATTGATAACGAGATATATGAAAATGAGGTTATTTTGGCAGAATTTCAAGTTTGGCATGGAATGCAAAAAATTTGAAGCCTTAAATCAACTATGCTAAACAAAAATTTTAAAATAAATGCTTATATTTTATTATGGGCCGGATCTAAGCCGGTCCATTATATGATATGGGTTTGATATTGTTACATGATTATTTGCGGATCTATATTATTTTCTGTATAGTATGCAAAATTAAAGATTTTAGGTAATTGAAAAAAATACATTTTTATAAATTTTTATAACAGAAGAAGAAGCCAAAAAAACCTTAAATATATTTATAACAATGAATGTTCATTGTTTTTTTATGCACAGAATGCGTGACTCATATTTGCGAAATTCCACAAACCGGGTTATTTTTAGAAATGTATATACACAAGGTTCCATGTTCATACAACAACTCGTCGTAGGAACGGCATGGGAAATGATTTATAGTTTGCGTTTTTTTCTCTCTTAAAATAGTTATTTTATATTCTATTTTGATTATTATATATACAGTTTTCATCACTAAGAAAAATAATCATAAAAAAGATATCTTTACTTTCAACGTTAACGATCTTGGGGAGTCTTTATAGGTAACATGTTTCATGTTTTGCCGGTTTTCACAAAGACAAAGAAAGGTCAAAATTCAAATTTAACAAATGCAGCTTTATTTGATATATGTGGACAACTTTGTGAATTCCAACCCACAAATGTCGCATCAAAAAAGAATTTTTAACTTCAGTAACTGAAAGTGATTTTCAAGCCTCTCAATTACCACTTGGTGTTTGTTAATACTTTACAATTTTACTGCAACCCAACAGAAATGAAATAATTTTGTCAAGGATTTCTCAGCTGTTACGAAGAGAATAATTTGCTATACTGTCTGAAGTTTTCTGTTTTTTTAGTTGTAGTATGTATTAAAGCAGTTTTTTATTTTTCTCGTTTGAATTGTATTACATTGTCATTTTGGGGCCTTTTATAGCTGACTATGCGGTATGGGCTTTGCTCATTGTTGAAGGCCGTACGGTGACCTATAGTTGTTAATTTCTGTGTCATTTTGGTCTCTTGTGGACAGTTGTCTCATTGGCAATCATACCACATCTTCTTTTTTATATTTTAGTCTGTCGTGTACCCAATGAAAATATGAAGGGATATGGAGTAAATATACTTCAGACAATAATAATAACAATACATGGTAAAACCCCAAAATGAAACGTTTTTATTGTTGTTCTTCATCTTCAAGTCACCATGAGGCATTCAACAATGAGCAATATTCCTCATAACTGGTAGTAAGTTCCAGTTGACCCCTCGCATCGGTTTGAGCAGAATTCATTGTTAAATATCATACAAAGCTACATCCATATTTTTATGTCTGTTTGTTGATACTTTAAAATTTCACCAAAACCGAATAGAAATGAAAACATTTTGTCGAGGATTTCTCAACCTTTACTGAGAGGAATAATTTGACATTTGTTTGGTTTAAGATTTTTATATTTTTTGTCAAACAAAGTTGGGGAAGATATATAGTGTTTCATCTGTCCGTAACAAAGTTAAAGTCCATCTATCTGTGGAAGTATGAGTCATAGTTCATGAGATTTCGTTCATAGATGCGTCTTGAATAACCAAGGGGTCCTGATAAAAATAAGGTCATCTTGACCTACATTTCATATATGAATGACTGATTAAAGTTTGTGTTAGAGTCCATATCTGAGATTCAACTCGTGGAGAAATAATATTTTGTCAGTAGATGCGTCTTTAATAGTCAAGAGGGTCCTAAAATAATAAGTCATCTTGAAATAAAATTCATGGATGAGTAAATGAGATGAAAGGCTGCGTTAAAGTATATATCTGAGGTGAGGAATAAAAATATTTTGTCAGTAGATGCAACTCTGATAGTCACGAGTTTCAAAATCAAGAAAATGAATTAAATGATATTCCATTTCATCAACTGCACTTAAATGATATTTGATTTCATCAACTGCACAATTTAGTAATATTGTATAGCATTACCATAACTATACAGATTGTTTATATAAACATTTTGCACTTTTTTGCACCAAAAACCTCCTTACTTCCGGCCCAAAAATTTGGTGTATGCACCAATTTACTCTCTTGTAGACTTATATCTTCTGAACCTCTGAAGGATGTTATTTGATAGATTTACAATACATTAGATTTTGAAATTTAAATCCTGAAATCCTTAGTTCTGGTCAAGTGGAGGATATTCATTGCCATTTGATTATAAATTTAGCTTTATTGTTTATATGACATCAACATTTAACTTTTATACATTGTTTTACAACTGTCATGTTTATTTTAGTAAAGTGAGAATTCATGTGGGATATGAATTAGGACTGTTCCATTTAAAACATATATGGGAACTAGGGAAGGCGAGTTGAATTTGTTCACTATTGTTGGTATGGAATATCACATTACACAAGTTTATAATGTATGCATGTCCCAAAATTGTTTCTATGAGTGGTTACTCTTACATTAAAAGTGCCTTCCCTTGGTACCATGTATGTTTTAATGGTACAGCCTTGGTAAATTATTGTCAAATTTCAAGTTTCAAATTTTGGGTCATTAGTGAAAATTTAAGCAATTTCAGATTTCCTTCCATGGAAAATAATTCTAAAATTGTAGTAGTTAATTTTTTGTGTCAACTGTTATTATTTCTGATTACCTTAAAACTAAATGAATGATCTTCTTTATTCTTAATGTCCAATTTCTGAATATTTATGACAATCAGTTTGTCAAAATTTCGGTCATGCCAGACAAATATGACGGTTTCTGAACCCTTAATTCTAAATCAGATTTTTAACCTTTTGGCTCTCAAGGAAACCAGCTTAAAGGGGTAAATGTATTCTTTCCATTAATCCTTTGTACAGTGCAATACATTTGTTAATTTTGATAGTCTTTGACTTCAGTACTTATTTTTTACATCTTTAGTGACCACTTAGTTTTCATAAATTATGTGCAATATAATTGTTTAAAAGACGAGTCATTCCTTTTTATATACATATTTTTATTTCTCTCTTATTAAAGCGATTCTGTGGACATTTGGTTGATGTCTTTAATTTAATTATTTATATTTTAATGTATTAGTCCTGCTTTTCCAATTTTTTATATATAGACTGTATGTTGCCCTCTATACGCCTTTTGTTGTTTTTCTGTGTTGTTTGAATGCTGTTTAATCAACATATATCTGACATCTCCTTTTATTCTATTTGAATGTATTTTCAATAAATGTTTCATCTGAATTAGTTTATTTCCATATATTTAAATCAAAATCAATTAATGCCTGAATTTCTTGTAGCACTTTTAGAAGATTTGATCCTATTTGTTTTGTTTGCTTGATGTTTTAAACCAATCATTTTGTTTTTGTCATAAACATTGTAACTAACTTCTATGCAAGGAATAAAAATACATTTCATGGCATGTTTATGGTAATGATTTTTTTTTTCAAAATCATCTTGATTAAGTTTTTCATTTCTTGTACTTGCAGGGGTTCAAATTAACATTTTTCACTGAAAAGTCCTGGACCTTTGCAACATTAAAGTGGAAGGTCCACACCTTAGGATGAAAGGTCCAAACATTGACTTTTGATTGGATCAATTTTAAGATTTTGTGTCCCTTTCACTAAAGCACTATGCCTACCAGATTGGGTTGGGTATTTTATACAATATTTACAGGTCATGGTTCTGGTAGCTTCTCCAAATTGGAGCCATGGGCGATCTTTCTGCCAATGAGACTGGAATTTTTGCTCATGTTTCTCCCGATCATATCTTTTATCCTTTTTAAACTTTCATAGCTTCTTTGTCAGACTTTGTTTAGCAACACCGGAAGTAACTCATGACAACCGCATGTTTAGATATGAAGAACGCGGACCTCGACTTAAGCACCCATAAAAATTGTCATCTGACACGCTGTACTATTAATGAACCAGGAAGAAGAAATTTTAGCACAAAGCTAATTTATTGTGACTCATAATCACATTACCACTTCAAGTTACAAGTTTTAACGAAGTGTTTCATACAGAATTTCATCATATATGTTTTCTGAAACTTGAAAATCGAAAGTCTGTTGGGTGCAGCTAATAACCAAATCGGAAGTCTGACCGTAAATCTGATAGATCCCTGACCTCGGACCACCGCTAATTTGAACCCCTGACTTGGTGCACCTATTTGTGCTGATGTTGCATTAATCTCTTATCAATCAAGCTATTATTGCTATAAATAAAAGATTTTGGTTTAACAATATTCAGAAAGCAACTTGACAACACAAAAATAGAAAATTTCAAGTTTTTTCGTCCATTGAATAGATTGATTGATTGATTTCTACATTATGCCCAGCAACAAAATCTAAATATTCAAAAAGTATACAAAGTCACTTATTCAAAAAACAATTTTTATTAACTGATATTTTTTTCAATACGATTATCATTGTTATGTCAGTGAGACATTTCTATGTCCACACTTTAAAATGTTTGAAATCTTAAATGTTTCGGTTTCCATACTTTTTACCAACAACAGCGTGTCCCTGTTAAATGTTATGTGTATGAGATTTTTCTATGTATTCACACTTTTTACCCATCACAGCATTTTATTGTCATGAATTTGATGTGAATAAGATGTGTCTATATGTATCACACTTTTACCCATCACAGCATTTTTATAATTTTGTGCATTAATTATAATGAATTATTTAATTATCTTTCTGTGATCTCTGTTGTTATAAAACTTTTATTACTTTTACAATTAGAAATGAATGTTATATCAATTCAAAATATTTAATTAAATAGAGTTTTCATATTCATTTATAAAGACTTACTATGAAAGAATAATTGTTCAAGTTTTTGCTAATTTTATTTTAACATTTCACCCCATAGAAATTTTAGGATCCAGTGAAATACATATTTGCCATTGAGTGTGAATTTTAAGAATTTTAAATGTACTTAATAAAAACCATGAATATTGATACCTAAAAAGACCTGTATGTGTGTTATTTTACTAAACTTTTCATTATGTAACACTACATGAGGATATGGAAAAGAAAAAGAAGAATTATAATTCTGGTTCCACACTTTAAAGGGGAGATCATTGAACTTCCAACACTTTAAAGGGGAGATAATTAAATTTCTTATTTTATTTTTTGTGTCGGTTCTTTTTATTTTAATAGTCCTATTGATATTTTCTTCAGTATTTGGTAAGATTTTCGTTTTCAGTTTTCTAATACAATATTCAATGTATGATTAGTTAAAGGGAATAAATCCAAGAAGCAATGTTTTGCGAAAGGAAATAACTATAATGTTAATCAAAAACATATAACCTACCTCTGTTGTAAGCAGTTCCTTTGTATTTTATCTACTTATATATTTGTTGTGAATTGGAGTTGATATTTATTACCCAAAATGTCTATTATGATAATTGGTTGTGGTTTATATTGTAAGGTAATGGTAATTGTTCTATGTTTTCTAAGTTGGAAAGCTAGCAAATTTGTATTCTATCTACATATATGTTAAAAAACGATTATATTCCTGTCCTAATGTGTGTAAAATGTTAGGTATTATGTATTACAACACTTATTGCTGTCAATCAAATATTTTATTGATAAAGATGTTAAAATATATCATTATTTAGAACCTTCATATTCTAAATTATAATTATGAAAATTAAATTTAAATACTTCAGCATTATAAAATAATTGCACATTATTTAGAGGTGCCAAAAACAGGTGTCTTTACTTTATTTTATGCAAACATAGACTTTATTTGCCATTGCCTAATAAAAAAAAGAGCGAATGATCAAAGAATTCGATACATATCAATCAACCTCGTAATTTTTTTACACATTTATATGATTACAATTTTAATTTATTTATCATATATCAAAAGTCATAATAGCTAGTTTTATAGGTAATAAATAAATAATGAAAATAATTGTTTCTTCTTGACTTTTATTTATTGCATAGTCTATCAATCACTGTTTTGTTGCTTGGATACCTCTTTTTGTCCCCCGCGCAATGCGTTTCGGGGGATATAGAAATACTGGTGTCCATCCATCTCTCCATGTGTTAGTCCGGTCTTTTAAGAGCTGTCATGTGTACAATTCTTGCCAGATTTTTATGAAACTTAAATCATAGGTTTATATCAGGAATGTCTTGGACCAGTCCAAAAATCAGTGGCGATCAATTATTTGTAAAAGAGTTATGCCCTTGGAAACATTAATTATATGAAAAATTGCATCATAAGCACTCTCATTTGTACAATTCTTGCCTGATTTTATGAAACTTATATCATAGGTTTATATCATCAATGTCTTTAATGAGTTCCAAAATCAGTGCCGATCAATTATTTTTAAAAGAGTTATGCCCATTGGAAACATTGATTATATGGAAAATTGAATTGTAAGTGCTCTAGCATTTACAATTTTTGCCAGATTTTTTATCAAAGGAATATCAAAGGAATATAACAGCAGTGTCTCAAACAATTTCAAAAATAAGTGCCGATAAAATATTTTTAAGGAGTTTCCCTTGGAAAAATTAAATATATCGGAAATTGCTCTCAAGTCTTCAACTCTAGTAAGATAATTTTAAAAAGTTTTAAAAGAACAAAAAAAAATTTTTTTTAAAGTTATTGGCCTTGGACAGAACAGATAAAATATGTGCAATGCCTGGGACATTGGAACTCTGTTCTTTTATTATAACCAGGTTTTCTGACAGAAAGATCTAGTTAATAATTTGATGTAGCATGGCAGACATCTCCAGTTGTTTCTCTGCAATAACTTGAGATCCAAGTGACCAATGGTTTTTATACCCCTGCAAATAAAATTTTGGGGGTATATAGGAATCAACATGTCAGTCTGTCTGTTGTACCATTGAACTTAGGTTGATCAAACTTGGTATGCAGATACATCATGGGCTGGGGATGTGTTATATATAAAAGTCAGGTCACTCTGACCCTTGACATCTGTTTAGGTAAATCCTTGGTCAATTCATGTCCAGTTCTTAACTTTTGTACTGTAAAACATAGGTAAACCAAACAAGGTATCCTGATGCATTATGGGATTGGTGTATCATATATCAAAGTCAAGTCACTCTGATCTCGACTTTGACCTCAGACCTCTATGGTTGTAAAACATGGTCAGATTTGTGTTTGATGCATAACTTTCATACTGAAGCACTTAGATTAATAAAACTTTGTATGCAAAAACATCATACTGACCATGATTTTGACCATTTACCTCTAAGATAGTAACATTGTCTGATTTGTTTATGGTGTAAAACTTTTTTCCATAGCACTTAAATTGACAAAACTTTGTATGCAGAAGCATCATTGTATGGGGATGTGTCAAATACCAAAATCATATCAGTTTGGCCTTCTTGACCTTTGAAGCCTTTTGCTGAAAGCCAAATATCTCAAAATGTTATCGTCTCAATACTGAATTTCACAGCAGCAACTAAAATACATGTACAGGGGGAATTAGTCTCGCTATGCAGACAGCTGTAGTTTAATTTCAATATGTTGTCACAAAATGGAAGTCAAGTAAGATGTTGTCGATTTTCACTTTATGGTGTTCTTGAGTTATCACACTTGATTGGTTAGAAAATAGCACTTTGTTGTTTTAGTGCAATAACCAAAACTTTCCAATTTTTGATTTGTTACTGATGATAAAAAGTAGGTCATGGTTTTGATATTAACAATCTTAACTTTTCTGTTCAGAGAATAGTCCTTGATTGATTGAGAAATGGCTTTATGTTGATTCAATCCAAAAAATGAGAACACTTGATCCACTCAATATGCTACTTCTCATAACAAATTGGAGATTGGTTTAAATGATTTTAACCTTTTCCTTACAGGAGTTACTGCCCTTGACTGCTTTAGTTATGCTACTTATAAATGTGAGAAAAAATCCTGTTTACTGTAATTTGACAGAGCCATACTTTTGGAATTATCTGTCCTTGATAATTAAATACATATAAAATATATCATTTAATCAGCAGATATATACATATTGCACATTTCATGTTCATAACATCAAAACAAATTATAAAAATATAATACAGTCAAACCTGCCTTTATAGATCACCCTTGAGACAGACAAAAGTTACCTTTGAATTGAGGTTCAAAATACATAGACAGTACAGGTACTACAGTGGCACAGGAAAAGGGTGACCCAACTTTATTTAACTTAATAGAGGTGACCTTTGAGAGGTTCAGCTTGCTATAAAACCAGGTTTAATCTACCATTTTCTGCATTACGAATTGCCTGTACCAAGTTAGGAATATGACAGTTGTTTTCCATTCATTTGATGTGTTTGAGCTTTTGATTTTGCCATTTGTTAAGGGACATTCCGTTTTGAATTTTCCATGGAGTTTAGTAATTTTGTTATTTTACTTTTTTTTTATAGCAGGTTTGACTGTAGACATACTGTGGAATCATTATTATTCATGGGTATCAAATTTTGGTGGATCATAGGTAAACTTCAAATAATATTCAACGAGGTATAAATTTTATGTGGGATTTTATGCAGATTTTGTCAAATCAGTGAAATATAAAAAAAATAATTTTTTTCTCAATTTACAAAAATAATGAATTCACAGTACATTGTAGACAAATATAAAATTTATTGTTACAAGTTTTAGAAGCTGGAGAAAGAAAAATCCTAGGCAAGCTTTTTTTCGGTTTTTTAGTGAGCACAAATATACTTAATATCTGCCAACAATGTAACTTGTATATATTGATATTCTTCAATTTAACATTCATGCTCAATTGTTTAGTTTTCACTTTTCTTAATGCCAATAGACAATATTTGTAAATCTTATGAATTTTTTTTAATTTAATTGTACCTGCAGTCTAGAAATGGTCATGTTTGTAAATTCTGACATATTCAAAAAAATCAAATGACTGAGATGAATTCCTAAATTTCTTTTAAATTTGATAATTGTTTTTATCAAGATTGGGCAAGTCCTTATTCGTAAAGCAGTATGCATGTATGCAAACATCCTCCTTCTATTTACAAGTACACGATTAGATAATTTATCTTATGACAGGAAATCATTTCATGCCAAATTACACAAGTAAAATGATTTTCAGTCAATTAAAGAATATATAGCAAGAAACAGGATTTATTTGTAATTTGTTATCATATTGAAACTACTGGTTTATATTCATTGTCTCAAAATCAAACCTAGCTTGGCAGATTTCTGAGCAATTTACAATTTTAGGTCATTAAAACCATTTCAATTTCAATGTCCTGTTGCATTCAATAAATAGCTGTTGAATATATTTACAGAAACTGATAGTTCCAGCAGTTGAACTTTTGATAAAATTTTGTTTATACTGTGACTTTGGGTATGATTTGACAATTAAAAAACACTATTTTACCTGACTAATAGAATTTTAATAAAAAAAAATAATCCTGACTTAAGGTGGTACCTAACAATACGAGGAGATAATTCTGTAAAAATCAGCTAAACGTTTTAATCACGTTGTATTGTTAAGGAAAAATAAGCTTCCCAATGATCAAAATTAGTGTTTGTCAAACTGCTATATAACCAACGAAATTTTTCTGATAAAGTGGTTGGTTCAAATTTTTTGAAATTTTTATATTTTTGTCAAAGGGTCAAAGTAAACATTTCGTCCAAAATTTTATGAAAATTAAACGAGCCAAATTAATATTAGTCAAGGTGTTGGGTACAACCTTAAATAGTTTTATAAATTGACTGATATCTAGTGAACAAATTGTATTTGTATGTTAAAATTGCTGATTGCAGGATAATCTATTTATATACAAACATACACATAATTAAATATAACATGAACAGATATGGATTAAGTTTCTGCATACAAATTACTGGTATCAAATACCTCAATTAAATAATTCAAACATAAACTGAACACTAGATAAATGATTGAATGTAATTTTTACATAACATAGAATGGTAGATTACAATAAAATTCACAAACAAAATCACAGATTACATGATCAAGATCATTCTATAGAATTTATAAATTTCTCCTTTTGTCCTCAGCAAAAGCATGGAGTGTAGAACATAAAAATATATAGCGTCAGTCTGTCCTGTCTTGTACAGGGTTTTCCCTGGGTCCTTTTCTTTTTTGCCACCCCTTTCACCAAAACAATATTTTTTACTTCACTTTCATTCTTTTTTTGTTATTTTACTCTTTGCACATAAGCTAAATTTCAAGTTGCAGCACCATCGTCTGGATGTAATATTGATTCCAGTGTACATAGATCCCACATCGTTATTTCATAATCAACATTTTGATAAATGAACACTGAATTAGAGCAGAACTTTTTTTATTTACATTTTTTGAATTCAGTAAAATTACATTCCAAAGGCAATTAAATTTCCTACTGTCCCATTTTTGTGGTTATCGGAGTGCCAATAATTATATTTGTATTGAAAAACATTTGCGTCTTCAATATATTTATCGGATAATTTCTATTTAGATGAAACAGAGACATATAATACAATGTCTCTGGTTGAAGGGCTTCAAATGAAATCAGATTTTTCTTAATTTTGTAGATGGTTAAAAAAACAGCTTTCTGTTGTCCCCAATTTAAATAGGTCATGAAATATTAGTTGGTTTAAAGTATAAGCTGAAGCAGGGGCGGATCCAGCCATTTATAAAAGGGAGGGGGGTTCCTAACCCAGGATAAAAGGGGGGTTCCAACTATATGTCCCCATTCAAATGCATTGATTGTCAAAAAAAAAGGGGGGTTGCAAACCCCCTTTTCCATCCGCCACTGTGAAGGCAAAGTTCTGGTATGGGAAACCTCAAAAGTAACTAAGATCAAAAGTGAAATAGGTGAGGCTACTTCTTGTTCTTTGGAAGAAAAGAACAACTTTAATGGAATTCTATATATCAAGCGGATTTCAAGGAGTTGAGAATTAACAAAGTGTGACATGGACAATTATCCTGAAACAAGACGACAGAAAAGATAGTGGATCCCCATGTATCTGCTATCAATACAGTTTCACTGTCAGACTACACAATCTCATCGAAAGTTCAATCAACTATATCATAGTTCACAATCTTTACATTAATATACAGTAGTGGTAAAACATATTTGGTCAACAAATCCTATAATTGTCATAACAAACAGTCTTATTGCAATATCTGTAACAAAAAAATCACTGTATACAAATCAATATTTTTTTCATTAACTACACTCGATTAATCATCAACTTAATGTTGGATCAAAGTCTTTCCCTGTCCACTGGTCTGGTACTGGCAAGAAATATCTAGTCATTGCTGACAGGAAACGGCTTTTGTAGATCTCAGGGGACACAACTGTTGGCAGCTTACCTAAATTTAAAGAATAACAATTAATATATATTCAATTACATGTTTTACAGACTTTTTAATTTGATGAGATAATCTTCTTATCATCAATGACTTGGATGCACAAATGCCAAAAACATTTAATGATGTTAAAATCTTTACTGTTATGTAGCACAATTCTAATTAAAACATTACATCAGCACTCTACTGAGCTAAAGAAGTACATCCCTAACTCAACCGTTTACAGCTGGCGAAGTATTTACTATTCAAGGAAAGCAAACCTTTCACAGTTCATTCAATTAGTTGCAATGACAATCAATTTGAAAATTATCTACAGGGTAATTGTTTTCTTAACTATAAATAACAGTAAACCATTAATTTCTTTATAATTACAGACATACCATATGCCTTTCAATGATTTACTGATCATTTCCATTTATTTATGGAAGTTTGTATGCACAAAGTTTGCATTTTTTTCTTTTTATATATTTATATGAATTATTTTTATATTTTTGAAACATTTTCAAATTGCTCTATCCATAGGCAAATCAAATTTGACTCATCATCTTTTTCAGGTTTTTTTTACTTTACATTGAGCTTGTATGGTTATTCCCAAAACATGTGGTGTATGCATAGAAGTCCCATTAGATCTTCAGGAAATATTTGACTCACTGCAACAGGATAACACCACTAATTAGTGAGCAAAACATTTCAATTAAACGTTAAAATAAATTAAGCTGAGGGGAACATATGGCAATATTTTGAATTCAAGTTATCTTCTTTTTTATCTAATTGTGGTTAATGTTTAACTTTTTTGTTGTACAACAGATAGATTCATATACCATGCGCAACTTCTATTTTCAATAAACAATCTTCTTGATGGTATGGTTATACACATACACATCATTGTTTAACTTGAATATCTGAGTATGCTTTATTATAAGTTTATTGACATGGGCTAGATATGACCTTAAGAATGTTCACCTCACTGCTCTATGTTGTTTGAACTGTCAAGGCAAAAAAATGAGGCTTTATGTAAATAACTTTCAAGCCAGTGACATAAGGGTTTTGATTTCATGCAATGTTTAGCCCACAAAATGTACAATACAAACCTCCGGCAGATTTTAAGATGGTTTCTAATTTCTTGTCCCATGTAAATGTTCTTATATAATCTACAATATATACATATATAAATCTTAATCAACAATCAACAATCAACAATCAAAGACAGGTAAACTATAAGTAGAATCATAAATTGTATTCATATCTATATATATTCTATAGATCCAGTTGCTTGCAGAAAACTGTAATCATAACAGCTCAAACAAGTGTTAAAAATTAAAGTTATGGCACAGAAACGATTGTATGAGAAGAAAAAGAATCACTATTAAAACTTTCTAAGATAAAATACTAACAACCCACGTTATCATTTGACAGCTTAGCAAAATTATAAATGTGGATTTGATGGATTCAGATGTACATCCAATTTAAATGTTCAATGAGATAAAATACTAACAACCCACGTTATCATTTGCCAGCTTAGCAAAATTATAAATGTGGATTTGATGGATTCAGATGTACATCCAGTTTAAATGTTCAATGAAGTATTAATTTCACATACTGTAGATTCATTTATTTTTCGTGGGCAACATTTTTTGTTGATTGAAGAAATATTGCATTTCCCTGGATTTTAATTTCGTGGTTTTGTCAAATTTTGTATTCAAGCCTAAAGAAAATATGTACTTCGTTGAACATTTAAATCATAGTTCATTTCTATCCATGAAAATTGGTATCTCACGAATAATAATGAATGCAAACTTTGGCAAAACCACGAAATAAAGTATCATGGAAAATATAATTTTTCTCCAATCCATGAAAACAAATGAATCCACAGTACCTCTTCAAACCTGTGATTATAACCTCTTCTTTACATACCTATAATACCTAGAACTAGTTCATTACTGTTTTCATCCAGTCCAACCAATAGAGAGTAGTCCATGACAAGATTTGCAGCTAAGAACTGTGAATCCCTACTGATAACATTCATCAGTAATGTTTTGGAATGTGGATAGATGTACAGTGGTGACTCTATGCTTACTGCAAAATCAATGCATATCAATTATCTGTTGATTTGGTTTATAAATAACACTTGCATTTTGAAAATTAAACAAAATTACTTTATTTACAAATATTTATAGATTCATTGAGTGCAAGATTGAGATTTTTACTCTCAAGATAGTTAAATTTTAAAAAATAATTGTGAGGCTAGCCAAGTGTTTTAAATAATTAAATTTAGAAATATCATATTACATGAGATACACTTGTTGAATCTGTTTCTCTAAAAAAATGTTTATGATATAAAGGCAAACTTGATCATTCTACAAAATGGTCAAGTTTTCTTTGTGACGTTATCAGACATGGTCAATGTCTAAATAGCAAAATCAGAGGAATGCAAGAAAATTTTACGTCATATTTGAATTGTCACTAAAGAACATCTGAGATTAAGTAAACCATGTTAACTATAAAATCTTTTAACCATTTTGTAAATCAACTTAGAATGAAAGAATTACTAATATATATATAATTGTAACATTACCCATAATTCCATTTCTCTCTTACATAAACAGCAACTTACAATTTAATAAATTGGTATCTAGTAGAACCTGTTCCTCATCCCTCTTCCCTGATGTACTGGCCAATCTATTTCTCTCCGAACCTTTCAAGTCAAATGTCTGGAAGAATAAAATATCTCCATTATACATAAGTTTTTTTTTATACTAGTACTAGAATTATAGAAAATATGACTGACAGAAAGTTATCAACTTATCATTCTATGGTGGATTATACAATGGAACACACAAACATGACTAGCATTTGGTATTGTGTCACTAGATTGTTTAACTGTTACACATATCTGAACAGATCCCTGTTAAACTGACACCTGTCTAAAGTGAACTCTTGTATCACAGAAAATTATTAAATAGTATTTTAATCTTTGTAAAGCTAATGCCTGTGTAAATTCAATCCTCCAGATATCAGTTTAGATAGATTTTTCTGTACTTTAAAACCAAAAAAGATTAATAGGCTTTTCACTAACAAAATGAGAAAAACATTAACCAAAAGTATTTGACTTTCTTTTCCAAGAAAGATCGTGTATTGGACATTGTATTTGTTTGATGTTTGACTTTGAGTGCTGTATATTTGTTATGTCTGATTTGTACCTGTGATATTTTCCTCTGATAGAACAAGTTTTCCATGACTAACAAATCTTGTCTCATTCCAGCATTGGTATGTGTGTTCCTAAAGCCTATTCTGTATACTCCCACAATCTTCCCTAAAGCTGTGGGTTTCTGAAAAAGACAAGTCTTAATTAATATAAACTTCCCTAAAGCCTATTCTGTAAACTCCCACAATCTTCCCTAAAGCTGTGGGTTTCTGAAAAAGACAAGTCTTAATTAATATAATCTTCCTAAAGCCAATCCTGTAGACTCCTTCAATCTTACCTAAAGCTGTGGGTTTCTGAAAAAGAAACCTTCTACTTTTATCTTCCTTTAGCCTTTGGATGAATCAGATATCAGAATGCAAGTTCTTAATATTGCAATATTCACCTAGTCACATTATTCGCATTAATAAAAACCTTGCACTAATTTCTGTATTTACAGTACTCAAATAAATTGTTGTTGATAATTTCACGTAAGCAATATTTCAACATGAGTTTACATCGACTGAAATTTTCTAAAAAGAAGGCTTTGTGTAATGAAAAATTTGAGAAGTTATTTACACAAACAGATAATCCCTTTTCCCTGCTTTCCCACAAGTAATTGTCTATAAAACCACACACACTAACCTGTTCAACATACGATTTGTTCATATAGGTAAAATATTCTGGTCCAAATTTTTCAAAAACATCAATTTCTGCTCCTGACATCTGTTTCAGTATAAATCTCTGATCTGAAAAATGCATCAATGTCCTAAATTAAAAAGAAAACAAACTCTGTCTTTTTTTTCAAACTGAAAAAATTTTTTTTTTTTAATTTCTGATGTACTGTTAAAGCGAACCTATCCCAGATTAGGGGAGGGTTGAGTGCTCACAAACATGTGTAACCTCGCCACAATTTTTATGTGCTTGTCCCAAGTCAGGAGCTTTTAATTCAGTTGTTGTTGTTGGATTAATGTCTATCATATTTGTTTTTCATAAATTCTATTGTTAGAAATTAAACAGACAGTTTTTTGGTTTGAATTGTTTTACATTTTTCATAATAAGACCTTTTATAGCTGACTATATGGTATGGGTTCTGATCATTTTTGAAGGATGTATTTGGACCTACAATTTCTTATATACAAGTCATTTGATCTCTGGTCGAGAGTGGTCCCAGTGGCAATCATACCACATTTCTGGTGGATAGTTGTCTCAGTGGCAATCATACCACATCTCTGGTGGATAGTTGTCTCAGTGGCTATCATACCACATTTCCTTATTGTGATATCTTTTCTGGTATCATGGAGTTGTCAACTTGCTACCTCATGGACATTTAACAAGCAATTCATTTCTTTCATAGAAAATATAGAGCAATTTTTTCTGCACAGAAAAAAAACCCAAACCAAGATTTTCAATTATTTTGATGTAGCATTTTTTTAAATGGTCACAACTAATGATATGTATAACTGACACATAACACTTATATAGTAGCCATAAATCATTTATTGAGCATTTTCACAGAGTAGGTTACAATATTGCACTTACCATCCTCCCTTGTACTTACCATCAGTTTTACAGAATTTTGATCCAGATTTACCTCCCTTGTACTTACCACCAGTTTTACAGAACATAGATCCAGATTTACCTCCCTTGCACTTACCATCAGTTTTAACTTTAGCCTGGCATCCTGACCCAATCTAATACTTCGTTGATAGGGCCAGGAGTAATACAATCCACGTGACCAACTATCAGCGCTGAACAGGACTGAATTACTGCACATGTGCATGTTCTATAAACAAGGAATATATCGATCGGATCGTCAATTAACAGTTGATTCACGATGTTAATCAATAACGTTTGAATTATATATGCTAAATTTTTCGAAATTTGCATTTCATATGAAATGAAAAATAATTTTCAATAAATCAGTGACAATATAAATATTTCCCACCATGTGTCAAGAAATGACGCTATCCCACGATGCATCATTCTAACATCCAATTGACGAAACCATGTCGTTGTATCCGCCTGGCTCTACTGTCGAGCAGTGAGCCAGGATCCCAGGCTATTTTAACTTTGATCCAGATTTACCTCCCTTGTACTTACCATCAGTTTTACAGAACTTAGATCCTGATTTACCTCCCTTTGCTTCCCACATTTTACATCTACTTAATGATCTGATAAACCTGGAAAAGTAATGTAAGACTCTGTATCAGAGCTGATATATCTTATTAATACATTAATACAAGGTAAACCATGAGATTTCCATACACAGTACATATAATGAATAAACATAAAGCAATTATCATAAAATTAGCATAGTCATATTCTTCATAGTTTCAATGAAATGTCATATAAAACCTAATTAAAACGAAGAAAAGAAATCAAATATAAAATTGATCATTAGATAGAAGCAATTTAAATGACCTGAACTAAAAAAAAATCAACTTACATTTCCTCTCCAGCAGGAAAGATGAGCTTACGTAGCTTTCTAAAATGTTCAGCAAAGTATATTTTACAATAAAACTTGGCCATATGGTCAGAATATTCTGAAAAAGGAAAAAAAAATGTTAAAATACTGAAATAAAATTATTCATACTTATCATCTTTCATTATATCAGTTTTTACAAATATTCAGGTTTTAGTGGGCTCTGTCTTAAGTTTTCAGTGAAGTCTTTCTTAGAATGTTGTTTCTCTTTTCATCTTTTTTCTTTGAACAGTTTTTGATTGTCCCTAGGTATGTTCTCCTTTTTTACAATATGAGCAACAAAATGCAAGTGGTGAAGTGGTTGCAGGAAGAAAATTCAAAAATAAAGATCTAGGGAACCATACAACCACTAAGTGTAAATTGTAAAACTAAAACCAAAGATTTTATTTTCATTCGTGTACACTGAAATCTTGATTGATTCATTCATTCATTGGTGTATAACGCCACTTTCAACACTATTGTGCTAATTCGTGGCCGTCAGTTTTTATTGGTGGAGGAAGACGGAGTGCCCGGAGAGAACCACGGACCTTCGGTAGCAAAACTGACAATCCTAGTCAATTAAGATTGGAGTCGAGTGCACCTGCCCCGTGCGGGATTCGAACTCACAACCTCAGTGTTGACTAGCTAGCGATACAGTAGTTGGACTACTTAGACCACTCAGCCACCGAGGCCTCTCTGAAATCTTGAAACATGAAAGTTAAAACTACTTTACAAATCTTATTCTTCTGTTAATGTTGTGGCCTTAATATGATAATAACTACATTACCACAAATTTGTTAACTACTTATAAAATTAAAGATTACATAATTGTTTTTATCAAAGACGTTTTCCCCATGTAATTTTTAGCTTGTATTCATCTTGTCCTCATTTAATTTGAATTTTTGTTTTTCATGCCTTTACAATTGATACTCTGTAAGTTGGTTATGACTGAAAATGTAGGGTTCATTGTCACTGGACATTAAACAACCAATAATCAATCACATCTTATCCATAATTCATAGCACCACTTTTACTGGATCAAAATGTAACAAGAATGTGTCTATAGTACATGGATGCCCCACTCGCGCTATCATTTTCTATGTTCAGTGGACCGTGAAATTGGGGTCAAAACTCTAATTTGGCATTAAAATTAGAAAGATCATATCATAGGGAACATGTGAACTAAGTTTCAAGTTGATTGAACTTCAACTTCATCAAAAACTACCTTGACCAAAAACTTTAACCTGAAGCGGGACAGATGGACGGACGGACCAATGGACGAACGGAAGGACGAACAAACGGACACACAGACCAGAAAACATAATGCCCCTACTACTATCATAGGTGGAGCATAAAAAGCTCACATAGATTATGCACTTACGTAATTCAATATGAGGTCCAGCAGTCGTTTTCCCTGATTTGGTTGATTCTGGCAAACTAGATGACAAAATGGAGAAACCCTCAAGCTCATCTACAAAATGTAAAACCTTACTGGTACAATCATTTCTCTAAATAGTCAATCAGTGTTTTATCTATGATATGTTTATCATCAAAGAAACATATAGTAGAACCTCGTTATGTCAAAGTCGAACGGACCAGACCAAAGTATTCGACTTATCCGAAGTTCGACTCATCCGAGGTCGAGTGTGTCCTCATAAATTTGGAATGCATGAATAACGGTATGAGATTTGTGTAAACTATATACTTTGAACAGTGTGCCTTTTTTCGAAATGACACTTTATGGTTGTGTATTCAATCTTATTTATTGTAATTAATGAATTTTACTTCTAATGATTCATTTAATCTTGGCTTGGGTCATTTAAATTCGTTTCGTTTTTATGTTAGGTTAAATATGTTCAACACACTAACGTTCCGCTTGGACGATCCACAAAGGTGTTAATTACCGGTCACCATAAACATGTCATTTTAACTGTTATACAAACAAGTATGTTTACTCAGCTTTAATCTTTATGATTAGGTTTCATCCGATTTGTACTTTTATCATTAGGTCTGCATCATTCGAAAATTCATGATCATTCTTACTTTCGAACTTAGAGACATCAGGGTCAATTTACATTAATTTTACCTTGACGGGACTATAAAATTACTCAACTTCACCAAATATTCGAATCAACCAAGTTCGACTCATCAGAGGTAATTATGCATTGATCAAACGGAATTTTACCGGGACTGAGAAATTACTTCGACTCATCCGAGTTTTCGACACAACCGAGTTTGACACACAAGGTTCGACTGTAATATATTCCTACCACAATGATTTATTTCATTCAAATTTTATTATTTGGCATTAAAGGATGCTTTAAATATTAGAAACAAAAGTTTTGAAAATTTGAAAATTTCCCTAATTCCTGGATGCAATAAAAAAAATTAGTGCAGAGAACACATTCCATACTTCCAAATTTAAATGCATAACAATAGTTTAAATTCTTTAATAAAAGAAATTTGAATTGTAAAAAAATCATCAATATTAAGGTGTAACAGAATTCATCACAATTTGGTCCCAGCAGTTTAATGGCTAAGAAAATTGTCACAGGTGAGGTATGCATGACAAAAGTAGATATTTTATCACCTTTTGGTTACAAATGAAAATAAGTTTCTTGATTCCCAAGCACTTTTCTGGATTTTACCTTCAAGAAGAAAACTCGAACTTAACATTTGAAAGCCAGGGATGAATGAACATTGTAATAGAAGGAGTCAAGGTAGGTAAGTTCAGCACTAGCTTCTTACCGAATTCACCACTTCCTGTTTCTATCTTGGCATTATAATGGACGGAATCAAGTCTGGGCATTTTAGGACTACTGTCTTTATTCTTCACGAAGGACAATGTGCTTCCTCCATTCTTCTTTGCTATATTAAAAGATAAATAAAAACTAATTTAACATGTGCTGTTGGGTTGTATCTTGACTACACTTTGTATTATTACATGACATCACTTGAAATGATCCCTCTTCAACTTACCTTAGGGGCCTCAGTGCAAGTGATCTTAGTAGTTGAACTACTGTATCACGAGCCTGTCGACACTGAGTTTGTGAGTTTGAATCCCAAACGAGGCAGGTGCACTGGACTTTAGTCTTAATTGACTAGGATTGTCAGTTTTCCTGCTGAAGGTCGTGGTTCTCTCTGGCTTCCTCCACTTATAAAAACTGAACGCCAAAATAATAAAATGCTCCTCAGGGCGCAGCTTGATACGACCGCAGAGGTCGAACCCTGAACAGTTGGGGCAAGTATGGACACACCTTCAAGCTTGATACAGCTCTGAATTTGGATTGTGATTAAATATTTGACACAGCATAGGTTTCTGACACAGAATGAATGTGGTCTAAGAACTTAAAAATTCTAAAATAAATTGGACATTCACCTTTTATGGTCCAATATCCAAAATCTAAATACATGGTTAGATTCAGCATATCAAAGAACCCCAAGAGTTCAATTTTGATGAAATCAAACAAAGTTTAATTTAGGACCCTTTGACCTCAATGTGGACAAAGTTGATAACGGGCCCAAAATCAAAAATCTAAATACATGGTTAGATTCAGCATATCAAAGAACCCCATATATTCAATTTTTGTTGAAATCAAACAAAGTTTAATTTTGGACCCGATTTGGACCAACTTGAAAACTGGGCCCATAATCAAAATCTAAATACATGTTTAGATTCACCATATCAAAGAACCCTAAGAATTCAATTTTGTTAAAATCAAACTAAGTTTAATTTTGGACCCTTTGGACCTTAATGTAGACCAATTTGAAAATGGGACCAAAATTAAGAATCTAAATACATGGTTAGATTCGCATATCAAAGAACCCCAATAATTCAATTTTGATGAAATCAAACAAAGTTTAATTTTGGACCCTTTGGACCTCAATGTGGACCAATTTAAAACGGGGCCCAAAATCCAAAAACTTAATACACGGTTAAATTCAGCTCAAGAATAAAACCCCATTGAAATTGGTCAAGAAATAAGCAATTTATACAAAGTATCTTCTTTTGCACAATACTGTGCAATTGAATATTTCTTGCAATTGCGCAATACTGTGCAATTGAATATTTCTTGCTATTAGCAATACTGTACAATTGACAATTTCTTGCTATTGCGCAATATTGTGCTATTGAAATTTATTGCTATTGCGCAATACTGTGCAATTGAAGATTTCTTGCTATTAGCAATACTGTGCAATTGAAAATTTCTTGCTATTGCACAATACTTATTATATAATAATTTACACATCCTGTTTGGTGTGTATCTCCTGCCATATCATTATTATTTGCTTTTAAATATAAATCAGAAATAACCAACTTAAAATGGAAAATTTAAACTTAAAATAAAGGAAAAAAGGAAAAAAAAAAAATCCCCCAAATTTTTGAACCCCTTATGATTCATCACCCCAAACTCAATCCCAGCCTTCCCTTTGAGGTATGGTACCTTGCAGTACAATTTCAGAGATCCATACACTTGAACACAAGTTATTGTCTGGAAACTAGAAAATGCTTATTTTTGGCACCTTTTGGCCCCTAATCCCTAAACGTTTCAGGCAATTACCCCAAACTCAATTCCAGCTTTCCTTTGTGATATGGAACCTTGTAGTACAATTTCAGAAAGATCCATACACTTACACACAAGTTATTGTCATGAAACTAGAAAAATGCTTGTTTTTGCCCTTTTGGCCCCTAATTCCTAAAATTTGAGGCAATTACCCCAAAAATCAATCCCAGAATTGCCTTTGTGATATGGAATCTTGTGGTACAATGTCAGAGATCCAAACACTAACACACAAGTTATGTCTGGAAGTTACAAAAATGCTTATTTTTGGCCCCTATATTCCTTAACTGTTGGTACCATAACCCCCAAAATCAATCCCAACCTTCCTTTTGTGATATTGAACCTAATGGTAAAATTTCATAGAGATCCATTCACTTAAACTAAAGTTAGAGTGCGAAAACCGAAGCGTCTTCGGACGACGACGATGCCGCACGACGACGATGACGCCAACGTCATACCAATATACAACCGCAAAAATTTTTTTGCGGTCGTAAAAAAACCTAACGCCAAAAGATAGCACACTATTACTGAAAGTGGCATTAAACACCAACCAATTAATCAATCAACTTACCTTATCCCAAAAATAAACAAAAAGAGACTTGCCAGGAACCTGATGTTCAGTGGTTGTCGTTTGTTGATGTGGTTCATAAGTGTTTCTCGTTTTTTATATAGATTAGACCGTTTGTTTTCCTGTTTGAATGGTTGAACTAGTCATTTTTGGGACCCTTTATAGCTTGCTGTTCGGTGTGAGCCAAGCCTCCGTGTTGAAGGCCGTACTTTGACCTATAATGGTTTACTTTTACAAATTGTGACTTGGATGGAGAGTTGTCTCATTGGCACTCATACCACATCTTCTTATATCTATCGTGAATGAGAAAGCACAACACAAAAATCCCAAGACATCTAATATATGGTGGTGAAATTAAACATCAATAAATTACTTCGCCGAGCACAGCTGGATAAGACCGCAGAGGTCCAACCCTGAACAGTTGGGGCAAAAATGGACACAATATTCGCGCTTGATACAGGTCTGAATTTGGATTGTAATTAAATATATAGGTTTCTGACACAGAATAACTGTAGTCAAAGAACTTAGAATTGGTTATATGATTTGAATTTATATTCAACTTTTTGATTTTGTGCAATACACTATGCTGTTGAGAATTTTTTTTACCCCCCTCTTTTTTATGCAAAAAAAAAAAAAAATATTTGAAGAAATTTTCTTTTTAATTTCTGAAATCTGAAATGAGAAAAAATTGTCCCCCCCCACAATTTTTTCACCCCCCCCCCGCCTTTTAAAAAAAAAAAATCTTTCCCTCAAGATATTGTCATAATCTCAATTCAAATTTCCAATGGAGTTTGCAACCATAATTACCCATTTAAATACATCATAAAAGTCTTAAAATAGAAAATGACATACATAATCATGGCTAAAATTAATATTCCTAAATCAGCATTTTTAATAGTAACTTCTAAAAATAAATTGACAGCTAATCACCTCAAGACAATACAACATTTCTTTATACATAATTTAAAAGCAGTGTAAGGAGGTAATCCAAACATAACATTGTACTTTTAAGTAATTGTTCATTAACCAGGAAACCCTTGTTTTTCCCCTTTTTTTGCCTCTTATTCCTAAACGGTTTGAGCCATAACCCCCAAAGCCAATCCTAACCATCCCTTTGTGGTATGGAAACTTGTGGTCTAATTTAAGAGATCCATACACCTTTCCACAAGTTATTAGTAGATATAAGAAGATGTGGTATGAGTGCCAATGAGACAACTCTCCATCCAAGTCAAAATTTATAAATGTAAACCATTATTATTGTCTGGAAACTAGAAAAATGCTTATATGCTTATTTGGGCCCCTTTTTGGCCCCCAATTCCTAAACTGTTAGGACCATAACCCCCAAAATCAATCCCAACCTTCCTTTTGTGGTTATAAACCTTGTGTTTAAATTTCATAGATTTCTATTTACATATACTAAAGTTATTGTCCGGAAACCAAATGTCTTCGGACGACGCAGACGACGACGTGATACCAATATACGACCACAAAATTTTTTGCGGTCGCATAACAAGATTGCAATGCCCTAATGAAATATCCCCCAAGCTGAATAATTGAGGAATCAAATGTGCCATTTTGGTACAAAAGTCAAAATATGGTAAAAGTCCCATAACTCAAGTAAAATTTCCTCATCAAAATGATTGTATAATATTGTAAACAACACATGATGGCAAACAATAGTATCAAGTAAAAAAGCTTTCTGTCAAATGGTCTCAGGGGAGTTGCTTTCACAAGATGTTATTGTCACAGTACTTTTAAAAAGTAGTCAAAGTCCCATGACTTCTTTCAAAATAGTCCCATAAAAAAGAAATTATAATAATTAAATATGGTCTACTAAACAGGATGGAACACAATTCTTCCAAGATAGCTTTCACTAAAATGATCTTGGAGTATATTACTGTAAATTCAGAAATTATTGCGATGTTTTTATTGCAAAAAATGCGACAGGGTTATAATCGCAATAATTTCAACTCGCAATTTGAAATTTTTTATATGAATTAAACAGGATTTTTCTCAATATCGCAAAAATTAAAATCGCATTTTAGTCTAAAATGACAAAATCGCAATAATAAATGCACGCAATAATTTCTGAATTTACAGTATGTGTCATTTTGGTACGATAGTCAAAACATGGTAAAAAACCATCAAAATGATTGTATATTATTGTAAATAAAGGCAACAGTAGTATACCGCTGTTCAATAGTCATAATTCCATTAAGCAAAACAAATCTGGGTAATAAACTAAAACTGTGGGAAACACATCAACTATAGGAGGAAAACAACGGAACTATAGAAACACTAAACTACTACAAAAGCAAAAGCCAAAATACATAGAAAGGGACTGTCTGATAACAACTACCATATTCCTGACTTGGTACAGGATAGTTTAAGAAAAATGGTGGGTTGAACCTGGTTTTATGACTAGCCAAACCTCCCGCTTATATGGCAATGTTAAAAATACCGCTAAACAACACATTAACCAATGTATAATAAGTTGTTTAGTATTGTGACAATAACATTAATATCCTTTCACACAGTGTTATTGTCACAATACTTAAAAACTTCTGTAAAATTGTCCAATCACATTGATGATAAAGCATAGTCAAGAGAATATGACAACAAATAATCCTACCAAGTACAGAAGCTGTATATCAAACAGTCTAAGTATTGTTTTGTTTTCGACAGACTGAGACCATTACCATATATTATGCAGTGATATTAGCGGGCAACATTTAAGAATCTAATATCAAAAAATAATTATTCTCTAGAAAAACAAGATAAGGGTAAAAAAAACTTACAGCTGTCTCCTAACTCATCCTCTGATGACTTTAGGTCCTTACTGCAATGAAACAAATGCAGATTATCACAATAATGTCATAATATTTATTTACGCTTTTTTTTTTCACTAATAAAAATCATTACAAATGACTTTGATCTTCTCTTATATGAAAAAATCAATAAAGTTAGAAAAGGACAAAAATACTGTCTAATTTAGAACATTAAGTTGGTGTGTAGGACATTAAACACCCAAGGCTAACCAACTGGCAATCTAAATTAAAATAACATACAGTATAGCAATAGCTATACAACACTTACATGAGCTTCTGTGAAGATGTAAAAGCTGACTGGATTTCCTGTAACCTCTGTTGATAGTCGTAGGAGCTAAAAGAATAACATATGAAAATGAAGCATGTTGAATTGTGAGAAATTGCTATATAAGTATTTGGTAAACAGGAAAAATCAAGCTATTTTGACAGTCTTTTGCTGTTTTGCGCTAAATGTTAAAAGTTTAAAACCCTTATGCCAATATATAAGAATAATTTAAAAGTATAGATACTATTTTCTCAAATTTTTTCACTATTATTACATTTCCCAACCAATTGTGATAAAATTCTCCTCACTAGTGAAATATCTGTTTTCGGCAAATGATTAGTAAAAATTTAATTATGAAGTCAAATTTTCTTGGTTTCTTCTGAATCTTCTATTGTGACATCATGAAAAAAAGCGACCATGCCTGATGACATCACATATAAAGAACACAACTTTTTGCAAATCTTTAAAAAGGAAGGATTAAAATCATTAGAGAAACAGATTCCACCACTTTAACTTGTGTATTACGATATTTCTCCACTCTCAAGTTAAATTTACACAGCAAAAGTGCAACGATGTTTTACGTCGCTTTTAAAACGTCTGTAAAACGTCGTTTACGTATGGAATACACATGTTTTAGCCAACATGCGTTTAACGGCTGTACCAAAACGGTGTAAAACGCCTGTTTAGAAACGGGCATAATACATCACGTCGTTAAACGTATGTTTTAAAACGCACGTAAAACATATGTTTTACATGTGTTTTACATGCGTTTTCATTATATATTTTGTGTTACGCAGCCTTTTTTCTCAAATTAAAATTTATTTAACATCAATTAAACATTTAACTTTAAGAGAATTTCACATCAAATTGGTCAGGTTATTTTTTCACAATTTATTTTCCATTGGTTTTCATTTTAAGAGAGCATATTTATAAATAGTGTATACATGGTATAAGCTGATTAAAAAATAACAACAGCATACTGCAAACTTGAATATTTGTGTATTTATTTGGTTAAAGTTATCTGTTCATGCTAAACCTTAATAGTACAACATCCTCCTTTAAAAGCTACATGTATTGTATGTATTATTTAAACTTGAAATTTACACATTAAATGTACATACATGTGAATCAAGAATTTTAAAATGCATGTGCAAATTTTCAGGTGAAGTAATCTTATTGGCAATCATACCACATCTCATTATTTTCATATGAATCAAAGAAATTAATGTGAAAAGTACTTAAAACATTCATTTTACATGAGAAGTTTCACACAAATTTTAAACATAATTACCAATTTGTATTCCACAATTAAAAAATGTATCTTTTCAAACTGTCCATATTTCTAAGATTAATTTGATTTTACTTAAAGGTATAGTACATTGTTTTACATGTATAATGTACAATTGTATTACAATGTATATATGTCTGTGATACTAACATAGATATCCTTATTAGATCTTTTATTTGGTAAGCATCATTTCCACTTAAGGTTAGATGCTACTGCTGAATCATTGGCAGTTAATCTAAAATAATATTTTGCTATAACTGATTATCATTACAAATCATACTCATATTCATATAAATTTTGCCCACCCCTTTTTTTTTAAATTATTGGAAGATGGCAATGAGACTTTATTTGTGAACGGGAAAAATGGACAGAACACTAAAAATATTTGTACTACCATGACTACAAGAGACTGTCACATATAACCTGTACATTACAATATATATGTATCATTATGTCTCTGATAGTCAAGTACTACAACACCCCCTTAGCTTTACCCATTCCTGACCTTATGATTAATCAACTGGTTTAATTACCATTTTAACAATATTTATACACTCAGAACAAAAGAAGTTTCACTGTTTGATGTAGGAAGCATAACAGAGAGCATCCCAACTTGGATCTGGTTTTTCAACAGTCTTCCAAAGGGATAAATTGGTACAGGGGAGCGAAACATAGCCTCTACCTATAAGTTTTTACATGCAGGGGGAAAGTAGATCAAAGTAGAAGACGAACACACTATTGTCTTTTACACTAAATAATAATTTGAAAATGAACAAGTTACCAAAAATTAATGGACACTCAGAAATTATCAGCAAATTGATTACCATTATTAGAGACATATAATATTAAGTAACCATTGAAACTATTTAAAAGATGTCTATTTCAATTTTGTTTTTATTAAAATTTTACTCCGTGGCCAGGTAAATGCATTAGATATTTATAAGTTATTATGAAATGGTGTAATCATCTAACTAAAGGTTTTATTCCAAAACATACGGTTGGGAATATATTTTTTGTAACAATAACCTTCCTAAATCTGCCTTTGGTTTGTCTTAAGATCGTCTAAGGATTTGTATAATATACTATACAAATCCTTGGTTTTTCAAATCTATTCTCATTTTACCAGAGGGATCAGAAGGACATGTGAATGTGATATTTGCAGGTTCATATATTAATTTATTCTGTTTATAATCACAGTAAGTAAATATATATCTGGGGGATGGGGGAATTATCATAGTTTCGTTGTTTACGTTGACTGGTCTTCTGAACGGTCTAATATTTGCAGTAATTTCTGTTCAGTATCTTTATATGTATAAATTACTGGATGGTCATGAAAGTGAACTGGACTGAAAGGCAAAAAAATGTTTCATGTGACCTCCAACCCTTTTAATTATGAATTATTAAATAGGCGGATCCAGCCATTTTAAATAGGGGTTCAGGCCCAATCATAGATAAACAGGGGTGGGTTCTAACCATATGTCCCCATTCAAATGCATTGATCGTCCCTGGATCCGCCACTATTTAATGGCAAATACTTTCATAATTTCTGCACATTTGCCAATTGTCTTTACGCTCTTTTGGGAACCGAAACAATTGTCATACTAAAGTTTCAGGTTTTATTAGAAATATGAATAAAAGGAGATATGTGGTTAATACGTTAATGAGATCGTAACCCACCAAAAAATATTGCTATTCTTTATTTTTATCTTTATTCATTTTGTCTCAATTAAAACGAATAAGTGTTTGAGTTTTGTAAATAATTCTTAATACAGTGACGTGGGGCACACACCCATTGGATTGGAAACTTATGATACATCATTTTTAGCATAAAATCTGCCAATTTTATACGCCTGTTTACGTGACGTATTATGGTATACCGTTGTCCGTCTGTCCGTCCGTCGTCAACATGTCGGATGTTAACTCAAAACGCTTTAACCAATTTGCATAAAACTTTGGTGAATTGTTTATATCTATTGACGTGAGCTCCCTTTCGTTTTTTATAAATTTTAGATTTTACGTTTCCGAGTTATGGGGTTTTATTCATTAAAAAAAGGGGGATTTTCCAGTTTTCGGACAATAACTCAAGAATGCTTTCACCAACTTGCAAGAAATTGTGGTGAATTGTTTATATCTATTGACATGAGCTCCCTTTCGATTTTTATAAATTTTAGATTTTACTTTTCCGAGTTACAGGGTTTTATTCATAAAAAAGGGGGATTTTCCAGTTTTCGGACAAAAACTCAAAAATGCTTTCAGCAGTTCTTATGACACTTTGGTGAATTGTTTATATCTATTGATGTAAGCTCCCTTTAGAATTTTATAAATTTTACATTTTACATTTCTGAGTTATGGGGTTTTATTCATTAAAAAAGGGGGGATTTTCCAGTTTTTGGACAATAACTCAAAAATGCTGTCAGCAATTCTCATGAAACTTTGGTGAATTGTTTATATCTATTGATGTAAGCTCCCTTTTGATTTTCATAAATTTCTGATATGACATTGAGAATTAATTGAACTTTATTTGTTTATAGTCTGACAACAGATTTACTAAGTATTATGCGCAACAGCACAGTGTATTGCACTACAGCAAGAAATCTTTAATTGAATATAAATTCAACTCATATAACCAATTTCAAGTTCTTTGACTACATTTATTCAGAAACCTTTAATATGTCAAATATTTAATAACAATCCAAATTCAGACCTGTATCAAGCTTGAATATTGTATCCATTTTGCCCCAACTGTTCAGGGTTGGACCTCTTGAGCGTATCCAGCTTCGCTCAGCGAAGCAGTTTATTTTGTCTTCTACAATGTCACCCCTTCTAAAAAATTGGACGCTTCTGTCCCTGTCATACACATGTAAATATTGATCGTAGACTTACTCCATGGAATAATGTGCAACCAGAATATCACCCATAGTGGCATTTTGGTCTTAGCATTAGGTTATGGCTTTGATAGTCAAACATCAATCTCAATCTCAACTTTATAATATTTTGGTTTTGGGGGTTGTTGTTTGAACCCGTGTACCCTAAGGGTGAGCAACATTCGGGAGCATACACCACTCTTTTATTCAAACTTAATTATAACATTTTTAAAATTTTCATTAGGAGACGATCGACCATTTGAAATGCCAGTAGAAAAGGAGGATTTTTTCAGGATTGATATTATTTTTCATTGGTTGCTACACATGCTTATTCAGCACCCTTATTTTCAACTTCCCCTTAATTTAGATATATGCTTCTAATAATTTGACAATATGCACGATTTTGCTGCAAAGCCCCCTTTCCCTTTTCAGGGAAAAATTTGGTTGATTATATAGGAATCACCGAAGCATGACTGGAGCAGGGCCCCTCTAAGGCAGTCAGTGGACCCCACTTATACTGTTTTGGTGCTAAGCATGGGTCGTCATTTCAGGCGGAATCTGGGATCGCCGTGAGGGCTTATTTAAGGCTGGGACTATTATATGTTAGTATAATATGCCAGCTTTAGCTGGCACTTATGGTAGAAGCATCGTTTTGGAATAAAGAACGATAACTCTCTCTACACGACCCATCTGAAAAGTTTCGTCACTCTCGTTAAATCTCGTACGATTTGTTTTGTTTAATGGCTGCCGAGTTTATCGTTTCATCGCGATCTTGAAAAAAACGGGTCAGAACGGAACAGTTTCGATGTTTACGGCATGCATTTTTTATTGTTTACAAAAACAAGAATTAAGAAATTTTGGTAACTTGTGTAGTTTATTTAAATTTTATTGTACCACGGAAATAACCGAAGTTTGGACAACAACATCTGACGTCATGTTTCATCGTCTGCTTCATCTAGCTCCATTATCAGTGACAGCGAAAGCAAATTTCCTGAATAATCACAGGTACTTCATTTAAAAGTCACAATATCATGATTAATGATAACATTTATAGTGTAAAAGTTCCGTCCAGCCATGGGAACACAGAAAAAACTCTGCAAGCAATAAATTTCGGGAGAAACGTAGCCGGAGGTACTCATGCCAGTCATGCCTCATGGCCATGCAGGCAATGCAGGGTAAAATCCGGTGCACTGGTTGAGAATGACCATGACTACTGATATTTATCTGCCACAGAATTCCCCATATCAAGTAACAGTGATAATGACGTTTGTTATACTGTTGAATGTGATCACGGTTATTCATGTAGCCCACACTCACACTCAGTCACAGACAAATTCAGGCATGTCAGGTGAAATTCAAAACTTAACAAAAGTTTTAAACAAAATAAATATATTCAAATTCACAATCTTCTAACTCTGTACTTCCTTTGGCAAACTCTCAACAAATCTTGTCATTAATTATGACACATATCTACCTTATTCAGTCCCAGGAGATGGAAACTTTTTTTTTTCTCTCTCTAGACTCTAAGTTTAATCATAAAAGGATACTCGAGTCTGAGTGGTACATTTAGGTATATATTGTATGCTCCCATATTGTCCAAATTGGATTTTATGGGAAGATGCAGTTATATATGATTACCCTGATGATACCATGACTTTTGATAGGTATATACAGGGCATGTTACTTGGAAGTATGTGGGCTACATCCTTTGAAATTCAAGCTGCAGCAGTCGCCTGTATATTGTATGCGTCAGTTAAACCCTGATCAAAACATTCTCACTCTACCGAATACTTTTATCACTATATCAGGTGCACATTTCAACCTATTAAAGCAATAAACACTTATGGTTATAACATCACAGTACCAAAATTGCACTCAGTACCCAAATTGCACCTATTCAACAAAAAAAAGCTGCGGAAATCTTACAAGATTTCTTTCAACATGTGAAGTTATCTAATTATCATCTTTTTAAAATGATCAAATTAAATTTGTTACCAGCATCCATTTCTAAAAAAATAGTAAGCATGGAATAATGTCAAATTGTTCAAAATATTTGAAGAAATAAAACATTACATCTGTTTTATTCCATTTTAAGGATGTGAAATTAAACATGTAATGATGAATGGAATTTGGGTACTGACCTCATTACATAAGCATGCCTTCATCGATTGTTTGGAGGTCAGTTCAAACCTATTTTTCTATGACTCTACATGGACTCAAAATTAAATTGGTGTATCTATATAGTAAACAAGGATACGTCTACAAAATAAGCACAGAATGGAAACTATTGTCTGGTTCATAAAAAAAAAAACATTGGTGAAAAAACTGTAAAAATAGGTGCAATTTGGGTACCCTCATGTTAGCAACTTCACACATACAATTTAATTTTCATGACAAAAATAAAACAAAGTAAACCAAAATGCAATAAAATGGTTTGCCGAGCGCAGCCTGATACAACCACAGATGTATATTTAGCATATGAAAAACACCAAAATTTTTATGTCAGTTGAAATCAAACATATTTTAATTTTGGACCCTTCAAACTTCAATATGGACTAACAGGTATCAGGTGAACCCAAACATTTGTATTCAGCAGCAGTCTCTAACTACATATCTCTTTTAATTTTATATGATAGTCCTACAAAAATGTTGAAAATGTGTACATTTAATTTTTTTCTAGCTTCTCTCATGTAAAAGCGGTACTTTTTTGGTCACTATTTATGTGTTGCGTCTAAATATGAATTGTAACACTTTATAGTGACTGAACAGGTTAAATAAATACTTCTCAGGAAACAGAAAAGAAGACAACTTGGAACAGCACCAGCCATGCCAGACTATGTATGAATCAAAACTCAGATCGAATAGCATGGACGATATAATAGTTATATGTGAATAGTAAGGAAAGCTATCAATAATTCTGCAGATAATGCAATTTATCACGTTTTCGTACATTTTCTGTTCAAATATTCACACAATCAGGAATTGTTCAAAAAGACTAAACTAAATTTTAATTACTAAAAGTTTCAAACAATGACAAGTGTTTCATTCACCAAATAACTCGTACGTTTCTGTTAAAAAAAATCATGCAATTTTGTGAATTAAAGGGAAAGTAGATCCTATTGTGGTGCACCTGCGCAAGTCAATTGCGAACTGATCCAATATATTTTTTTTATCATGACCAGTCCACTGATACTGACATTACCAAGGAGTACACATCAAAGGAAAATTGCACAAATTATCGATAAAATAATTTACACACCCTGTTTCGTGTGTATCTCCTGCCATATCAATATTTGTTGCATTTATATATAAATGAGAAATAATCAATGTAAAAATGGTAAATTTTTGACGAAAACCCCCAAAAATTATGGAAAAATCAACCCCAAAATGTTTGACAAAATTTGAAATTTTTAAAATCTTGAAGAAAAACAGAATTACCCCTCCAAAAAAATAATGAAAAAAATTCCTTGAAAATAACAAAATCTTTAAATTATAAACTTAACAATCCTATTTATGGTTAACATTCCTTAGGATTAAATGAAAATGAAACCTGATCAAAACAATAATCTAAACAGGCTCACTGTAAATTCAATCAAACCCTTCTTTTAACAATCAGAATGATCCTCTTGCTGATCAAATGTATAGGAGATGCAGGAAACTTGGAATAGAATATGAACAAAAAGTTACATCCAGCTAATTTAGAAAGTAAAATAATTCAACAAACAGAAAGCGTTGTTTGCAATACAAAATAACAAAAACAGCTACAACTTTTAAATATATTGATGAAAAGATATTTCAAATCCTCCACCTCCATGAAAATCAACAAAAAATAATTTAACAAAGTTATGGATTGTATAACAGTATTCATAGTTTTGAAGTTAAACAAATCTTTTATTGTTTTAAATTTTGTACGATTTGCTAAGAAAGAAAAAATATGAAAAGGCCCAAAATAATGAATGTAAGCATTGTCATTTATATAAATCATCAATAAATTCATTTTCAGCAGAAAACAATATGGACCATAGCATAGTATGGTTTTTTTTTCACACGAAAGGCTTCAACGCTATCAATCAAAACTATTTGGTCAAAATTTAATGAAGGTACAAAAATGTATGGGGAAAATCTGGATTCAGAATGTTTTTTGTCCTCTGCTTGAACAGAATATTTTTTTTCTCAACAATTTGGGAATCAGAATATTTTTTTTAAGAAAAAAACCATACCCCCTCCCACCTTTTGAAGTTCAATGATCGTTCCTAAACATTTTCCATCTGAACTTATTATTTTATTTTAGACAAATAAAATTGAGAATGGAAATGAAAACTATATCTAGGACATTCATAAAAATATAGTATATGCCAATACACATAGTTAACAGCGCCTGTTGATGCTCAATGCCTGACCGGTTTCGACCCAAAAGGGATCTTCATCAGTGGATTAACGTTTGCACCCTATTTATATAAATACGGTAACCATGGTAACAGATGGTTCAGAGTTAACCGCGGTTCAGAATTAACTTATGGTATCTATATAAATAGGGTGCAAAGATTAATCCACCATTCTGCCTCTGATGAAGGTCCCTTTTTATGCTTTCACATTTATCCCCGCTGATACACATAATTAATATGGCTTTACTAACAAAAGCTCCAATTGGAGCTAATGTGTTTAAAGACCTCTTATGTCAGTACACCTTTCCTATATTGTATATCAAGGACATTCGTCCTGAACATGCATGAAATACTGGACGTTAAGCAACCAACAATCAATCAATATAATAGGACATAGTCTTGGTATAAAGCTGGCAATTAAGGTAGCGCCTTCCTCATATTAGTCCCAGTTTAAGGTTATGTATCTTGGTGTGTATGGATTCAAAATTATATAATCTGTATCATCACTAATAATTCATAAAGATATACAGCTACCCTTAAATTTCTGGAGTTCATTTGGGAACTTATTTAAAAGGTGAACTTACAAATGAATACAGTAAGATTCTCTATAGCGTATTTATATTATCTATATGGCAAGCCGTTGTGGAATTTATTCCCTATCTATGTGATATGTAGGAGGGTCATTTTGTATAAAATCTCGCAAAATTATGTCTTTAATTTTTGCACATCCCTGTTTACCCAATTACATGAAGTGACCCGCCCTCCCCTCCCGTGGTTTATTCCTCAGACAAACGAAGGTGAAAAAAGTCAAGTTATTTGCAATAAAATTATTTACCTATAAATATTATACGTAATTATCAAATGTTTATTTTTATCGGGTTTGCCAATTTCGAGTCCAGTCTTTATTGTCTTAAAAGGCAGTATTTACAATAATGAAAACATTAAGACTTGATTAATAATGGAATATAGAAATAAATATGAAAATGCTTCAGCTGGATCCCAGTTACGGTAATCGGGAAATACAGTCCGGATTCGGTTTTCATTTTAAACGCCCGATAGATCTAGATGTTATGACGCAGACGACACCAAGGACGCTGTGCCCGATAATTTTGTTCATACCTGCAAAACATAGACGCACATTTGAATTAAAACATTGGAAATGGAATAAAATAAGCAATCAAGCGGAGGCGGATTCTTTTGTGAGAAGAAGGTCGCTTTTCAACTTCAAAAATTGGGGACGTGAACAGAACAGTCAACGCAACATGCCAACAAACCAGTCAAGAGACAGATGATTAATTTTTGGTAAATAAATGGGTAGGTCACTCACTCAGATCACTTAAACAAACACACTTCATTTATTAAAATTTTTTAAAGTAAAAAAAAACATATTTTATAAATGGCATTAAGGTTTTATAAACTAAATCAAATATTTATATGAAAAAATGGTAGGGAGCAAAGGGGGGTAATGGTTTTTGTCCAAGGCAAGTCAGAAATTATTTTTATCTGTATCTGTTTTTCCCACTTATGAATATTGATGGGTACGTCACAGATTCCTTTCGCTATTGTGTGACGGGTTGGTCTGTGCATAAATTAATCGCACTTGCTGAGGAGTGCTGATTTAAACTCCTCGGTTGTAGTGACGCACACTACGGGTCCTCTAGATCATGTTCCAATCTACTGCAGTGCGTACAAAGATAGAGTTTGTGAACTGGTCGGTCTTACTATTGCCGTATTGGGAACTTTGACCGCTTGTTTGTTGTTACGGACTTGTTAAGTTGTTGGTCTATAATGTTCTTAGTTACAAAGTTATCATATGTTGTTGCTCTTATTTGTCGTTTGGGTCTATGAAATTTTATAAGATCGTCTGGAAGAAGCGCCAGGTATCTTCCCTCAACCACTTTAAAAAGAAAATCGGTCGTCGTTGTTGTCGTCCTGATTGTTGTGACGGAAGCTGAAGTTCTGATAGCATTTTGTCATACATCCTTCATCCCTTGATTTGTAGTCTTTGGTGATAAATCTAGCCCCTCTTTTGTATGGATTCCAATTTGTCGATGTCTTTTGGGTATATGGGTCTCAAATAATTGATCCGTACTCTATAATAGATCTATTACTTATATGAAAAGCCCACGTCAAAAGTCTTGCTGTAACTTGGCGTAATTAAACAATACATATAAGGAATCTGCGCTCCTAATATTTTCTGGACTTCACAAACCCCAACCAATATGGGAAAGTATACATGATTTAAAAAATCTAAATTATATAAAAAGGGTGGGGTAACAGAACCCCAGTCAGTAGCTTCCCCCCCACCCCAAGAGAAATTGGCTTTAAATGGGTATAATAGGATACAATGTATCAGTGATTCCCAAGGCTTTGAGAAATCAACTGGACATTTGGTCCAGTAATCCATTCTTCTTAACTGGACCAGACTTTTTTTAACTGGACATTTACTCATATGATTTGGACAAAATTATAAAAATTTACTGGTCATTTGGTCCAGTATTATGCATATTGCTTAACTGGACTAAACCAAATTTTATTGACTTTGCCCAATGTCTGGCGACCTTGGGAATGACTGGGATATATTATATTTATTCAAGATAAAAAGCATGAATTTGCAATACAATAAATTACAAATGACACAGATCAAGCACTAGACATAGTTCATGTACTGTAAATTCAGAAATTATTGCGAGCATTTATCATGTTTATTATTGAGATTTTGTTATTTTAAACTAAAATGCGATATTGAGAAAAAACCTGTTTAATTCATATTAAAATTTCAAAATGCGAGTTTAAATTTTTGCGATTTATATGACCCTGTCACATTATTCGCAATAATTAAAACATCACAATAATTTCTGAATTTACAGTAGTTCATAGACACTCAAATGATTTGGTTACTAAAAATTAAACTTATGAAAATTGTCATGATATTTTGATAATATGAATAGACTAGATCATTAAATTGACTAGATTTTCACTAAACTTAGCCTAATACCTTAGGATGACCAACAAAAATTATAGAAACTTATTTCCAGTGGGGTAATTAAGGGGAGGGATGGCTCCTTCAAACTACCGGTAGTTTAAACCCGCCATCAGGACCGACAGGACTGTCAGGAGCCTGTAATTAATTCAGTGGTCGTGAGTTGCTGTATATGTAAATATCATATTTGTTTTTATGCCCCATTTATGGGCTTAATGTTTTCTGGTTTCACCGTCTGTGTGTCCGTTTGTCCCTCTGTCCTGCTTCAGGTTAAGGTTTTTGGTCAAAGTAGTTTTTGATGAAGATGAAGTCCAATCAACTTGAAACTTAAAACACATGTTCCCTATGATAGATCTTTAATTTCAAAACCACATTAGATATTTTGACCCCAATTTCATTGTCCACTGAACATAGAAAATGATAGTGGAAGTGGGGTATCGTGTACTACGGACACATTCTTATTGTTTATTATTTTGTACATATTGATCTGGCTGTAGTTTTCTGGTTTGAATCAGTGTTCTCGAAAACCGTCGGTCCTGACCGCCAAAAATCGGCTAGGACCGACAATTGCATGTGTAGTGGCAGTCCTGATGACCGACAACATTTTTGGTGGTTGTTCACTTTTGTTTTAACATCTTTTCGGTATTCAGATAGCTTTTGAATTGGTTGCTAATGTAAACAAAGTTTTAACTGTATAGCTCAAAATTACGGTAATACTTTTGAAAAGAACCAGTCGTCAGTTTCTTTGGTATTCAGATAATTTTTAACTGTTACTACAGTAATTTAACTTTTGTAGCTTAGCTCAAAATTGCGGTAATACTGTTGAAAATAACCAGTCGTAACAGTCATCATGGCATCCGCATGGCCCGCTTCGTTCAGAGGGTGTGCTAAACCAGAGGACTTTGTATTTGAACAAACAGAGACTGAACATTTTTCTATATTACAAAATTTGCAGCTGAGGAATAAACATCAGACTTCTTTTATTTCTATATTAGACTATAATTTTAATGCACGTTTCACTGTAAATGATTGTAGTGGACACAGGTTGGGAACAAGTCAGGAAAAGTGGGTATTCGCTGTTTTCAAGGAACATCCCAGTTTACAGGGACTTCCAATTTCTATTTCAATTTATTTGTAAATACTTAGAGTATTTCACGAACAACAATGCATGAATAAGTGAGGCCTTGTTTTTTCTAGAACTCAAAAATACAAATCTTTTGTGTAGGAATCAACTGACCAAGATGCATGCTCCAGGTGTAACTGACCATTACTGAATTATGTTCACTTCTATCGAAAGTTTATATTCATTGAATTTAAATGCCCAATTGATTAATCTATCTTTTTGTCATCTCATAATTGATGATCAAGGTATGAATTGGTGAACAAAGGAGTTGTTTTGTTGTGAGTTGAGTACCAAATTAGACTTGAAATTAGTTTGATTTTTGCACTAATAAAACACCTGTTAACATAAAACATTGTTATCAGATGTAAAAGGTGCACTTTTGTAGATTTCATACCATAAATTGAATAGGAAAAAAGAAGTCCCTGTATACTGGTATACTGGGTTTTTTTAACACCAGAAAACTGGGGTCATCGTAACATGAAAACAGGGAATACCCCACTTTTCCTTACTTGAGTCCACCCAACCTGTTAAACATTTTTCCTAACGAATTATAAACGATTGGAACAGTTTACCCAAAATGTTGTGTCTGCAAAGACCGTTGATAACCTTAAAATACAACTTGATCATCATTGGGAAGATGTTATATACCAGTTCTAGTGATAAATTATTTTTATTACAAATTTTTATTGTTTCTTAATATGAGTGGATTGGCATTATAAGAAGAAATTAAATACCAGTTTTAATGATGAATTTGGATTTCTTTAAATATTAACTATTTAAAATTTGAATTATTCGTCAACCAAAAGTGACCCATAAAATGCAGAATTGTTATGAGTTTAGTTTTTAAAAAAGTACAAATTTGGGTGGGCTAAAAAGGATTGAATTTCCTTACACATGAGCCCTTAAAAGACTCTACAGGTAGTATAATGCATGAGACATAAAACAAAAATGAAATCAAACATGTTATCAAACTGACAAAGTATAAAAATTAGTGAACAATGCAAAGTTCAAAATTTCATTGAAAACAACCAAATATATAACATAGAAACTAGGATGGAGTTTATATATATTGAGCAATGACTTTCATTTAACTAATAGGTGTTTGATAAATTCAAGCAAAATTACAGGACCACCAGATTTTCTCAAGGACCACCAGACTTTTAGTCTTGGTGGTCCCAATGACCACCAGGAAAAAAAGATTTCGAGAACTCTGTTGAATTGTTAAACACTAGTCATTTAGAGCCTTTTATCAAGTTTATAGCTGACTATGCAGTTTGGGTTTTACTCATTATTGAAGGCTGTATAGACGTTGACATATTGTTGTTAATTTCTGTGTCATTTGGTCACTTGTGGAGAGTTGTGAATGTCTTATTGGCAATCATGCCACATCTTATTTTGTCTAGCTATGGTTCCATAGCTAATTTTTGTCAAGCCTGTGACTTTTGTCGCAGAAGACTCGACATCGGAATAGTGATCCAGCCGTGGCAGTGTTAGCTAACTTCTTAAAAGCTTTATATTTTAGAAGGTGGAAGACCTGGATGTTTCATTCTTTGTATACAGATGCCCTATGTTACGAACTTTCCGTCTGTCACATGTCTATTGTCCTTGACCTCATTTTCATGCTTCAGTGACTACTTGCAAAAAAGTTGATTTTTGTAATGTTAATTTTCTCTTATTATGAGTAATAGGATAACAATATTTGGTATGTGCGTACCTTGCTAGGTCCTCATGCCCGTCAGACAGTCTTCACTTAGCGACCTCATTTCATGGATCAATGAACAAGGTTAAGTTTTGGTGGTCAAGTCCATATCTCAGATCCTATAAGCAATATGTCTTGTATATTGGGTGTATGGAAGGACTGTAAAGTGTACATATCCAACTGGCAGGTGTCATCTGACCTTGACCTTATTTTCATGGTTCAGTGGTTATAGTTAAGTTTTGTGTATTGGTCTGTTTTTCTTATACTGTATGCAATAGGTCAACTATATTTGGTGTATGGAATGATTGTAAGGTGTACAGTACATGTCTAGCTGGCAGGTGTCATCTGACTTTGACCTCACTTTGTGGTTCAGTGGTAAAGTTGAGTTTTGAGTTTTGGTCTTTTTTCTAACACTATATGCAATAGGTCAACTTTATTTGGTGTATGGAAATATTTTATCATTTATGATGTACATGTCAGCCTCGCAGGTTTTATTTGACCTTGACCTCATTTTCACAGTACATTGATAAGTGTTAAGTTTTGTGATTTGGGCTGTTTTTCTTTAACTATAAGCAATAGGTCAACTATATTTGTTGTAAGGAAGGATTGTAAGCTGTACATGTCTGCCTTGCATGGTTCATCTGACCTTGACCTCATTTTCATGGTTCATTGGTCAATGTTTAGTTTTCTTCACTTGGTTAAGTCTATTTCTTAAAAACTATAAGCAATAGGTCAACTATATTTAGTGTATTGAATGATTATAAGGTGTACATGTATTACTTGTTTTCTTGGATCATGTTAGGTTTATGTGTTAGTTGTAGTAAAGCTTTATATTTAGGACTATCAACATAATATCAATGATTAGTAAAGAAGGCGAGACATTTCAGCGTGTACACTCTTGTTATATATATATATATGCTGTCACTACTTGGACTATGGATATCGTATACATGATCATATGCAGATCCACAGGGGATGGGCCTGCCTCCCCTTTGTGGGAAAAATTTGGTTGATTATATAGGAATAACTGAAGCATGACTGAGAGGCCAGTCAGTGGACCCCTTCTAAAAGGTTCTGGATCTGCCATTGATGATATATATATGATTATAACAGATTAGAAAAATGCCTTCATTATAATATATGTTTATTATTTACCCTTAGGCCTAGAATCTATCCTGATATAATTAAATTTCAATAAGGCCAAAAATTAATACTTTTGTTTCCGCTTAACGCTACCTATCCTAATTTTAGTGCCTTCCTAACACTTTTATGCCATTTTGGAACAAGCACTGTTAAAGTCAGACTGACTCCCTAGTAGTAACCAGCTAAAAAAAAATTGTTAAATAAAATGATATTGCCTGCAAACATGACATACCTACCTACCCATTTTTCTTTCAGCAAGTTAGCAGAAACACATTTTTTTTTTTGGCCTAATAGACATATTTCTAGCATTACCTTAACCACCATTATCCTTGAAGAATATTAATTCATTGAAATGTAAGAAATGCAAACAGTGATGAGGTTCCAATCCTGCAGACTTTGCCAAACTGTTTTAGGGTTTGTCTGTCAGAATGAAACAGAAATTTGACGTTTTCTACTAAAACATTTAGTTGGTCAGCCAGAGTTTGGGATAAACTGTTCCTGATTTCAGACAGACACATGAAAGTGGAGAATACTATTTGTACGTCCATGGCTGTAGCGAAGGGTGCATTCAGTGTTGCCCTTGTCTGTCCTGTCCGTCCGTAAATCCCCAAAATTGGTTTCGCTTCCTAACTTAAGTTTGCCTCAACTAAATGTCATACAAGGGTATTTATTCACTTGGGTGCCCATTTCACTCATATGATAGAAAAATGAAATAAAAAATATATACCAGAGTACTTGAAACTTTTCATCTTTGTTTTGTTTAATTAGGTGAGTATAAAATAAATAATTTAGTAACTTATTCACAATGCTTATTACCACAAAACACAAATCAATATCAAAATTGGGTGGCGTCACCTTTACCGATCATGAGCTATGTCTCGTTACATTGTTTTCGTAATCTAACTTAAGTTTGTCTTTAAAACTAAATATTATGAAACTAATATGCAATAGATATAAGAAGATGTGGTATAAGTGCCAATGAGACAACTCTCCATCCAAGTCAAAATTTATAAAAGTAAACCATTATAGGTCAAAGTACGGTCTTCAACACGGAGCCTTGGCTCACACCGAACAGTAAGCTATAAAGGGCCCCAAAAATTACTAGTGTAAAACCATTCAAACGGGAAAACCAACGGTCTAATCTATATAAAAACAAGAAACGAGAAACACTTATGAACCACATCAACATACGACAACTACTGAACATCAAATTCAGGTAATGCTTATTACCACAAAACACAGATTGAGTTTGAAATTGGGCGGTGTCACTTTTACTGTTCATGAGTTATGCCCTTTATTAAAAAAAAAAGGCTGAATCTGTAGTTTTTGTTCTCTAACTTTAGTATGTCTCATACAAATGTTATTAAACTTATGCTTATAATCACAAAATGAATCCTGCATCTGTATGCGGAAGATGACTCGTGGAGTAGATTTCATACTAAGCAATAAAATGACAGAAAAAGAACAGGAAGACCTAGGCCTGTTCATGTGTACATGGTGTAAATCTACAAAACTGCAATGCCAAAAGCGACCACATTTTGAAGTTTAATATAAAAAAGAAGATGTGGTATGATTGCCAATGAGACAACTCTCCACAAGAGACCAAATGACACAGAAATTAACAACTATAGGTGACAGTCACCGTACGGCCTTCAACAATGAGCAAAGCCCATACCACATAGCTATAGAAGACCCGAAATTAAACCTTTTTGAATTATCAAATTGATCTATAAATCTCTTTAAAAAATACCATGCTATTATCATTATAAGGATTGATTGATTGTTGGTTGCTTAACGTCCAGTGGCAAATATTTCATGCATGTTCAGGACGAATCATCATTATAAGGAGATGCAGCATGCAATATGAATGCCAATGAGACAACTATCCACCTGATGGTCTCATCAACGCATTTTGTCATGATCATGTGACCATCAGAGTGACATCATTATCAACATGATACTTTGTACACAATATGTTCACCAACGGTATTTTTACTAGATCGAGTATGCGGAGATAGATTTGATGTACAACACAAACATTATTGTTGGGACTGGTAAAATATAAGGAACTATTACGAAGCCACCATCTATTTTAAAAATAGAGTTAATTTTGTAAAAATATTTGCAGATTATGCAAATTATTTGTACATGTATATATATATAATGCATTAAAATAAATTTAACTTTTATAATTTTCAGTGCCAATCACTCTTCCAACAACTGAAATTGGTAAGTATTATTTAGATACTGTATTGTAGCAAACATTATAAGCAGTAGCTATCAATTTATCATGTAAATTATCATTTCAACTTGGTTGGGCAAAAAAATAATATATGTGTTTCCGGTAAACATACTATATGTATATACCCTAATTTTTAGTGCCTACCCTAACACTTTTATGCCATTTTTGAACAAGCACTTTTAAAGTCAGACAGATTCCTAGTAGTTAAACCAGCTAAAAATCTTTGTAAAAATAAAATGATATTGCCTACCTACCTACCCTATTCTTTCCCAGCACATTAGCAGAAACACACGTATTATTTTTTTGGCATGATTGAAAATGTATATCATTTTGCCTTGCATCAGAGAAGGGAAAAAACAAGATTAATAATTGGGCAAGTTGTTGCTTGCCATGACCTTGTGTTGGCATGTCAACAATGTTTATGTTAGTTATTAGGTCGGCTCAAGGGAACCACTACTCATACACTAGACATACAGGTCAATAATGTATGGTACAAAATGTATGCAGTTGTATGAGAATTTTAACCACTTATAAGGGTCTGCATTGGGTTTATAGATTATGGTATAATGGACACAATTACAGAAAAAGTCCAATAAACATGATAAAAGAACAGGGTTCCAATATGTCCCCCCACCCTTATGGCAAAAGATAAAGGGCAACTTTTAGATACAAAAAATTATCTACAAATGAAATACCTCCATACATGTATGGTGGAAATGGATCAGTCAACTCTTAATACAATAAATCAAGTGATTTTTAACAATTTATTTGGTTTTTGCCCATTATCTTTAAACTTTAATAGATAGTGAGAAACTATGAATAGCAAAATATCAGAAAGACCAGATCAACAAAAAGGTCATAAGGTCAAATAGCTGAAATGAAAATTACCTTAAAATCATGGGGAAAACTTGCGATAGTTTGTTGTAAGACTTTATATACTGAAAACTGTTGTTTAACTTCAAATTTGATTGCAAATATAAAAAGAAGAGGTGGTATGATTGCCAATGAGACAACTCTCCACAAGAGACCAAATGACACAGAAATTAACAACTATAGATCACCATACCGCCTTCAATAATGAGCAAAGCCCATACCGCATAGTCAGCTTTAAAAGACCCTAAATAACAAATGTAAAACAAGTCAAACAAGAAAACTAACAGCTTAATTTATGTACAAAAATGAACAAAAACAAATCTACCAAAAAGTCTACCGATACCATAGCTTAACACCACAAAAATTGTCTGTCAACTCCTTCCATATATGAGTTGTTGATCTTAAAAAGAATGATCATGATGATACAGAAAATATAAAAGGGACATTCAAAACTCACAAGTGGAAGAGAAACTGATGTCTTGCAAAAAAAAAACCAAAAAAAAAAACCCCAAGAAGTCCACACACTACTATTTAGAAAACTTATTATAATAGACTGAACAACATTAACCCACCAAAAGAAGAGGCGACATGTTTAATAGCAGATGCACAATGATTCATGTAGGTGAGCCACACATATATACTATTTAAAGGCTGTAACAGTTAAACATGAACTTCATCTATTTAAGGGGATGTAAATTTCTTAACTTTTATATATATCGCATAATTAACCTGGGCCGCCATCCACAATCCAAAAGTTTTCATATTTATGAATTCTATATCAAAATTGGAATCTTTTGTTTACAAAACATTTTGGATTGTAGGTGGCAGCCAAGGTATTCCTCAAGTGTTTAGGTCTGAAAATTGCACAAAACCATCATATTTTGACAAAATGTCCAAAATGGGCTTACTTCGGAGAATATTATGTACTTTTATAAAAAGAACTGAATTATTTATGGTGTATGGTATGTTTGTAGGATGTACATGTCTGTCTGGTAGGTTTCATCTGACCTTGACCTTTCATCATGGTTCATAGGACAATGTTAATTGTTTTAGGTTTGGTCTATTTCTCAGATACTATTACTATAAACAATAAATCAAATATTTTTATCGTATGAAATATTGTAAGGTGTACCTGTCTGTTTGGCAGGTGTCATCTGACCTTGTTCTCATTTTCATGGTTCATTTGTCAGTGTTAGTTTTCATGTTTATGTCTGCTTCTCAGATACTAAATCAATATATCAACTATATGTGTGGCTAGGAATGATTGCATGGTGTAGGTGTTGTCTGTTGTGTTCATCTGACCTGGACCTCATTTTTATGGTTCATAACAATAAGTCAATGTTCAGGTTTCTAACTTGTATAAAAATTAAATTAGAAGATGTGGTATGATTGCCACTGAGACAACTCTCCACAAGAGACCGTACAGCCTTTAAGAATTAGCAATGGTCTGTTACTCAGATATGATATCAGCAATAGGCTATATTTGGTGTACTGCGTGACAGTGATTCACTGATATATATCAGACTTTTTAGTTTTGAGATAAGTATAGCAGTTGACTTGTGTTTATAAAATGGACATATTTTGACAAACATCTATATATATATTTATGCTGGGATTTCAATAAAAAATATGTTTAGGTATACTTTGTTATTCCATTTAAAAAAATTATGATTGCCCACTAAAATATATCTTCTTTTGTTTTAACATTACAGCTGCTGTAGAAAATTTTCAAAGGAAATGTTTACTGATTATGAACAACAGGACTATATCATCATAACCATTGGAATCTTACAAGGAGAAGTGCAAATAAATGAAGGAATTCAAGTGCAAACATTATAATTTTGTAAACAGGAGAACAGTCTCAAATAGTACTAACAGTTAAACAGTTTGGTGAACAAGAGACTAAGAGCAACACAGAGTAAACTTGGAGTGTATATATGTCAACCACAAGTACATTAATAACACATAATGCTAATGAAATAAGAATTATGGTACACATTTTGTATGATTGTGAATATCTGGTCCAAAATAAATGTAGTTGTTGAATAAATATTATAGAAATAACTAAATTTGTAAGGTTATATGACCATCACATTTTGAGGTCTGTTTGAAAATTCTATCATTGAACAAACCAACCAACAATCAATCCATCCAAATCACAATTGTGGCGAACAAAATTTTTGACCAACAGAAAAAGATGATGTCTAATCCCTAATACATGTACCGTCTCTTCTTCACATTGGCTTAGCATAATCTATTCTTTTCAACAGAATATTATACTAAAGTGTAACTTAAATATAAAAAAAGGAGATATTGCGCAAAATATAACAAGCATAATAACCAAAAGACATCTGTCAGGCAAATAGTCCTTTCTAAATGGCAATTGATAATCTTTCTCGTGAGGGTGTTTTCGTGGATTTAGGTTTATGAATATAGATCATTTGTATAGGTTGTCATAAAATATTGTGCTTCCATTCTTATTGTAAGATAGCACACAGTAAATGTATGCCTTGCCAAAACAGTTCTGGAAGAGAGGCAATCAAGTTTGAAAAGGACAGACAACAACATCATATTTAAATGTTGTCATTTTGATTTCCAACTATTTAAATACTACAATGATATACTCATTACATGAATATATATGTAAAAAAAAATCAAAATGTTAGTGTTTACATAAGAAAAGACAAGTATTTATGGTTCATCCATAACTAACCAGAAAAAAATCTAAAAAGTCATAATGTATTTGGGGTGTGGACAACAAAAACATGTTAAGCAGGTGATGTGTTATTATACAAAAAAACAACCATTCATTAAACTGGACAGTGTAGACGACCAAAAAAAACCCAACAACATACATATTATGGGTGCTGTGGACAAAAAACCATGTAAAACAGGTGTTGAAGACCAAAAACATGTAAAAATGGGTGTTGAGGACAAAATAAACATGTAAAACAGGTGTTGATGGAAAAAAACATACGTAAAACGGTGTTGAGGACTTAAAAACATATGTACAACGGGTGTTGAGGACTTTAAAATACATGCGTAAACGGGTGTTGAGGACCAAAAACATACGTAAAACGATAATTTGCTAGAAATTAACAGGCGTTTAACGCATTTACCCGTAAACGGCCGTAATACGTATTCATTTAACGCATGTTTTACGATACGCACGTATTACGTGTGTTTAACATATGTAATTCTTACGTTTCTAACGGGCGCTTTACATGCGTGGTCCTCAATATGCGTTTACATCGTTTTATAACATACGCACAACGCCTGTTTTACGTGATGAAAACGGGTATGCAATTTTTGCTGTGTAAACTATTTAAAAAGCTCAGCAAGCCTCGCGCTTTAAATATAAAAATTTAACTGTCTCGAGTGGAGTAATATCGTAACACACTTGTTGCAGTGGTGGAATTTATATGTCCGACATGTCTTATGAACATTTGAAGGATGTTATATAGTTGATTTATAATATATTTTGATTTTCAGATTCAAGAGTGGCCGTATCATACCTTCTAATTTAACTTTTTTTTAGTTCCTTTGTTTATTAAAAATTTATCAGAAAAAAGATGAATAGAAAGTATGAATCATCCTGTAAAATTAAACAGTATATGACTTACCTTAGAGCGTAGGCTATTATAGAACTGGGTTCTTGATCATAAACAAGAGAACTTACCTTAGAGCATAGGTGATTATAGAACTGGGTTCTTGATCATAAACAACAGGAACTTACCTTAGAGCGTAGGCAATTATAGAGCTGGGTTCTTGATCATAAACAACAGGAACTTACCTTAGAGTGTATAGGCGATTATAGAGCTGGGTTCTTGATCATAAACAACAGGAACTTACCTTAGAGCATAGGCTATTATAGAACTGGAATCTTTATCATGAACAACAGGAACTTACCTTAGAGCGTAGGCGATTATAGAACTGGAATCTTTATCATAAACAACAGGAACTTACCTTAGAGTGTATAGGCGATTATAGAGCTGGGTTCTTGATCAAAAACAGGAATTTACCGTAGAGCGTAGGCGATTATAGAGCTGGGTTCTTGATCATAAACAACAGGAACTTACCTTAGAGCATAGGCTATTATAGAACTGGATTCTTGATCAAAAACAGGAATTTACCTTAGAGCATAGGTGATTATAGAGCTGGGTTCTTGATCATAAACAACAGGAACTTACCTTAGAGCATAGGCTATTATAGAACTGGATTCTTGATCATAAACAACAGGAACTTACCTTAGAGCGTAGGCTATTATAGAACTTGGTTCTTGGTCATACACAACAACAGGAACTTTATAACAAGTTGGTAATAAATGATGCTCTCTACATTCACTGTATGAAAAAATAAATATCATTGTAGAATCGCACAAAATAAATCCCTCTAAAAATATACAAAATTTTAAAACTTTGGAAAAAATCCTAGATTAGGGGCTGTTCTATTTGTTTAATTTAAAGATGCAACCAGCTGTAAATGCAGAGCTATTTTCTTATTGGCAAACAAAAAACAATGTTAGCTGACTCTCAAACAAAATACAATGTTAGCTGACTCAAACATTGATACCCATATGCTATCATGAGTTTTTATTAAGATGCAATGTCAGTTCTTGCTCAAGACAGATATCCTTGCTATATCTGATAACAGAAGTAACTAACCCCTCCCCAAAATAAAATTGAGGAGAATTCAGGTGTAAAGTGCTATACAGTAAGATTATTGGCCACCTGTTCTAATAACTTACAATGGAAATGGCAGGGGAGGTAATCCTGTCCCTGACAAAAAGTTGGTGAATGTTTTCTTCATAATTCCACTGATTCTTTCTACCTGCTGACTGTCTGTAAAATCCTCTAAAAATAGACAGGGAAAAATAAACAAGAGGCTCCAAGTAGTGTGTATCATTAACCTGATTGTGTGAAATCCTCTAAAAAATATACAGGGAAAATAAACAAGAGGCTTCAAGTGGTCTGTATCATTAACCTAACCGTTTGTGAAATCATCTTAAATAAACAGGGAAAATAAACTAGAGGCTCCAAATGGTCCATGTCAGAGACCTGACCTGACTGTTTATAAAATCATCTAAAAATAGACAGGGAAAAATTAACAAGAAGCTTCAAGTGGTCTGTATCATTAACCTAACTGCTTGTGAAATCATCTTAAATAAACAGGAAAATAAACTAGAGGTCAAATGGTCCATGTCAGAGACCTGACCTGACTGTTTATAAAATCATCTAAAAATAGACAGGGAAAAATTAACAAGAAGCTTCAAGTGGTCTGTATCATTAACATGACTCTCAGTGAAATCATCTAAAAATAGACAGGGAAAAATAAACAAGAGGTTTCAAGTGGTCCTTATTATTAACATGTAAAATCATCTAAAAATAGACAGAGACAAAATAAACATGAGGCTCCATTGGTCTGTATCATTAATCTGACTGCCTGTGAAATCATCTTTAATTAACATTGCAGAATAAATAAAATGTTTCGTCAAGCGCAGCCTGATACGACCGCAGAGGTCGAACCCTGAACAGTTGGGGCAAGTTTGGACACAACATTCAAGCTTGATACTGTCTGAATTTGGATTGTGATCAAATTTTTGACATAATATAGGTGTCTGACACAAAATAAATGTGTTCAAAGATATTAAAAATTTGAAATGGGACATTTAATTTACCTAGTATGGTCTGATATCCAAAATCTAACAACATGGTTAGATTCAGCATATAAAAAAACACCAAAATTTAATTTTAGTTGAAATCAAACAAAGTTTAATTTTGGACCCTTCAAACCTTAATACGGACTAATGTGAAAACAGGGCCCAAAATAAAAAATCTAAATGCACAATAAGATTCAGCATATCTTAGAGCAGCAATAATTCAGTTTTTGATGAAATCAAACAAAGTTAAATTTTGGACCCTTTGGACCTCAATGTAGACCAAATTAAAAATGGGGCCCAATATCCAAAACAGTAATACAAGGTTAGAACCCCCAAAAATTAAAGACTTTAAATTGATCCCATTGAAATTGGTTAAAAGATTTGTCTTTATTTTTAATTGAAGATTTCTTGCTATTGCACAATAATGTGCTATTGTGCAATACTGTGCTATTGTGCAATACTGTGCAATTGAAGATTTCTTGCTATTGCACAATACTGTGCAATTGAAGATTTCTTGCTATTGCGCAATACTATGCTATTGCACAATACTGTGCAATTGAAGATTTCTTGCTATTGCGCAATACAGTGCTATTGCGCAATACTGTGCTGTTGCACAATACTTAGTTAATCTGTTATATATAATAATTTACACACCCTGTTTGGTGTGTATCTCCTGCCATTTCAGTATTTGTTGCTTTTATATATAGATCAGAAATAATCAATGTAAAAATGGAAAATATTTAGGAAAAAAAACCCCAAAAAATTATGAAAAAAATAAAATCCCCCTAAAAATTTTTATGGGAAAAAATTTTAAATTTTGAAAAATCTTGAAGAAAAAAAGTATGAACCCCCCAAAAAAATTGAACCCCCAACTTTTGACACCCCCTTGGAGTAATTTTCCCCAAACTCAATCCCAGCATTCCCTTTGTGGTATGGAACCTTGTAGTATAATTTCAGAGAGATCCATACACTTAAACACAAGTTATTGTCTGGAAACCACTAGAACAAGAGGCTCTCAAGAGCCTGAATCGCTCACCTGTAATTTTTTGCTTAAATCTTTCATCAATGATTATTTTTGCTTTTCAATATATATTAATGAGTGGCTTAAAAATGCCATTTAAATGTTCTTTGTATCTGTCATATTTTCTTCAAAAGCAAAAAAAATGCATTTTACCCCTATGTTCCATTTAAGCCATAGTGGCTACGTTTCTTGACGTACAAGGAAATAAAATACAAAATTTATACAAGATACTCTGAAACTCATTCAGCCCAAGTTTGGCTGAAATTCAGCAGTTTCAAAGGAGAAGATTTTTAAAGTAAGCAAACTAGATTAGATGAAAAAATTGTGAAAAATTGTCTTTAAAGGACAATAACTCCTTAAGGGGTCAATTGACAATTTTGGTCATATAAAACTTATTTGTAGATCTTACTTTGCTGAACATTTTGCTGTTTACAGTTTATCTTTATCTATAATGATATTCAAGATAATAACCGAAAACTGCAAAATTTCCTTAAAATCATCAATTCAGGGGCAATAACCTAAAAATCAGATACCTAATTTGGCTGATAATTTCAGGGCAGGTAGACCTTGACCTAATGAATACTTTAACTTCTGTCTGATTTGCTCTAAATGCTTTAGTTTTTGAGATATGTCAAAAACTGCATTTTACCCTATGTTCTATTTTTAGCCATGGCTGCCATGTTTTCTGAGGAAACAGAAAATAAAACACAAACTTTATTCTAAATAACCTAAGAATCATTCAGCTTAAGTTTGGTTTAATTTGGTTCAGTAGTTTCAGAGGAGAAGATTTTTTAAAGTTAGAAAACATGATAAACAAATTGTGTAAAATTTTCCTTAAAGGGCAATAACTCCTTAAGGGGTCAATTGACAATTTTGGTCATATAAACTTATTTGTAGATCTTACTTTGCTGAACATTTTTGCTGTTTACAGTTTATCTTTATCTATAATAATATTCAAGATAATAACCAAAAAATGCAAAAATTCCTTAAAATTACCAATTTAGTGGCAGCAACCCAACAATGGGTTGTTAGATTCATCTGAAAATTTCAGGGCTGATAGAACTTGACCTAATGAACATTTTTATCCTGTCAGATTTGCTCTAAATGCTTTGGTTTTTGAGATATAAACCAAAACTGCATTTTACCCCTATGGTCTATTTTTAGCCATGGCGGCCATGTTTTTTGACGAAACAAAAAATAAAACACAAACTTTATTCTAGATACCCTAAGGATCATTCAGAGGAGAAGATGTTTGAAATAGTTTACACTGGACGGACGACGATGACGGATGACGACAAACGCCAAGTGATGGCAAAAGCTAAATAGCTTGTTTTTGCCCCTAATTCCTGAACGTTTAGGGCAATTACCCCCAAACTCAATCCCAGCCTTCCCTTTGTTATATGGAACCTTGTGGTACAATTTCAGAGAGATCCATACACTCACACACAAGTTATTGTCCAGAAACTACAAAAATGCTTGTTTTTGGCCCCTTTTTGGCCCCTAATTCCTAAACTGTTGGTACCATAACCCCAAAATCAATCCCAACCTTCCTTTTGTGGTATTGAACCTTCTGGTAAAATTTCATAGAGATCCATTCACTTAAACTAAAGTTATTGTCCGGAAACCAAATGTGTCTTCGGACAACGACGCCGACGACATGATAGCATTATACGAACGCAAAAAAATTTTTGCAGTCGTATAACAAAAGGCTACAAGTGGTTTCTATCAATAACTTGACTTTCTGTGAAATGATTTGATCATAAACAAGAAACAGAATGGAAGTCACAAGCCTGAGGTCCCTAGATTCTTGTTTCATTAAACTATCTTACTTAAAGAAAAAGTACAATCCACCTATCATTCAATACATCAGGACTTTAAAAAGTAGGGGTAGACAGCAGAAGTCCACCTGCTTCTCTGCTCTGCCATCTACTTCAGAATACTTGTATATGCAATAAATAGTAAACAGCCTCCTGTTCTGGCAGCTTGAAACTTCTACTGGAAAAGTTGTTGAATTAACTGAGTATGTGCTACAATCAATACTGTTACATACCCACATGTACATGTATGAACAACTAAGTAGTATAATTAGTCACATGGGTATAAAATGAACATGTAAAAGAAGTTTCAATGATAGTTGCATCTGACAATAATAAAAATAAACACAAGTAAGCGACACAATATGTAATTTATCATAAAACTCACAACCAAAGTTAAAAAAAACAAACAAAAAGTTCTTTTTTCTTAAGTAAAATTAGGTAAATATAGGGTGCAATTTCCAACAGGAAAGCCACCGTCTAAAAAACCCACAGTCTCTCTCTCAGTTTCAATGACATAAAAGACTACTGAGATATGGACGAAAACTCTATACGAATTTAAAGGACATAACTATAGTAATAAAATGCTCCAGGGCGCAGCTTGATACGACCGCAGAGGTCGAACCCTGAATAGTTGGGGCAAGTATGGACACAACATTCAAGCTTGATACAGCTCTGAATTTGGATTGTGATTAAATATTTGACACAGCATAGGTTTCTGACACAGAATGAATGTGGTCTAAGAACTTAAAATTTTAAATTGGACATTCACCTATTATGGTCCAATATCCAAAATCTAAATACATGGTTAGATTCAGCATATCAAAGAACCCCAAGAGTTCAATTTTGATGAAATCAAACAAAGTTTAATTTTGGACCCTTTTGACCTCAATGTGGAAAAATTGATAACGGGCCCAAAAATCAAAAATCTAAATACATGGTTAGATTCAGCATATCAAAGAACCCCATATATTCAATTTTTGTTGAAATCAAACAAAGTTTTATTTTGGACCCAGATTTGGACCAACTTGAAAACTGGGCCCATAATCAAAAATCTAAATACATGTTTAGATTCAGCATATCAAAGAACCCTAAGAATTAAATTTTGTTAAAATCAAACTAAGTTTAATTTTGGACCCTTTGGACCTTAATGTAGACCAATTTGAAAACGGGACCAAAATTAAGAATCTAAATACACGGTTAGATTCGCATATCAAAGAACCCCAATAATTCAGTTTTTGATGAAATCAAACAAAGTTTAATTTTGGACCCTTTGACCTCAATGTGGACCAATTTAAAATCGGGGCCCAAAATCCAAAACTTAATACAAATATTAAAGAACCCCAAGAGTTCAAGAATAAAACCCCATTGAAATTGGTCAAGAAATCAGCAATTTATACAAAGTATCTTCTTTGCACAATACTGTGCAATTGAATATTTCTTGCAATTGCGCAATACTGTGCAATTGAATATTTCTTGCTATTGCGCAATACTGTACAATTGACAATTTCTTGCTATTGCGCAATATTGTGCTATTGGATATTTCTTGCTATTGCGCAATACTGTGCAATTGAAGATTTCTTGCTTATTGTGCAATACTGTGCAATTGAAAATTTCTTGCTATTGCACAATACTTATTATATAATAATTTACACATCCTGTTAGGTGTGTATCTCCTGCCATATCATTATTATTTGCTTTTAAATATAAATCAGAAATAACCAACTTAAAATGGAAAATTTTAAAGAAAAAAGGAAAAAAGAAACCCCCCAAATTTTTGAACCCCTTATGATTCATCACCCCAAACTCAATCCCAGCCTTATTTTTGGCCCCTAATTCCTAAACGTTTCAGGCAATTACCCCAAACTCAATTCCAGCTTTCCTTTGTGATATGGAACCTTGTAGTACAATTTCAGAAAGATCCATACACTTACACACAAGTTATTGTCATGAAACTAGAAAATGCTTGTTTTTGCCCTTTTGGCCCCTAATTCCTAAACGTTTCAGGCAATTACCCCAAACTCAATTCCAGCTTTCCTTTGTGATATGGAACCTTGTAGTACAATTTCAGAAAGATCCATACACTTACACACAAGTTATTGTCATGAAACTATAAAATGCTTGTTTTTGCCCTTTTTGGCCCCTAATTCCTAAAATTTTGAGGCAATTACCCCCAAAATCAATCCCAGCATTCCCTTTGTGATATGGAACCTTGTGGTACAATGTCAGAGAGATCCATACACTAACACATAAGTTATGTCTGGAAGTTACAAAAATGCTTATTTTTGGCCCCTTTTTGGCCCCTAATTCCTTAACTGTTGGTACCATAACCCCCAAAATCAATCCCAACCTTCCTTTTGTGATATTGAACCTTATGGTAAAATTTCATAGAGATCCATTCACTTAAACTAAAGTTAGAGTGCGAAACCAATGTGTCTTCGGACGACGACGACGACGACGCCAACGTTATATTAATATACGACCACAAAAATTTTTATGGTCGATAAAAAGTCAAAAGACTAGAACATCCTACTGACACAGAAAACTGAAGACAGAGCAAGATAAAATCCCACCAAAACAGGGGTTTAATCTCAGTTGATCCAGAAGGGTAGGCAGATCCTGCTCTAAACGTGGCAACCCTTGTGAGTTTTCTGAAGTAACTATAACACATGTAGGAGGACTTACAATAACATGTTGGAGAGCACTGAACCAGGTAAAATAAGTAAAGAACCATCCTTACCCATTTTTTTAGTTGCTTCCTTTCTTGTTTTGACTTTCTTTTCTGTGTCTACTTTGTCTGTCTGGATTTCTACACCTACAGACAAACTGATAGGTACTGTATGAACATCACTAGGCTGAGAGGACGATTGCTGAGGCTGAGAGGAAGATTTCTGAGGCTGAGAGGAAGTTTTCTGAAGCTGAGAGGAGGTTTGCTGAGGCTGCAATTCATTCACTGACAATGCACTGGACTCAGTAGATATGTTTCCTGAGAGTTGTGATGGACTGTCCCTAGACTTTGTCTCTATGGTTACTGATTCTGTCTGTTGTCCTAACGGTGGTTTGTCTTGTGAAATAAAACTTGATTTTCTTCCATCTAAACCTTGATTAAAAAATAAAAAGTTTATTTTTTTACACATAAATGGGGAATGTGTCCATGGGACAAAGATGATGCCCTCGCTTGCATATAACGTTATAAAGGGACATAACTCAAGAACGGTAAAAGTGACGCTACCCAAATTCGTACATGATCTGAGTTTTGTTGTAATAAGCATTGTGTATATTCCAACCCTGCCATATGTAGAATTTGCAAAGGTCATATCAAACACAAAAAAATCACATTTTTATTTTAGCTGAGGATATTTCTTAACCTGATCATAAATTTGTATAAGTGCCTTTCCCAAGTCAGAAACATGTAGTACAGTGGTTGCTGTTGGTTGCAGTCTGTCATATTGTTTTTCATTTACCCGACTAGCAATATATATAACTAGAAATTTTTGAAATTCAATTCTAAGCAAACTCCCATTTCAATTTCCATGTATATACATTCTGTAGGCAAAATGCATGGAAAAATATAGGAAAATGGAAGAGATTATGCTAATTTTACAGTGATGCAATGTAAATTGTATCTAAGTTTGCTGATATAAACCCCCCAAAACAATATCAGACAAAGATATAGAACAGAAGAAGAGCATGCTTAGCCATCACTAACACAATCACTTTTACATCTGACATGAAAACAAGCTGGATACAAAACAAATTCTAAGATGGCAGTGAAAGGAGGAAGATCAAGATGTCTTTATTTGGCCCCAAAATTAAAACTGTAATGTACTGTCTTAAAACATATATAAATTAGAGAATATGCGATTTTTACAGCACTCCAATTTCATTTTGCATGCAAATATACTCTATATCTAAAAGCATGAAATTAACAGGAAAATGGACATGATAAAGATACTGTTACAATGATGCAGTGTATACTGTATCCAAGTTTGATTTAATACATGAACTATCCCAAAACAATGATAACAGAACAAAATATAGAACATATATAGAACATATACAGAACATGCAAAGCCATCAAATACTGGATTCATTTATTTTCGTGGATTAAGAAAAATTTGTATTTTCATTGATATTTGATTTGGTGGTTCTGCATAAGTGACTAATACAAGATAAAGAAAATGTGAACTTCCTTGAACATTTAAATTTGTGGTTTACCTGTTCCCACAAAATCCACGAACATGGGTATCCCATGATTTATAATGAATCTCCAGTATCTGACACAATCAACATTACATCTGACAAGTACAAACAATGATACAAAGGAAATATTAAGATGGTTGTAAAAGGAGTAGGACCAAGAAAGTAAGTATTCAGGCCAATTAACTTTAAATTGTCATGTCATGTCAGAAACTTGTATAAATTATAGGATATGCATTGCGATATTATTTTAAGTTTGAATTTTTAGAGATTTTTTACACAACTTTAAAAAAAAAATGCAATAAAAAGGTGTGTTTAAATATTGAACTCTTTATATGCATGTGCCCAATGTTGCCTTATTTTACTCTCTAAATTTAGAAAAATTACAATTTTCATCCTTATGCCAAATAACAATATAACACTAACATCATCAACTTGTCCATTTTTTATTTCTCAGGTTTTTTTTGTTTTACAATGTTAAATGAAATTTACAAAATTTTACAGCTAATATTGATCCTTTGTAAACCTTCAATTTTCACCAAACTGAAAAGAAGGGTATAAAAGAGAGAATTCACCTTCATGCAAAGTGTGTAGTACTACATAGGGAGAAAAACAAGCACCAGATAATCTGTTACTGTAAGGTCCAATACCTGCTTCTAAACCTGGTGTTACACTGTAAATACCACTCTCATCCAGGAAATCTGTAATGGCAAATGTCATTCTGTATATAAAGTGTTGTGGAAAATATAGCACTGACCTGGGAAGGGAGATAACTCTTTAGATCAGTAAAGCATTTGTTTTTTCAAGCACTCATGTAAATAGAAGTAAACAGATCTGTGTGACTTAGAAACTTATAATTTATTTATGAAAATGTTTCTATTTATTTTTAACACAGGTGTATCTTCTTAAAGTCTTACAGATTATTTGAAAAAGTGTCAACATAAACCCTTACCATGCAGGTGAAACTAGGTATTTCTTTCATAATTTAATTTTTTATCTATGATTTAAACGAGTTAAAGATATCTGTTATTGTAATTTTTATTTCTAACATAATAACATATTTATCAAAGTTGTACAAAAATTTGAACATGAAGGAGTGTAGTTTGTTTACAGTTAACATGTGTTTGGTTATCTATAATAAGGTCTGTTTGAACGGGGTATGAAGTTTCATGCACGAGTGAATTTAGGTAGTTTAAAGTCATTTCAGCCATTGCAGTCAAGGTGTACAGTAGCATTTTTCCAAATAAATAATATAATAATTTATATTATTTATTTTCTGATTTTTTTTACCACTAGAATGCATCAACAAGTATCAGCTGAAAAAATTCAGTGTATTTACACAAGCATTTTATTTCATATGACAAATATGAATAATAAAATGTGCACTTGTCTCTGCAAGTGGCTTCTCCAATGTGATAGTTTGTGGTTATTTGATAAATATTTTATGTTCCTTTGAGTTTATGAATTAGAATATAACAGGCATTAGTATATACAGAGAAGTAAAAACTATATACAAAAATAAGAACTTGTCAAAAACAAATGACTTACTTGACTGGTTGATGTTAATAGGATCTGTTATTGATGGTAAATCTGTAATAAACATTAAAACTCTAATTACTGAAGACCGTCAATTGAGAGATAATATTAAAACCTAACTGCTGAGGGCGATGTTTACATGACCTAAAGACGTAAAGAAAATTTCCTGACACTTAAGGGGGGGCTTGGTTGTCTAGTTGTCATAGTAGTTAGTTAAGGTATAGAATCACTAATTTGGCCTGGACAGAACGATCATACAAGAAAGTAGTTCATATTTTAAACAAAATAGTTCCTACTCAATGCTGTAGCTTTGAAAACAAGTAAAATATTTACAGTTATTTTGGTAACAAATAAAAGCTCAGGTACTTGGGAACACTCTAGAACCATTGTTCAAAGTTTTTTAAATATTAATAAAAAATATGATATTAAAATAGGTCATACCATATGTTGAAAATTTCTAAGATCAGAAGTAGCTGTTTTTGTACTACCTGTACCAAACTTCCAGGAACCAGTGTGCTCTTATATGCAATTAAATGTATGTGGAATTTTTCAGCACAAGCCAGGAAAAGGTATTGTTTTGACATGAAATGACGGCCACTTTATTCATAAAACTTAAGACAAAACAGCTTTGAATTCTTAAAATTGCAGAAGTAAACATAGAAAGCAATGGGGTCATAAAATAGTGGCTTTATTCCTTAAAATTCATCTAAACTTCTGATAGATTACAACTTTGTCAGTCAACTTTTCAGCAATTTATTTTCAATATTCTAATATTGTTGAGATATTCTTAGAATGAGATATCAAATTTATTTTTCTAGTGAAAATCGTGGAAATAAATCAATCATAAAAATTAGATGGTTTACCACACCCTTGTAATATCCCAAATTTCCCGCCACTTTCATTACCTGCCATGTCTTATATTTCTCTCCTCTAAGGAGAACCACTTTCAACCCCTTTAAAGAAACAGCCATATCATATTTTCTGTTCTATTAGGATAACCCACTTCCACCCCCTTTAAGGAAACAGCCATGTCTTATATTTTCTCTCCTCTAAGGAGAACCCACTTCTACGCCTTTAAGAAGCAGTCATGTCTTACATTTTCTCTCCTCTAAGGAGAACCCACTTCCAACCCTTTAAAAAACAGCCATGTGTTATATTTTCTCTCCTCTAAGGAGAACCCACTTTCACCCTCTTTAACAAACAGCCATGTGCTATATTTTCTTTCCTCTAAGGAGAACCCACTTCCACCACTTTTAAGAAACAGCCATGACTTATAATAGTATATATATATATACCTGATTTGTCTACAAAAACACCAGACCATGTCCTGTCCAAAACTGTTCTGTCGAGCTGAAAAATATCAATTATAACTTTAATAGATTTGGCATCATTTTAGTAAAGGATATACCATCATTACTAGTTTTCATATATTTTGTTTGTAAAGGGAGATAAACATGTGTAACATCTATCAGTTTCATTTTACATGTATAATAAAAGAAAATCAGGAAATCATGTCTGATAAAAAAATGTGTATGGTTCATACTGTACGTTCAGAAGTTTTTGTGATGTTTATAAAATAGGGATGGGAATTTATGAATAAAAAGAGTTGCTGGGTGTAAATCGATGAGACAGCAACCCAAAGACATTAACAATCAAAAAATATTAAGAGGTCAACATACAGTCCTTAACAATACATAGGTATGAAGTTCTCAATCATCCTGAGTCTATGGAGCTCTGAATAAATTAAACAGAAACTATTGAAGTTCTGCCATCAACATCTTATTCTCCAAATAACAAATAATATAAATATATGACAAACAACTGATGAGGTTGCTGACTTGGGACAGACAAATAGATATGCGGGGAGGTCAAACCTCTCCCTTTTAATCTCTACCATTAGACCAACAAATGGCAACACAAAAGAACACATCAGCACTATAGTATACAATAACTGTATGTATGTAAGTTGTTAGTCCATCCCTTTCATATATCAACAGACAACAGAAGATCTGATATCATTCTAAGTCTTAAAGATAATGCTATAGCAGAATTCTGCTGCAGGCAGAAACAACAGATATTCTATATAAAAATAAGAAGATGTGGTATGATTGCCAATGAGACAACTCTCCACAAGAGACCATACGACACAGAAATTAACAACTATAGGTCACCGTCGGCCTTCAACAATGATCAAAGCCCATACTACATAGTCAGCTATAAAAGGCCCTGAATATTCATTTGTTTTAGAACATTTCTTTACAAACAATGAAATGTTGATGTTTTACCTTGATTTCCTCTACAGGTTCTGATTCCAGCTGATCACATTCTAGTTTGTCTTGATCAACCTCTGTCTGAAGGTCTTGGAGAGTAGATGTGACATTTATTGGATTTATCTTTGAGCCTGGCCTATTGTCTTCATGGGAATGTTTTGCACTATCTAGACCAATATTCAAATCTGATGAAGATTCTCCAAATGATTTAGAAGTGGTTGGGTCTGTTTTGGTTTGAGTTTTTGTTTCTGTTTCAAAAACAGAAGATGCAATACTATTTCTATCAATTTGTATTCCAGTTTCTGGTTCTAAGACAGATTTGTCCCTTTGTGTTGCTATGGTTTCACTAAAAGAAGATGCTGATCCAACACTACCCTGATTTTTATTAGACAATGAAGATACAATGATCTGGTCCCTTCTGTCATCACTTATTGGAAGGGAAGCAGAAGATTCTTTTTTCCTGAGTGTTTCATTGGTTGATGGAAGTGAGGTTGCAGAGTCTCTCTTTGGTTCTCCTGCTAAAGATCCTGTGTCTTTATCCTTCTTTGACTGTGAAGTTCTGGTCTTTTTATGTTGAGAATATAGCTCTTGCATTCTTGAATAAAGAAATTAGACATTATCAAATAGATGTATTGAACACTGCTACAACTGATCAAATTCCAAATAAATTGAAGTTTATTTGGGCCTACAAACTCATAAAGAATATATGATTGTATGAAACACAAATTGATAAAAAAATAAACTCAAAACTAAAGACTTTAAATTGTTAATATTAGCTAAGACTTGGTGATTTAATTGACAAGTATCATTCAAATCATAAGCTTAAAGGGAGATCAGTCTGTTTTTATTTTTTTTTTTTCAAAATGGAGATACAGTATTCAGAAACATTTTGGTTTTCTTTACAAGATCTCACAGGTTTTTGATGTAACCTCCTTGACTTACGAAGTTAGGGGAGTTTATATACTTACTTAGATCTCCAGTTTATATCAGCATCAGCCAGAAATCTCATCATCTTTAAAGAATCATCATACAGTGCAAAATACTCTGCCATGTTCTCTGTCAAAAAAATCATTATTTTTACAATGGAGCTAGATATATCTGTAACGAAATGCTACATTTTCAAATTAGCATCTAACATAAGAATAAGTTGAAAGTCTTTATTTTCATGAACAAATAAATTTTAAAGTGCAAAATAGATATTCTTCACCTTGTAGTTAAGCATCAAGAATTTCAAAATTGATGACATTAGATATGCCTGAGATCACCCCCAGATTTTTGGTGGGTTCGTGTTGCTAAGTCTTTAGTTTTCTATGTTGTGTTTTGTATACTGTTTGTCTTTTGACCATTTTATGTCTTTCACCATGGTGTGGTCAGTTTATTTTCGACTTATGAAATTGAATATCCCTTTGGTATCTTTCACCTCTCTCTTATACCCCATAGTAATGGAGGAATACATTACCTGTTTTTTCTTTTTCCTTTTTGGTGACCTCTAGTCTTCCTTTGTGGATCAATTCTTTTAATCTGTGTTTCTCACTCTGTCAATTAAAGAAACAACCATAGATAAATTTAGCAAAGGAAATATTCTGAAACTCTAAAATTCCATCACAAATGAGAACTGTTAAATCTATTTTGAAATATTTATACTGCAACCATGATACAGCTAACTTCTTCATCATTTGAACTCCTAAGTGGATAGTTTTCTCATTGGCAATCGTACCGCATCTCCTTATGTCTATATAGGTCCGGTGTAATCTAACTCATTCTTAAAACTGCACTCCAAATGAATGTCAGTACAATGACCTTGGCCTAAATCTAGAACATCCATCAGAAACAAGAAGTTGATGATATATTTTGTACATTTTAAGTAATGACAATATATAAGAAAATATCAAATATTGTAAATTCAGAAATTATTGCGAGGTTTTTATTAATGCCAATAATGCGACTGGGTGAGTATTGCAATTAATAAGAACTCGCATTCTGATAACTGAAACACAGACCTTTATGCAGATTTTTTCGAAATCCTAAAAATCGAAATAATTAAACTTGCATTTTTGTCCATTCTTGAATAATCGCAATAATAAATGCATGCAATAATTTCTGAATTTACAATAACCTGGAGTAACTATTTCCTACTTCATAGCACATGTCTTAGTATTACCTCCAACATATTAGTGAGATCAACAATCATCTTTGACAGGTCGTCACTTGATGAGTTTATCGTTACCAACTGTTCCAATATACCACTGTACATTTCTAATCCTCTACAAAAATAGAAAATATAATTACTACTAATTATTTGTTACAAACCTTCTAATTTACACTGTATTTTACATTTATGACAGAAAAGAAAATTCTCTGGAAGAATATTGAAAAAGGATGGAAAAAACATGCCTACATATTGTCTATAAGTTATTGGAGAAACAGATACCATCACTCCACATTTGAATATTAAGTTTTATATATCTAAGAGGTTGACAAGTCTTAAAGTTTAGATTAAAAATTTTAAATTGTCTTTAAAAGTGGAAAAATATTGTGTCACACTCAACGCATTGGACAAATTTATAATCATAAAACAGATTTTACAACATTAAATTAGAAGACCACATCTATCTTTATTCTTTTCCTATAAATTTGAATATTTTTTTCTCTTGATATATAATCAGCCACACTTGTATGGTGTATTATAAAATCTTATGATGTTTAAATATTTATTTAAGAAAGTTATATATCACTTGGCTTTGGAATGCTATTTGTTTTAATCTCAAATTATAATGTTATTTTCAGATCAAATGTTTATGCCCTTCTGGGTCCTAAATTGGAATATTAATATTGTTCTTCTTCTATAGATATGTACCTCCTTTCAACTGATCTCATGCTGTCCCTGAGAGCTGTCCACTGGTATAACATGACTTTAGAATCAAGGGAGATAACACTTGGTGGAAGTACTATTTCTTTTTTATCACTGGCATGTACCTGTTCAAAATATTTTAAAACTTTATATAGTAACATTGAATTAGATGTGCCTTCAATCGTCCTGCTAAAATTTGATATACATGTACAGTACATTTATTATGATATAAAATACACCTTATCGCTATTTGTCCACCATTACTGGACATCACAAAGGTTCCCGTAAATTTTTGTCGTCATAATAGAAAATATCTGATGCCACAATGGAAAAGTGATTATTGTATGACGTCAACAGTTCAAGACGCGCAGATTCTCAGGTCAAGTATCGCAGATTTCCAAATAGTGATAAGGTCTATTTATGCACAAATTTTTGTCAGTAAATCATAATAAAGCAACAGAATTTCTTGAAAATCTTAATTGAAAGAAAATTTCAATTTTGTAAAGGTTTAAATAGAGAAAGGTATCACCTGCTGTCTCCAAATAATAAACTGTAAAGTGCTTTATTTTGGCGGTGTTTAAACTTCACAATTTCTAGGGTCAAACTTGTTTTGAGAGGTTTTATTTTCACCATTTTTGCCTATCACATGAAAGGCATATTTTTCCAAATAATTTCATTTGCAAAATTAGCAAAATATTTTCATCACGAAAAATTCCCTCTTCGCAGTACAATATGCTAAAATAAAAAAGTCCATGTTTTGGTATGGAAAATCCCAAAAATTACAGAAGCTCCAAGTTTGAAATATTTTGAGTTTATGTTCACATTTATTTTTCTGCCATGTAGATGAATCATATAAATTTATCATATACTTAGTAGTAAATACATGTAAATTGTATGTGTAATACAATCAATAGCAATCGTGCTGTATCAGCCATCCGTGATGATATCGATATCAGTAACGATTGCAAAGGCTTTATCACACCCTTAATCTGTATGACATCACGTCATCGACATCAGTCACCGCTGCAAAGGCTTTATCAAACCCCTTATCTGTATGACATCACGTATCATGAAAAAAACCCATCTACTTGAGATATATAATAAAGTGTATATGATATGTCTTTTTCAATATCACACACCGTATGAACCCTCAATCAATATAATCCCTCAAGCAAAGCTTTTGGGATTATATTGGTGTCTCGGGTTGATAGGAATGTGATATTGAAAAAACCATATAATATTCTCTATTTATCACATATTTGTTACGAAAACAATGGGTTTTGCATATGCAATAACCGAAAAATTGTCCTACTCATATTGCTGCCCGGGACAAAAAAGTGGTTATTGGTTATTGTGCCCCGATTCCAAATGACGTAAAGTCATTGCGTCCTTAACGACAATGGCGAACAATGGCGAACAATGGCGGTGTTTGTATTGAAAGTTATTAGAATTCTGCTTCAATGGCAACTAGTAACAATGTCCAACCAACTATTATCGATTTAGGTTCAGTTATGCCAAATTCTCGCTTTTGTGTATTACCATATTTAAAAATAAAGGGAAATGTTACAATAAATTTGTATGCCGCAAACGGGTTGATACGAATGTGATATTGAAAAAACCATATAATATTCTCTATATATCGCCCCTGAAAATTGTTGGTTTATTAGGTGTTTTTATCAGATAGCATATACATGATATAATTTCTGCAATACACATACTTGAATGTATCCACGATATTCCATCTCCCGAAGTACTGACTAAAACTATGATGTAAGGAATGATATTATTTCTGTAATACATACTTGAATGTAGCCACGATATTCCGTCTCCCGAAGTACTGACTAAAACTATGATGTAAGGAATGATAACAAGGATCAGGCCCCATACGTCTTGTGAACGTGTTCACATAAAATCTTAATTCTAAAAACTTGGCAAACGACAAACTCCAGGTATCATTACTCATGGCTGCTAAGGAGTCGCCTGAAAAATAAAATAATAAAAAATAACTTGAGGTGTCACTACTCATGGCTGCTAAGGGAGTCGCCTGAAAAATAAGATAATAAACAAATAACTTGAGGTGTCACTACTCATGGTTGCTAAGGGAGTTGCCTGAAAAATAAAATAATAAAAAAATAACTTGAGGTGTCACTACTCATGGCTGCTAAGGGAGTCGCCTGAAAAATAAGATAATAAACAAATAACTTGAGGTGTCACTACTCATGGTTGCTAAGGGAGTCGCCTGAAAAATAAAATAATAAAAAAATAACTTGAGGTGTCACTACTCATGGCTGCTAAGGGAGTCGCCTGAAAAATAAAATAACAAATAACTTGAGGTGTCACTACTCATGGTTGCTAAGGGAGTTGCCTGAAAAATAAAATAATAAACAAATAACTTGAGGTGTCACTACTCATGGCTGCTAAGGGAGTCGCCTGAAAAACAAAAGTAAAAATGATTGATTAATAACTTGAGGTGTTACTACACATGGCTGTTATTGGCATAACATGTAAAACAAAAGTGACATTGTTAACCTTGTTCGGGATGTTGTCTAAAATACAACAGAAACAATATTCACAGTAACCTTACAACTTCAATCTTCAATATGACACTAGTGAAGAGGGAAGAGCTTACCCTTACCAAGCACATGATTTCATCCAAGGTTCGTCATGCTCAATCTTTAGTTTATTTTGAAGTGTTTTGTGGACTTTTTCTTTTGGCAATAACTTGTTTTAATTCATGGTATTTAATTGCCCCCTTGGTACCTTCTCCCTTTTTTTTTTATATAAATCCAAATCGAATAAGTGCTTCGTGAAAACGATTCAGTTAATAAAATAAACGTCTAGCAAGGTCACATGTAACAGGTTTAATTTGCCCGCACACTAACAAGTCTAGGCAGTGATATGTGTGATAAATACATACACATAGATATAAGAAGATGTGGTATGAGTGCCAATGAGACAACTCTCCATCCAAGTCAAAATTTATAAAAGTAAACCATGCATGTCAAAAAGGTGCTATTCAAAACAGATTTAACACACAAACATTTAAGTTCTACATGCAAAAGATTTAACCTTAACACACACAAAAACAAACTAAAATTACTTTTTGTAACAAAAACATTAAAAAGTGTTTAGTTTCTTGGACATTCAATGTATTAATAGATACATGCAGATATTTTCTGTGAATGATACATCATAATCTGACCAAAAAGGTGAATTGTGTCACACAGAGCTGACAAACATGTGACATGGAACATATCAATAATCAATTATATGATCATAAGTCGTATAGGTACTCAAATAACTCTTTTTTATATAATTCAAGCAGGACACTGCCAGTTTGAACTGGTTACCTGTCTACACTTGCGGCACCAGTTCCACATCATAATATCTTTATCTCCTCCTGGTACACAGTTAGACAACTTCCTCAGCGATATAAATATAGATCCATGGCCATGTACTATTCTCCTGACATGATCAAGTAATGGTATTTCACAGTTCTCTGATGGACACATGTAAGGCTGGCAACAGTAGGATTCCCTGGAATAAAAACAAGGGAGATAACAAATGAACAAATGTATGGCTGGCAGCAGTAGGATTCCCTGGAATAAAAAAAAAGAGAGATAACTAATGGACACATATAAGCCTGGCAGCAGTAGGAGTCTCTGGAGTAAAAACAAGGGAGATAACTAATGGACACATGTAAGGCTGGCAACAGTAGGATTCTCTGGAATAAAAACAAGGGAGATAACAAATGAACAAATGTATGACCGGCAGCAGTAGGATTTCCCTGGAATAAAAACAAGGGAGATAACAAATGGACACATGTATGGCTGGCAGCAGTAGGATTCCCTGGAATAAAAACAAGGGAAATAAAAAATGAACAAATGTATGGCTGGCAGCAGTAGGGATTCCCTGGAATAAAATCAGGAGAAATAACTAATGGACACATGTAAGGCTGGCAACAATAGAATTCCCTGGAATAAAAACAAGGGAGATAACAAATGAACAAATGTATGGCTGGCAGCTGTAGGATTCCCTGGAATAAAAACAAGGGAGATAATTAATGAACAAATGTATGGTTGGCAGCAGTAGGATTCCCTGGAATAAAAACAAGGGAGATAACAAATGAACAAATATAAGGCTGGCAACAGTAGGATTCCCTGGAATAAAAACAAGGGAGATAATTAATGAACAAATGTATGGCTAGCAGCAGCAGGATTCCCTGGATTAAAACCAGAGATAACAAATGGACAAATGTATTGCTGGCAACAGTAGGATTACCTGGAATTAAAACAAGGGAGACAACTAATGGACCAATGTAAGGCTGGTAACAGTAGGATTCCCTGGAATAAAAACAAACTAACTAATTCTCTTCATGCCGGCTGGCATATAAGGCTGATACCAGGTCTCTCCACTGTTGTCTGTCCTTTGCAATCTTTTCCATTTCACCCCAGGTCTTTCCCATGCATTTTAATTCATGTCAATTGTCCTCCATGTTTCTTTTGGTCTTCCTCTGTTTCTTTTACCTTCCGATGGTGTTCATTTCAGAGCTTTTTTGGTGATGTTATTCTGGTCTTTTCTTAAAGTGTATCCTAGCCATCTGAATCTTCGTTGTTTTATGGTGGTCATCAGATCTTTTTGTCCTGTTCTTTCGTACAGTTCTTTATTTGATATCTTTGCTGACCACTATATCTTACAAATTTTCCTAATACATTTGGTGTGAAATCCAGAGAGTCTCTGGTTATCTTTCTGGGTTATTCTCCAGCATTCTGCACCATACTACAAGATAGAAAGCACATTACTCTGGTAGATTTTTGTTTTGTTTTTTCACTTATGTTGCCTGTCCTCCATATTTTATTTAGTTGGTGAAAAGATGTTCTGGCCTTCTGGAGTCTGTTTGAGATGACTTTTTCTGTTGCGTTGTTTTTGCTCAGAATACTACCCAGATAGGTAAAGTCGTCTACTTCTACTTCTTGTGAAGGTAGATGTACGCTGCATTGTTTTTGTTTTTTTCTTGCTGATGTTCAATCCAATTTGGTGTGCATATTTGGCTACATCTTGGGTTTTCTTTTGGTGATGGTCAGCATTGCTTGAAAGTAGAGCTATATCATCTGCAAATTCAAGATCTTCCAGCATTGTTGTGAAGTTCCATCTAATTTCTCTATTTTTATTCCCTTTTGCTTGCCTCATTACCCAATCGATAGTGACAACGAAAAGCATAGGTGACTTGATGCATCCTTTTTGTACCCCACTAGTGATATTGAACCAGTTGCTTATTTTGTTGTTGTGGATAATGCTACATGAGAAGCTGTTGTAGAAGCTTTTGATTATTTGGACGAGTTTTTCTGGGCATCCATATGCTTTGAGGATCTTCCATAGACTTTCCCTGTGGATACTGTCAAAATCCCTTTCAAAATTTATATGTAATCTGGTGTTCCATTCTATGCACTGTTCCATGATGTTTCTTAAAGTGTATATGTGATCCATGCATCCAACCCCAGGTCTAAACCCTGCTTTTTCCTTTCTTATAATTTCATCTATTGCATAGCTGAGTCTCATGCAGATAATTTTGCAGAAAACTTTACTAGGTACTGATAGAAGTGTGATTCCACGCCAGTTTGTGCAGTTCATCTTATCACCCTTCTTTTGTAGTTTTACAATTAGGAATAAAAACAAGGGAGATAACTAATGGACACGTGTTTCCCAAATCAATTTCATATATTTATACTTTTTTTCCTTACACTTCAGCAAATCAAGGCTATCTTTCATAATTTTTCATTCGAGTGACTCAAAATATTATCTTGAAGTTACAAAGAGAGATTTAGACACCAGAAAAGTCTTTCTACTTACCTGAAACAGAACTTTTCTAGGAATCCACCCAAGGTCATATCTTGTCCACTATAGAATGGCATTGATACAAGTCTGAAATATAAAGTATCAGTATTGTTATATGAGTTGTCTACTTTGCCAAGTTACACTTTAGACGGACAGGAATATTCAAACTTGAAAGATATTGATTGATCAAATATTTTTAAGATAAGATGAACTAACACATATGAGAAACACATTGGTTTGGAGAGTGTTGAGTTCTCCATGAGGCACTTACTGGGGAGGAACACATGTGACAGGATGATTTGAGCTTTTCAATGTTTTTATCTTTGAGGAACACATGAATTTGGATCATTTGTTGAGTTTTCTATGAGGTACTTACTGAAAAGGAACACATTGGTTTTGATAGTTGAGTTTTCTCTGAGGTACTTACTGTCGAGGAACACAAGGATTAGGATAGTTTGTTGAGTTCTCTCTGATGTACTTACTGTGGAGGAACACAAGGATTAGGATAGTTTGTTGAGTTCTGTCTGATGTACTTACTGTGGAGGAACACAAGGATTAGGATAGTTTGTTGAGTTCTGTCTGATGTACTTACTGTGGAGGAACACAAGGATTAGGATAGTTTGTTGAGTTCTGTCTGATGTACTTACTGTGAAGGAACACAAAGATTAGGATAGTTTATTGAGTTCTGTCTGATGTACTTACTGTGGAGGACCACAAGGATTAGGATAGTTTGTTGAGTTCTGTATGATGTACTTACTGTGGAGGAACACAAGGATTAGGATAGTTTGTTGAGTTCTGTCTGATGTACTTACTGTGGAGGAACACAAGGATTAGGATAGTTTGTTGAGTTCTGTCTGATGTACTTACTGTGGAGGAACACAAGGATTAGGATAGTTTGTTGAGTTCTGTATGATGTACTTACTGTGGAGGAACACAAGGATTAGGATAGTTTGTTGAGTTCTGTCTGATGTACTTACTGTGGAGGAACACAAGGATTAGGATAGTTTGTTGAGTTCTGTCTAAGGTACTTACTGTGGAGGAACACATGGATTAGGATAGTTTGTTGAGTTCAGTCTGATGTACTTACTGTGGAGGAACCCATGGATTAGGATAGTTTGTTGAGTTCTGTCTGAGGTACTTACTGTGGAGGAACACAAGGATTAGGATAGTTTGTTGAGTTCTGTCTGAGGTACTTACTGTCGAGGAACACAAGGATTAGGATAGTTTGTTGAGTTCTCCATGATGTACTTACTGTGGAGGAACACAAGGATTAGGATAGTTTGTTGAGTTCTCCATGATTTACTTACTGTGGAGGAACACAAGGATTAGGATAGTTTGTTGAGTTCTCCATGATGTACTTACTGTGGAGGAACACATGGATTAGGATAGTTTGTTGAGTTCTCCATGATGTACTTACTGTGGAGGAACACAAGGATTAGGATAGTTAGTTGAGTTCTGTATGATGTCCTTACTGTGGAGGAACACATGGATTAGGATAGTTTGTTGAGTTCTGTCTGATGTACTTACTGTGGAGGAACACAAGGATTAGGATAGTTTGTTGAGTTCTGTCTGATGTACTTACTGTGGAGGAACACATGGATTAGGATAGTTTGTTGAGTTCTGTCTGATGTACTTACTGTGGAGGAACACAAGGATTAGGATAGTTTGTTGAGTTCTGTCTGATGTACTTACTGTGGAGGAACACAAGGATTAGGATAGTTTGTTGAGTTCTGTATGATGTACTTACTGTGGAGGAACACAAGGATTAGGATAGTTTGTTGAGTTCTGTCTGATGTACTTACTGTGGAGGAACACATGGATTAGGATAGTTTGTTGAGTTCTGTCTGATGTACTTACTGTGGAGGAACACATGGATTAGGATAATTTGTTGAGTTCTGTCTGATGTACTTACTGTGAAGGAAAACAAAGATTAGGATAGTTTGTTGAGTTCTCCATGATTTACTTACTGTGGAGGAACACAAGGATTAGGATAATTTGTTGAGTTCTGTCTGAGGTACTTACTGTGGAGGAACACAAGGATTAGGATAGTTTGTTGAGTTCTGTCTGATGTACTTACTGTGAAGGAACACAAAGATTAGGATAGTTTATTGAGTTCTGTCTGATGTACTTACTGTGGAGGACCACAAGGATTAGGATAGTTTGTTGAGTTCTGTCTGATGTACTTACTGTGGAGGAACACAAGGATTAGGATAGTTTGTTGAGTTCTGTCTGATGTACTTACTGTGGAGGAACACAAGGATTAGGATAGTTTGTTGAGTTCTGTCTGAGGTACTTACTGTGGAGGAACACAAGGATTAGGATAGTTTGTTGAGTTCTCCATGATGTATTTACTGAGGAGGAACACATGGATAAGGATAGTTTGTTGAGTTCTGTCTGATGTACTTACTGTGGAGGAACACAAGGATTAGGATAGTTTGTTGAGTTCTCCATGATGTACTTACTGTGGAGGAACACTAGGATTAGGATAGTTTGTTGAGTTCTGTATGATGTACTTACTGTGGAGGAACACAAGGATTAGGATAGTTTGTTGAGTTCTGTATGATGTACTTACTGTGGAGGAACACAAGGATAAGGATAGTTTGTTGAGTTCTGTATGATGTACTTACTGTGGAGGAACACAAGGATTAGGATAGTTTATTGAGTTCTGTATGATGTACTTACTATGGAGGAACACAAGGATTAGGATAGTTTGTTGAGTTCTGTATGATGTACTTACTGTGGAGGAACACAAGGATTAGGATAGTTTGTTGAGTTCTGTCTGATGTACTTACTGTGGAGGAACAGAAGGATTAGGATAGTTTGTTGAGTTCTGTCTGATGTACTTACTGTGGAGGAACACAAGGATTAGGATAGTTTGTTGAGTTCTGTCTAAGGTACTTACTGTGGAGGAACACAAGGATAAGATAGTTTGTTGAGTTCTGTCTGAGGTACTTACTGTGGAGGAACACAAGGATTAGGATAGTTAGTTGAGTTCTGTATGATGTCCTTACTGTGGAGGAACACAAGGATTAGGATAGTTTGTTGAGTTCTGTCTGATGTACTTACTGTGGAGGAACAGAAGGATTAGGATAGTTTGTTGAGTTCTGTCTGATGTACTTACTGTGGAGGAACACAAGGATTAGGATAGTTTGTTGAGTTCTGTCTGATGTACTTACTGTGGAGGAACACAAGGATTAGGATAGTTTGTTGAGTTCTGTCTGATGTACTTACTGTGGAGGAACAGAAGGATTAGGATAGTTTGTTGAGTTCTGTCTGATGTACTTACTGTCGAGGAACACAAGGATAAGGATAGTTTGTTGAGTTCTGTCTGATGTACTTACTGTGGAGGAACACAAGGATTAGGATAGTTTGTTGAGTTCTGTCTGATGTACTTACTGTGGAGGAACACAAGGATTAGGATAGTTTGTTGAGTTCTGTATGAGGTACTTACTGTGGAGGAACACAAGGATTAGGATAGTTTGTTGAGTTCTGTATGATGTACTTACTGTGGAGGAACACAAGGATTAGGATAGTTTGTTGAGTTCTGTCTGATGTACTTACTGTGGAGGAACACAAGGATTAGGATAATTTGTTGAGTTCTCAGAGTGACTACTCAATAACACCATAAACTTCTGATGATTACTATAGTCTAAACAGTCAACCTAAAAATACAAAAATAAGTGATCCATGAAATTTAAGAATAAATGTTCTATAAATTTTATGTTACTGAATATCAAAACCTTATAAATTTTCAAGTGGGTAAAGAAATTACTTTATTTTATAATACAATTAAACCTGTCTTAAGGGTACCATTTCAAACTTATGGTTCCATTTGGATTATGTAGACAAGTAAATGGTTTAAACAGGTTGAATTTTAATATAATATTCATTGTATTTCCTGATAAAAACATTCAGTATTTTCTATTGTTTTGTATGCAGACTTTGGCAAAACCATGAAATCAAATATCAACGAAAATGCAAGATTTCCTCAATCCACGAAAATTGGTACCCACAAAAATGAATGAATCCAAAGTAATTGACTTTTACGCAACCAATTCAAGATGACAACTAATCTAATTTGGTGTTTCATTCACAGTGTGTATTTACAACATGTCATTGTTTTTCTCTTATTTTTCTATCATAGATTTTAAATGATCAATAAAGAAAAACATCATTTATTCATAACACATCATGGTAGCTAAAGTTTCACAGTATGTTTATACAATGTCAACTTGTAACCATAGTAACTTACCCCTGGTGTTGTCTTTTCTGTGACTTGATGTGTGTCCGGTTTATCAGCTTCAGAAACAGCAGTTCTTGGTCGTAATTGAATTCTGCCACCTCTAGCTCTGAAATCTGCTATCAGATGCTATAGATATAAAACAGAGATCAGACCACTGACAAATATAGGTACACATGAAGGGTGTCACTAGTAGAACAGAAACTGTTGACTGCTGCCAAATATAGTTTCTATCTGGGGGGATCATTAGCAAACACTGAAAATTAAACTGTAATGTCATAGAAAAATATTGTTTAACATGAAACAATGGAACAATATACATGATTGTTTTGGAAGGGATAATTCTTTTTTTTCAACAAATATTCCTTACAGTATCTCATACAGCTAGTGTCAGAAAACACAATGGAAAGGCCTACCAATCAACATCAACAGACATGTAGAAATTGCTGGTTCCTGGTGTACTTACCTGTAGATTCTTATCTTTCAGGGATCCAGTAATCTGTGTGAGAATCAATGGGTGTGGCTCCTTTATTTCAATATCTGACCATGGAGAAGCTGGCTTGGGTGGGCAATACGTCTCCACTAGTTGTTTCTTTTTCTCCCTGTATGCTACAGGCTCAAAATACTTGGACCAGAACAAATCGTCTTTGAAAAAGTTTCTTACAATTGATCTTGATCCAAATTCTGTTTCTAAATATGGCAATTCAAATTTTATATACGGCGAAGTTGACAGAAGTATCTCGGCAAGAGTTTTTTTAAACTTTGCACAGCGTTTTTGTGTTTTTGCTTGAAGAGTGACAGAACTATAAAAGATTGCATCATCCTGATTTTTCTGATACATATAGAGAGGATCAGACTGATCGTTCAAGGGAATTAACCCAGTTGATTGTTGTCTTTTTATTTTTTGCTGACCTTCATCAATTCTTAAGGTCATATTATGTAAATTAGTCTTACAATTATCACCAACTGCTACAAAGGAACCAACATTTTCAGTATGGTCAAATTTCCTTCGGTTATACTCGTTCTGATTTGCCTCCATCAAATTTTCAGGTGTAATACTTTCCGACAAATTGTCTTGCATATTTATCTCCCCTTTTTTAATGTCTGTTTCACTTGTTGAAATATTTTCACCACTTGAATCATTTTCTCCTATATTAAAAACAGGTCTATCCAAGGTCATTTTTGACTGATTGTTATCCTTTCCCAGATGATCAGTACTTGGTTCATTTCTATCGTTATTTCTAATAATGTCCTTGTTGGTATCCCCTGAGTCTAATTTTAACAAATTTACCCCAGATTTAGAATCCTGTAAGTAGTCGGACACTTTAACAGAAGTTTTTTCTTCTGTAAAGTTAATCACAGAATCAGATTCCATTAAACTGTCGTCTGCTCGTGAATCTGGCATAGCAAATTCATCCATACAATATGACATCTCTAGCTGGGAATTATAACAGGCAGTTATCATCAGTTTTACAACCTTTTTAATCTGAAGAGAAAAATGAATAAGGTTTTTTGAATAAATACTTTTATTCTCCATACTTTAGGGAGATATGAAGATTTGTTTATGCAAGGTAAGTTGTATTTTCCCCGAGAGCCTCTTTCTTAGCCTGGTACAAAAGTCAGAATTTGCAGGTATAAAAAACGTATATACAATTTCTCATATCCCCTAGACTTCATAACAAAATGAAAATCAATAATTAATTATTCATTATGTGATACGTCTTTTTCCTATTTTAATCATAAGCCATAAAAAAGGTTGAACAGAATATTGATAATGACTTCCCAGTGTAAAAGCACTGAAACATTCTAAACAGTGTTCTGTTCCACAAGGTAGACACTATCTTCAGAGAGGAAACAATGTTGGTTCAACGTCATGTTGAGCAGTTACAAGCAATACAATTTTCCTTCACCTTTCAATATCTAGATACAGCGGAATATAATTATTATATGATTTTAAATACTTTACTATCATCGGTTACAATTGCTGTTTGTTTTTGAAAAGAACTTACTATGCGGTACAGGTTTTGATCATTGTTGAATACCGTACGGTGACCTATAGCAGTTAACTTCAATGTCATTTGGTCTCTGGTGGAGAGTTGTCTCATTGGCAAACATGACACATCTTCCTACTTTTATATGTTTTCTAAGCTTCTTTTGATAAGAATGGCACCTTGAATTCATGGCTTACATTCATTAAACTTTTGAGTACTTTTATTATACTCAGACTCAGAATTCAACCAATCAAAACACTGGATTTGGTGTTGCAAGTACAAAATTTTGTGCTCTGAGTACTGAGTAAAGGTTTATGACTGTAAGGCCTGCAAGTCACACATACACAATGGGTAAACATTATTTACAATAGACCTAAACTGGAAATCTGTAAGCTCAAAAAAATAAATGTGATTTATCAAAATAGTTATATACTTTAACATTTTACAATTTGCAGGGATCATTTTTTTTTATGGTCACAAATATCTGTTTATTTTCTCTGCTAAAGTGTCACCAGTAAATTCAACAACAAACTCAAAAATAAACTTACCCTTGTCAATTCTCCTTTTGATCCCCCTCTTAGAACAATGGTACAGCCCAAGTGTTGAGCACATCCATCAAAACATAACAGTGTCTTTGTTTCTCCTACAAAACATAAATAATTATACAACATTTATAGGTTAATGTAAGAAAAGTATCAACAATCTGGTATGAGACTTAAGAACTATGAAAGAGCAAGGTTTACCTTCAAGACTTTCGCAACAAATACAAAAAAAATGTATTTTCAGACATTGAACTATATTATTCTCATAATGCAGTTATTAAGGGCAACAAAAATAGCCATTTGATTTTTTTTTTCTTTTATTTTGTTTCTGAAATGAGTCCCTGATTGTGAAAGACAGAGATTGACATGAAATTGACATTGTACAAAATATCTTTTTGTTACTTTACATGTATGAGGATGGCAAAGATAACATGAAGTGTTCCAGTTGCAGTATAAAATATTTTATTAACACACATTTATACCTTAGACTTAGAAGTTTTCGCTGTCCTCATTTGAAGCCCATTTGATTTTTATGCTTTGAAATTTTCATTATGTTTATTTCCAAACTTTAGGTCTTGAAACACCATGTTGTGCACATGAAAATCATATCATATAACTTTAAAAACAAAACTAAATTATGGTGTAAGCTTGCTTTTAAGTGAAATTTTCCACTTTCTTTTATTCTTATTATATTAAAGACGTCTATCAAAGCAAAAATATATCATAACTTTAGAAAAACAACTTGAAAAATTAAAACTTCAATCGAATGAATCAAATACTTCGCCTGACAAAATTTTAGAAATAGAAAATAAGATTAAGGAATATTATACAAATAAGACTATGTCTGCAAAAATAAGATCACGAACGAAATGGGCTGAAGATGGGGAAAAGTCGACTAAATACTTTTCAATTTGGAAAAGAAAACGGCAGAACAAATTATGGCAACGTGTAAAAACAGAAAAAGGTGAGTATAAATGTGACATTGATTCTATCTTGAATGAACAAATTAAATTTTACACTAAACTTTTGCCATGGAAGGCTGGGACAAAACAGCGGCGAAAAACTCTGTCAGTTCATAATAGATAAGGTAAGTATAGAGGACAAAGAAATGTTAGATAGAGATATAAATATCTGCAAGTAGAAAAGGTACTTAAATTACTTAAACAGAACAAATCACCTGGCGAAGATGGTATAATATCAGAATTTTATATTTTATAATGGAACATAATAAAAGACGATTTCTTTACTCTACTACAGGAAATCTTTAATGATAATGTAGTGAGTAATTCTCAACATAAGGGGTCTTAACCTTACTACATAAAGGAGGAGAAAGGAAAATATAAAAATTGGAGGCCGCTTACTTTACTAAATTGTGATTATAAAATTATTGCAAAGATTTTATCTGAAAGGCTAAAAATAGTATTACCAAAATTATTCATACAGATCAGAAAGGATTTGTTAACGGTAGAAATATAAGCGAGGCTAACCAAATGATACAGGACATTATAGAATATATTGACAATGAAGATGAAGAAGGAATTATTTTATTTCTAGATCAACAAAAGCGTTTGACAGGGTTGAATGGGAATGGATAGATTTTGTTTTGGAGAACTTTGAATTTGGGGTAAATTTAGAGCATGGATCAAAATGTTATTATATAATGCTACTGTGTATTAAAACCAATGGATTTGTATCACGATACTTTTCGATTACTCGCTCAGCTAGGCAAGGATGTCCAATAGCGCCTCTTTTGTATATCATACAGGCTGAACCCATGGCATGTGCGATTAGGGGTAACATTGAAATAGAAGGTTTAAAATTACCAGGAGAGGGGAGACTTTATAGAAACTAAATTATGTATGTTTGCAGATGACACCCAGGTATTTAATAAGAACGAAAAATCTATAGAAAACTCATTCAAGATTTTGTCCTTATATGAAAAGCTTCGGCTCTAGAATAAATTATGACAAAACAAAAGGCTTACTTTTAGGGCTTCTAAAAGAAAAAGACCAAAATTTTAAAAATCAAATGGATCAAAAGTAATGTTAAAACATTAGGTGTGTGCCATGGTTATGAAATAGATGACGATGATATATGGAGAAATATAATTGATAAAGTTAAAAATTGTATACACGTATGGAAAAGTAGGAAGCTTACATTTACAGGTAAAACACTTATAGTTAAAAATATGATACTTTCTCTCTGTTCATATGAGATTGAAATACGAGGAATTCGGATAAATATACTAAAGAGCTAAATAATATAATTTGGAATTTTATATGGGACGGAAAAGTTAACCAGGTAGACAGAAAGGTCTGCTGCTTGCATGAAATAAAAGGGGATGGGTATGGTAAGTATAGATATGTTCATAAAAAGTAAACAAATAAAACTTTTATATCGCTTACTGCAGGAACCATTGGAAAGCTGGAATGCGATTGGTAAGTATTGGCTACAGAAATTTGATGTAAAATATAATGATACCTTTTTTGTATGTAAATGTTCAAATTTGAATGGTTTAGATATAAACCAACTACCACAGTTTTATCAGAAAATTTTAAATACTTGGTCAGGTTTCATACAAAATATTGATATACCATTGAATAAAAGAGATGTTTTAAATACGAGAATATTTGGGAACTCTTCTATTTTGTTCAAAAATAAACCATTGTTCTACCCTTCATTTTTAAAAAGCGATATCAAAACTATCAAGGACATTTGAATTCAGAAAATACTGATTATATCAGCTGCAATGAAATTTATAGGAAGCTCATTGCTCGGAGAAATTGTATTTCGAATTTTCTAGAATTAAACAGGCAATTCCTAAAGATTTCGTGCAAATTTTGAAATCTTGCAGAAACCAGAATCTGCATAATGAAATAAAATTTAAGATATCAAATGACCTTGAGATTATGAACTTAAACAACCAAATAATAAAACCGTCAAAGTTAAAACTAAAAATATTAAATGCGCTATTAAATCAAGACGTATCTCCAAAATGTCAAATTAAGTGGGAGGAAATATTTGGAAACAATTTACTTTGGGAAAATTTGTGGTCGGGATTAAAACAAATGATAATTGAAAATAAAGTAAAGGAATTTCAATGGAGATCAATGCACAATATTCTATATACTGAATGTAGATTACAAAAAATGAAACTCTCAAATGGAAACTGCCATATTTGTCAAAATGACAACAACATAGAAACCCTGCAAAACTTATTTTTTAGTTGTAGTACATCAAAGTTAATTGTAAACAAGCTACAAGAAATACTCATCCAATCAAACATAGGAATAAATACTCCTATTGTTGAAAAGGACATGATATTAGGAATAAACACAGGAATATTCAAATATGACAATTATCTAAACACAATTATTACATATTCTAAATGGACTCTATGGAAAATCAGTAATTCAATAAAATACAACAAAACGCCTATAACACCACAAGATATTTATAGTATTTGGAAATATAACTTCAAAATTAATTTGAAATTTGTTCTTCAATTAAAAGGTATAGACATCATCGATAAGACAAAATTTAAGTCAGTGATAATGAAAATTTAGACAAAAAAATATAATATAAGCTTTAAACGAATTTTTTATGGTTTATTATATAAGACTATAGATCTTATCAATATATACATATATATAAAAATGATATAAAAGTGTTAGCCTTATGTGTGTTGCGTTCAATGCACATCTTTTGTATGGATATTTTATTAATTACTTACTATGTTAAAGTTAAGGTATAGAGTTAGATGCTTCTAACATCATGTGAATATATTTTTGAAACTAATTGTAAATACAAGGTAAAAAGTGGACTACATTTTTGGCCTTCTATTACCCCTGGATAGATGGCTCATTTTGTAAACAGGGACCCTTAGTCTGTTACCTGGACGACTAAGGTAATTGTATACAGGAAATATTTAGGAATAAAACGTTTATATGTGAAAAAAAAAAAAAAGACGTCAAAAACGGTAAAATTCAATGAGTTTGGAAACCTAATCTGCTGACAGTCATCCAACATCTAGAGGGGAACATAGTCTATAAGAATAGACAGGTTCTATAAACTTTACTTTATCTAGAACAAGCACTCCTGTTAATACTAAACTGTATGAATAGTCCTAAAAGATTTCTTGTAAAACTTTCTTTAGGTTAATTGCTTCACTAACAAAGACCAATAATACATTAATAACATTTACAGATGATTATTCTGAGGGATATGTTTAGAAATATGTCCATTACCTGAAGGCAAGTTGAAGTGGCATACTTTAAAATTATGACAAAATCCTAAGGTAATTGGTCCACTAACTATCCCATCTATAGATGGTACTATACATCCCTGTGTTAGTCTTTCAATTTTTTCCATGACAGACTGAAAATAAAAACAAACTGTTTAATGCAATTGTAACTGGAGAGCAGAATTCTAACTAGAAAATCACATTGTCTCTGCTGGAACTTGAACCCGTGACCTCTGTGTTTTTCGTAGTCATCAGAGTATATCCAGTTTGTATTTGAATTTACTTATTTTAGAAATTCCCTGAGCAACATACAGTCTTTAACTATAGATAGATGTTTATACAATATGCCAAGCTACAAATTCCCTCAAGATACTATGGATTTTTTAAAGACTTTTTTTCTTTGAAGATACTATTATCTCCTTGTAGTCATATCATTCGTCAAAACGTTTGATCAAATACTTACAACAATTTAGTGTGATCCCTTTGTTGTCAAGACATCTTTTTTTTAAAAGTCAATCGTAAGACTCCCATTGAAGGGAAACAACATATACCATTGTGATCCAGTCTCAAGGAACACATTCTTTGTGACATATAGGTTATCTATGTAGATTCCATATATAAATTCAAATTCTCCAATGATACTTACCAGTTTAACATTATACACCAGTGTAATTCCTTTTCATTAATGATACTTACCAGTTTAACATTATACACCAGTGTAATTCCTTTTCATTAATGATACTTACCAGTTTAACATTATACACCAGTGTAATTCCTTTTCATTAATGATACTTACCAGTTTAACATTATACACTAGTGTAATTCCTTTCTCAAGGAGATAATTCTGTGCTAGTCTAGAAACAGACTTCTCTACAATTACAATATTTGGTTTGGGATGTAAGGAGGATATTTTCTTTACACTTTTCTTCAGAAACTCCTCTTCCTATAATTAAAATATAAGTGTAAAAAAATCTTCTTGATGACATGTTTAAAGTACTATGAATATAATGAAGGGAAAATCTTAACTACAATGCAGAAACACTTTGATTAAAAAGTGGAAATACTTTAATTACAATGTGGAAGTACCTTAATTACAATGTAGAAAATGATTTCAATGTAGAATACCTTAATTACAATGTAGAAATACCTTAATTATAATGTGGAAATACCTTAACTACAATGTGGAAATACCTTAACTACAATGTGGAAATACCTTAATTACAATATTAAAATGGATTTAGAAATTGATTATTATGTAGAAATTGATTACAATGTAAAATTGATTACAATGTAGAAATTGATTAAAATGTAGAAACTGATTACAATGTAGAAATAAATATATACAATAGCAAAATACCATGTTTAAAGATTAAACTTTTTTTTAACTCATTTATACAGTAAGGCAAATTCATATTCTATCATTCTTGCATGTATGCTATGTCCTGATTTTAACTTACTATATACAAATGTGAGCCTCACATCTTCTTAACTACAGTTACATTTTATAAATTATTAATCAGTTTCTGTTTGATGCCAATATTCTTGTGATACCCTCATAGGTAGTTAGGGTGGTTAAACATTTTTATAATATTAATATTTTATCTCTTAAATTTGAAGTTCCAATCAGAAGATTTAGGAGATTTTTTGCAATGTTTACCTGTAAAATTTGAGGTTCCAATGAGGAGAATTTATTTTCTACTCTCTGATACTCTATAGAACCTTTGAGCAAGAGAATGTATGGATTGACGAGTTTCTGTGACATCTGTTTATGAGCTATATTCCTGGTAAATACAACACCATGAACTAACCATGTCTGTTCCTTTGTATCTCCTGGGATCTATAAATAGACAATGAAAATAAATACAACACCATGAACTAACCAAGTCTGTTCCTTTATATCTCCTATAATTTATAAATAGACAATGAAAATAAATACAACACCATGAACTAACCAAGTCTGTTCCTTTGTATCTTCTGGGATCTATAAATAGACAATGAAAATAAATACAACACCATGAACTAACCAAGTCTGTTCCTTTGTATCTCCTGGGATCTATAAATAGACAATGAAAATAAATACAACACCATGAACTAACCATGTCTGTTCCTTTGTATCTCCTGGGATCTATAAATAGACAATGAAAATAAATATAACACCATGAACTAACCAAGTCTGTTCCTTTGTATCTTCTGGGATCTATAAATAGACAATGAAAATAAATACAACACCATGAACTAACAAAGTCTGTTCCTTTGTATCTCCTGGGATCTATAAATAGACAATGAAAATAAATATAACACCATGAACTAACCATGTCTGTTCCTTTGTATCTCCTGGGATCTATAAATAGACAATGAAAATAAATATAACACCATGAACTAACAAAGTCTGTTCCTTTGTATCTTCTGGGATCTATAAATAGACAATGAAAATAAATACAACACCATGAACTAACCATGTCTGTTCCTTTGTATCTCCTGGGATCTATAAATAGACAATGAAAATAAATACAACACCATGAACTAACAAAGTCTGTTCCTTTGTATCTCCGGGATCTATAAATAGACAATGAAAATAAATATAACACCATGAACTAACCAAGTCTGTTCCTTTGTATCTCCTGGGATCTATAAATAGACAATGAAAATAAATACAACACCATGAACTAACAAAGTCTGTTCCTTTGTATCTCCTGGGATCTATAAATAGACAATGAAAATAAATACAACACCATGAACTAACCAAGTCTGTTCCTTTATATCTCCTATAATTTATAAATAGACAATGAAAATAAATACAACACCATGAACTAACCATGTCTGTTCCTTTGTATCTCCTGGGATCTATAAATAGACAATGAAAATAAATACAACACCATGAACTAACAAAGTCTGCTCCTTTGTATCTCCCGGGATCTATAAATAGACAATGAAAATAAATATAACACCATGAACTAACCAAGTCTGTTCCTTTGTATCTCCTGGGATCTATAAATAGACAATGAAAATAAATACAACACCATGAACTAACAAAGTCTGCTCCTTTGTATCTCCGGGATCTATAAATAGACAATGAAAATAAATACAACACCATGAACTAACCAAGTCTGTTCCTTTATATCTCCTATAATTTATAAATAGACAATGAAAATAAATACAACACCATGAACTAACCAATTCTGTTCCTTTGTATCTCCTATAATCTATAAATAGACAATAAAAAAATAAATACAACACAATGAACTAACCAAGTCTGCTCCTTTGTATCTCCCGGGATCTATAAATAGACAATGAAAATAAATACAACACCATGAACTAACCAAGTCTGTTCCTTTATATCTCCTGGGATCTATAAATAGACAATGAAAATAAATACAACACCATGAACTAACCATGTCTGTTCCTTTGTATCTCCGGGGATCTATAAATAGATGATAAAAAAGTCTTAAGTGAACACCTTTTAACAGCATCAAATATGTTTTAAGTAAATAAGTTACTATTTGCAAGAATGACTTAGTTTTATGTGATAGTTTGACTTGACAATTTTGATATCATTCATGTTGTTTTTCTGTCCTGACAAAGTACTGATCAATATGAACTTGAACTATTATTTTATTCAAGAACCTTTCATAGCTTATTATAGGTTATGGGTTTTGCTCATCTTTGAGAGCCAAAAAATGACCTGTAGTTCATTACTTTGTCCTACCTTTGGTAACTGGAAATTGTAATGGATTCATTTTTAAGTAGATGAATGACATCAAAATTTTAATCAGGTACTAACCTCCTGAAGCACAAACTAAAGCTTTATTTCATTTAATTCAAAGCTTTGTGCTTTTAAACTTGAACCTATCCTAACATAGTACTGACCTTTTTGAACTTGACATATTTCAGGATATTCATGTCATCTCCTTCCTCTCTGACATCAGGTCTGACATAATTACTGACACGTTGTGCTGTACCTATGACAATGTCAGTCCATGTTTTAGACAATCCCTCGTCACATAACATCTGCTGAACTAAACCATTCAGGTGATCCTGATGGGCCTTCCTACAAATAACAGTTACTGCAAATTCAGAAATTATTGGGAGGTTTTTATTAATGCAAATAATGTGAATGGGTGAGTATCGCAATAATAAGAACTCACATTCTGATATCCGATACATATATCTGTATGCAGATTTTCCTGAAATCGCAATAATTAATCTCACATTTTTGTACATTCTTCAAAAATTGCAATAATAATCATCAGATAGATACAAGGCCTAAACTTTGTGTATGCCAGATGTGTGTTTCGTTTACAAGAGACTCATCAGTGATGCTTGAATCAAAAGAGATAAAAAGGCTAAATAAAGTATGAAGTTGAAGAGCATCGAGGACCCTAAATTCCGAAAGGTTTTGCAGAATACACCTAAGGTAATATATTCCTGGGGTAGAAAATCCAAGCAATAATTTCTGAAATTACAGTAGTTTTCAATGTCAAACTTTTTTAATGTTATTTTTGTACATTCTGATCTAATTTCGACTTATTGATATTTTTAGAAGACAAAATAACTGTATTGGATTTTAGAATTGGCCTCAATGCAGTGATGTTAACACAATGAAACACCACTTTTGAATTAGTGTAATTGAATTATTTTCTTTTTATTGAAATTCACTTACTTGAGTAAGGAATAAGCTCTTCTCTCTCCATTTTCTTCCTTCAATGTATCCGAGTTTCTCCAGCAGACTGACTTGATCAACTTAGTGGCTGGTATACTCTGTGAACCACTAAACATGCTGGCTAAAATATAGATTTAAAATATGTGAAAATAAGAAGATGTGGTATGATTGCCAGAGTTCAAATGACTTGGATATAAAAAATTATAGTCAATGTCTGGCCTTCAACAATGAACAAAACGTATACTGTATAGTCGGTTCTAAAAGGCCCTGACATGGGGAATGTGAACCAAATCAAATGAGAAAACTAACAGCCTAATCTTACCTGAGATTATATCTTCTGTATAGCCTGCAGCATGTTAATCTTGTCTTACCTGAGATAATATCTTATGTATAACCTGCTGCATGTGAATCTTGTCTTACCTGAGATAATATCTTTTGTATAGCCTGCAGCATGTGAATCTTGTCTTACCTGAGATAATATCTTCTGTGTAGCCTGCAGCATGTGAATCTTGTCTTACCTGAGATAATATCTTCCGTATAGCCTGCAGCATCTAACTCTTGTCTTACCTGAGATAATATCTTCTGTATAGCCTGCAACATGTGAATCTTGTCTTACCTGAGATAATATCTTCTGTATAGCCTGCAGCATGTGAATCTTGTCTTACCTGAGATAATATCTTCTGTATAGCCTGCAGCATGTGAATCTTGTCTTACCTGAGATAATATCTTCTGTATAGCCTGCAGCAAGTGAATTTTGTCTTACCTGAGATAATATCTTCTGTATAGCCTGCAGCATGTGAATCTTGTCTTACCTGAGATAATATCTTCTGTATAGCCTGCAGCATGTGAATCTTGTCTTACCTGAGATAATATCTTCTGTATAGCCTGCAGCAAGTGAATTTTGTCTTACCTGAGATAATATCTTCTGTATAGTCTGCAGCATGTGAATCTTGTCTTACCTGAGATAATATCTTCTGTATAGCCTGCAGCATGTGAATCTTGTCTTGGTAAAGGTTCAAATTCGTTGTCTGTAAAATAAAATGCAGATCAGAATAGAATAGTCATGTATAATACAATAACTGAGTTAAACCATTACAGGTTATGGATACTTGGGGTTTAAAGTTCATTTTTGGAGGTGTTATTAAAATTTTATTATCCAAATGCTGATCGTGCGGGTGCACTCGACTCCAATCTTAATTGACTAGGATTGTCAGTTTTCCTATGGAAGGTCGGTGGTTTTCTCCGGGCACTCCGGCTTCCTCCACCAATAAAAACTGACCGCCACGAAATAGTCCAAAAGCGGTGCTCAAAAGTGGTGTTAAAACACCAAAAATAAAAAAAAAAAAATCCAAATGCTGTACCTGTTATCCCTGCCAAACCATTATTCCCTTGATTCTATAGAACAGTAGTCCATATACATGTATTACTGGAATAAATTACTAATTATTTAGAAACTAAGGTTCAAACAACCTCAGGCAAACCTTGACCTGGCTTTGGCTACTATTTCAGGTCTCTGCTGGTCAGATAGCTCCACACATGTTAAAGTACTTATACATCCTTGGCTTTCAAATGTTGGTGTTTAAGCGTTAAATTGTGATTTGGATGGAGAATTGTCTCATTGGCACTCATACCACATCTTCTCATATCTATTTAATGAAGTAAATCCAGTAAAGTGCTTTATGAATTTATAAAGAGCTATTTCATTTCAAGATGATAGAAAGTATTTTTATACTGTTTGTACCCTGACACTGATATTGTAAACTATATCCTTCAAATACTTATTAAGTATAATTAACAACTAACCTTCATTGCTGTCAAGAGGAACATAAAATGTACTAGCAGTTGTCTCCTCCTGGCCACTGCTGCTCTGGTCTTCTGAGGCAGTAACTGTAATAAAATCATCAAGTCATTAACTTAAAGGCAAAAAACTAAATTTAAGAATTCAATTTATAAGGGGAAATTACTCTGATCATTTTTTCTTATAATAGAATGTACAGTAAATTTAACTATTTTGCACATAGCAAGAAAAAGAGCTTTGTGACCAGGGCTTAAAAAAACATTAAGCTAGCTGGACATTTCTATCAATCCTTTTTTGATCTCTGTAGATTCAAGGACAAATGACTGACTTTTACTTTGTGTTTTTGATCTGTTAACAGATATTAACTTCTACATTGATATTTCTATTAACTGACCGTGTGGAATATCAACAGACATCCATTTCCACTTTACTTTTTATCATGTTAAAACATATGAATATGAAGTTTTTACTATTGTTATAAAGCACATGTTTTCTAAAATCTGACATTGACTTGACAGACATAACTCTTTACAGAGACGGAATACATGAAATCTGTGTAATTCTGCCAAGCATCATTCAGTTTAAGTTGTTCTTCCCACGGATGCTACACTAAACTCTGAAACATATAAATGATACTTCCATTTACACTACCTCGAAGATAAAACTATAGCCATTATTGAAGAAAGTAGCAATACAAAAACCTACAGCTTTCCAACTGATCTGTTTTAACATCTATCTCCTGAAGCCATTGTGGTTCTGTGCTGTCGGTTATACTGATGTCCGGTGGATCTATTGGTGTAGTCTGTAAATAAACATTGTTATAATTAATACATAAAGTCCAGACTGCTTTTTAATTAGAATGGGGCCAGATGGCCAAGTCGTCTAAGTAGTCCAACTGCTGTATCATTAGCCAGTCAACACATTTAATAACATAAACTACAACAAAATATTATCTGATTTCCAATTGTGAACTTTTTACTACAGTCGACTCTCGTTATCTCGAAGTCAGCCGGACCAGAGAAATATTTCGAGATACCCGTAGTTCGACTCAAACGAAAACCGGAAGTTTGACAGACCAAGGGATACAACTCTTGCTTAGCTTGGTAAAGCTAAAATAAATCCGGATGCATATGGGAAGGGGATCGATATTCTGGGTTTATATCGATGGATTTGTATGTTATGGTCTTTCATTATTATAATAACATTGTTTTCACTTATTTAATTATTTCTTTGAACAGTTACAATTTTTCCTGTGGATTTTATCCTAGAGAGTAATTTCCAATGGATCTTTGCGTTATTTAAGTCATTTTAATTTGACAAAATTGTTTATTCTCGGATACAAGAGATTTTAGAAATTTAGATTTATTTTTATTTTCTTTTACCTCAATCTTTCTTTTAAGGAAAAATACAAAAAGATAAAAGACGCCGATTGAGTAGTTTTTATGTGATCACCAACGGAAGTCTTAATCCCCACTTTATACACATCCAAGCTCATAAGTGTAAATCATGATTAATTTAATTAATTTTTTTTGTAAACATTTTAAATAATTTTTCATAAACTTTAACAATGTATCACTAATTATTTATCATGGTGATGAAAGATAATCTTAGGTAAATACTTGTGGAAATAGAATGTCATAAATCAATACAGTGGTCAGTGACCGGAAATTTAATTACACATGTATTGTCAGATTAACTCTTCAATCCATTTAAATCCCGGAGGTCATGTTTTGACATATGTGTATTAGTTTGAGATAAATAATGAATTTTGAATGCTTTTGTAAACCTTGGGACAGTAAATTTAGTTTGACTCAACCGAAATTTTGACTCATCAAGAGTCGAAATACATATATTTATATGGAACAAAGTTCGGGACCACGAGAAAACTTCAACTCATCCGAAATTTCGAGTCAACCGAGTTCGAGACAACGAGAGTTAACTGTAGGTTGAAAATTGTGAACATCTACTGTTTTAAAAGATACAGAAACACACTAGGTTTCATTTAGACAAATTAAATTTAAGCTCTCTCCTTGCTTTGAATGTCAATAGCATTGCCAAGTGCAACATATTCCATTCCACAAAGGAGCAACTCAAGGACACCCAAGGACAAGCTTGTTACAATTACAAAAAGGAGCAACTCAAGGACACCCAAGGACAAGCTTGTTACAATTACAAAAAAGACTGATCACATTTCAGTGTACTTAATCCTTATTTTGTTGTAGTTTATGTTATTAAATCAATCAGGTATTAAAATCATTGGCTCAAATCATCTTAACAAGGAATTTGATAAATGTGTTTGTATAGGAACACTTATATATGGTAAAGGTCACCAGTCATTTATACTAGCTCAAGAAAAGATCTTGCTGGTAATTTTAATACTATTTTCTCTACACAATAAAAAAGGAAAAGAATCATGCACTGAAATAGAAGAAAGGCTAACAAGTTCATCATCAGCATAGCATAGGAATAAAGATGAACTATGACACTTTTTGAAGAGAAAAATATGTATGTAAAATGCCACGATTTTATACACCTTTAAATTGTTGTAACACACAAACAATAAAATGCTTCGCCGAGCGCAGCCTGATACGACTGCAGAGGTCGAACCCTGAACAGTTGGGGAAAGTTTGGACACAATATTCAAGCTTGATACTGTCTGAATTTGGATTGTGATCAAATTTTTGACATATTATAGGTTTCTGACACAAAATAAATGTGGTCAAAGATCTTAAAAACTTGAAATGGGACATTTAATTTACCTAGTATGGTCTGATATCCAAAATCTAACAACATGGTTAGATTCAGCATATAAAAAAACACAAAAAATGATAATCTCAATTCAAATTTCAAATGGACTTTGCAACCATAAAAGCCCATTTAAATACATCATAAAAGTATAAAAATAGAAAATGACATCATGGTCATGGCTAAAATTAGAAAACCTTGATCAGCAAAATTTAATAGTAATATCTAAAAATAAAATTCCTTTGTCAACATTTAATATAACTTCAAATAAAATGCTTCGCTGAGCGCAGCCTGATACGACCGCAGAGGTCAAACCCTGAACAGTTGGGGCAAATTTGGACACAATATTCAATTTTGATACTGTCTGAATTTGGATTGTGATCAAATTTTTGACATAATATAGGTTTCTGACACAAAATAAATGTGGTCAAAGATCTTACAAATCTATTGCACAATACTGTGCAATTAAAGATTTCTTCTTGAAACTTTTCAAAAATTTGAAATTTGAAAAATTTTGAAAAAAAAATATGAATCCGTTAAAAAAATGGTAAACAAAAAACCCCCTTTCAACTTATTGAAACCCCCCTTGGAGCAATAACCCCAAAACTCAATCCCAGCCTTTCCTTTGTAGTATGGAACCTTGTAGTACAATTTAGAGAGATCCATACACTTAAACACAAGTTATTGTCTGGAAACTAGAAAAATGCTTCTTTTTGGTCCTTTTTTGGCCCCTAATTCCTACATGTTTGGGGCAATTAACCCCAAACTCAATCCCAGCCTTCCCTTTGTTATATGGAACCTTGTGGTACAATGTCAGAGAGATCCATACACTTACACACAAGTTATTGTCTGGAAACTAGAAATAAACTGTTAACACAGAGATATGTCTCGCCTATTTGTTATTTTGATAATGCAAATGTTGAAATTAAAATAGCAATACTTTAACATGTAAGTTATGCAAATATTCAAAGTCAATGAACCATGACTGAAGGTACAGGGCTAAACAATCTCCATGGAAATGAAATGTGCCAATGCTAATACAACTGCAAACCAAATACCATTGACTTTTCATAAGTCGTTCCCTTTAAACAAACCTAAACACAAACATTAACTTGTAAACTATGTAAAAGTTTCAAAGTCAATGAACCATAATTAGGGGGTGGGGTTATATAATCTCCATGGGAATGAAACTTGAAAATGCCAATACATTTGCATACCGAATATCATTGACTTAACATTAGTGGTTCATCTTAAACTGACCTAATCACAAACTAATACATGTAAACTAAGTAAAAGTTTCAAAGTCAATAGACCATGACTGAGGGGTAAGGACCAAATATTCTCCATGGAAATGAGATGTGCTAATGCTTATACAACTGCATACCAATTATCATTGACCTACCACTAACAGTTCCCCTTAAACTGATCTAATCACAAACTAATACATGAAAACTAAGCAAAAGTTTCAAAGTCAATAGACCATGAATGAGGGGGTGGGGCCAAATAATCTCCATCGAAATGAGATGTGCCAATGCTTATACAACTGCATACCAAATATCATTGACCTACCACAAGTGGTTACCCATAAACTGACCTAATCACAAACTAATACATGTAAACTAAGCAAAAGTTTCAAAGTCAATAGACCTTGACTGAGGGGGCGGGGCCAAACAATCTCCATGGTAGTGAGATGTGCCAATGCTAATACAACTGCAGACCAAATATCACTGACCTACCACTAGTGGTTCACCATGAACTAGACCTAATCACAAACTAATACATTGTTGACGCCGCCGCTGGAACCTCAAAAGAATAAAACATTTCTTTATAACAAAACCATTGAGAACTTAGAATTGGTTATAGGATTTGAATTTATACTCAATTTTTTGCTTTTATCCCCACTTTTTTTTGCAAAAAAAAAAAATATATTAAGAAATTTTCTTTTCAATTTCTAAAATCTGAAATGAGAAAAAATTGTTCCCCTCCCACAATTTCTTTTTTACCCCCCTTTTTTTCACCTCCCCCACCCTTTTTCCAAACAAAAAATTCTTTCCCTCAAGATATGGTCATAATCTCAATTCAAATTTCCATTGGAGTTTGCAACCATAATTACCCATTCAAATACATCATAAAAGTCTTAAAATAGAAAATGACATACATAACCATGGCTAAAATCAATATTCCTTAATCATCATAAATTTAATAGTAACTTCTTAATGTAAATTGACAGCTAATCACCTCAAGACAATAGTAACATTCCTTTATAAATAATTTAAAACATTGTTTGTGTTTGGATTACCTGCCTTACACTGCTTTTAAATTGTCTTAATTGTACATTAACCAGGAAACCCTTGTTTTTCCCCCCTTTTTTGCCCCTAATTCCTAAACGGTTTGAGCCATAACCCCCCAAAGCCAATCCTAACCATCCCTTTGTGGTAAAGAAACTTGTGTATAATTTCAGAGAGATCCATACACTTAAACACAAGTTATTGTCTGAAAACTAAATAGATGCTTATTTGGGCCTCTTTTGGCCCCTAATTCCTGAACTGTTAGGACCATAACCCCTAAAATCAATCCCAACCTTCCTTTTGTGGTTATAAATCTTGTGTTTAAATTTCATAGATTTCTATTTACTCACACTAAAGTTATTATCCGAAACCAAGTGTCATCAGACGACGACGATGATGTGATACCAATATACGATCGCAAAAAATTTTTTGAGGTCGTATAAAAAAACATTGAGACTTTCCAAAGTTGGCAGGTATGGTGAAGGGTCTTTCAAAATCCGCCAACAACCAACATAATTTCTTTTGGTAATTTTGCAAACATAAAATGGACATACAACTGATGTCAAACAATATAACTTCCCTTCTTTCCCTCCTTTATTCATTTTAATGGAATTGCAGTGCAACCAAAGAAAGTATAAACACCACCTTAAAAGTAATTTACCTCTGAAGGTTTATAGAGAGTGCACCCAAAGTAAGTATCAACACCGACATAAAAATTATTTACCTCTGATGGTTTATAAAGAGTAAAGTTGTCCTGGAAGATGTTCTGTTGTCCACCAATAATCTCTAGATAACCAGCATCTAGTAAAGCTTGACCAATAACAACTGCCTGCATTCTGAAACAGTAAGTGTGGGCACACTGAAATGTCTTATCTGCTTTATTGTTTAGGACTGAATAATATGTGGAAAGCCTTTTATGTCATGGTACATTTTGGATTTCTACACACATATCGTAACATCTTTTTATTCAATACACATGAATATGAGGTCAGGTGACACATGTGAAAAAAAAATTTTAGTCTCTGGTGGATAGTTAGTTGTCTCATTGGTAATCATGCCAAATCTCCTTATTTATATATGTAACATGAAATGGTTTTATAGAGCAAATATAGTTGACACATTACTCATAATTCCTGAGAAGCTGACATTATTATTAAACATTAAGTAAATACTAACTTAAGTAAATCATTGAACAATTAAGATGTGGTCAAGTGTCATGTGGGATATTCCAGACAAAACCATCATCTTTTAATAGAATATAGTTTGTCTTCCTATTCTACCTGCTGAGATATTTAGCTTTATATTATCAGTGTATACGGTCATTAACATCTCTGCTGGAGTATCATACCTGTCCCGCATTCAATGAAGTAGGTGAAACAAAAGACTTCATTTTAATTTTCTATCAATGTTTTTAACCCCTTCATTTCGATATTTCACTTTTTGACTGGGGTTTGAGGGGGAACTATAGATATAGATATAAAATAACATAAAAAGCTAATAATTATTACCTTTGAGCTGCTTTGTCATTGCTAAGTAGCCAGTCAACCAGTTTATTTCCCACAATGCACTTGTAATAGGTTTTCAAACGTATCCTATGACTCTGCATCTCAACACCTTTTGATTGATCAACAATCTGTCTCCAGATTTCACGAAGTTGGACAGAGTCCTGGAAAATATAGAAAAACATACCCTTCATGAATGAAAATTTGCTTCTACTTCTTCTTTGACAAGACTGCCTGCCCCACACTTAAGTTTATGTCCTTGTTTTGTGCATGACTAAGTTTTACGCTTTTATTAGGGTAAATAACTGCAAAGGAAAAAAAAACTTTTCCCCAGAATCAGTTTGTCTTTATTTGGCTATTTAAAATTAGCAAAGTGAACTGTCCTATTGAATAAATACAATAGATATTGTTCTAAGTGGAGTTCATTAAATTTCCAAAAAAATAAATAGCCTTGTTCAAAGACCAACTAATTCTGGTATCTAGGTAAAGGATTCATTTCCTTCGCAATAATTTTATATGATGTTCTACACATTCATAGAATTTAGTGTGCGAAATTTAAGTGGAAGATCAACAGCCTTCAACAAAGAGGAAATGAGTTAGTTTTCTCGATTATATCTATGTGACTTATGATTACTTTTTGATGCACTTACCTCTAAGAATTTCCTACCAAGGCCAGTATTCATATCTGTGTCAGAACTGCTTTGTGAGAGATCAAATGGTATCAGGACATCGATACTGGGTGTACCTGGGGCTAATATTGAGGATGACCTGTTAAAAAACACACTTCATCAATTAACTCAAATGATGTTTGGACATCAATGCTCTACAATAAGAGGGCAATCACTGATAATAATTAACAATAAGGGATAATTTTCATGTCAAGCAGATCAGGTTGGTAAAAAACACAGACAATTGATGTAACTTGAATAAATCCTATTACAGAGAGGGAAATATATAAAGATTTATGTCAAATTTCTTCCAATACATTTCTTTAACATTTACACAATAGGATAGAGATGATACGGTGATCTTTTTTGGGGCACTGCAATTTATTTCATGGATTTTTCTATCAAAGTACCAGGAATATTGGCTTACACTAAATCTGTTGGATGTGTACTGTTTGATATTCAGTCTTGAAAACATGAATTATCTATCACTTGTTATTGGCTTTGAAATTTTATATTTTATATTCAGGTGATACCACAATATTTTAATACCAAGAATTGAGTTTTATTATCATGGATTTTCCCTCAACAGATCTCTCATGTATCCCCAGTTTATTGATTTTAAAAACAAGTGTGAGTGACAATTAACTTATATTAGTATAAAGGGCATCCTAAATGTAACTTTCATAGAATTCATACTTAAATGAGCAATCCATTAGCTTTTAGTGTTGATGGTAGATTCAAGCAATAACTGTATTGTATTTACAGCATGGCCTACTAAAAAACATGGGTTTTACTGTCGCAAACCTAGTTTACCTAGTGACATGTAGTAGACCTGGTAAACAGATATTTGTGTCAGTAAAACCAAGTTTTACATAGGCCAAGCTTCAAATACATTACAGTTATCTCTATGCTAATGCAAAATAACAAATATGTCCATTTCAGTCATTATTTTGGTGTAAAATGCCATAGAACAAAAATTCAATGTTTGTGTCTCTGGGTTGCTGTCTCATTGACATATATCGTACCTCTCCATTTATTTACTTTCAAAAGGTATAAATTTCTTTTAATGCTGTTCTAAAACATAAAAATTCTAGAAAAGAATGTGGATTGCAACCTTGCTAAATCCTGAGATGTCCTCTTCTTTGACCCCCATAAGCTGTATACTTGGGATTCTGGATCCATAGACAGCTGGAGTTCCTCTTTATCATCCACACTGATGTGACCACTAGAATCATTCTGTAAGGCACTCATAGCTACCTTTCCACAGTATGTACACACTCTAATTCCACCTGAAACAATTCAAATATAGATACAGTCAAACCTGTATAATAAAGGTGACCTTGATTCATTCTGTAAGGCACTCATAGCTACCTTTCCACAATATGTACACACTCTAATTCCACCTAAAACAAATCAAATATAGATACAGTCAAACCTGTATAATAAAGGTGACCTTGATTCAATCTGTAAGACACTCATAGCTACCTTTCCACAATATGTACACACTCTAATTCCACCTAAAACAAATCAAATATAGATACTTTCAAACCTGTATAATAAAAGTGACCATTGGAAAAAGAGAAAACAGACCTTATAAGAGGTCTGACATTTAAATTGAGGTTCAACATTTATGAGTATGACTTAGTATTTCAATTCAAGAACTTTGCGAGCATGCCCATTTACCTCACGCCACAACATTGTCACTAAGCAAACAAAATCTCAACTAAGTTCATAGACACAAAAAACAACTGATGAAAATTTCTTATGGATATGCACATCTACATACTATGTCCTCATTAACTACAAAGTTTCATGAAATTCTTTTGTGTGGATTCAGAGGAGTTGCCATGACAAACTGTTGCAGTAGTATATTTATGCAAAAGTTCTAAGTTCAAAGGGGAATAACCCCTACAAGAAAAAAATGAATGATAATGTCTAGTCTATATGCACATCTACATAGTAGGTCATTATTATCTACAAAGTTTCATGAGTTCTGTTGTATGGTTTCAGTGGAGTTGCGATAACAAGAACAGGACTGGCGGACTAACAGACGGACGGAACAAAAACATTACAACCTTCATTGCAAGTTGGGGTATAATAAGAGTGTGGCCTGACAATACATCTTTTGATTTATAATAGAAATGACCTAATAGCAAATATTATCATCTACATTTTGACGTACTTCTAGGTTACAATATTTACTTCATAAAATCATTCACATTATTTCTTTAATGATTTCACATAGAAACAAAATTATTGGGTAGATTTATAACTTTCAGATGACATCAGCATATAATATATTTAATGTAAGCAATAAAATGTGTAACCATACAAACTGTTACTTTTTACAGAAAATTCTATCTTGTTATTCCTGATTTCATTTTCTTTAACTGAACAAAAATTGTTCAATTTTGTTGTTTAAAGTCTGATTAACTTGTTACCATAGTAACAACCCTGAAGCCATAGAAACACTGACCTTTATAACCTATAATCCTGCCTTGTAATTCCTGATTACAACATTTACTGCAGAAAATCTGTCCACAAATTCTACAATGATGTCGACGTCTGAATGTTGTAAACTTGTCTCCACAATCGTAACATTCTCTACAGCTCTCATCTGGCATCCAGTATTGTTTAAAGTCACTATCTTTATAGGTTTGTGGTGTCTACAAAATAGTCACAGAATATATATAAATATACACGACATCTGGCATCCAGTATTGTTTAAAGTCACTGTCTTTATAGGTTTGTGGTGTCTACAAAATAGTCACAGAATATATATAAATATACACGAGAAACAAAGACCTTTAACATCAAAACAAAAAGGAAGGACAACATTTTGTTAGAAAAACAAATTCTTGTGAAATCATTATTTGGCAAGTTCTGATTGCTGCATCATCAATAAGAATAACTTACACACAAAAATAACAAAAAAACCTGCACTTATTCCAGAAAAGTACCTCTTTTATCAGATACTTTTTATACTTTTTAACTTTTTAGATGTAATTTATTGGAACTTTTGTTTTGACTAAAGTGTATTTAAGGTGGTACCAAACACCTTGACTAAAATTAATTTGGCTTGTTCAATTTTCATAAAATTTTGACAAAATATTTACTTTGACCCTTTGACAAAAATATGAAAATTTCAAAAAACTTGAACCACACACTTTATCGGAAAAATTTCATTGGATATATAGCAGTTTGACAAACACTTATTTTGATCATTGAGAAGCTTAATATTTCCTTAACAATAGAACATGATTAAAATGTTCAGCTGATTTTTACAGAGTTATCTCCCTGTAGTTTTATGTACCACCTAATACAAATAAGAGAATTGTATTTGTGTTTTGAATTCTAATGCAAATAACAGGTGACTGCAGTTAGTAGGTATGCTAAATGTAGTTCACTGTATTTATTTGAAATAAGATATAAACTATAGATATAATAATACCTCATGTAAACTACTAAAAAAGACTTGAAAGGTCTCTTTTGAAATAAGGTTCATAGAAACCCTTGATTTTCAGGGTAACTTTAAACCAAAAGTTCAAGTTCTTGATTTTCAGGGTCACTAAAAACCTAACTTTCAGATGCAATCCTTGATTCAGTTCAATTAAGACAGAGTTCTCCACATTACTATCATACAGTATCCTGGTAAACATGGTAATTTGAAAAAAACCCATCTTGTTTCTAGAAATTACAGCATCACATCCTTAACACAATCCATTACAAAATCATTTCAGATAGTATCACAGGCTCTAGGGGGAACACTGCTTTAGACCAAGGATTTAAGTGAAAGCCCTTATTTTCATGGTCAATTTAGACAAAAGGATCAAAGGTTCAAGTAAAACCTGTGATTTTCAGGATCACTTCAGACCAAAATGAATCTATATAATATATAATGGGGCCCTTTATAGCTTACTGTTCGGTGTGAGCCTAGGCTCCGTGTTGAAGACCGTACTTTGACCTATAATGGTTTACATTTATAAATTTTGACTTGGATGGAGAGTTGTCTCATTGGTACTCATACCACATCTTCTTATATCTATCTATAATTCCCTGCTCATGTATTATCCCTATCTTCACAATACTAGCTCTCTGCTCATTAAATACTCACCCGGTCCTTACAATACTACTCAGTCTATTAAGAACTCCTGTCAAGGTTCTAGCTGTAGCTGTACTGTATATATCAGGTAAACTGGGTTTTACAACATGCTTAACTTGAGGTAAACTAGGTTTATCTTCTACAGGTTTGTCATCACTCACAGGAGAAGATGTTGAAAGGACTTCTGAAAAATATACTTAAAAGTTAAGAGGTTTACTAAATATTGATAGATTGATTGATTGGTGTTTAACGCCACTTTCAGCAATGTTTGGTAGGAAAACTAACAATACTAGTCAATACAGATTGGAGTCGATTACACCTGCCATGTGCAGGACTCTAACTGACAACCTCAGTGTTGAAAGACTAGTGATACAGTAGTTGAACTACTTAGACCAGTCAGTCACCGAGGCCCTTGGTTTAATGAATATGTGAACAACTTGCCAAACGACATGAAAATAGGCCAATGAGTTTTACATGCTGAGGATTTATTGATATTTGTGTGCTATTACTCTTTGTGTATTTCATGAGTAGGGGAAAACCTGATATTTTAATACTTGTCTAAATATAACTTGATCTGCATTTGACAAGGGGAAATGATGAACCAATGAAATCCAATACCCTAAAAAATTCATTTTTTCACCATCCATCAAAATTGATACCACAGTATTGAAATTTTACATTTGTTTTTCATATGTTGTTAGCTTACCAATTATTCAGTGATAAAATAGAGACTGTTGGCATGCTTTGCTTACAAGGATCTGATGAAGCTCTGTTTTACTTTGTGTTCTGATAATAACATTAACCAATGAAATTTGTATCTCCAATTTTTGAAGGAGTGTATCATTACAACAAAATCTGAGTCCCCTTAAAAGGTCTTCAAAACTGAAAGTAACCTTGTCTGTGATGTTAGGAACTTGTTATCTTACACTTGTGGCATAACAGGTATTGTATGTAATATCTTACTTATCTGTGGTGTGAGGCATATCGTATGTTAACCTTAAGTTTGCCTGTGGCAATAATTATATATCTTACCTTTGTCAGTGGTGTTGGGCATATAATATCTTACCTTTGTCTATGGTGTTGGGCATATAATATCTTACCTTTGTCTGAAGTGTTAGGTTTCCTTTCTGTAGAGCCTTCTCTTGATGCTGATCTGCTGCCATCTGTGAAAAATATATGCATATTCATCACTGTGAAAAAATATGCATATCGGTTTTCAATTTTTCTGCTAAGGAAGGGAGAGAGAAATATGGAAGGAAATGTAAACATGTCATGTGGTATTGCATGGTCAGATATGAAACTTGGTACCTTATATATATCCAAAAGCTATGACTTATAGTTACTGAGAGAAATGAAACAGGTATATGTGTTATGGACAGACAGAAAGAGTTAAAAAGTCTTCAAAGATACCAGGATTACAATCTGGTATATTCCAGATATGCATTTTGTCTCCACAAGACTCATGAGCAGTGCTTGAACAAAGGTAAACCAGTATACTGTGTTATAATGGGTATAATGAAAAAAGAATGACAACATTTGACAATGTATCTGACCTGATACAGGGACATGTGACAAGGTTTAACTAGTTCATGATGTTCTCATCATCCCTCCTTGTTACCACAATCAGTAAAAAGTCCTTTCAAATCAGTATACTTAAAACAAAAAAAATGATTGTAATTAAAATTCAGTAATAAATATAATAAAATGAGATGTGGAATGACAGCCAATGAGACAATTATAGACAAAAAGACTAAATATCAAGCTTTTTAACAATTGCTGTAGATCACAATATGGTCTTCAAAAGTGGGCAAAACACATATGGTATATATTGTCAGCTATAAAACACATATGGTATATATTGTCAGCTATAAAACACATATGGTATATATTATCAGCTATAAAACACATATGGTATATATTGTCAGCTATAAAAGGCTTCTGATAACTAAAGGTAAAACAATACAAAAGAAAAACTAATTGTTTGACTTAAGGAGGCTCGAGGGTATAAAAATTTCAGAAAAAAATTAAACATTTATTTTTCATTACAAATTTTATTTATTACCTTAAGTAGTTGTTACTTTATCATATGGTACAAAAATCATTCAAAAAACTCAATTCGTGTTGGCCCCAGATGACTTTTAAAATGTAGATATCATTGAAAAGGTGCCAAATTATCTCCCTTTGATGCAAAAATGCCATTTTTTGGCATTAAAATTGAAATATCTTTTTTGACTCATCGGTGACCTATATTTTTTATTATAATTTTCAAATAAGCTGTACTTAAACTAAACTATTGTAAAATTTGAGCGATTTCTGTAATTAAGTTCTTTTTTTAATTTCGATATTACCTCTATTTCTCCTATTAGTTCAACGGAAAAAAGGTACCTTTACAAAAATGTATGCTTCTTTCGAAGGCAGATTGTGAGCGTAAATGAACGGTGACCCAATTTTTTTATTTTATTTTTCTATTAAGTATAAGATAAAGTTCATTTATAGAAAAATATAGCGAAATCCTATATTAAATAAAAAATTTGATTTAGACCCGCGAGCCCCCTTAAGCTTACATTATATAAATAAATGTAAAACAATAATTGCATGTGGCAACTAAGGATAAGCAGTGGACTACAGGCTTATAGTGAGGGACAGACACATTACAATGTATTGCAGTTTAAAACATGCATATAATGTATAATCTTCAGCCTTCTGCTTTACAAGTTTTGTCAATTTGATACACAAGTTTCAAGCTTGACATGAAATAATATTTTATAAACAGATAAAGTTACATTATAATCATGAACTACAGTTTATTCATATTTAAAAGACAGCTGTCTATGTTGAGGACTCTATGTTCATCTCAAGATCTATATCTGTTGGTTTTGTGTCATTAGGTTTCTGTCTCATTGATGTATACCACTCATCTTCTTTCATTCATATCAAAAAGATAAAAGGTATAATTTGTAAATTTGTAAATTTTACAGAAGCTTACTTTTCTTTCTATTCCAAAGTCTAGTAAACAGACTGCCTCCTTCTGAAATGTCTGAACTCAAAGGTCCAAATGAGGTCAAGGTTGTTGGTGGATCATCCCATTGTGACATTTTATAACTTTCCCCCTTCTGATTGACTATTCCATCTTCTTTATATGATCTGTTTACATTGTTTCACACAAATGTCCTACAATGAAGGGTTAATATAAATGTATAACATTACAGTCAGAAATCTCATGCGTGGAATCTCATATGAGGTTGTTCCGTAAGAAATTATCAATGTTTTCTGATGTGAGGTTGTTCAGTAAAAAATCATCAGTGTTTTCTCATGTGATGTTGTTCAGTAAAAAATCATCAGTGTTTTCTCATGTGATGTTGTTCAGTAAAAAATCATCAGTGTTTTCTCATGTGATGTTGTTCAGTTGCTGATGTTTTTTTCACTCTGAATGCAGCTGAGGGATATACAAACATATTAAATTACTAATTGTTATACTGCTTATAATGTTATTGTTTTTATATTAGAGGCAACAGTAGTGTAGTTTACCTATGATATATAAATCATGATATCATAGATCCATTCACAACATGTTAACAACAGTAACAATACAACGAGCCTTAAATCATGATATCATAGATCCATTCAGAACATGTTAACAACAGTAATAATACAATGAGCCTTAAATCATGATATCATAGATCCATTCAGAACATGTTAACAACAGTAACAATACAATGAGCCTTAAATCATGATATCATAGATCCATTCAGAACATATAAACAACAGTAATAATACAACGAGCCTTAAATCATGATATCATAGATCCATTCAGAACATGTTAACAACAGTAACAATACAACAAGCCTTAAATCATGATATCATAGATCCATTCAGAACATGTTAACAACAGTAATAATACAACGAGCCTTAAATCATGATATCATAGATCCATTCAGAACATATAAAACAACAGTAACAATACAACGAGGCTTAAATCATGATATCATAGATCCATTCAGAACATGTTAACAACAGTAACAATACAACGAGCCTTAAATCATGATATCATAGATCCATTCAGAACATGTTAACAACAGTAATAATACAACGAGCCTTAAATCATGATATCATAGATCCATTCAGAACATATAAAACAACAGTAATAATACAACGAGCCTTAAATCATGATATCATAGATCCATTCAGAACATGTTAACAACAGTAATAATACAACGAGCCTTAAATCATGATATCATAGATCCATTCAGAACATGTTAACAACAGTAATAATACAACGAGGCTTAAATCATGATATCATAGATCCATTCAGAACATATAAACAACAGTAACAATACAACGAGGCTTAAATCATGATATCATAGATCCATTCAGAACATGTTAACAACAGTAACAATACAACGAGCCTTAAATCATGATATCATAGATCCATTCAGAACATGTTAACAACAGTAATAATACAACGAGCCTTAAATCATGATATCATAGATCCATTCAGAACATGTTAACAACAGTAACAATACAATGAGGCTTAAATCATGATATCATAGATCCATTCAGAACATGTTAACAACAGTAACAATACAACGAGCCTTAAATCATGATATCATAGATCCATTCAGAACATGTTAACAACAGTAACAATACAACGAGCCTTAAATCATGATATCATAGATCCATTCAGAACATGTTAACAACAGTAACAATACAACGAGCCTTAAATCATGATATCATAGATCCATTCAGAACATGTTAACAACAGTAATAATACATTGAGCCTTAAATCATGATATCATAGATCCATTCAGAACATGTTAACAACAGTAATAATACATTGAGCCTTAAATCATGATATCATAGATCCATTCAGAACATGTTAACAACAGTAACAATACAACGAGCCTTAAATCATGATATCATAGATCCATTCAGAACATATAAAACAACAGTAACAATACAACGAGCCTTAAATCATGATATCATAGATCCATTCAGAACATGTTAACAACAGTAATAATACAATGAGCCTTAAATCATGATATCATAGATCCATTCAGAACATATAAAACAACAGTAACAATACAACGAGCCTTAAATCATGATATCATAGATCCATTCAGAACATGTTAACAACAGTAACAATACAACGAGCCTTAAATCATGATATCATAGATCCATTCAGAACATATAAAACAACAGTAACAATACAATGAGCCTTAAATCATGATATCATAGATCCATTCAGAACATATAAACAACAGTAACAATGCAACGAGCCTTAAATCATGATATCATAGATCCATTCAGAACATGTTAACAACAGTAATAATACAACGAGCCTTAAATCATGATATCATAGATCCATTCAGAACATATAAAACAACAGTAATAATACAACGAGGCTTAAATCATGATATCATAGATCCATTCAGAACATATAAACAACAGTAATAATACAATGAGCCTTAAATCATGATATCATAGATCCATTCAGAACATGTTAACAACAGTAACAATACAACGAGGCTTAAATCATGATATCATAGATCCATTCAGAACATATAAACAACAGTAACAATACAACGAGCCTTAAATCATGATATCATAGATCCATTCAGAACATGTTAACAACAGTAATAATACAACGAGCCTTAAATCATGATATCATAGATCCATTCAGAACATGTTAACAACAGTAACAATACAACGAGCCTTAAATCATGATATCATAGATCCATTCAGAACATGTTAACAACAGTAATAATACAATGAGCCTTAAATCATGATATCATAGATCCATTCAGAACATGTTAACAACAGTAATAATACATTGAGCCTTAAATCATGATATCATAGATCCATTCAGAACATGTTAACAACAGTAATAATACAATGAGCCTTAAATCATGATATCATAGATCCATTCAGAACATGTTAACAACAGTAACAATACAACGAGCCTTAAATCATGATATCATAGATCCATTCAGAACATGTTAACAACAGTAATAATACAATGAGCCTTAAATCATGATATCATAGATCCATTCAGAACATGTTAACAACAGTAACAATACAACGAGCCTTAAATCATGATATCATAGATCCATTCAGAACATGTTAACAACAGTAATAATACAACGAGGCTTAAATCATGATATCATAGATCCATTCAGAACATGTTAACAACAGTAACAATACAACGAGGCTTAAATCATGATATCATAGATCCATTCAGAACATGTTAACAACAGTAATAATACATTGAGCCTTAAATCATGATATCATAGATCCATTCAGAACATGTTAACAACAGTAATAATACAACGAGGCTTAAATCATGATATCATAGATCCATTCAGAACATGTTAACAACAGTAATAATACAACGAGGCTTAAATCATGATATCATAGATCCATTCAGAACATGTTAACAACAGTAACAATACAACGAGCCTTAAATCATGATATCATAGATCCATTCAGAACATGTTAACAACAGTAACAATACAACGAGGCTTAAATCATGATATCATAGATCCATTCAGAACATGTTAACAACAGTAACAATACAATGAGCCTTAAATCATGATATCATAGATCCATTCAGAACATATAAACAACAGTAACAATACAATGAGCCTTAAATCATGATATCATAGATCCATTCAGAACATGTTAACAACAGTAATAATACAATGAGCCTTAAATCATGATATCATAGATCCATTCAGAACATGTTAACAACAGTAACAATACAACGAGCCTTAAATCATGATATCATAGATCCATTCAGAACATGTTAACAACAGTAACAATACAACGAGTCTTAAATCATGATATCATAGATCCATTCAGAACATGTTAACAACAGTAATAATACAATGAGCCTTAAATCATGATATCATAAATCCATTCAGAACATGTTAACAACAGTAACAATACAACGAGCCTTAAATCATGATATCATAGATCCATTCAGAACATGTTAACAACAGTAACAATACAACGAGCCTTAAATCATGATATCATAGATCCATTCAGAACATGTTAACAACAGTAACAATACAACGAGGCTTAAATCATGATATCATAGATCCATTCAGAACATATAAAACAACAGTAACAATACAACGAGCCTTAAATCATGATATCATAGATCCATTCAGAACATGTTAACAACAGTAACAATACAAAATCATGATATCATAAATCCATTCAGAACATGTCTTAAATCATGATGATATCATAAATCCATTCAGAACATGTTAACAACAGTAACAATACAACGAGGCTTAAATCATGATATCATAGATCCATTCAGAACATGTTAACAACAGTAATAATACAACGAGCCTTAAACCATGATATCATAGATCCATTCAGAACATGTTAACAACAGTAACAATACATTGAGCCTTAAATCATGATATCATAGATCCATTCAGAACATGTTAACAACAGTAACAATACATTGAGCCTTAAATCATGATATCATAGATCCATTCAGAACATGTTAACAACAGTAACAATACAACGAGCCTTAAATCATGATATCATAGATCCATTCAGAACATGTTAACAACAGTAATAATACAAATCCATGAGTCTTAAATCATGATATCATAGATCCATTCAGAACATGTTAACAACAGTAACAATACAACGAGCCTTAAATCATGATATCATAGATCCATTCAGAACATGTTAACAACAGTAACAATACAACGAGGCTTAAATCATGATATCATAGATCCATTCAGAACATGTTAACAACAGTAACAATACAACGAGGCTTAAATCATGATATCATAGATCCATTCAGAACATGTTAACAACAGTAATAATACATTGAGCCTTAAATCATGATATCATAGATCCATTCAGAACATGTTAACAACAGTAACAATACAACGAGCCTTAAATCATGATATCATAGATCCATTCAGAACATGTTAACAACAGTAACAATACAACGAGCCTTAAATCATGATATCATAGATCCATTCAGAACATGTTAACAACAGTAATAATACAATGAGCCTTAAATCATGATATCATAGATCCATTCAGAACATGTTAACAACAGTAACAATACAACGAGCCTTAAATCATGATATCATAGATCCATTCAGAACATGTTAACAACAGTAATAATACAACGAGCCTTAAATCATGATATCATAGATCCATTCAGAACATGTTAACAACAGTAATAATACAACGAGGCTTAAATCATGATATCATAGATCCATTCAGAACATGTTAACAACAGTAACAATACAACGAGCCTTAAATCATGATATCATAGATCCATTCAGAACATGTTAACAACAGTAATAATACAACGAGCCTTAAATCATGATATCATAGATCCATTCAGAACATGTTAACAACAGTAACAATACAACGAGCCTTAAATCATGATATCATAGATCCATTCAGAACATGTTAACAACAGTAACAATACAACGAGCCTTAAATCATGATATCATAGATCCATTCAGAACATGTTAACAACAGTAACAATACAACGAGCCTTAAATCATGATATCATAGATCCATTCAGAACATGTTAACAACAGTAACAATACAACGAGCCTTAAATCATGATATCATAGATCCATTCAGAACATGTTAACAACAGTAACAATACAACGAGCCTTAAATCATGATATCATAGATCCATTCAGAACATGTTAACAACAGTAACAATACAAATCATGAGCCTTAAATCATGATATCATAGATCCATTCAGAACATGTTAACAACAGTAACAATACAACGAGCCTTAAATCATGATATCATAGATCCATTCAGAACATGTTAACAACAGTAACAATACAACGAGCCTTAAATCATGATATCATAGATCCATTCAGAACATGTTAACAACAGTAACAATACAACGAGGCTTAAATCATGATATCATAGATCCATTCAGAACATGTTAACAACAGTAACAATACAACGAGCCTTAAATCATGATATCATAGATCCATTCAGAACATGTTAACAACAGTAATAATACAACGAGCCTTAAATCATGATATCATAGATCCATTCAGAACATGTTAACAACAGTAACAATACAACGAGCCTTAAATCATGATATCATAGATCCATTCAGAACATGTTAACAACAGTAACAATACAACGAGCCTTAAATCATGATATCATAGATCCATTCAGAACATGTTAACAACAGTAACAATACAACGAGCCTTAAATCATGATATCATAGATCCATTCAGAACATGTTAACAACAGTAACAATACAACGAGCCTTAAATCATGATATCATAGATCCATTCAGAACATGTTAACAACAGTAACAATACAACGAGCCTTAAATCATGATATCATAGATCCATTCAGAACATGTTAACAACAGTAACAATACAACGAGGCTTAAATCATGATATCATAGATCCATTCAGAACATGTTAACAACAGTAACAATACAACGAGGCTTAAATCATGATATCATAGATCCATTCAGAACATGTTAACAACAGTAACAATACAACGAGCCTTAAATCATGATATCATAGATCCATTCAGAACATGTTAACAACAGTAACAATACAACGAGCCTTAAATCATGATATCATAGATCCATTCAGAACATGTTAACAACAGTAACAATACAACGAGCCTTAAATCATGATATCATAGATCCATTCAGAACATGTTAACAACAGTAATAATACAACGAGCCTTAAATCATGATATCATAGATCCATTCAGAACATGTTAACAACAGTAACAATACAACGAGCCTTAAATCATGATATCATAGATCCATTCAGAACATGTTAACAACAGTAACAATACAACGAGCCTTAAATCATGATATCATAGATCCATTCAGAACATGTTAACAACAGTAACAATACAACGAGCCTTAAATCATGATATCATAGATCCATTCAGAACATGTTAACAACAGTAACAATACAACGAGCCTTAAATCATGATATCATAGATCCATTCAGAACATGTTAACAACAGTAACAATACAACGAGCCTTAAATCATGATATCATAGATCCATTCAGAACATGTTAACAACAGTAACAATACAACGAGCCTTAAATCATGATATCATAGATCCATTCAGAACATGTTAACAACAGTAACAATACAACGAGCCTTAAATCATGATATCATAGATCCATTCAGAACATGTTAACAACAGTAATAATACAACGAGCCTTAAATCATGATATCATAGATCCATTCAGAACATGTTAACAACAGTAACAATACAACGAGCCTTAAATCATGATATCATAGATCCATTCAGAACATGTTAACAACAGTAACAATACAACGAGCCTTAAATCATGATATCATAGATCCATTCAGAACATGTTAACAACAGTAACAATACAACGAGCCTTAAATCATGATATCATAGATCCATTCAGAACATGTTAACAACAGTAACAATACAACGAGCCTTAAATCATGATATCATAGATCCATTCAGAACATGTTAACAACAGTAACAATACAACGAGGCTTAAATCATGATATCATAGATCCATTCAGAACATGTTAACAACAGTAACAATACAACGAGCCTTAAATCATGATATCATAGATCCATTCAGAACATGTTAACAACAGTAACAATACAACGAGCCTTAAATCATGATATCATAGATCCATTCAGAACATGTTAACAACAGTAACAATACAACGAGCCTTAAATCATGATATCATAGATCCATTCAGAACATGTTAACAACAGTAATAATACAACGAGCCTTAAATCATGATATCATAGATCCATTCAGAACATGTTAACAACAGTAACAATACAACGAGCCTTAAATCATGATATCATAGATCCATTCAGAACATGTTAACAACAGTAACAATACAACGAGCCTTAAATCATGATATCATAGATCCATTCAGAACATGTTAACAACAGTAATAATACAACGAGCCTTAAATCATGATATCATAGATCCATTCAGAACATGTTAACAACAGTAACAATACAACGAGCCTTAAATCATGATATCATAGATCCATTCAGAACATGTTAACAACAGTAATAATACAACGAGCCTTAAATCATGATATCATAGATCCATTCAGAACATGTTAACAACAGTAACAATACAACGAGCCTTAAATCATGATATCATAGATCCATTCAGAACATGTTAACAACAGTAAGAACATAATACAACGAGGCTTAAATCATGATATCATAGATCCATTCAGAACATGTTAACAACAGTAATAATACAACGAGCCTTAAATCATGATATCATAGATCCATTCAGAACATGTTAACAACAGTAATAATACAACGAGCCTTAAATCATGATATCATAGATCCATTCAGAACATGTTAACAACAGTAACAATACAACGAGCCTTAAATCATGATATCATAGATCCATTCAGAACATGTTAACAACAGTAATAATACAACGAGCCTTAAATCATGATATCATAGATCCATTCAGAACATGTTAACAACAGTAACAATACAACGAGGCTTAAATCATGATATCATAGATCCATTCAGAACATGTTAACAACAGTAACAATACAACGAGCCTTAAATCATGATATCATAGATCCATTCAGAACATGTTAACAACAGTAACAATACAACGAGCCTTAAATCATGATATCATAGATCCATTCAGAACATGTTAACAACAGTAACAATACAACGAGCCTTAAATCATGATATCATAGATCCATTCAGAACATGTTAACAACAGTAACAATACAACGAGCCTTAAATCATGATATCATAGATCCATTCAGAACATGTTAACAACAGTAATAATACAATGAGCCTTAAATCATGATATCATAGATCCATTCAGAACATGTTAACAACAGTAACAATACAACGAGCCTTAAATCATGATATCATAGATCCATTCAGAACATGTTAACAACAGTAATAATACAACGAGCCTTAAATCATGATATCATAGATCCATTCAGAACATGTTAACAACAGTAACAATACAACGAGCCTTAAATCATGATATCATAGATCCATTCAGAACATGTTAACAACAGTAACAATACAACGAGCCTTAAATCATGATATCATAGATCCATTCAGAACATGTTAACAACAGTAACAATACAACGAGCCTTAAATCATGATATCATAGATCCATTCAGAACATGTTAACAACAGTAACAATACAACGAGCCTTAAATCATGATATCATAGATCCATTCAGAACATGTTAACAACAGTAACAATACAATGAGCCTTAAATCATGATATCATAGATCCATTCAGAACATGTTAACAACAGTAACAATACAACGAGCCTTAAATCATGATATCATAGATCCATTCAGAACATGTTAACAACAGTAACAATACAACGAGCCTTAAATCATGATATCATAGATCCATTCAGAACATGTTAACAACAGTAATAATACAATGAGCCTTAAATCATGATATCATAGATCCATTCAGAACATGTTAACAACAGTAATAATACAACGAGCCTTAAATCATGATATCATAGATCCATTCAGAACATGTTAACAACAGTAACAATACAACGAGCCTTAAATCATGATATCATAGATCCATTCAGAACATGTTAACAACAGTAATAATACATTGAGCCTTAAATCATGATATCATAGATCCATTCAGAACATGTTAACAACAGTAACAATACAACGAGCCTTAAATCATGATATCATAGATCCATTCAGAACATGTTAACAACAGTAACAATACAATGAGTCTTAATGCAATGTAACCTATGTAACCCAGAAATTTACAGATTCTTATTTAAAGTCTAACAACTTTTAGGCAGTTAACAATGGGTCTGACTTTATACATGGACATGTGGCAAGGTTTTAATTCAAGATTCTTATTTAAAGTCTTACAACATGGCCTTCAATAATGGGCAAAACTTTTACAACATTGTCAGTTATATAAGACTTTGGATAACAAATTAAAGTCTTGAAAATGAAGCCTGTTTATAAAAAAAGTACCTATAATGGTTTACTTTTACAAACTGTGACTTGGATGGAGAGTTGTCTCATTCATGTCACTGGCACTCATACTACATCTTTTTATATCTATTATCATATATATTTAAATTGAAAGTAACCATTGTAACCTATGTAACCCAGAAATTTCGAGATTTTAATTTAAAGTGTAACCCAGTGTTAATAATTAATGTTTAACCAAGTGTTACTTTAGTTTAACCATTGTAACCATGTAACTGGACTTGTTTCATAAATGATGCACACTATTTTACAAACTTGCAACCAACCATGTGTACAAATCGGTGTTGAGATGAGGCATGGAAGTTGTAAAAAACAGAAAGGGATATGGTAACACTCCATGAAACAATTCAATGATTATAGAGTCAGCCAGCAGAATAGGATTTCAGAAGACTTCAAAGTCTCCTCCCCAAAAATTATTCATTTAAAAAAACCTTCAGCAACATGGGATAGCAACAATACTTATCCCACAATCTCCTGTGAGAAAGGTTTTTGTTCTCTTCAGGATTTTTTATAAACTAATTAGAAAAGAGCATACCATTTCCATCAAATTTGTACATACTATTACTAAAAAGTACATGTAAGATGCTGAGTAAAACAAAACTGCACCAAAAAACTAGATAACATTCTGGAGTTCATCACTTTCTTTAAATAAGACAGAATGACTGATGACTTACTTAAATATATTGGTGTAAGTGGAAAGAAGGTAAATTGGAGTTAGCCAGGCAGAAAAGGGGTATGCACTTTCTATTTCAAACAGAGATCGAGCCATATATGTCTAGAAATGTGTCCTAAAATCAACATATCAGAATTTGTTACTGCTACAATGGTTACACTGGTGACAACATTCACCCATTTTACATTTATTTCATATATGTGAGGTACAGAGTTTGGTTACATTCTCTTTTTACAAACATTTTTTTCAGGGTTACAATGGTTATGTTTCACTACAGTAACACTTGGTTAATTAAAAAAAAATATCTACAAATTGCTGGTTAATATTTATTAGAAGTACTTTTTTTCAAACCAGCTTCATTCCCAAATTAAGTTACAGGGTTACCCTATAGTAACACTGGGTTCCACTTTTAATTCAATCTGGAAATTTCTGAGTTACATTGGTAACAATGGTTAAATTCACTTTTATTATTTATCACAAATACTACATGTATTTTCAAAACAGGCTTAATTTCCAAGTTTAGTTACAAGGTTACAAAAGTTACACTGGATACATTGGTAACAATGTTTACATTCATTTATATTATTTATCATAAGTGTTACTATAATGTCACCATTGTAACCTTGTAACTGAACTTGAGAACCTTTTTAGCCAATGTAACCCAGAAATTTCCAGATTCTGATTCAAAGTGAAACTGTAGTATAACAGTGTTACTATAATGTCACCATTGTAACCTTGTAACTGAACTTGAGAACATATATAGCCAATGTAACCCAGAAATTTCCAGATTCTGATTCAAAGTGAAACTGTAGTATAACAGTGTTACTATAATGTCACCATTGTAACCTTGTAACTGAACTTGAGAACCTATATAGCCAATGTAACCCAGAAATTTTCAGATTCTGATTCAAAGTGAAACTGTAGTGTAACAGTGTTACTATAATGTCATCATTGTAACCTTGCAAACTGAACTTGAGAACCTATATAGCCAATGTAACCCAGAAATTTCCAGATTCTGATTCAAAGTGAAACTGTAGTATAACAGTGTTACTATAATGTCACCATTGTAACCTTGTAACTGAACTTGAGAACCTATATAGCCAATGTAACCCAGAAATTTTCAGATTCTGATTCAAAGTGAAACTGTAGTGTAACAGTGTTACTATAGTGTCAACATTGTAACCTTGTAACTGAACTTGAGAACCTATATAGCCAATGTAACCCAGAAATTTCCAGATTCTGATTCAAAGTGAAACTGTAGTGTAACAGTGTTACTATAGTGTCAACATTGTAACCTTGTAACTGAACTTGAGAACCTATATAGCCAATGTAACCCAGAAATTTCAGATTCTGATTCAAAGTGAAACTGTAGTGTAACAATGTTACTATAGTGTCACCATTGTAACCTTGTAACTGAACTTGAGAACCTATATAGCCAATGTAACCCAGAAATTTCCAGATTCTGATTCAAAGTGAAACTGTAGTGTAACAGTGTTACTATAGTGTCAACATTGTAACCTTGTAACTGAACTTGAGAACCTATATAGCCAATGTAACCCAGAAATTTCCAGATTCTGATTCAAAGTGAAACTGTAGTGTAACAGTGTTACTATAGTGTCAACATTGTAACCTTGTAACTGAACTTGAGAACCTATATAGCCAATGTAACCCAGAAATTTCCAGATTCCGATTCAAAGTGTAAAAAAAGTGAAACTGTAGTGTAACCAGCATAGTAACACTTATAATAAATAATATAAATGAATGTAACCATTGTTACCAATGTAACCAGTGCAATCATGGTGCCCAAAATTTGAGCAATACAATCGAATGAATTACAAAAAAAGCATAGTTAACGATCAGAATGATTAGAGTGATTAAAGTACATTTAAACAAAAACATGTATACAACATTTAAACAGAGCCATTGACAAAACATTAAGTCATGTGGATGCCACTGTGACCTGGAGAAAATATGTTTCTTAACCAATTTATAGACCTAGACCTATGGGAGACAATTCCTGATCAATTTTTTTTTATTTTTCTATTTTTCAATTACATTGATATTTTCTAGAAGTTTCTGTCTTTCTTCAAAAATGGAGTGCAATAATTTCGATAAGTTTGAAGTTACATATTCATCTCATCAGATAACTTTGAAAACATTTTGAACATGTTGAATTTACAATTTAAAATAGACAGATGTTGAGTTCTGGTATCTTTCAGAACAGGACATTTTAAAAGAAAATGTAATTCATCTTCAACTGCTTTTTTACATGTACATAGCTTACACTTTCTGTCTTCAGCTTTTATACCAATATACCTCCCTCTTTCAATTTCAAGGTCATGACAGCTAGTTCTAAATCTTGTAATTATTCGCCTGTCTTTTTTAAAATATATTCTTGAATATGGTTCAAACATAAAAATATTTAAAAAATTTCTGTAAGTTCTTAATGTATTGCCCGACTGTATATTGGTACTCTTCCCAGAATTGCTTTCTAAACTAGCTACCCAAATTTCTTTAAATTTTATTGTTAGAGAATTTTTTGCTTTCTTTAATATATGGTTTTGTTTAAAGTTTGACTGGTTTACAAATAGATAGTACAATATTATCTAGGAATTCAAATATATGTAACATTTGTAACCTTGTACATGTTGTAACTGGACTTTAGGAATGAAAACAAATATTTGTAATAAATGATAAAAGTGTGTGTAACCCTTGTAACCAATGCTACCCTTGTAACCAATGTTTCCATTGTTACCCATGGGCCAGCATTTGCCTTGAACATGCTTCTTCTTCCAAGTAAGGAACCGGATTCAATATTTGAATGTACATGGTTCCGGCTCATGGTTTGAGCAACACAGAAAGTTCTCTCTTGGCTATTTACATTTAAAACATTCGCAATATTTTAACAATTAAAACTATGTACATATGGGTGTTGCCTATTTCATTTCAGAGCATGCCTTTTTGACCATGTTGACGTTAAAACTCATTTGCCATTTATTTTCCCAATCTTCCAGTGATGTTAAATCTTTCTGAAGAAGGTTGCTCTCTGTTTGGTTGGTGATGGTTCGATAGACTCATAAGAGTAGGCTGTCATCGGCAAATAATTTGGTCTCTGATGTTGTTGCTGTTTCTGGCATGTCATTGATGTAGGCCAGGAACAGTAATGGTCCAAGAACTGTACCTTGGGGTACACCAGAGAGTACTGGTACTTGTATGGAGACAGCTCCCTCTAGTATGACACTCTGCTTTCTGTTATGTGGGACGGAGGGAATCCATCTGTTGGTTTTAGGATTGACGCCGTAATATTCCAACTTGTGAAGCAGGCAATGATGTGGCACCTTGTCAAATGCTTTTGCAAAATCTAGTAGGATGATATCTACTTGGCAGTTACTTTTTAATTTTGATGCAATGTCGTGGATGGTTACAATAATTTGGGATTTGCAAGATCATCTTTTGTGGAAACCATGTTGTGCATTCGTAAGGATTCTATTTCTGTTGAAGTGGTTCATTATGTTACTGTGTACAATATGTTCTAAAACCTTGCATGTGATGGATGTAAGAGATACTGGTCTGTAGTTTGATTCTTAGTGCCTTTTGTCTTTTTTGAAAAGTGGGACTACATTTGCATCTCTCCAATCTTGTGGGACGTCGCCAGTGTTCAGTGATGTTTGATACAGGACTGTAAGAATGGGAGCAAGTTGGTCTGCTGCTGCTTTCAGTATAAAAGATGGTATTGAATCCGGACCAGTGGCTTTATGTGGTTTAACATTTTTCAACAACTATTAGTGCTAATTTTAATATCCTTCATGGTGGAATATGGACTTCTCCCTTTATTTGGGAAGTTATTAAGGTTTTCTTTGGCAAATACTGACTGAAATTGATCATTTAATATGTCAGCTTTGCTCTTATTGTCACTTTGGAGAAAACCCATTTTATTTTTAAGGGTGCAACTCCTGTCCATTCTTGGCCTCTGTTCTTGATGTATGACCAGAATTTCTTAGCGTTGTCTTTATAATCAGAGCTGACTTCCTCAATGTACTTCTTACTTGCTTGCCTGGTTTCCCTTGAAAAGGTATTTATAATAATATGGGGACGAAATTCCCAATAACGGTAGAAAAATCAATAAACAAAAACAAAAACAAAAACAAAAACAAAAAAACAATCTATTTTGTAATAATTAAACAACACGACGGGTGCCACATGTGGAGCAGGATCTGCTTACCCTTCCGAACACCTGAGATCACCCCAGTTTTTGGTGGGGTTCGTGTTGCTTAGTCTTTAGTTTTCTATGTTGTGTCATCTGTACTATTATTTGTCTGTTTGTCTTTTATTTTTGGCCATGGCGTTGTCAGTTTGTTTTGATCTATGAGTTTGACTGTCCCTCTGGTATCTTTCGTCCCTCCTCTACTAATGAACTAAATATTGTTAACCTTTTTTTTTCAAACTTTTTTATTTTCCGCATTTGCACAGAAATCTTTTTCTTTCTTCCATGCTCGTTTGTCACAAGACTTTGAATAAAATATATATTTATCAGTCTAGTAAAATATAGGAAGGAGTACAATAACAATTTTATTTTAATATTTCTTTGCAGGGTGGATCCCGGATTTTGGAAAGGGGCGAGTATTAAAGTTCGCCAAGTGGAGCGAGGCGAAAATTTTTGTACCTTTTTGGCCAAAAACATAAAATAAGTGTAAAATGCATTTTATAGTTAAAGTGTAGGGCTGGACATTTTGGTGTCGATTCTCCCATCAATTGTCTATTATGAAATGATTGGATGGATCTAAAGCTATGTACTAATTAATATATTTGATGTGGGATTTGTCAGTAAAAATGGACATGGAAAATTCTCGTTTGTTGTATGGTAAGTTAGCATAACCTCACAGATTTCTTTTGTAAACATGATATACTGCTATTCAATGAAATTTACAAAAGACCGACACTAAGAAAGACAAACAAGCAATTTTCATCCAAATGTTTGGTTGAAATGTTTCACCCAACAAGGGAAGTGAGGGTTCCAAATCAACCAAAGGATACGAATGAGTTGGAAATGACAATGAAGTTGTGAATGACGGTCTACACATGGAGACATATAGGCCACACCAGCAGGCAGGTTGCAGTCGGCCTTGAAAAATATTCAGTATATCAGTTCGTGAAACAGATATTCCGGTCAGATATGGGATTCACATGCAACCCCCACCAAAAATTACGCCCATTTTTATTCATCATGTTCATTTAATGCTAAATAATTCGTTGAAAATATTTTTCTAATAGCAAAAAGTGCACAAGATTATTGTTTCAATCCAGATACGGCCAGAATTTTTGTTTAATGCAAAATCAGGGTCAGAATTTTTCTCAAAATATCTCAGACTGTCCTCAGATCAAATGGTCCGTACTTTAGACTTTAAATCTATATCTAGAGCTTACTGACTTGGGATCACTATTCAGCAATGTTATTAGTGGGCTGGGCGTGTGGGGTTAAAGATGTTTTCGTGGGTAAATAATATTGCTGTGGAACTTTTTTCATGAGAGTGTAATAGAGTATTACTTTCTGTTGGATGAAATTGTGAAATAGAAGTCAATACGTTCTTGCTCATGATACTTTGTCGCTTTGAAGGCGTCATGCTTGTCATCCTCAGCCTAAGCAATGTGTTACTGTAATTTGAATTTTACAATGACTAGGTGACATTTTTTCACGAACTGGTCAACTCCACCGTGAGAATCACATGACTTTGACATAATCAATAATATATTACAGTAAATACCAGCGAAAAAATATATATAAGTAAAGAATTGTCGATAAAAATTAAATACACGGAAATGGCAAAGTCTACTAAGTCTAGTCTGATTAATCATTTTACAATAATAAAAAGTGCAAGCAAGGAGGCGTACGCCTCACGCCCCTCTGGATCCGCCACTGCTTTGATATGAAAAATGTTACCTGATGATAGCGTTCTTTGTTTACATTGAAAATGACATCACAACTAAAATCCCTAACAACAGGACCAACATCGGAAGGAAACGTTTCCGTATTTCTGTTTCTTTTTCAACAGATTCTGAAGTTAAAATATGCTTGAATTAAAAAAAATAATGTATACAGACTTGTCCCCTTATACCATGTATACAGGTAACGCCTGCCTCATATTAAAAGTGAATATAATGATTGTAACTAATGCAACCATTGTAACCCCACATTTGCTTGATTCTAATTTGTTACTCTTGTTACCTATTCACGGCTATTGTTACCATTCTCATGTAGGGGTATGATATGTTGTTTTTAATTTTTATGACACATTTTTGGACATATCTAGTTCGATAAAAAATGTCACGCGCATAACTGAGGGTAAAAAACTATTTTAAGGTAAGGTTCAACTTAAAGTTTATGTTATACAAAACCAAATGTATATACTTTTCCCCCAGAACCACGGTTTTAGTCGATATTTACGATATGTGTATCCTTTCATGTGATGCAGGAAGTCGACCAACAAAAATAGTATCGAGATCTGTTCCGGTTGAAAATGTTCTATCCGCTTGCGGTATAAGAAAAAAGTTTAAAAATAAATTACGAATATTTCAAAATAAATCTGTTAAATTTATTAAAGATATGGGAAATCTGTAGATTTTAAATTTTAATGTACTAAATAGCATTGTTTTTTTTAATATAGAAAATAGAGTCAAACAAGGTTAGGAAAAAAAAACGGGACTAAAAAAATAGAGATAGAGTGAAGGGGTGATGCATTATAAAATGACAGAAGAATACAGAATAGAGTGGTCAAAATATAAAAGATATAGAAATATAGAAACGATGATCTGACCCCTCCCCAAAAAAACCCACTACCACTCACAATCGCATAAGATAAGAAGTCATTTAAATCTTCCCAAGGGTAACAGGTTTAAATCTAAAAAACGTAAACGAAAGAAATCTAGTTTAGGGTTTGACAGTGAGTGCGAATCAATGTATCGTTATTTAATCCAATCTTCTCGTTCACTCTCTAAGGGTTCTGTAAATGAAGAAAAGTTGAAGAATTACTATGGACTAAAAAGCAGTTCAAAAACTAGTACGAAAAAAACACGACAGTATAAAGTAAAGATGCTCGATTCCTTACTGGAATTAGAAGACAAAATTCCAAGGCTTATTGGTATATTATTAATAATTTAAATATTCTGACAAGGACATCAGTGACCAGAGCTCAATATTCCTCTGATGAATGGTATAATTATTTTGATAAACTTTTAAATGTAGATTGTAGTAATGAACAGGATGATTTTCCTTCAAGGTATAATGTTTTACTTGATTATGATATAAATATGCAGGAAGTGTTGAAAGCTATAAAAAGTTTAAAGAATAACACAAGTGTAGGTTTTGACTGTATAAGTAATGAGATGCTTAAACATTCTAGTGTGAATATGTTGAATTGTATTTGAAAACTTTTCAATATCATTTTGAAATCAACTTTATTTCCTAGTAGTTGGACAGAAAGTATGATTAAACCTCTTTTTAAAACAGGAGACGTTAGAGATCCAAGTAACTACAGAGGTATAGCAAAATCTAGTTGTCTAAGTAAGTTGTTTGTAAAGATCTTATGCAACAGATTATATTTATTTGTAACTGAGAACAACATACTATGTAAAAATCAAATAGGCTTTAGAAAAGCTAATAGAACAATTGATCATGTTTATACATTAAAATCTATTGTGGATAAAATGTTTAGGGCAAAAAAATATCTATATTGTTGTTTTGTTGATTTTAGAAAAGCCTTTGACACAGTTCGGAGGAATTTTCTCTTTTCTAAACTTTTTGAGCGAGGTATTAGTGGCAAGATTTTCCATTTAATCAAAGATATGTATACATGTATTAAATATTCAATTAAACTAGATTCCGGACTAACTGATTCCATACTCTCAAATGTTGGTGTAAAACAAGGGTGTATACTGAGTCCCCTTCTTTTCAGTTTGTTTATGAACGACTTTCCAGGATATCTTGATAAGAAATGTGATCCTGTAGATATAGGGAATACAAGCTTAAATTGTTTAATGTATGCAGATGACATAATTTTAATGTCTCAAACCAAAGAAGGGCTACAAAACTGTTTATCCTCATTGGAACTTTATTGTCAAAAATTGCAATTATCATTGAATATAGAAAAAAACTCAAATAATAGTATTTAATAAATCAGGTAAATTATTGAAAGACTGTAATTTTTATTTTGAGCAAAATCTTATCAAAAGTGTTCAAGAGTATAAATACCTAGGTATTGTAATGAGAGCATCAGGTTCTTTCAGTACTGCAGTTGGAGATCTCAGTAAGAAAGCTCTTAAAGTAATTTTCATGATTAAACGTTAATTGTACACATAATAATACACCTTTGCTCTTAAAACTTTTTTACTCCTGTGTTAAACCAGTCCTTCTTTATGGAAGTGAATTGTGGGGTCCGTACATTCTTAACCTGGACAAAAGATTAACACCAGGTTCAAATGATGATTTAGAAAATACTTTTTTAAATTTTGCACCTGAAAAGGTTCACATTCGATATTGTAAATTTGTACTTGGTGCCACTAAATATGCTTCTAATATTGCCAGTTTGGCAGAACTTGGTCGTTATCCAATCTCTATATTTGTTATTTTGCAATCTCTTAAATACTGGATATATTTGTATAAAGACCTTCTTTTGAATTTTTCAAAATTAGCATATAACTAATATGGATCTTGTCTGTATACCAGCTTTAATTATTTGGAATATCTACTAATTTTCACTTCTTCATACTACATTTGTATGAACATCAAGATTATTCTCCTTTAATCTGTACAGGGAAGTTTTATTGTTGATATTTACCCCTTATGTATCTAGTGTTAAATTAGGTATTTATATGACAGACCTTTCTTGGTATTCCTAATTATTGGAAGATTTTATATAGACAGAAAAAGTATACCTAAAACGACAAAGTTATTTTCATTTACTTGTATATATTATGAAAACCGGTTTTTAAAAAGTTATTATTTTCTAAGGGTTAAATATTTCGCGATGGTGTCTTGCCATGGCTTTATTTGGACTTGTTTGCTTTTGGCCTTGAATGTTTGTCCCTAATATTTTATTAACTATGTATTTACTTTCAGGTATCACAGATCGAATTTATTCGTTCATAGTGTGTTAATTTACGTTTTGATTGAGTTAAGCCTTCCAATTGATGTTTTACCGTGTGTTTTCTATGTTGTGATGTTATACTATTGTTTCAGAAAAAGGGAGAAGGTTTGGTACCATTAAAACGTTTAATCCCGCTGCAAATGTTTGCACCTGTCCTAAGTCAGGAATCTGATGTACAGTAGTTGTCGTTTGTTTATGTAATTTATACGTGTTTATCGTTTCTCGTTTTTTATATAGACTAGACCGTTGGTTTTACCGTTTGAATGGTTTTACACTAGTACTTTTGGGGCCCTTTATAGCTTGTTGTTCGGTGTGAGCCAAGGCTCCGTGTTGAAGGCCGTACATTGACCTATAATGGTTTACTTTTATAAATTGTTATTTGGATGGAGAGTTGTCTCATTGGCACTCACACCACATCTTCCTATATCTATATAAGTCAATCGAATATGTTGATTGTACCTTTCCATGTACCTTCAATAAACACATTTTTCAGTTTCTAAAATTCATTGGTTTTGACCATGTCTGGAATAATAAAGGAACTCTGTCAGAAGGAAAACTCATATCTGCAGTGAAAAAGATATTACAAGAAAGATATGGAAAATATGTTTGTCAGGCGAAAACCAAAACAAATTACGCACATATTACAAGTTAAAAAAGGAATATAAACCTGAGACTTATACAAAGTTGAATATCTCAAAACAATATATTAGACAGTTATGTAAATTAAGAATTTCTAACCACAATTTACACATTGAAAAAGGCAAATATAATAATACGCCTTTGGATCAAAGAATATGTAAACATTGTATTGATAACAAAATTGAAGATGAGTTTCATTTTATATGTGAATGTAACCTCTATCAAGACGAGAGGAAAAAGTTTAATGATGACATTGTTAATATTATACCGTGTTTTTGTAATTTAGATAATTTTGATAAATTTAGATATTTAATGAACTGTTCGGAGACTGATGTTCTCAACAGATTTCTTTTATATATAGACAAATGTATTTTGATTAGAAATTCATCAGTGGGAATAATTGCATAATATTGAAGTGGTTGTTTTGTTTTTTGTTTGTTATACGTGTCACAATTGTTGTCTCTTTATGTTTTATTTTTGTTTTGTTTTTCTATGTTTTCATGTATTTCAGCGATGATCCTTTTGTACTGGATTTTATACTGAATAAAATTAGTTAGTTAGTTAGTTAGTTATATAACCCCCCCCTACACATCGAGGTTCTGGATCCGCCCCTGCTAAGGTATTTGGTATTTCTTGATCTTTCCATTACTTGTTTCTTAAGCGTGTATGAGTGTTTCATTTGTGAGCCTGTCTGGTGGTATTTGTACACTGCACTTCTGTGGGTGAAAGTCCATGCCCCAGGTTTTCCCATATTCTGCAAGTTTGTAAAGATCTTCTTGTCTTCTTGTAGTATGTTAGTATCAGGAGGAGATGTTATTGTTCTGTATACTATGCAATCGTCTGCAAATAGTCGTATGTTAGATGTTACGTTGTCAGGTAAGTCGTTGATAAATAGAAGGAATAGTAACGGTCCGAGTACCTTCACTTTGGGGACTTCACTGACCACGTGAACTTTCTCCGAAGATTCTCCCTCAACGATGACTGGTTGGGACATTTATGTAGGAATGGTTGCATCCACTTGTGTGTATATCATGCAACTCCGTAATGATGCAGTTTGTTTAGCAAGCGTCCATGTGGGACACGATCAAAGTCCTTAGAAAAGCCAAGGATAACCATATCAATCTGCTCTCCTCTATATATACCGTGCTGGCAGTTGGTAAGTATTTTGTAATTGTTTAGATGTTTCAAGGTGTTGCTGACCATGATGTGTTCGAGGAATTTACAGTATAGACAAGTGAGCGAAACAGGTCTATGGTTGCTTGCATCGTATCTGCTTTCTTTCTTAAAAGAGAGGCGAAAGATACCCAAGGGACTTTCAAACTCATAAGTCGAAAACAAACTGACAACACCATGGCTAAAAAAGAAAAAGACTAACAGACAAACAATAGTACACAAACCACAATATAGAAAACTAAAGACTGAGCAACACGAACCCCATCAAAAACTGGGGGTGATCTCAGGTGCTCCGGAAGGGTAAGTAGATCCTGCTCCACATGTGGCACCCGTCGTGTTGCTCATGTTAGAACAAACCCGGTAATAAGTCTAAATCGGTAGGTCACATTCGCGGAAAAGGAGACGGAATTGTAGTTACGACATTTGGAACATATCCGCTATCATCTTTGAAACGGATATTCCATATTGGTCAAGCAACTCGTGATGGCGTCCATAAAATTTACGAAGGGATGATTTCAACTTCACCACTTGGAACTCTTGGTTTAATAGCTTCTTTGTGAGCAGCCACCCTCTATTAATGAAGTCATGATAGGAAATACAAGCCCTGGAATATCGTATCAACTGTGAGATATATACTCCGTATGCAGGCGCTGCTGGAATGTTAATTGCTATAAAGAAATGGAAAGTTCACAATTGGGAAACTGAAATCATCTGTAGATATGAGGCAGACTTAACTGCATCTGTTGTATCCTTTATCTCAAGTTCGATGGGATAGATGCGTTCAACATAGTCACCAAATTTTGAATTATTTAGTGAGAGAACATAATCTATATAACGTTAAGTAAAGTTAAAGGATACTGCTAACTTCTTTTCTTTCTTCCTAAGAAGTTCCTGTATGAAGTCAGTCTCATATCAATAAAGGAACAAGTCGGCAAGAAGAGGGACACAGTTGGTTCCCATGGGAATGCCGATTGTCTGTTGAAAAACACGTCCTCCAAACGTAACAAATATGTTTTCAATCAAGAAATCAAGCATCTTGATAATGTCAGGTTCAGAGAATTTTTTGTTTGAATCAGAGTGATTTTTTTACAAAGTAGGATTTATCTCTCCCTAAGACAAGATACTTGTATTTAGGTTGGGCATTCTTTTTTATGAAACAAAGCAGGACCAACTCTTTCTATTTATCTTTTAGTTTGGAATGGGGAATACTTGTGTAAAGTGTAGAAAATTCAAATGTTTTAGTACTATTATTGCAAGATGAAAGAGTCTTTGATTGTTTGTACTCTAAAAGATCTTTGGAATTTTTCAGTATCCACATCTGATTCACGCCACCTCTAGAATAGGCAGTTTCACAATAACTTTGAAGCCCGGCTTTGATTGCTGATAAAATTGATGTTAATAATTTAGAAAGAGGTTTCGTGGAGCACTTGGAAGACCCAACAATATACCGTTGTGTGTAAGGAAACTTGTGTAGTTTAGGTATCCAATAAAGTGATGGAAGATCCAGTTCTTCATCTTTGGTTGAAATTACAAAGGAACATAGAACAGACCTATGATTATCAAGGATTTCCTCTTTGGTAATTGTCGTGGGGGTATATGTTGAGTTTCGAAGTGAATTGTCAATACCTAATCAATTTATCAACCAGTTTATGTAATGTGATTTACACTCAAAAACGATGTTGTTTGTGACTTTATCTGCGTGGACAGCAACATATTTGTCACGGAGGTAGGAAAAGTGTTTTGCAACATTTGGGTAATTAAAGATTGATGTAGCGTGGGTATTCATAGACCCATTCAGTTTTTTAATTCTGATTTGTATCAACGACCTCACAGCCTTAATCCATTCGGAAAGAGTATCTACGTCTTCTCTCTTGCGTTTAACCCATTGCCTGGCATAATCCTCGACTGAATCCATCAGCATTTTGAAGTTGTGTTTCCAATTGATGGATTTAGGCTCACGATATGGGCCTTTGGATAATACATTTCGCAGAGAAGTGTTATTGACAATGTGTAGGTCACCAGTAATAACGTGGCCAGCCGGAGTATATATGAATGGGGAACTAGCACAGGTGCAATCAGGAGGTTTAGACTTGAAGTCGTCAATATTGAGATCCTGTATCACGTGTTTGTAATTGTAAGTTTTAGTTGTAATTGGTTTGGTATAGGTGTAGGAAATGATAGGTACAGACTGGTCTTTAAAATAGGTAGGTATTTTCGAGTGAACTGACTTATGATGAATGATATTGTCTATGTTGATGGCATCGAGACCTTTGTTTGCAAAGGGAAGTTTAAGAAAGGATCTTTTCTCCTTTTCATCTTTTCCAATGCGAACTGGTTTGAAAAGTCTGTGACTTGCAATATCCGAAATGATAGCTGTAAGTTTGTACTTGTTTGAATGAGGGTTTGTAACAGTGGTTTCCAAGCATAAGTTGTACAGAGAATGAAGTTTTGAAAGAGGTAATGAATAAAGCTTCGTGCGAATGTGATGAATACCTAACGGTGTTTGTATAAATGGCAGCATGTCAAGATATTGCAGTAACATTTGTTTGTTTCCAGTCTTCTTGTACTGTACCGGATCTAAGACTAGCATTAAATACAATGCATAAAAGGGTTGCTAGGTCGTTATCACATTCCCTTAACATTCTTGCAGGTATTTTATCAGGGCTGCACGCTTTACTCGGGTTGCATTTATTTAATAACTTCCTAACGCCTCCGGTTGTTACTATAATCTCTGGCATTGGTGGGTATTGTTTATCTGTTGGCTTTGGTATGTCCTTGTTATCTTTTATCCTTATTCCTTATATTAGATGCTTGTTTTGTTTTCTTCATTCGATTGTATAATTTGTTTCTCCTTCTTATTCCGATTTTTAACTCTTTTTTTTATCTATCATGTTTCTCTGGTCTTGTTACCTCTGATTGTCTTTTTTGGTATGCATTTCTCCATTGGATTTATAAGGCTTGTTTTGAATTTTGTCCAAATCATCTCTACTGGCTGTTTATTTACTTCAAGTTTGATGAATTCCTTGTCTTTTTTTTTAAGTGCAGTTTTATCTCATTATAGTCTCCTTTCTTGTATGTGTAGACTTTTCTAGGCGGGAGTTATGTTTTGATCGGTCTCAAGCTGGACCCAGTGTTCACTGTTTCTTGGTTTGATATTCCAGGTGTAATCATAGGTGCTTGAGGACAGGACCCTACGTTGAGCCCCATAGTCCCTTCCACTTTATCATGATAAATCCCCGATTTTCTAATATATAGCCTTTACTTGTACCATATGTATACAAATATACCATATTTTTACTCTAAATATAAATGTTTACTATCAGTGTGCCACTCGACTATAGAGCGATAGGTATAACACGAACTTTATTTACTAATGAACTGTTTTTGGTGAAAATCAAATCCAGTATAATTATTCGCACATGTTTCGGTAATTCTTGTGGGTTCTATGTTGACCTGATTTAGGAAGTGATCTTTGATGATGTTAAGAAGTTGATGTGATGGACCTGTTTTTGATGTATATTGTTTTACGCGTTCATCTTCCCAGTTAATGTCATCTAGGTTAAAGTCGCCCAAGCCATACATGTGCTTCCTCTGTTATTCTCGACCGGCTAGTGTGAAGATGAATAAGTTAATCAGTGTCATCTGCACCTAGAGGTCGGTAGAATGATCCTCCATAAAGGTTGTTAGTTCCTGTTATTTTTATTTGTATCCATAGGAATTCACAGCTGTCATTTATTTTTAGTTATTCTGGTTCTGAGCATTCTAATGGTTTGACGTGTTTTCTGTCCTATCACTTTGTAATCATTTGGGAAAATAGCTGTTGATAGGTGGTGGGCCTTCAACCACGATTCAGTGCCTATAATGATGTCCGCACCTGTTGATTCATATATATTTTCTAGTAGAGGTCGCTTATCTACTACTGACAGTTTATGACTATGACTTTTAGAGGTAGGTCGTCTCTCTGGTTATTGCTCTTATGAATCATGTGTTGCTCTGAAACTTGGATGGTATATAATATTCTCATCTGATGAAATATCTGGTATTAAGCTAGATGAACATATTTTTTGTGGCTTGGCGTTTTTGTTGTCATTAGTTCTATGTGGAGATGAAGTTGCTTGAGGTAAACAAAAGCTGATATCTTTGTCTGTGTTTTCTACTCTCTATTGATGAGAGAGTGACTCATAATAGTATGATGTTTCAAAAAGTGTAATGTCAAATAATGACGAGGCAAAGTTTGGTATTCCACACTGTGTACATTGCAAGCTGATGTTCTTCAGGGGTTTGTAAATGTTCAAACTCAAACATTCTTGAAAGTACCAGGTATTACAAGTGGCGCAACACACTCCTGGTGTGCTCCATTTCACTGAAAGGACATGGTGGAATTGAAATGTTAAACAGAAAAGTCATGTCAGTTATGGACTCTTAACTCCCAAACGGAGATAACAGAATACAAACTATTGAGATCTCAACAACAAAAAATCCAATCTGCCTCATAAATACGTACCTTCCCTCTAGAGGTACAGATAAGGGACATGATTCTTATAGATCCACTTTAGACACTTTTAAAGAAATTATACTAAAAAGTAAAATACCAAAAATACCGAACTCCAAAGAAAATTCAAAACGGAAATTCCCTTATCACATGGCAAAATCAAAAGCTCAAACACATCAAAAGAATGGAAAACAACTGCTATATTACTGACTTGGTACAGGTACTTATGTAGAAAATGGTGGACTAAACCTGGTTTTATAGCTAGCTAGACTTCACACTTGTATGACAGTCGTATAAAATTCCATTATATTGACAACAATGTGAGAGCAAAACAAACAGACATAATAGGTAAAAATGTCAAAAATTGGGGTACAGTAGTAAACTTTGCGTAGTAATCTCAATCACTATAAATACAAACAACTATGTCAGCAAGGGAAAACAAAATGGCATATAAACACTCTGTAGACAAAGCACATAAGTCAAAATGAAAGACCAGCATACAAAAAAATGACCATAGCACAATAACACATAGCCACGTCAAAAGGATTTTTACCAAAAATGGACTAAACAGTAAAGGCTAAAAATATGCAAAGACAAATAAAAAGAATACTAAATTATTTACTTTGTAAAAAAATATTTCCGTATTTCATGTATAACTTACCACAAATTTTTATTTACCTGTGTACGTTATTTTATTTGGCGGCATTTTGTCCAAGGTTATGGTTGTCTTTTCTGATATTGTTTTACATCTCACCCCCCTTTTTTTTTAATTAATTTTGTATTTACATTGTGTCATAGATCAAATTATTCGTTCAGTGTATGTTTACTTGTTACTATTGATATGTCGTTTGATTGAATTAAGCCATTTCAATTGATATTTTATAGTATGTCTTTCTATGTTGTGATGTTACACTATTGTTTCGGGTTAAGGTGAAGGTTGGCGCCTGTTAAAACGTTTAAACCCACTGCATTTGTTTGCACCTGTCCTAAGTCAGGAGCCTGTTGTTCATTGGTTGTCGTTTGTTGATGTGGTTCATAAGTGTTTCTCGTTTCTCGTTTTTTATATAGATTAGACCGTTGGTTTTCCTGTTTGAATTGTTTTACACTAGTCATTTTTGGGCCCCTTTTTTAGCTTGCTGCTCGGTGTGAGCCAAGGCTCCGTGTTGAAGGCCGTACTTTGACCTATAATGGTTTACTTTTACAAATTGTGACTTGGATGGAGAGTTGTCTCATTAACACTCATACCACATCTTCTTATATCTATATAGCAAGAAATTAAGATGATAAATAACATCAGCACCTAGAATCTGTACTTCAAGACCATCATGTATTATTTGTAAATTTGATACGGTTATTAATATTTATCAACAAGGTATTGGTATCTTCCGATGAACTTTTTTTTTAGAAAAAAGGACGAGACGTTCTTTGACATTACCTTGGTTCATCAATTTCTGCTCAGACGCCGGTGACATTTACAAAGTCTGAGTAGCAGCTGCAAGCTCTTGAATACCGAATGAGTTGGGAAATGTATATCCCATATGCAGGTGAAGTTGGTATATTACTGCTAAGTTGGGGGAAATTGATAATTTCAAAATTAAAATCGTATCGTTTGTCATAGATTCTGGTACTGAGTTGACCGCTTACGTCAATTTCGATGTATAAGTCTAAAAATGAGGCACAGGAAGCCGTGTCTGTTGTTTCTTTAATTTCTAGTTCTGGAGGATATATAAATGGAACATCAGAAAAGTTTCGATTGTTAAATGGAAAGAAAATCATCAATATATTTAAATGTGAAATTAAATGATTTGGCTTCTCGATCTTCTGTTTTTGACAAGTGTCTGAAGGAACTCCGACTTATATGAAATAAGAAGAGGTCGACAAGGAGAGGCGCACAGTTCTGTCCCATAGGAATGCCGACAATTTGTTGAAAAAGTCTACCTCCAAATTCAATATCTTCAGCAAATATATTGTCAATAAGAAAAATATCAAAGAACCCACAAAGTTGTGATTGCAGGCGACTTTAACGCCTCCTTTGTTAGATGATATAAGGACACCCAAGATGAAATATTAAAAAAATGTTGAAATAAAAATCAAATAGAACTGCCACCTAGTTACATGGGCTCAACTGATCACACCTATCAACAAGGAGACTCAATGTCAAAGATTGACTAAATACTGATTAAAAATCTAGAGAATGATAAAAATACAAAGGAGCATATTCAAGTCACAATACTTATTTTCCTGTGTCTTCTACATACAATTAAGATCGAGTTAAAAAACATTCTAACAAAAAAAGGTCACAATACTTATTTTCCTGTGTCTTCTACATACAATTAAGATCGAGTTAAAAACATTCTAACAAAAAAAGATCACAATACTTAGACTATTTTCCTGTGTCTTCTACATACAATTAAGATCGAGTTAAAAAACATTCTAACAAAAAAAGGTCACAATACTTATTTTCCTGTGTCTTCTACATACAATTAAGATCGAGTTAAAAAACATTCTAACAAAAAAAGGTCACAATACTTAGACTATTTTCCTGTGTCTTCTACATACAATTAAGATCGAGTTAAAAAACATTCTAACAAAAAAAGGTCACAATACTTATTTTCCTGTGTCTTCTACATACAATTAAGATTGAGTTAAAAAGCATTCTAACAAAAAAAGGTCACAATACTTAGACTATTTTCCTGTGTCTTCTACATACAATTAAGATCGAGTTAAAAAACATTCTAACAAAAAAAGGTCACAATACTCAGACTATTTTCCTGTGTCTTCTACATACAATTAAGATCGAGTTAAAAAACATTCTAACAAAAAAAGGTCACAATACTCAGACTATTTTCCTGTGTCTTCTACATACAATTAAGATCCAGTTAAAAAACATTCTAACAAAAAAAGGTCACAATACTTAGACTATTTTCCTGTGTCTTCTACATACAATTAAGATCGAGTTAAAAAACATTCTAACAAAAAAAAGTCACAATACCTCAGACTATTTTCCTGTGTCTTCTACATACAATTAAGATCGAGTTAAAAAACATTCTAACAAAAAAAGGTCACAATACTTAGACAATTTTCTTGTGTCTTCTACATACAATTAAGGTCGAGTTAAAAAACATTCTAACAAAAAAAGGTCACAATACTTAGACTATTTTCCTGTGACTTCTACATACAATTAAGATTGAGTTAAAAACATTCTAACAAAAAAAGGTCACAATACCTCAGACTATTTTCCTGTGTCCGCTGACTTCTACATACAATTAAGATCGAGTTAAAAAACATTCTAACAAAAAAAGGTCACAATACTTAGACTATTTTCCTGTGTCTTCTACATACAATTAAGATCGAGTTAAAAAACATTCTAACAAAAAAAAGGTCACAATACTTAGACTATTTTCCTGTGTCTTCTACATACAATTAAGATCGAGTTAAAAAACATTCTAACAAAAAAAGGTCACAATACTCAGTCTATTTTCCCGTGTCTTCTACATAAATTAAAATCGAGTTAAAAAACATTCTAACAAAAAAAGGTCACAATACTTAGACTATTTTCCTATGTCTTCTACATACAATTAAGATCGAGTTCAAAAACATTCTAACAAAAAAAGGTCACAATACTTAGACTATTTTCCTGTGTCTTCTACATACAATTAAGATCGAGTTAAAAACATTCTAACAAAAAAAGGTCACAATACCTATTTTCCTGTGTCTTCTACATACAATTAAGATCCAGTTAAAAAATATTCTAACAAAAAAAAGGTCACAATACCTCAGACTATTTTCCTGTGTCTTCTACATACAATTAAGATCGAGTTAAAAAACATTCTAACAAAAAAAGGTCACAATACTTAGACTATTTTCCTGTGTCTTCTACATACAATTAAGATCGAGTTAAAAAACATTCTAACAAAAAAAGGTCACAATACCTCAGACTATTTTCCTGTGTCTTCTACATACAATTAAGATCGAGTTAAAAACATTCTAACAAAAAAAGATCACAATACTTAGACTATTTTCCTGTGTCTTCTACATACAATTAAGATCGAGTTAAAAAACATTTTAACAAAAAAAGGTCACAATACTTATTTTCCTGTGTCTTCTACATACAATTAAGATCGAGTTAAAAAACATTCTAACAAAAAAAGGTCACAATACTTAGACTATTTTCCTGTGTCTTCTACATACAATTAAGATCGAGTTAAAAAACATTCTAACAAAAAAAGGTCACAATACTTAGACTATTTTCCTGTGTCTTCTACATACAATTAAGATCGAGTTAAAAAACATTCTAACAAAAAGGTCACAATACTTAGACTATTTTCCTGAATCTTCTACATACAATTAAGATCGAATTAAAAAACATAATGGAAACAGTCTAACAAAGATTAAGTGGAAAAAGTCAACAAAGAAAACTATGAACAAAAAGTATTTGAAGACCTAAAAATCACAAATATCTGAACATGAGAACACTTTATGGAATCGAACAGGCTAAAGACCATTTAATCAATGTGTTTTGTGTACTATTGTTTGTCGGATGGTCTTTTTTTTTTTAGCCATAGCGTTGTCAGTTTATTTTCGACTTATGAGTTTGAATGCCTCTCTTTGAATGGAATAAAGGGAGCAGTAGAACAAAGGTTTACCACACTTTTTGAATACCTTGTGAGAGACAAGCTATGCATTGCATATACATGCACCAGCCATATTTGAAATATTTTATAGTGATATATTCTGAACACTAATTCCATATTAATCAGGTCAGTAACTAATACTTGCAAGTCTTAAATATTTGCACAGTTATCCCCTACACAGAGAAATTGCACTCACATCAATTTCACGTGAATTTCACCGAGCTTAAACGTGAAACTCACATGAAATCAGTTCATGTGAGTTTAACGTGATCTAATGTGAAAGTCACGTGAATTTCACGTGAAAATCAAATGATTTGTTTTACGTGAAATTCACGTGAATTTTTAAAATAACGTAATTCAAATAACACCTCAATTTTCAAATTTAATCAAAATCCTGAAAAATACCATTTTTTTTGTAAAGTTCACGTGGAATTCATGTGAAAAATTTCACATGAAATTCACAAGAAAATGTTCACGAGAGTTTCATGTATAATCTCGCTTGAGGTGAATCTCACGTGAATTTCATGTGAGATTCATGTGAAATTCATGTGAGCAATTTTTGCTTGTGTAGTTTAAATCTGAAAGAAATTGTATTTTTTTAATAAATCAGAGTGATTGTGCAGGAATGATAGATATATTATTTTAAAGAAAGATTTTCATGAACTCAGAAGAAATAATACTTTATAGATATTTAAATGATAAATGTATTGGTACAGTTATTTGTTAAATGAAAAGGTCCAACATTATATATAGTTACAGAAATATTTCATTCATAAATCGATGAGTGATTAGCGTAATATTATTGGACAGAACAAAGCATTTACACGGGTGTCATTCGGTATATTGAGAGAAATGATCGTGAAAGAATAACTTACGGTGGTCAAGCATTGCGATCGGATCGTGAAAGATCTGGTATCGGATCGTGAGTGCAATAAGGTGTAGTTCTACTTCAAAATCTGTGAAAAAAGCTGCTGTATTTTCAAAAGGTGGAACAAATTAGAAAAACAAATTATGTCTGTCAAAATGATTCAACTTCCTTAATAAATCTGGGCACTTAGTTAATGAAAAAAAGGCAGTACTTTTTAAGAAAACACTAAAGGTGACACACAGTCCAATAAGAAAAAAATCACGTTTGTATCCATAATGGTTACAATTCAATATATCATGATATATTTGAAACTTAATCTTTATTATGTCAGATAGTCCAGTAAAATATATGTATGTTATTACTTGAAAAAGTTCATATTATTTTTGAAAAAGTATATTTTTGTTGATTTTTAAACAAAATTTGATCGTGAAAGATCATTCAATGCATTATATGGATCGTAAAAGACAAGGCGTGACCAGACTGATGATCAGAAAACAGCATTTGCTTTACCAATTGGTATACTTGTAATTGGTTGAAGCGTGTAATTACTGTCTAAGAACGTAAATTAATGCTCCAATTTTTGTTGGTGATATATATATATTTCTCTAATTCTTTGGCAATTTAAACCTTTCCGGACCCATTGTATAAAAAAATTTAATCAACGTGTGGTTGCCGATTATCTCAGGAGATGATTGGATGAGTTTAAGGTTTATTCTAGACGATCCGGTACATATTAAATTTGCTGGTTGGTCCTTTTTATAGACTTCTATATATATATTGGTTGTAGAGTTGTCACTGGTTCAGACGTACTTTATATATATATAAACAAGTCTAAATCGAAAACAACGTTCAAACCTATGATTGCGTTGGATAAAAAACGCAATTTTTATACGTGTGCATGCAAAACAAATTTCTTGTTAGAGGGGTCTAAATACAGCAAAAACAACATTTTCCAAAAGACCAAAAAAGTGAAAAAGTATATTTTAACAAAACGTATTTGACTAACAGGTCGAACAACAAATGTTCTTAAACCCTGCTGACTGCCATTGGCGATTGCCAAATAAACGGATCACCGATGTAATAAATGGATCTTAATTTTAAATTTAATACTAAACAGAAAACAATAAACGTGCGGAAAAGATGGTATACCGCTAACAAAAGGTGCAAAGGTTTTTGTACACCATATCCGGATTTCGACAATTAATGTCTCTTCAGTGATGTTAGGAATCGAAACGGTATTTGGAAAGCCATACAATTTACCTAAATTTAGGATAGACTCTTTAATTTTGAGGAGTCATATATATACTCTAAATATCAGCACAACAATGTTAAATCTGCAAATTTGCGGATGCAAATTTTTGTTCTTCCCTCGCCGGGATTCGAACTCATGCTATTGGGATATCGAGACAACACCGCCTGCACTGTGTCCAGCGCTCTAGACCACAAAGCCACCTAGACTGAACTAACAATTCACCTTTCGGTGGCCTAGTGTTACATTTCCTCGTCAGTATAATCTAGAGTTGTAACACAGTACATGATATATTAGGCATGAAGATGGAATTGATTGCAGATTAGCCAAATATCTATCGTAAAGGATCGTAAGATACAGTCACATAAATAATTATTTTGATAAGTACGTCTAAACAAGTGACAACTCTACGACAGATCCATCCATTGGATCACCAGTGAAGGTGATACACGGCTGAAAACACATATTATATTCATATAATTACTCTAAATATCAGCACATATGCTGACAAATTCAGTACAATTGAAAAACATAGCAAGAATTCTGTCTTTTAATCATATCTTTTAGGTCAGATATGTGTGACTAAGGTCATCGATATTTAAATAAATCCAAATTGTATCATAGAACAATTTTATTCATTTAATTTAATTTTAGTGAACTACCTTGTATTCTTGCAAAATTAAGATGCAGGCTGTCGAGGGTCTCCGGAAGCTCTGTATGGAAGTTGGTTGTGGACTTTCTGTTTGCCAAACTAATGAAGCGTTTGTCGACAGCTTTATATCTGTGGAAGACCTGCTAAAATCTCTTTTTCATCCTGATAAAAAACAACAATAATAATCAAAAATATATCTTCAACTTGTCTTCATCGGCATGTAAAACCAGTGGAGCCAGACCTGCATACCCTTCATGTGCATCTTAGATCAACCTGATTTTTTGTTGAGTTCATATTGCCCAGTCTTTATTTTTTCTGTTTCTAAATAAAATACCTATTGTATCTATAATCAATGTGTTCTCGTCATGAATATACAAGAAATATTTGCCAAGACGTAAAGCTAACAACAATCAAACAATTCATAAATTATTCCATATAAACAGTTTACACGAAGACAAGATCATGCACAATGCTAGAATGTAATATTTCCATCTATATCATTCGATAATTAAACGGCCTTTTTTCAGTTATCTCTTTGCAAACCACTACCTGACTTAACACTTATATCTATTTTTTTTTTAATTTATATATTGGTGAGTTTTTGTAGTGTCTATGGGCCATTTGATATCCTCGGAAACAAGACTCTCGGAACGTCTCGAAAATTTTCGATCATTTATAGAGGTAGTTATCTATGTCTTTGATACGGTCCCTCTATGGATAGGCTACCACGTGACATTATATATTTCAACAATAAAAGTTCGATCATTTTTAGATCGGAAAGTAAAGACTAGATTACAGTAAAAAATTCATTAATTTATTCCAACCTTTTTGTAGTTTGACATAACACATGTGAATGTTTATTAAATATCAAGTATAATGATAACTCAATTACAGAATTTATGTTTTAAGACGGTCCTTGTACGCGTTGTGTGTGTAGTATTTAAAACAACTTGCTATTGTGCATTGTGACAATAAACCTGGAAATAGTATACTGACAATGTATTATGTCCCAGAATAAACTTATTATTTCTTTAAGATTACCACGTGAGATTTTGTATTTCCATCATAACCTGAGCAAATGCCGGAAAGCAAGAAGAAATTAAACAAAACGATATTTCTCTTGAAAATAGCAAGAGTCATTTTAGGTTGGAAACACAGTGGTCGGAAAGCAGAAAGATAATTAAACAAAACGGTATTTCTGTCAAAATATTTAATTTCATTTATAGTTACTAACAGGCCTAGTGAATATTCATTAAAATTATTAAGTTCAAACTGAAACTAAATTTATCAATTAATAATCATAGTTATATATCATGTCCCACAAGTTTTAACAGTGAATACATTGACGAAAATTATATGCAACAAATTAGCACCAATTATCAGGGATGCACACAAATAACTAGTATCTAAAAGTTAAACTGTAGTGAATGAAAAACAAAACAGTTGCATGGTTTCAATTCACAAAGATTTTAAAATCCTAGCATCTCTCTCAAATAAAACCGTAATTAATATTTTACAATAATCATTTAATTTCTGCGCTAATCATTTTATACTATTTTAGTATGGTTTTATAAGTCTCTGTTTATATTTTGTATAGCAATTAATTCATAAAATGGAAAGTTGGGACTTAAAGAAGAGAATAATTTGACAGAATGATGTCCACCAGTAAATACTTGACGTTTGTGTTTATTTTGATAGGGAATTAAAAATTTTCGGAATTTTGTTTTAACAGGACTGTATGTTAATTAAATTTTAATTCTTTTTTTAATAGTTCAACCTGCCAGGATTTAAATTTTTGCAAAATGGTGCGATTTTGAAAATTGTATGCATTGATTTCCATTATATTGCAACCTGTTCACACAACACAACAATAACCGATTTGATAACAAAATCAGTCTGCTTTTACACAAATGCCTCAGAATAACACTTTACATGGAAATTGGACCATCAATTTCTCTATACCACCTCTATCATGAGTACAGACTGCTTCAATAATGAGTATAATAATAATTGAAGGAAACAAATATGAAGATATAATAGATAAAATACATGCATCCAGATTATTAAGCAAACTGAGTGCTGAAATTTATATAGCGATTTGCTATAGACATCCAGTTTGCAGAAACTGGGAATTGCAATCGGATTAGGTCTTTGTATATTAAACACAAAGAAAAAATATTAACACTCTTTTAAGAAACAAATAAAATGGTCAAGACTTTAAAAAAGGTTAATTTAATGGTAGCTGTATACACTTTTCTATTTACAACTAAAAAACAACAGTTCTTTTAATTGGATTTGCGAGAATCTATACACAATAACATATTTTCAAACAAGGTGTTTTAACATCATCATTACCTTATTGTACTCACAGTCAATGATTTCAAATCAAAAACAAAAACATTCAGCAACAATTTTTTTATTGACCAGTCGGCTCTCTTGGGTTCACGTATTGCTTTTCTTTTTTTTTTTAAGAAAGCAACTTGTTTCTATGGTTCTTAGATCTACTGTTTTATTACGCTGAAGTACGTCCATTATTCATTTTTTCATTATTTAAAATTCAATAATGAATAATGAAATAGTTCATTATTCATTATTCAACGTTAAGTGATGAATAATGAATAATGAAATAGTTCATATTTCATTATTCAAGCTGAAAAGTGAATAATTAAATCGAAAATTTATTTTTGACTGTGACACTATATCCCGTATTTCTGAATTCATCATTTTTATGTTATTTAACAAATATTCAAATTAATCTAAGAAAAATAAATCAAAACACTCTTTGAAATTTTTATCTTTTTTTTATTTATTTAGTTTCGGAGGATAAACTAGTGGGTTTCCCTAACTATTTTTAACAAAAATTCCTTGTTTTAATGTATGGACGACCTGAATACCAAAGCATATATAAAAATCAAAATACTATACATTGTAATTTTTTTTATTTTCACTGGATCTTTGCTATTCTTCATCCCCTGATTATAGATATAGCTTATCGATTGTGCCGCAATGCCCATTAGAGGGGTTACGCAGGACCTAAATGCCAAAATATGCATGAAAATTAAGTAATAGCCAATTTTGAATAATGAAATGGATATTTTGAATAATGGAATGGACTGCTGCGACCCTTCAGCCCCTAATTACAGATATACCTTATATGTCATTCGAAAGCTTATCAATAGAGGAACAAAAGGTATATAGTCAATATATCCCGCAACGCCTATTAGAGGAGTTTCGGAGGACCTAAATGTCAAAATACGCGTCAATAATAAGAAATAGCTTATTTTGAATAATGGAATGGACTGCTACGACCCTTCAGCCCATAATTACAGAGAAATCTTATACACCAAACGAAAGCTTATGGACAGAAGAACACAATGGTTACAATCAATATGTGCCGCAATGCCCATTAGAGGGGTTACGCAGAACCTACATGCCAATATACGCGTGAAAATTAAGAAATAGCCAATTTTGAATAATGAAATGGATATTTTGAATAATGGCATGGACTGCTACGACCCTTCAGCCCCTAATTACAAAGAAAACTTATAGACCATTCGAAAGCTTATAGACAGAGGAACAAAATGGTTACAATCAATATGTGCCGCAATGCCCATTAGAGGGGTTACGCAGAACCTAAATGCCAAAATACGCGTGAAAATTAAGAAATAGCCAATTTTCAATAATGAAATGGATAGTTTGCATAATGGAATGGACTGCTGCGACCCTTCAGCCCCTAATTAAAGATATACCTTATACGTCATTCGAAAGCTTATCAATAGAGGAACAAAAGGTATATAGTCAATATGTCCCGCAACACCTATTAGAGGAGTATCGTAGGACCTAAATGTCAAAATACGCGTCAACAATAAGAAATAGCTTATTTTGAATATCAACTGCTACGACCCTTCAGCCCCTAATTACAGAGAAACCTTATACACTATTCGAAAGCTTATGGATAGAGGAACAAAATGGTTATAATCAATATGTGCCGCAATGCCCATTAGAGGGGTTACGCAAGACCTAAATGCCAATATACGCGTGAAAATTAAGAAATAGCCAATTTTGAATAATGAAATGGATATTTTGAATAATGGAATGGACTGCTGCGACCCTTCAGCACCTAATTACAGATATACCTTATACGTCATTCGAAAACTTATGGACAGAGGAACAAAATGGTTATAATCAATATGTGCCGCAATGCCCATTAGAGGGGTTACGCAGGAACTAAATGCCAAAATACGCGTGAAAATTAAGAAATAGCCAATTTTGAATAATGAAATGGATATTTTGAATAATTGAATGGACTGCTACGACCATTCATCCTCTGATTACATAGAAACCTTATACACCATTCGAAAGCTTATCAACAGAAGAACAAAAAGGTTATTATCAATATGTGCCGCAATGCCCATTAGAGGGGTTACGCAGGACCTAAATGCCAATATACGCGTGAAAATTAAGAAATAGCCAATTTTGAATAATAAAATGCATATTTTGAATAATGGAATGGACTGCTACGACCATTCAGCCCCTAATTACAGAGTAATCTTATACATCATTCGAAAGCTTATTAACAGAGGAACAAAAAGGTTATAATCAATATGTGCCGAAACGCCCATTAGAGGGGTTACGCAGGACCTAAATGCCAATATACGCGTGAAAATTAAGAAATAGCCAATTTTGAATAATGAAATGGATATTTTGAATAATGGAATGGACTGCTACGACCTTCAGCCCCTAATTACAGAGAAATCTTATACACCATTCGAAAGCTTATCAACAGAGGAACAAAAAGGTTATAATCAATATGTGCCGCAATGCCCATTAGAGGGGTAACGCAGGACCTAAATGCCAATATACGCGTGAAAATTAAGAAATAGCAAATTTTGAATAATGAAATGGATATTTTGAATAATGGAATGGACTGCTGCGCTGCTGCGACCCTTAGGTTCGCCAAGTTGGTTACTTATTACTTATTTATTATTCGTTACTTATTCTTTATTCCTTATTCCGTATTTCTTACCTATTCGTTACTGAATCATTATTCCTTATTCGTTACTTGTTTTTCCTTATAATCTTTTCATATGTTGCCCCCTTTAATGCTTTCTTTTCTTTTCTTAACTCTGGTTTGAGGAGGTAAAAATAACCTGTTAGCGCGTATGTACCCGTTTCAGCGCTCGAATGATACCCTATTACTTGTTCGGTACTTATTCGTTCCTTATTACTTTTGATACGCTACCCCTTTTTGATGCTTTCTTTTCTTTTGTTGTCTTTGGTGTTAGCTATGGGTTCGGTGAGTTGAAATTTCCTGTTAAAGCGGATGTCTCCGTCTTTGCGCTCGACTGATACCCTGTTACGTGTTCGCTACTTATTTGTTCCTTATTCGATTTTTATACGTTGCACCTTGTTAATGCTTTATTTCCTTTTCTTTTCATGGTTTTTGTTCTTGGTTAGTAGAGGTGAAATTGCCCTATTAGCGCGTATGTATCTGTTTTTGCGCTCGACTGATACCATGTTACTTATTCGTTCCTTATTCGCTTACTATACATTGCCCCCTTTTAATGATTTCTTCTTATTTCTTTTCATGTCTTTGGTGTTGATATGAAAAAGAAGATGTGGTATGATTGCCAATGAGACAAATCTTCACAAGAGACCAAATGACACAGAAATTAACTATAGGTCACCGTACGGCCTTCAACAATGAGCAAAGCCCATACTGCATAGTCAGCTATAAAAGGCCTTGAAACTCATCAGATGGATACAAATAGAAATACATCTAACAAAATCACAGAGTGGACGTGGCCGGGTACTTGTACATCCCTTTTAGTTCTTTTCATGTCTTTGGTGTTAGTTCTGTTTTTGCAGAGTTAGAATAAGCCCGTTAGCGCATATGTACCAGTTTCAACGCTCGACTGATACCTTGTTACTTATTCGCTAGTTATTTGTTCCTTATTCGCCTTTTATACGCTGCACCTGTTTAATGCTTTCTTTTCTGTTCTTCTCTCTGGTGTTAGTTCTTAGTTCGTAGCGGTGAAATTGGTCATATTCGTTCCTTAGTCGCTTATCCTTATTCTTTTTTTTTAAATGGTTGTAGGATTATTCTTACTTGATTTTTTTTTTGCATGATTGGAATGAAACATTTACACAAGCAATATATTGAACTAGGAAGGGAAGTTATATGAAAATAAGGAGATGTGGTATGATTGCTAATGAGACAACTATCCTTCAAAGTTCAAACGAAGTGGATGTAAGCAATCATAGGCAACTGTACGGCCTACAACAATGAGGGGTGAAAACATACCATGTAGTCGACTATAAAAGGCCCCGACATGCAAAAATGTGAAACAATTCAATTGAGAAAACTAACGGCCAATTGCATAACAAAACAGTTTACAATAAAACAAATATGACGGACATGAACAAACGACAACAACTGAAATAAAAAACCCTGACTTGGGACAAGTACATAAAGAATATGACGGGTTAAAACATGTTTGAAAGCGCTCAATCTCCCTTAACCTGGGAAAGTGGTGTTATATCACAACATAAAGCACCGAAATAAGAGTACTCGTAGTTACTCAAACCCAATTACCAGTAAAATATACATTATGTTATTCCAGAGTTATATACCAATCTTTACACATCCAACATATTTAATGTGAAGACGTCATAAACAGTCTTAGAAATGCATTACCCTGTGCAATGCCCAAATATATGTTAACAGTATCGGCAGGATGTAGGAATATATATAGCAATATATATTTAGTTTTCATGGTTCAATTTTATCAAAAACAAAATCAATGTTAATACCAAAAAAAACAATCTTTAAAGATTTTCCTACTGTGGTAAATTTATAACCTTTAATGATAAGTTTATATATAGGATCAATTAGTTTACATTGATCGTATTTAAATTACGGGCTTTATAATCAACATTGTCGTAAAAATTAGGATGTGGTATTCCACTTTTAACAAGAACTCTACAGGTACAGCCAAACTTCTAAACTAAATATTGAATTTGGAAAAGGTTTTAATTAATTTTTGATAACGAAATCCCTGACTTAATAATCTATCAGTTATACATGAATTACGTTCATTGAAATCTAAAACATGACTACATACATGGGCAAAGAGAACATATTGTGAAAAATACACACCGTAAGTAGGGGCGAAACGAACGCCACCATCCTAAAGGCGAAAATTAACAATAAATCGTATCTTTTGTCGTAAATTTTTGTATAGAGTTTCCCCGTGTGAAACTGAAATATCCGAATCTAGATAAAGAAAAATATTGCTGTATGTATAAGATTTATTCAAACTAATTACCTTTGGGTGAATTCCCGCAGTAAAATTCGAAAATTCTGGATTATTTAAAGCAAAAATATCATCAATTACAGTAATGTTTTTAATTTATCAATTAAATGTAATTTAAACGGATTTTTTACTGATTTTGGCCATAAATTGTGATTCATAACAATACGACAACAAGTCTACTATTAAAGGGGCGCAATTGGTACCCATCGGAATACATACATAATTTCGTTAACCTTTATTGACGAAACGTACATATATGTTGTCAAGAAGAAAATTTAAAGCTCTAATAATCTCATCACAGTTCCAGTAAGCATATTTGATAAAAAGCAAAGGATATGGGGTATCCATCCATGACACAAAATCAGTACATGCACAGCAAAAAAAAAAAAAAACAAACACACAAAAAGCAAAGGAACAGCGCTTTCGTTGCTGTTCTTCATCTCTAAATCACAGTGAGGCCTTCAACACGGTGTAAAAGATAAACGCTCACCTTACTGCAAGAGTAAGACGGTCCCCAGCACCGGTTTGAATGAAATTCTTTGTAAAATACTTCGGGTAGACTTTGTAAGATGCAACACCACTAAATCGGGGACGGTAAAAAGACATACTGAAAAATAGCATATTTCCTGTTTTCATTACAGAAGAACCTTATATGATTTGAAGCAATTAAATGTGCGACCATATTGTAATATAGTGTACAGAGTCGAAAATATCATAACTGTCAACCGAATTGAACGGACCATCAAAAGCACGTAATTTATCTAAAACATCCAAATAGTTAATAACACTCCAAAATAGTTAATTCCATTATTTTCATATGCTTTGTTACAGAAATTAATAACAAGATTTGTAATAAAAGTAAGGGGACCAGTTAACAGACAAGTAAGATTAGAAGTAGAACATTTACTAAAACCCGAGAGGAAACGAAATATGCACGTTTTTTTTTTTGTGTAGTTTAGGATGCCAATACATAGTAGGGACTTTCAAATTTTCAGAGGAGTCCTTTAGCTGTGCGGTGGTAGCGACAAGGTTATTTACTATTTGACTCTGTATGGAGCGCACGGCCTTGAGTGTAGTTGAATGCGTAATTTCATTCTTAAGGACTTCCGTGTAGTATTTACGTCATACCACCACCACATCGTTGGCTGCTTTGTCGGCCGGTACGAACACAAAATGCTTTGCGATTACTTAAATTTTGTTTTTAGTCCTATAATTGGAAGTATTACTTACTTTTGTTTATTTCTAAATTATTTTCAAAATGTGATATGCGGATATCTACAGTATTCAGACATTTTAATATTGAAATAGGAATCAAGTGACTTTTTGTGAGATTTCTCTTGTTTATACCAATTTTTACGATAGGATGAAAGAGAATCTTAAATGACCTGACGACACACTTACCAATTTATTTTCGACGGAGGACAATATTTTTATCTTTTTAATCAGAATGTTTATACCTTTTAGGAGCATTATTTTCTATACTGACGTTTTATGTAACTGACGTATAATTAAAAATTAAACTTGTACTGGATTTTTATACACGTATGAGAAGTTTTAGGTGGTTCAAAATATGGATGTATAATGTTTTGAAAGGTAGAGTCATTAAAAAACTAGAAAAAATAATGTAAATGTAAAAACTAGAAAAATAATGTAAATTTTTTTTTTTTTTTTTAAATACCTTTTATGATCTTCGGGTTTGTTTATTCGAGGGAACAGTCTATGGTGACAAAAAGCTGTAATAATACGTGAACACATATATTTTGGACTAAAAAACGATTTTTTTCATACTCGTTATAAATATTATGTAATTTTACTAATTGGCATTTGACCCGTTTCCTCTTGTTTTATTTGTAATGGTCGTTTTCTCCTGTTGTACGTGTAATGACCGTATTCTCTTTTTATTGTGTAATGGCCGTTTTCTCCTGTTGTATGCCAAATGACCGTTCTTTTCTGTTGCTTGAGTAATGGCCGTTTTCTCCTGTTAAATGTGTAATCATCAAATTCTCTTATGATAGGGTAAAGGCCGTTTTCTACATTCCTATGTCTATTGATAGTTCTCTCTTGTTGCATGTGCTACGGCCGTTTTCTCCTGTTGTATGTGTAATAGCTTTATTCTCTTGTTTTATGTGTAATGGCCATTTTCTTCTGTTGTATGTCTTATCGCCGTTCTCTCCTCTTGCATGCGTTATTGCCTTTTTTAATTCTGTTATATGTGTAATGGCCGTATTCTCTTGTTGTATGTCTAATGGCCGTTTTCTCCGGTTGCATGTGTTATGGTCGTTTTCTCCGGAAATATCATGTATATGTGTAATGGCCGTATTTTTTTTATTGTTTAATGGACGTTGTATGTGTAATGGCCGTTTTCCTCTGTTATATGTGTAACAGACGTTTTCTCCTGTTGTATGTGTAATGGCCATATTGTCTTAATTAGGTGTAATGGCTGTTTTCGCCTGTTGTATGTGTAATGGCCGTATTTTCTTGTTATTGTTAATCAACGTTTTCTCCTTTTGTATGTCTAATGATAGTTCTCTCCTGTTGCATGTGTAATGGCTGTTTTCTCATTTTGTATATCTAATGGCCGTTTTATTTTGTTTTATGTATAATACCCGTTTTCTTCTGTTATATGCACAATAACCGTTTTATCCTGTTGTATGTGTAATGGCCGTTGTCTCCTGTTGTATGTGTAATGTCCGTATTATCTTGTTTTATGTATAATGCCCGTTTTCTTCTGTTATATGTACAATAACTGCTTTCTCTTGTTTTATGTGTAATAACCGTTTTCTCCTGTTGTATGTGTAATGGCCGTTTTCTCCTGTTGTATGTGTAATGTCCGTATTATCTTGTTTTATGTATAATACCTGTTTTCTTCTGTTGTATATGTAATAACCGTTTTCTCCTGTTCCATGTGTAATGGCCGTTTTCTCTTGTTGTATGTGTAATGTCCGTATTATCTTGTTTTATGTATAATGCCCGTTTTCTTCTGTTATATGAACAATAACTGTTTTCTCTTGTTTTATGTGTAATAACCGTTTTCTCCTGTTGTATGTGTAATAACCGTTTTCTCCTGTTCCATGTGTAATGGCCGTTTTCTCTTGTTGTATGTGTAATGTCCGTACCATCTTGTTTTATGTATAATAACTGTTTTCTTCTGTTATATGTACAATAACTGTTTTCTCTTGTTTTATGTGTAATAACCGTTTTCTCCTGTTGTAAGTGTAATAATCGTTTTTTCCTGTTCCATGTGTGATGGCCGTTTTCTCCTGTTGTATGTGTAATGTCCGTATTATCTTGTTTTATGTACAATACCAGTTTTCTTCTGTTATATGTACAATAGCTGTTTTCTCTTGTTTTATGTGTAATAACCGTTTTCTCCTGTTGTATGTGTAATAACCGTTTTCTCCTGTTCCATGTGTAATGGCCGTTTTCTCCTGTTGAATGTGTAATGTCCGTATTATCTTGTTTTATGTATAATACCCGTTTTCTTCTGTTATATGTACAATAGCTGTTTTGTCTTGTTTTATGTGTAATAACCGTTTTCTCCTGTTGTATGTTTAATAACCGTTTTCTCCTGTTCCATGTGTAATGGCCGTTTTCTCCTGTTGTATGTGTAATGTCCGTATTATCTTGTTTTATGTATAATACCCGTTTTCTTCTGTTATATGTACAATAACTGTTTTCTCTTGATTTATGTGTAATAACTGTTTTCTCCTGGTGTATGTCAAATGGCCGTTGTCTCCTGTTGAATGTGTAATGATTAAATTCTCTTATTATAGAATAACGGCCGTTTTCTTTAGTTGTATGTCTAATGATAGTTCTCTCCTGTTGCATGTGTTACGGCCGTTTTCTCCTGTTGTATGTGTAATAGCTTTATTCTCTTGTTTTATGTGGAATGGCCATTTTCTTCTGTTGTATGGCTAATCGCCGTTCTCTCCTCTTGCATGCGTTATTGCCATTTTTAATTCTGTTATATGTGTAATGGCCGTATTCTCTTTTTATTGTGTAACGGCCGTTTTCTCTTGTTGTATGTCTAATGGCCGTTTTCTCCGGTTGCATGTGTTATGGTCGTTTTATCCGGATATATGTGTAATGGCTGTTCTCTCCTGTTGCATGTGTAATGGCAGTTTTCTCCTGTTGTGTGTGTAATAGCCGTATTCTCTTGTTTTTAAATTTAATGGTTGTTTTCTCCTGTTGTATGTCTAATGGCCGTTGTCTCCTGTTGCATGCGTAATTGCCATTTTCTCCTGTTGTACGTGTAATGACCATATTCTCTTTTTATTGTGTAATGACCGTTTTCTCATTTTGCATGTGTATTGGCCGTATTCTCTTGTTTTATGTGTAATGGCCGTTTCCTCTTTTTTTTAAAACGTAATGGCCGTTTTCCCGTGTTCTATATGTAATGGTCGTACTTTCTTGTTTGATGTGTAATTGCCGTTTTCTCTTGTTGTATGTCTAATGGCTGTTTTCTTTTTTTTGTATGTGTAACAGCTGTATTCTCTTGTTTTATGTGTAATGGCCATTTTTTCCTGTTGTATGTTTAATCGCTGTTCTCTCCTCTTGCATGCGTTATTTCCTTTTTTTATTCTGTTATATGTGTAATGGCTGTATTCTCTTTTTATTGCGTAACGGCCGTTTTCTCTTGTTGTATGTCTGATGGCTTTTTTCTCTTGATGAATGTATAATGGTCGTTTTCTCCTGTTGTATGTGCAATGGTCGTTTTCCTCTGTTATATGTGTAATAGCCGTTTTCTCATGTTGTATGTGTAATGGCCGTATTGTTTTGTTTTATGTGTAATGGCCGTTTCCACCTGTTGTATGTGTAATGACCGTATGCTCTTGTTATTGTTTATCGACGTTTTCTCCTTTTGTATGTCTAATGGCTGTTCTCTCCTGTTGCATGTGTAATGGCGGTTTTCTCCTGTTTTATGTGTAATAGCCGTATTCTCTTGTTTTATGTGTAATGGTCGTTTACCCTGTTGCATGTGTATTGACCGTATTCTCTTGTTTTATGTGTAATGGCCGTTTGCACCTGTTGTATGTGTAACGGCCGTATTGTCTTGTTTTATGTGTAATGACCGCTTGCACCTGTTGTATGTTTAATGACCGTTTTCTCTTGTAATTGTTAATCGCCGTTTTCTCCTTTTTTATGTCTAATGATAGTTCTCTCCTGTTGCATCTGTAATGGCCGTTTTCTCCTGTTGTATGTGTAATAGCCGTATTATCTTGTTTTGTGTATATTACCCGTTTTCTCCTGTTATATGTACAATATCTGTTATCTCTTGTTTTACGTGTAATAACCGTTTGCTCTTGTTGTAAGTCTAATGGCCGTTGTCTCCTGTTGCATGTGTAATTGCCGTTTTCTCCTGTTGTACGTGTAATGGCCGTTCTTTCCTGTTGCATGTGCAATGGCCGTTTTCTCCTGTTGAATGTGTAATGATCAAATTCTCTTATTATCGAGTAACGGCCGTTTTCTCCTTTTGTATGTGTATTGGTCGTATTCTCTTGTTTTATGTTTTATGTGTAAAGGCCGTTTTCACCTGTTGTATATGTAATGGCCATATTTTGTTGGTCTATGTGCAATTGCCGTTTTCTTTTGGTGTATGTCTAATGGCTTTTCTCTCCTGTTGCATGTGCTACGACCATTTTCTCCTGTTATATGTGTAATAGCATTATTCTCTTGCTTTATATGTAATGGCCATTTTCTTCTGTTGTATGTCTTATCGCCGTTCTCTCCTCTTGCATGCGTAATTGCCTTTTTTAATTCTGTTATATGTGTAATATCAGTATTCTCTTGTTGTATGTCTAATGGCCGTTTTCTCTGGTTGCATGTGTTATGGTCGTTTTCTCCAAATATATGTGTAATGTCCGTATTCTCATTTTATTGTGTATTAGCCGTTTTATATTGTTGTGAGTCTAATGGCTTTTCTCTCCTGTTGAATGTGCAATGGCCGTTTTCTCCTGTTGTATGTATAATGGCCGTTTTCCTCTGTTATATGTGTAATGGCGGTTTTTTCGTGTTGTATGTGTAATGGCCGTATTTTCTTGTTATTGTTAATCAACGTTTTCTCCTTTTGTATGTCTAATGATAGTTCTCTCCTGTTGCATGTGTAATGGCCGTTTTCTCCTGTTGTATGTGAAATGGCCGTATTATCTTGTTTTATGTATAATACCCGTTTTCCTCTGTTATATGTACAATAACTGTTATCTCTTGTTTTACGTGTAATAACCGTTTTCTCCTGTTGTATGTCTAATGGCCGTTGTCTCCTGTTGCATGTGTAATTTCCGTTTTCTCCTGTTGTATGTGTAATGGCCGTTTTTTCCTGTTGTATGTCAAATGGTCGTTCTTTCCTGTTGCATATGTAATGGCCGTTTTCTCCTGTTGAATATGTAATGATCAAATTCTCTTATTATAGAGTAACGGCCTTTTTCTCCAGTTGTATGTCTAATGAATTAACACTGTGCGGGACAAATTTGCAGTTCCCATGGGAAAAGAAGAATACAAAAAGCATGGGAACAATTTTTCTTCCCATGAGAACAATTTTTCTTCCCATGGGAACATTTATTTTTCCGATGGGAACATTTTTCTACCTATGACCCCGTTCCCACTAGCATTTTTCTTTAATCGATCTAATTTGAATCGATCTAAATAAAACCAGTTAGCGTTCGCATTATCTTTAATCATAACGATCTCTGTAGGTCTAATCTGAACCAGTGCGTTCACACTACAATTAAAAATGCAAAATTGATCTGACCTTATTACCCGTAAAACTGTAAACATTGTGTAAAAATAGAACTAATTTATCAAATTGATGTGTTGATACACTGATACACACACTTGAAAAAAAAATAGATGAAGTTATTGTTTCTCTAGAATCACAAGTTCAAATTTTTGAAACAAAAAACTGTAGCAACGAAGTTACAACACGACGTTGTGCCGCTATACATGCGCATACATTATTTTCGATTCAATCGTACTAGTTTAAACCGATCTCTGCGTTCACATTTAAAGTAAAATCGGTTCATTTTAGATCGATTCAAACTAAACTACCTCTTTTGGTGTTTTAGTTTAGACCGATTGAAGATCGATTCAACGCGTTCACATTGGCCCTGAAATCGATCTAAAGTGAACCGATCTTGTTTAAATCGATCTTAATGTCTTAGTGTGAACGGGGTCTTAGGGAACAATTTTTCTTCCAATTGGAACAGATATTTTATGTATGGAACAAGTTTTCCTTTTGATTTTTTTTCTCCTAGAAAAATTGAAATTTGTTGAAAATGCAGGATTTATGTTAAATTATTGCAGTATGCAGGTTTTCTACAAAATGTCAAATATGGTTTCGTATCTAAAGTTGCACTCAATAAGCAACTTCCATAAAACTCTGATTATCCAGTAAAATATGAAGCAATGACATGTAAGTTTTTAAATTAAGTTGTGCGTGTGTGTTGTGATAACAAAATATTCTTTTTTCTATTATTGAACTTATTGGAAAATAGATAAAAAAATGTTTAAAACAATTTTTTTCCGGTGCGTAGAAATATCACAAATTTTGATTTTTTTTTTTACAAAATACAAGTCCTATAAAACAAAAACACTATCCCAGGTAGCACAAAACATTTTCAAAACATTTTTATAAGGTTGTATAAATGTCTTCTCAAAACGTTGTCGAAAAAATATTTTGTGATGTTATGTAGATATTTTTTCGGTATTTTAAAACATTTATTTAAAACATTTTTGAAAATGTTTTTACAATGATGTAAAAATATTCATGAAAATGTTTTCAATAACTTTTTTTAAGATATTTTGTTTGAATGTTTTATAAATGTTCAGAAGATATGTAGGTTCTACCTCTGAAAACATTTTAAAAGCATATGGGTAAAACATTCTTAACAATGTTGTTCCTATGTTTTTAAACATTTTCTAAACACGTTTCATGAAATCTTTTAATAACATGCCTTTTGATATTTTAACAACATTTCTTTATAATATTTGATGAAAACATTTTAAAATGTTACACATTTAATATTGAGAAAATGTATTTACAAATCATTTTGTTTCTAATATTTTAACAACATTTTAAAATAATATTATGAAAACATTTACGCAAAAACATTTAATAGAAAATGTTTAAACAATATTATGCAAACATTCATTTAGGTTATTGAATACAAACTTTATTTTATCAAATGACAGAAACTTAAAGGTGATATGAAGCGGTACTTCCCATATATAGCTTTATATAGTGCACGTATTGCTATTTTCCGGATTTTCTGTTCCAGTGCCGACAACAAACGTTTACAAATTTAAAATTTAACTGTTCCCGATGACCAACGAACATGATCCGATGCAATTTTGGAACCAGTAACCGGAAGTTTTATTTACCGCCATGCTGTAAACAAAGACAAAGGCAGTGAGGGGAAACAACTCATTACCTAATGCAAAACATGGCGGTCTATGCTAGAAAATGTTATTTATGATTTCCAAAAAGGTTGATTATGCAGATCGTATCAAGTAGAATATTGTGCTACTTTGCCATAATTTATTTATTATCTTGATCTTTCAGTTTATCTATATGCCTATAATAATCACACAGTGCAAATATATTAAACCAGGCTGTAAAAAAGTTATGCTATTGAAAAATATTAAAATTGAAATCCCCAGGTAATTGGGATTTCAACTTTTTCTATATTCTGTCGTATAAAAGAATAAATTCTTTATTTTTTAACTTTTAACTTAAAATATAATTGATATTTCATGGTTACATTATATTGAATGTTAAAATAGTGAGATCAGTAAACAAAATAACGAGTTTTCAGTTGCACATGTTGCATGTTGTTATTTTATTGATATGCTAATGAAACACAACATCAATAATTGTTTACCACCCAGTACATGCCCAACTCTAGAAATAGTCCCTTATTCTGAAAAGGATGTTAAGAAGCAAAGTCAATAGAAGCTCAATAGGTATAGCATATCTTTTATAATCAAAAACAATATTTCTCTTGCTTCTTTGTGAAATGGGCACTCGAAAAAATTATGAATACAATCCCCAACAGCATGGCTACAGCTGCATGTGGGATTTAGTTTAATATTAGCACGGTGCAGATCTGCATTTAAAGAGCTTCGCATATTTCTGAACCATGAATGATATTAAGTTTTCTAACACCCGAAATGGAGTAGAAGGGTGGCTGTTTTTTATATTTCGGGAAGTCCGATGTCGGGGTTTAGACTTCCATTCAATTGTAGTAGATGGAAAAACGATAGATGTTCTGGTTAATCTAGTTTATGACGCGGGTACTACATAGTTGTTACTATTTCGTAAATCGTAATTTGAATTTGACCAATAAGTGGAGCATTAAATCGTAGAGATAATCACGGTAGTCTCGTTATGTAAAGAAAATAGCACATTAAGCTTTCTTGACTTTCTTCTGTCTACTAGTAATTTCGGCCTGTTTCGAAATATGTAGCTTCACGACTGACATACACGAGCAACCAAGTTACTATTCCTCCTGCTTCCAACTTAACATGTTCTAATCTAAATTATTAGAATCTTATTGAGTACAACTATCCTGAAACACATATGCATATAATAATAATTGGTATAATAAATGTTAAGTTTATACGAGCAAGACTATTTCTATATAATGCATATTTGAATTTTTCAAGAACATTTAATCTTGTACTGTGCTTGTATAACCGGAAGAAAAGTGACATTGGGAACTTTTACCATAATTCGAAAAGTGATTTATACAATGTTATATGAACTCTCGTTTTGATTGGATATTTCTATGAACTCTCGTTTTATTTTAAATTGAACATTTCTTGTTTTAAAATGTTTCTTTATTCTTAAATATAATGTTTCTTTATTTCAAGTACCCAAAGACATTATAGATTTACTATTTTACAACTTAATCCGATGGCTGTCAAAAGTGCGAAAGATAATACATGTATCTAACACTGAACTACACAAGAAGCAATTATCGCTATTTTACTAAGTTCAGCCGGAGGACAGTAATCCGATTATTATTACATAAGATTAGACAATAATTTATATTTTATGAGAACCTTTTATAATGTTTTAATACCCTTATCTTTGACTTAATTTATGTTTTGTAAACTGTTGCTTGGGCAGTCTTCCCCTAGCTTTCAAGCTGTAAACTTGTGTTAATAAATTTGTATATATTGTATACGGTCTTGCGTTTAAAGCAGCCACAGTGTCGATTATTGACCAACAGACTTTAATGTAACCCGTGCCGAAATTCACGGAGCTATATCGAAATTCACGGGGTTATAATTGGGGAGGATCCCTCGATTACCGTAACCTTTGCAGCCAAGCGAGAGTTTTACTTATGAACTAGTCCCAATATACGAAAATTGAAAAATGGAGTTACCAAAGTTGGAAAAGTTTAACGCGTTCGAAACCGAAAATGCAGACATTTGGATACAACGTTACGAACTAATGTGTGAATTTTCAAAGTGGGATGAGGTGCAAGCCACAAGAGCATTTACATGTTTTATAGACAACTACGCTTTAGCATGGTATATGCTTCTCGACGCCGAAGACCGAAACAGCAAAGATAAACTATTCCGTAAATTCAAGGAGCGTTTTGGAAGAAAAAGTATAGAAAAGTGGGATTGTGGAAAGATGCAGCCGATTTAAAACAAAACAAAACGAAACTGTTTCGCAGTTTATATCCAGAATCGAGAGACTGTGTTTTCTAGCTGGTCAAACAGTAATGATGGAACAATTTATTCTTCGTGGACTTAGACCAGAGTTTGTTGTTCCGTTTGTCACCGCAACCGGTCTTAAACAAAACTTTTCCGTTAGTGAGGCTATAGATGCTGCTTTGCTAGCAGACATAACCATGCAGATAGTATCGAAACCAGAACCAGTCGAAATTACCAGTGCTATAAAGGACAATCCTACACCACAGAACCAACCCAGAAGTGATGTTAAGTGATACATACTGTCATAATTACGAACATTTTGAGAATGCACATCTTAACGTCCCCCTGTTAATGTACTTATCATATTAATAGGCAACAGAAACGCCCTCAAAATAAAAGGCTTCAGAAAACAAATTCAATTTTTATCCAAGTAAAAGCTAGTCCAACCCATCCCATAATTCAAACAAAGTCAGGCAGTCTAGAAATAGACAATGAAAGCAAAATATTGTTAATCTGTTTGCAAATACAGGCTGTTCAAGAGCCGATTGTAAAATAAATGTTAGAATAAGTTCCTCGGTTATACATACTCTTGTCGATACCGGTGCAGCTGTATCAGTCATAAATACCAATACATATAAGGCATTACAAGTAGATAAACCTTACCCTATATATAAATCAGATTTATTAGGTGTACGTGGTGTAAATGACAATTTTATCAGAGTGCTAGGCAAAGTTACACTGCCTGTTGAAATAGGAAAGCTAACTTTATTTCACGATTTTATATTTTGGATGATGTCAATATGCCACTTATTTTAGGCCGAGACTTCATGCATGATCAAAAAGCTGAGATAAGTTTCCCAAACAAGTATTATCATTACAAAACGGAATGACAGAAGTTTCTTTAAGTCAGGGCCAAGATCGGGATCGCACCCACAATTTTGTTCGTGCGCTATCCGATGTTACTTTTCAACCTAGAGAAAGAGTTATTTTCCTGTGAAAATAGATAATCTTAGCGAAAACACATCAGGAATAATTGAACCAAATTTTCACTTGCTGGCAAACACAATATTATGGGAGCACGGTGCTTAATACAAACACATAAGAACAATTCTGTTTTTGAAATTTTAAATCCTACCAATGCTGTAATAACATTGAAACAAAATACTATAGTTGGAAATTTTGTTAAGATTCAAGATGATAAAATTTTGGAGAATTAAAAAATTTTGAGTTTATAAATAGTATCAGAACTGTCGAAGCTTTAAATTTAAATAATAATTATATCAAAATTGCTACCGAGATGGGTATTGATGTTACAAAGTCCGATTTAAGCGAAACAAAAAATATCAGTTATTGACTCTGTTAGGGCAATATAGGCAAGCTTTTGCTAAAGACATAACCGAATTGGGCTGTACCAAAATAGGCAAACACATCATTGATACAGGCGATGCAAATCCAGTCAGACAATTTCCGTACCGGACTACCCCAAAGACAAAGGAAGAAATAAACACACATTTGGACGAAATGGAGGAACAAGGCATTATTCGGAAGAACATGTCACCATGGAGCAGCCCCATCTTGTTAGTAGCAAAGCCCAACGGCGAGAAGAGTATGTGTGGACTATAGAAAACTTAACCGTCTGACAAAATCTATACGCAATCGCTCCCTGAATCTTTCAGATGTCCTAGATACCCTTGGGAAAAGCAGGCTCAGACATATAGCGTCTGTGATATGAGGCAGGGCTTATGGCAGCTGGAACTTGATGAACAATCCAAAGAAAAGACTGCTTTATGACGCATCGAGGTCAGTACGAGTTCAACCGACTTCCATATGGCTTAGCAAATTCGCCTGCAACCTTCAACATGATCATGAATGAAGTAATCCGGGATCTCAACCGAAAAGCGCATTAGTTTATGTGGACGACATTCTAATTTACAGTAAGAACTTTGAAGAACACCTTTGTCACTTAGCAGCTCTATTTGATAAACTAATCGAAGCCAACCTGAAATTGAAGCCGTCGAAGTGTCAGTTCGCATGTAAAGAAGTCCAATATTTAGCCATATTATCACCAAAGAAGGCATAGCAGTAGATCCAGAGAAAACGACATCTGTACATTCCTTTGCAGCACGGAAAATGTTAAAGAAGTACGTATGTTCCTTGGACTATGCAATTATTACCGGAAGTTCATACACAACTATTCAAAATCACCTCTCCCTAAATCAGCTTCTACATAAAGATCAACAATTTAAATGGACAGACGAATGTCAGCGCTCGCTCGAAACCTCAAGACAAAACTCACATCAGCTCCCATCCTAGTATTTCCGGACTTCAATAAAGAGTTTATTCTACATACCGACGCAAGTGGTACTGCAATAAGATATGTTCTAGGTCAACACGACAAAGACAAGAAACTTCGAGTTATTGCGTATGGCGGACGTATGCTACGAAAACCAGAACAAAGATGGGACGTTAAAGACAGAGAATGCCTCGCACTAGTAGTAGCTATAAAACAGTTCCATGTTTATTTGGCCAATAACAAATTCCACGTGTATACAGATCATATAGCGTTACAATACCTTCATCGTATTAAAGAGAGTACCGGACGTTTAGCTAGATGGTCCATGTATCTTCAGACATACAATTTTGAGGTTCACTACCAACCCGGAAAGGACAACGTATGCGCAGATTTCTCCAGAATTCAGCACCCAGAAAACCAGCGTCAGCGTCGACTCAGTATAGACGAAATCAAGGCTACATATACAGCAACCGATCAATACAGAAAAGAAACCAATCAACAAAGTTCAGTCGTTCAGCCAGTCCAGTTAAAAGACTCAGACGAATTAGAAAGCGATTCAGTATCACAATTAAGGCAGTCACTGAAGCAGATAATCGTTATCGTGATGTTGATCCATTACTCATGATGATCGAAACCACAAAGCTAACACAGGATAGAATCCAGGCAGCTCAAAATGAAGATGAAGAAGCAGGACAAATGCTAGAGTATATTGAACAGAATACGCTACCGCAAGACAAAAGAAAGCTGACGTTATAGTCCGAGAGTCAAACCACTACGTTGTTTCTAATGGTATACTGTTTCACCACTATTATCCTGGAGGGAAAGGACACTTATCAGATAGGGTCATTAAACAACTAGTTGTACCGAAGTTATTGCGTAACGACGTACTTTTATCGTACCATGATGCAATTATTGCAGCGCACCCCGGTATTGACAGAACTTAGAACAACATCCGAATGAAGTATTACTGGAAGAGAATGTACTCAGACATTGAAGATTATGTGAAAACCTGTATTGAATGTCAACAAGGCAAGACTAATCCACACTCTAAGAGAGCACCCTTACAGCCTCTTCCGGCAACTGGAGTATTTGAAAGAATACACATGGACATTCTTTGCAATTTACCACAGTCATCAGGAGGTTTCAATCAGATTTTGCTAGTAGTATGTCCGTTCTCCAAATGGTGTGAAGCTTTTCCATTGAAAACTGGAGGAGCCGTAGAAACTGCAACAGTTCTTTTTAACGAAATTATATGCCGATTTGGCCCCTGTAGAGAAATTCTTACAGATTTGGGGAAAAACTTCACTTCAAACCTTGTAAAAGAAATCTGCAAAATTTTCCAGATCACTAAGCTCAATACGTCATCCTATCACCCTGAATGTAACGCAGCAACCGAACGACAGAATCGTACATTAGCAACATCTGTGCGAATGTATTGCCATGACAACCAGTCAACATGGCCCGACTATTTACAAGGCGTTATGATGGCTTTCAGAAACACGATACAAACCGAGTCAACACAATATAGTCCTTATTATTTGGTCTTTGAAGAGAGCCTGGAATCCATAGACATTGCACTAATTCCGGAATCTACAAAAGGATTGAGCAAAGATGCAGAATCAGCCCTAAAACTGATTGTTGATAATCTCGCTGTCGCCAGAAAAATAGCTAAGACGAATATTGAAGCTGCACAACAGAAGTACAAAACACAACACGACAAAACGTAGAGGAACCAACGTTTTCATATTAGACAAAGTATGGCTTTACTGTACACGGACTCCAGTTGGCTTGTCGCCAAAACTCCAACGAAAATGGACTGGACCATATTATATTGCGGAACACATAGGCGAATATACATACCGTTTGCACAAATCTTCTGACTATAAAATATTGAAGGCTCCAGTGCACGCTAATCGATTAAAGAAGTTTCTCGACCCCAAGAATCGCCCCACGAACCCACCCGATGAAGTAGATAAGGATCATGACCTTAACCCAGAGGAACTCATGGACATGTCTGAAATCCTTGACAGAGTCAATGACACAATCATTAAACATACACAAAATCAAGTAGGGAAAAATTATCAAAATGATCAAGCACAATCACAAAAGATAAGCAGCCGTCACAAAATCCAAACCCTCAACAGGACATGTATGATGTCGAAAGAATACTTAAGTGTAGAAAACGAGGCAACATTAAACAATATCTTATAAAGTGGAGAGGTTACAGTAGTTCACAAAATACATGGGAACCATCCCACCACATACCCAATCATTTAATCCAACATTTTCATGCTCAGAGTCAAAGTAAAATAAGCGAAAACGACATGGATAACTTTAAAATAAACAAGGCCAAAATTATTTTTCAGTACATGTTTTTTTCGAGTCTGGTTAATCAACTGAATGAGAAAAGTCTATTTTGTTTTCATTTTCACATTAAGAATCTATTCTATCAAGAACACTTCATTATTCTAAGATGAATATTCACTTTTTCTGAGATATTTGTCACTGGCAGTAAGAAAACCACCAATAAATCGAGCTAAAGTCTGAGTATCCTTGTTGTATCATAGAACCTAGTGTTTTACACAAGTGAAGGTTGTAACTTTGAACAAAGATCACTGACTATAGTATACCAAATAACCACAATTATTGTTTAGTTGTCGTTATTATTTTGTATCCTTTCACGCAACATGCTATAAGTAGTTGAATTTACACGTGTGATTATCAGTGGTCTATCAAATCATTTTAGAATACCAATTTTGGTCCGAAACAGGAGTGCAGGATGGACTCGTCACCTGTCTTGTGGTCTTGTTTCCAATGGGTGTACAGGAGTGACGACCTGTATACTACATGTCAGAAAATTACATTATGATGTTTGATCAAAACCTGTTTACAAGGTACAAATATAGCCACTGATAATCTGATAATTGGTTAAAATTCTGGATAGTGTTTTCGAAAACCTTCAAGTATAGTGTAGTTTTGTTAGAATCATAAACGGGCCAATGATCATTATTCCCATATATATCTATACATATAATAGAGTCATGTACCTTTTGAATTGTGAAGGTGAAATAGAAATTTTAGTATATTTATGTCAGGAGTCCCCTCCTCAGAATGTTTAGTATAGTTATGTTAGTCCCCTCCTCAGAATATTTCAGTATATTTATGTTAGTCACCCTCCTCAGAATGTTTTAGTATATATTTGTGTTAGTCCCCCTCCTCATACCCCTTTGTATATTTATTAAAGGTCCAAAATGTGCATTTTCTATGTTCGTGATGTTTTCAGTATGAACACACTTTCAGCAACCAGAAAGATGAATTACCCAAAGACGAATATCCCACAGATGGAATAACATTACCAGCCAAATACGAAATGTAGAAATTTGTGCTCGGGACGAGCACTTCGGGGAAGTAGTGGAGAATATAACCGGAAGAAAAGTGACATTGGGAACTTTTACCATAATTCGAAAAGTGCTTTATATGAACTCTCGTTTTGGATTGGATATTTCTATGAACTCTCGTTTTATTTTAAATTGAACATTTCTTGTTTTAAAATGTTTCTTTATTCTTAAAATATAATGTTTCTTTATTTCAAGTACCCAAAGACATTATAGATTTACTATTTTACAACTTAATCCGATGGCTGTCAAAAGTGCGAAAGATAATACATGTATCTAACACTCGAACTACACAAGAAGCAATTATCGCTATTTTACTAAGTTCAGCCGGAGGACAGTAATCCGATTATTATTACATAAGATTAGACAATAATTTATATTTTATGAGAACCTTTATAATGTTTTAATACCCTTATCTTTGACTTAATTTATGTTTTGTAAACTGTTGCTTGGGCAGTCTTTCCCTAGCTTTCAAGCTGTAAACTTGTGTTAATAAATTTGTATATACAGTCGAACCTCGTTATGTCGAAGTCGAAAAGACCGGAGAAAAGTATTCGACTTATCCGAGGTTCGACTCATCCGAGGTTGAGTGTGTCGTCTTAAATTTGGAATGCATGAAATACGGAATGAAATTTGTGTAAACAAGATACCTTGAACCGTGTGCCTTTTTTCGATATGACACTTTATGATTGTGTATTCAATCTCCATATTTTTTTATCATTCATAAAAATTAAACACACAAGTACAGATACAAATCATGCACAAATAAAATCAATAGCATACACAAATATTTACAAAGGTCAGTCACTGTAAATTATGAAATCACTCGCGGAACGAAACAAGTTCTGAACGGTCTTTGATGAGATCGTCTGCTTAACATTTAATTATTATGAATATATCAAAATTGTCTTAATCCATTGTTTATTGTAATAAATGAATTTTAATTCTAACGATTCATTTAATCTCGGCTTGGGTCATCTAAATTCGTTTCGATTTTATGTCAGTTAAAATATGTTCAACACACTAACGTTCCGCTTGGACGATCAAACAGGTGTTAATTACCGGCCACCATAAACATGTCATTTTAACTGTTATACAAACAAGTATGTTATTTTCTCATAAATAATAGTCAAACCCGGAGAGGTTCGAATGAAATCTTCCCAGCATATTAACATTGGTTTCCTTCCCCCTTACTTACATTCCCCTGACAAAGGAAAAGTACAAACTAAAGAATAACCTTATCATGCGTTAAAACTGGTAAGATATGACACTAGTTCACATTTTTAAAACATTGTAGTGCTTCTGGAAATATCTTAGTTAATTTGATTAATATATTCAAAGAATTAATACGAGTGTATTTAAGCAAACACAATGCAAAAAGGGGTGATGATTTAGTCGGTGCATATATGTTATGATGTTTATGTCCAATAAATATTAAGATTTATACAAAGGGGTTAAACTTAAGGGTTATTTATATGATTTTAAACTTCATAATGAAATCACTTGTAACCAGTGAGCTTGTCTCCTCCAGGACTTCACTCTTCAGTGTTACAAGTCAACCCTTTAACAGACTGAGCTATTTAAGCAGTACTTTCTAGCTCAACCGCTGGCTACGTATCTACTAGTCAAGGAATTCCATCACGCACTGGTTATCAAAGCTTTTGCTGTGCGATAACTCAAGTGCCGTTGCCTCTATAACAGCCTGCATGGTTAGCAACTAGTCCAATGCCCCAGACTAGTAAAATTTTATTCGGACTAGTAAATTTTTGCAAAATTTTGTTTAGACATATAAGGAAAATGTCTGAATATTTGTCTTCGGACTAGTTGTAGGAAAAGATTTTGGTGCACACTGCTATAATATATTGTTCAGTGGCTGATCAATGGGGTCGGGGTTGGAACCCCTTTTTTGGACGATCAATGCATTTGAATGGGGACATATAGTTGAACCCCCTTTATCCTGGGTTGGGAACCCCCCCTTTTTAAAATGGCTGGATCCGCCCCTGTTGTTTATGTTACTTGTAATTTGTATTTAGCCCTACACGGCTTCAGCCCAGGCCAGTTAAATGTAGATAATTATTTATGTGCCCATCCCAAATCAGGAGCCTTTGATTCAGCAGTTGTCGTCGGTTCATTTCTGACATATTTGTTTTTCGTCAAACGTTATAAATTATGCCATTAGTTTTCTTGTTTGAATTGTCTTTCATTTTTGAATGTTGTGGCCTTTGTAGCTGACTAATACAATGTGAGTTATTCTTACCTGTATTTTATTTATTTTGTTTATTTTAACTTTTGTAGGATCAATTAGCAGTGCCAAAATTAAGGATATTCAAGATATGCAGAAGTATATAAGCTTAGAAATGATTCAAACCATCCTGGAGGAGCAAATTTTGTGAAGGTATTTATTCTTTAAAATCCTCAATCTATATTACATGTATTTATGTTAAAATATGCAATAACCATTAAGAGACTTGTTTTTTTTTGTAAGACGAAGAAAAGGTTACAGGCCCTACTCTCAATTGGGAGTATTGTACTGTATACATGTAGTCTTATTTTATAAACTGGTGAACTCTACCGTTGTCGACTCCTGTAATAATCATACACCCCAAGCTCCACAGATGTATAAAATAGCTACAAATTTTGCTTCTGAATCCAGTAACACTGATTAGATGACGCTTTCGATATATTTTGTGAAACCACTGGATTAAATTGAAGAAAAAGTTTCTTATGTAATTTGATGAAATTAGCTGAATCTCTACTACTTAATCACTGAACAGAATGACTAACTTGTTTACATTTTTTTACAGAAGCCAGTAGATGTCAAAAGAAATAAAAGAATGGAACAAAAGGAAAATTGTAAAACAACAGTGATATGACAATATTGAATAAATGTTTTGCATTTCTAATTGTTGCTATCTTGTAAAGTGTTGACTAAGGCAACAAAGAAAACAGTCAAAAAGCTGTTCAGAAAAAAATGTCAGATGCTACACATGATCAAACAAGAGATCAAGAAATACTTCTCAAAAATGTTTTGTTCAATGCGAAGACCAAATAAAATGCACAAAGATATTTAAAAATCTGAAAAAGAATACCTTTCTGTAAGTGAATCCATGAGAAATTGGAACGTGTTCAAGGCAATACTTCAGTAAAAAATGGACCATTAAATAAAAATCAGATTTGTGAATAAAAATGATATCTTAAACAGGAAATAGTTGGGTTATGTCAACGAGGCATCAATCCGACAAAAATAACCAAAATATATGTAGATTCCACAGTCATCAACTGACAATTGTAAAATGAGATGTGGGATAAAGATCAGTATGACAGCAGTTGTTTTTCAAATGCAGATCCAGAATTTTGAAAAGAGGGACCACAGGCTCCAAACTAGACATAGTTGGAGTGAAATAGGTGGAATTAGATTAACCATAAATGTAGCTCCATAAGGCGTCCCAGGACGGTGCAAGCAATTTTTACATTTGCCTTGCAGCTATACTCTCTGTTTGCAGATAGTTTGAAATTTCAATCAATTACACACAGCAATGCAGGTCCAGATGTTTTCAAATAACATTATAAAATATATTTATTATGTTATTTAAGTATAAAAAATGATATTTAAGAAAAACAGTCTTAAAACATTCAATTAAAATATTTTCCTAAAATATGTTATTCACATTATTACAGCAATACATTTAACCTCAATATCCAGAAAACATTTTGTGATGTTAAAATGTTTTACTCAAATTATTTAAAATGTTGTAAAACATTTTTATCATTTTACATACATATAACATTATTGAAATTTTTTTCACATTTATTTTAAATGTTTCAGTAAAACATGCCTAAAATATTTTTAAAACATTTATATAACATTCATAAAACATTTTGAAAGGATGATTAGCCAATCGATGTGGGAAAATGTATTTTAAATGTTGTTCTGATGTTTTCAATCAATATTGAAAAATATCTTTATTATGTTATTTAGATATTAAAATGATGTTTAAGAAAAATATTTTTAAAACATACAATAAAAATATTTCCTTAAAATATGTAATTCACATTAGTACAGCCATACATTTAACCTCAATAAAATATTTTTATGATATTTTGTGATATAGTGCAATATATTTTAAATATATTTTAAAAACATTTTGTGTTAACTGGGATAACATGCTGAAATAATATATTCATGTACAATCTGAATACACGTGCGTAATTAACGGGTTCTGGTTGGATCTAGGTTTATTCCTCCTATTCCTACATTTGATAATTTGGTATGTAAAATGTAAGAAATCCATGTAGGAATAGGAGGAATAATTGTACAAACATGGGATTAAATCGGATTAGGTTGTAAAAACATGAAGCTAATTAACTTCAGGTAAATTTAAATGAAATACCTTTTAGTTTTCAATTCATGTGCAATTTTAGTGTACTAACAGTATAAAATGTTGCAAATTATTAAAAGAAATATATATTCTTATCTTTTTTTTTTTGTACTGTTAAGTTATGTTTGTTTCCTCTTATATCACTGAGAGACAATAAATTTTAAAAAATCGGCATAGTTGCATTTATTTATTTCATCATGTTCATGAAAAATAGTAAATAGCACAATAATGTAAACACTATTTATGGTCCCAAAAACCTTTAAGCACTTTAATAGGAATTGTTACAAATACATGAGCAAAACGAAATCAAAGTTATAGGACATTAGTCAACATATAATGCGGTGACAGAAGTGTAAAAAGTCGTCTAAATTTTGAGTTAAATCTCCTCACACGGCTGAAATGGTCTTAGTATCAAGACAAATATGTCTACTATATTTTCCACACTGTCGTTAGAATTTCGTATTGTTATATTTTTCGAAAAAGTCGTTTTAACGACTAGAATATATTGGAAAGTTTGCAACCCCCTTTTTACAAAAGTAAAAATGAAAACTTGAATCACCCGATATTTTCTTACATTTAATGAATACAATTTTTTTCTAGCTATTATCATATATTAAAATATTTTATTCTGTATTTTATCATCATCTAATCTATAAAATTTGCAAAGTTTTGACTCTTTAAAAGTTAAGTAATTTTTATTGCAAATTCAGACACAAACTTTAGTTTCTTCTTCATAGTAGTTGTCATTACTACCTAATATTGTTTTAAGCATATAGTACTTCATAAAACTTGTTACTGCTTGGTACAGAGTGCCTGAGCGGCCGTTCTTGTAAGGCAAAGGCAGTTTGAGTAGCCTCTTGATCTGGCAATGTTAGCAGAGATATATGTGATGGTGTACGGAGTAGGTCGTTGCCATCGATGTTAAATCCCTCTGTAAAATCTATCCTACAGCTCTTACTTCTAGGTTTGAATGAAGAGTAGAAGTATCGGCGATGGCATGCCTTCTGGGAGTTGTATGGATTGGTTAAAGAAATGCTCCAAATTAACAAATAGGCTTGGTCTTTTTCACTTTGGTTAAATTTATACTTTTGTAGCATTTATTCTAGCATCAACGCCATTTACTTAGAACATAGTAAAATAAATAATGTTCACAGTACAATATAATATCCCATAAATATTAAAATAAAAGTCGTATTTACAATGCATCTTCTTTTTATTATTTATTTTATCATTGTAATAATCCTTTCCACATTACCTGTACTTACCTGTATTTTAATCAAAAATTGCTAAAACAACAAAACACCTTATACCAACATCTATTGTTCTTTGTTTGTAGGAATAGAAGGAATATGAATTTATAAAATGTAGGAATAGCAGGAAGACACCGGTTGGATAAACACGAATTTACATCGATTACACACAGATGACAATCAATAGAGTGTGGCACGTGTCGATGAAACATTTAAGAACACTGCAATCATGGTGGTAATCACTAAAGATATGATTATCTTATTTGAAATTATTAATTTACTTATATTAACATAGTCTACTTTTATACTTCATGTCCTTTGTGCCAACTATATCATCCCATTAAGTCCCTATAGTGCGTAATATTGAGGTGGTCAATTTGCGGTATTTCTACGGACGTCTTTATTTCAACATTTTGATGCCTTCCGTATTATATTCTGTATAGGCAGTTTATGTAGATGAATTGCAAGAACAGAAAATAGTAAATTGAAGTCACATTATTAGTCTCTGTTGTATTGTTTTAAAAACTTAACATTGACATGGATTAGTGATTTCCGTGACTGTTTTTCTTACATATACACGTACATGTACCAAATGTACAAGTTTGTTACTTTTCACGTGAGTTATTTTTTTGTGTGTGACTTATTTCCGTTTACCTTTTTTGTTTTGTTTTTGTTTAAACTCATTTTATTTCCCAAATTAGCAAATGGGATTGAACACAAGTTATAACAACATTAGTGAAGTCCTCTCCTTATACAAATACACACACAAAATACATAAGATAATGACGAAAAACAAAATAGGAATGCATGTAATACAAACTATAAACAAAAACGAAAATGCAATATAATATTGTTGTAATATGACCTGGCGTACTGAAGTGTGAGTAAGTAGGAATTCAGAATTTTAATTGTATGTGAAGATCTGAATCTTTGTGCAATTCTGATAAGAGATTGAACAGATTCAAAAATTGCTTTACTTTGCTGAAATGTATTAAGGTCACCGTGATCAGTCAATAGAAGCTCAATAGGTATAGCATATCTTTTTATAATCAAAAACAATATTTCTCTTGCTTCTTTGTGAAATGGGCACTCGAAAAAATTATGAATACAATCCCCAACAGCATGGCTACAGCTGCATGTGGGATTTAGTTTAATATTAGCACGGTGCAGATCTGCATTTAAAGAGCTTCGCATATTTCTGAACCATGAATGATATTAAGTTTTCTAACACCCGAAATGGAGTAGAAGGGTGGCTGTTTTTTATATTTCGGGAAGTCCGATGTCGGGGTTTAGACTTCCATTCAATTGTAGTAGATGGAAAAAAGATAGATGTTCTGGTTAATCTAGTTTATGACGCGGGGTACTACATAGTTGTTACTATTTCGTAAATCGTAATTTGAATTTGACCAATAAGTGGGAGCATTAAATCGTAGAGATAATCACGGGTAGTCTCGTTATGTAAAGAAAATAGCACATTAAGCTTTCTTGACTTTCTTCTGTCTACTAGTAATTTCCGGCCTGTTTCGAAATATGTAGCTTCACGACTGACATACACGAGCAACCAAGTTACTATTCCTCCTGCTTCCAACTTAACATGTTCTAATCTAAATTATTAGAATCTTATTGAGTACAACTATCCCGAAACACATATGCATATAATAATAATTGGTATAATAAATGTTAAGTTTATACGAGCAAGACTATTTCTATATAATGCATATTTGAATTTTTCAAGAACATTTAATCTTGTACTGTGCTTGCACAATTCATTATGTTTTCTATATGTGTATGTAATTTCCTTGTTGATACATTCTGTACATATTCCGGCTCGGAGTTTCATGTGTTAAAACAATACCGTGTGATGATTTTAACTTATTTTACACTAAATAATGATAAGATGTGTATTCATAATCAATTCATTCACCAAAAGTGTATCACTATCAACGGCGGAGATTACTTTAGCGCATATATAGATAGGACATTTAGCAAAAAACAGTCGGAAGTTTTAGTGCTATAAAACAGTCTATTTATATCGAAAAGAGAAATTATCAATGCCATTTTAGAGAATATTATTGATTTGTTGTATAATAATGAATTTTAATATAGTATCATGATAGCACAATAAAACCAAAAAATACAGCAATAAAATGTAAAAGGGAAACTCCGCAAAAAAATAAAAAATTAAAAATTGATATCATGTTCATTTTGTATAAAACAGCACAAATTCCATAAATATTAACGTTTTATTCTCCTAGATAAAATATCACCATCAATTTCAAATTCAAAATATCAATTCTCTACATTCTCTGTCATTTTTAAACTTTTTTTAACTAACTTTATGAAACAAGTAAATATAGCGGAATTAATTTAGAGCAATTTCTTTCATGGATTCTCTCATTTTTGTATTGTTTTCTGTCTATCGTTTTGTTATTAATATGTTTGTTTGTTTGTTTGTATTTTGTTTATTTAGTAAAAATCCTATTCTTTGGATTTTAGACTAATAAAATTCTTATTCTTATTCTATTATTCATAGTTTAATGCCATAGTTAACTAGCGGTGTTCCGTGTAAAATTGTTTCCAATAATCTAATTTGTTCATAACTTTTTTATCTGGGACTATTATACAATATCAAATCTTTTTATGTCCCAGCCTTTATATAATACCTTTTTTCATTCCCTAGCTTGGCCATCAGCATGACTAAAGGAATTATTGTCAGAGGTACTGTGAGGTGACACTTCCAGGTATTCAAGCGATTTCCTGTCGGGCTTAAAAACTTTTATTACACGGAATGCAGGTTCACGCACCTCTTTACCGGTACGTCTAAACACTGCTAAGGACTCCTTTGTGCACTAAGGACTTATAATATGCCACTAAGGACTAGAAGGGGTGCTGTTACATGTATTTTGTTTTCATATTATGGTAGAGATTGGTATTTAATGCATAAATTCCAAATTTAATAGAAAAAGAACCACAAATAAACGAGTAATTGAACAATGTTTAGGCACGTGCCAGTTTTTCCTTGATATTGCCGAAAATCAGAGAACCGATTGACACGAGCCAACTTGCATAACAACTGATTAAACAATCAGATCAACAATCATAGTATTTTTATTTAAAGTAATTAACAATTGCAAAGAATAGTGCTAAATATGCATAATAAAATCATGCAAATGTTTTGTTTTTATTAACATAGATACAAATATTTTTTTTCTTTTGTTTTATTTCTCTTCCGACAAGGTAATTTGCCATAGATGCACGACTTTGATGTGCGTCAGCTATCAATGTAGAAAAATATGAGTAAATTCTGCAAAACTATAAAACATAATGCTTGCTACTTGCTCCGTAGTTCATACGAATTGCGATTATATAAAATTTAAAAAATCAAGTGGAGTCCTTGTGGTTTATCAAACCACTAGTTTTCAACAAGTTTGATAGCTGTTTTTCAGAGGCTTCATACGGATCTTTTTTTTATTTTATCTATAGTAAATGAATTTAAAAAAGATCATTAATCGAACTTTAATCAAATGAAGTTTCATTTTCAAATATATAAAGGAGACAAATGTTTTAAAAAAAATGTTCAACTGTTTTAAGTACATTAGTCATTAAAACATAACTAAATTTGTATTCTTTTCAAACGGGATGTTTAAAGACACACCCACGTTCATTTTGATCTATAAAGAGGTTAAACTCCTAACTATCCTACTGTCTGTCGATACATTTATTTTTGGCATTGCACTAGTCATGTCTTCTTTGACTGTCCATGACGTTAAAATACTAAATCCCTGGGATGTGTTTTAGTTGATTTTAGTCTCTGATGCATGATTTTTTATTATTAATTGTTTTGGCTTTTAACTAGCTGTCAGTAACTGCGAGTACTCTCAAATCGTACTTTCTTGTTTATTTGACCTGTTGATACTAATTGTAATGCTTTTTTTGTTATTTAATGTTATTCAGGATTATATCTGGTCTATATACCAGCTTTGATAAGTGTTTGGTACTAATATAAATTTCCACTTCGTACCATGAACATCAAAATTATTTATTTTGTTAAAATATTTCCTTTCTCTATTGTAACTGTATACGTATACCTAACAACAAAATTATTTTATTTACCTGTGTTTAAAGTTATTGCAAATGGCCGATATTTTTGTTCGAGCATATTGTTTTTCTTAAATTGTTTAACATTTCATACCGATATAACATGTTACTTTTATTATTCTTCCCTTAGTTTATTTATTTTGAATTTACATTGTATCATAGGTCAAATTTATTTGTTCAGTGTATGTTCAATGGTGTTACTATGTCCTTTGATTGAGTTAAGCTATTTCAGTTGATATTTTATAGTGTATCTTTCTATGTTGTGATGTTACACTATTGTTTCAGAAAAAGGGTGAAGGTTTGGTACCATTAAAACGTTTAAACCCGCTGCATTTGTTTGCACCTGTCCTAAGTCAGGAATCTGATGTTCAGTAGTTGTCGTTTGTTGATGTGGTTCATAAGTGTTTCTCGTTTTTATATAGATTAGACCGTTGGTTTTCCCGTTTGAATGGTTTTACACTAGTAATTTTTGGGGCCCTTTATAGCTTACTGTTCGGTGTGAGCCTAGGCTCCGTGTTGAAGACCGTACTTTGACCTATAATGGTTTACATTTATAAATTTTGACTTGGATGGAGAGTTGTCTCATTGGCACTCATACCACATCTTCTTATATCTATTATATAGGAAAAATTACCAGAAAGCTCACTTTTGTCATGATTGTATATTATAATTGCTTATTTATTTGTATTACATGAATTTATAATGTCGACAATAATTAAATTTTATATTCTATGCTCAAAAGCCTTAATATAAGAATAATTCCCGAAACTTAAGTTGAAATGTTATTATTTTCGTATCATGTGTTAATTAAGAGCAAAAGATACAATTTTGTCAGAAAAAAAAAATGATGATTCGTACAAATTTAAATAGCTTAGAAAATGTTCTTTTACCAAATGATGTGAAAATTATAACATTTGTAATACTTAAAACTTCATAATATATTTCTTAAACGACTTCTCGTCCTGAATATGCATGAAATATATGCCGCTGTGTGTTAAACAACCAACAATCAATCAATCAAATATTGCACTGAAAAATGAAATAAACAATAAAAGCAACAATTTTATCCATCGCCTGTTGTCTGTCGTCTGTTTGTACAGTAAATTCATTTTGTCCAGAAATATATTCCTTGAACGAGTTCAAGTATGTAAATAAATTTATAGGGTATCTTGTGGTAGTTGAATTATTCAGTGCAATCATTTTATGTCCTTCGTCGTCTGTGATACATATCAAATGTTGTATTCACTGTTTGCTGTTCGTCGTCTGTTGTTTGTGGCAGTCGGGTCTCTGTCTTCAAATTTAGCCCCCACTTAGGCGATGACCAATCTAAAACCATGGAAGTATTATCAATATAATACTTCCATGCTAAAACTAAATGTTTTTATGGTAAATATATTTTTTTGGGGGACAAGAAATGGGATGGGCTTATCTCGGCCCGTTTACACAATCAATACATAACAATAGGTATTTACTGGGAGTTTGGGCTTATGTTTGCCTTTATTCTATCAATTTAAATCTAAATTTCGGCATTTGCGCCGATCTGCATTTCACTTGCGCCGATTTTTTCTTTCACTTGCACCGATTATTTCTTTCATTTGCGCAGATTGTTTTACAGGTAAATTACAGGTGAAAACTTTTTTTATTTATCATTATAAACTTCTTCCGCTAGCCAGTTATACATATGTTATGAATTATCAATTAAAACATGCATATAACTGTTGCCCCCTGCCCACAATGGGGAGGTGGAAGTAGGATTTTGAGCAAAACAAGTCAATTTTAAGGTTAAAAGCACTCTGTTTACATCCACTGAAATAACTGAGTATAGCAATGAAATATCAAATGATATAAAAATCTATTTATAGCCTTTAAAATATCAAAGGACAATAAAACCTCTTTACGCCATGAAAAAAGTACAGCAATGCACCAAATTAATTTTATAGGATTTAGTTTTACATTTAAACCTGTTCGGCCTACAACACGAAATTTGTTCAAAGAATAGTACCAAGCATGTGACAAAATGAGGGGTATGTAATAGAGGTATCGCAAGTGCAGATGGATTGGTGGATAGTTGCCATTTGTTTAACGTTCAGTGGCAAGTATTTCATGCATATTCAGGACCAAACAAAGTTGGGCAGACGACAAAAGCGAAATGGTGACAAACTCATTGTTCAAAATTTATTTCCAAGTGTTATTAAGGAATTCAAATATATATTATGGAAAGTAAATTTTACTATTATTTATTGAACAAAATAAAAAGATCAAAAACACCTATTTTTTTTCCAAGACACGTTATAGTTAATGTCAGAGACATATAATACATGTATTATATGTCTCTGTTAATATGCATCCTTCTTTTAAAGTTTTGTTTTTCTTAAAAACTTTAAGACCGTATCTCGAGGGCACTGCTGAAAATAATCTTTCTAAAAGCAAATTTCAATTTGCATCTTTAAAACTTGTACATCAGATAAATTTGACCACATGACAAGAAATACTACAATAAACATTGGTCACGCACGACATATTCCGATGTAAGACACGTGCTGTTACGATGTCATAGCCAGTTTTAACGCATTAGCGCACACAGGTTTGTCGAATAGGCCAGTTGATTGGAGGTAAGTTACCGAAAACCACGCCTACCTTAAACTAATACCCAATCAACCGCCTTTGAAAGAAACACGAATCAAACATGGATAAGATTACAGAGATTTTGTTGCATATTCAATATTTGAAATAGTTAAGACTCTATATTCAAACTTAGAAGTATAGAATATGCCCGTAATGCAAGTTTCGCAATTTTACAATACAATTTATACATCATTTTCACCTACTTAATGAGAAAAAAAAAAACAAATTTAATAAAATTTGCAAATTAAAACTATTTCGAATTGTTCTCTATTCGTACAAAAATCACCAACAATTATTTTAAATAAAAAAATCAAATAGTTCTTTTACCTGTATGCAATCGCAAACATAATTCATTTTAGTCTTTGATCTAGATGCAAAAGACGACAATGCTCCTTACATTTAAAACAGTCTACTCCAAATTTCATAGTGTATGCAGAGCTTGGCAAATACACCATTACTGTGTCTGTAAAGTTGTGAATGATAAATTTCTAGAGTAGACTTCTGAATGGAAAAGAAAGTAAAATTTGTGTTGTATTATACAAACTTGTGTTTCTATATTATAATGATAACGGAATAGAAACTAAGTGGATATCATATATAAAAAATATTTTTGATAATTGCGGTATGATTATGTCCAATATATGGAATGCACAGTTTGCTGATAAATGGGT